>CM029470.1:23550729-24219191 GCA_017140325.1 Eucalyptus leucophloia subsp. euroa | reverse complement strand
TTACTGAATAGTATAGTACTAACATTTGAAAAACGACTAATTCCTATTGGCACATATAAACTACCACATCTATGCACTTCATTTAATGATCCACATCAAGACACGTGTGGCTCTAAGATACTTTGTATCTTTTTATGTTTATCCTGCTGACAACCAAAAACTGTTGTCAAGGTGGTACAATAAGTAAAATATCATACACTGTCCCAAAAAATGAGATCTGTCTTTTGCAATTCATTGTATGGAAAATTTTCCAAAAATTTGAAGGGGGGCAGGGGGAGGGAAAAGGAAAGAGACTGTTGAAAGCTGGGAAAGTACTTATTAAAACAGTAAAAAGCGTGCAGTGCCAGCCCATGCCATGTCAATATTTAATACTCCAGTCTCTGTTTGAGGGCAATCGACGAAAAATCAGATCTTTTTTCTTTTTTGTGGAAAATTCTAAAATGGAAGTGAGTACGCTGGAGAAGATGGGAGGAACTAGCAATGGCAGAGAAAACGGGAGGCAGAATGGGGTTGGAGAACCTGTCGGCTTTTAAAGCCATGCTTTTGCTAATTGATCTTCAGAATATGCCTCCCTGTCCTAATGCTTTAAGACAACAAGATTTTAGGTGACATTTGATGGTGTCTTGCAGCGAAAAACTAAGAAGGTAGGGGATCGGCTAACCATTTTTCAAAATCTGCAGGCTAATCTGCCAACAATGTGAACAACAATGTGAAGCGTTCAAAAGGGCGATTATGCAAATAGTATGGAAATAAAAAAAAATAAAAAAAAAAAATGAAGGAAAAAAATAAACACTCCTCCCGCACACAAAGTCAACAATTATACAGAAAAAATAAATTTAAAAATTACAGTTCATTAACTTGTATTATTTGTGTACTCCTTTAATTTATAGGAAACAACATTTCCAATTAAAAAGGCGTGTTGAAAGGAACACTAATTGATCGGAAAATATATTTTTGTCCGCATAAATTTGAAATAACCTTTAACTTCTAGCAATTTGTGTGGTTTCACAAATTATGTATCCAGCCAAGGTTAGAACAAATCAAATTTCAAATCCGTGCATTTACGCTTCAATTGCATACTGAAAAGAAAGATACAGTACCATCACTGCACAATCATAAGAGTCTTCAAGTGACTGTGTCAAGTCATCAAGCTCAATTGGATGCTCGGTCTGTGACTCATCTTTCTGCCCAGCTCCTCCAAAACCTGGAGCGACCAAATCGACAATTTTTGCTTGGCTACCATACACAAAGCGCTTTCATTAGTTGACTAGATTTAATTCATACCCACACATCACAAGTGGTTACAAACAATATCTAAATACACTGGATAATCAATATAGGCTAATTTTTTAATTTCAATTCACCAGATGCCTTTTTCTATTTGGTAGTGAATCTGCACTGAAATTACCAAGTGGCTACCACATGGTGCCATAAAATTTCAGCAAAATTTTGGCAATTATAAGCCTAAGCCTAGCAAAATTACCAGTTATCAAATTTTCCATTTAAAAAGAAGAAAGAAAATAAATGATTTTATAGGGCAATTTTATATTCTAAAACAAAAAAAATACCAAAAGGAAGAATTAGGCAGGCATCTTGAAGGTAGTTTTACCTTTGTCCCTCCTCAAACCTTCCATCCCTTGATTGTTTGACCAACATTTGCAAGAGCACTCTTTGAACACTGGCGTTCAACTTCGGAGAAAGATTTTTTGGCGTGGAGTCGATGTTTAACATGCCCAGGTTCACTTTATAAAGATGAAGAAAATCCTTTTTTGCCATTTGACCTAAACACATTGTACATCATGTGTTCAAGCTCGATAAATTTTCATTCACGGTCAGGATGTTATGAGAGATGATGGGTATGTAGATTTTGTGAGTTGTCGATAGCTTGGTGTCTCATCAATCTTATCACCCCTCGTGTGCATCTTCGTCCCTGAATGTAGCAGTTTCTAGCATTATTAAACCTTGATGGAAGGTCGATGAATCAAGGCAGTATCCGCTCCACTAAAACTCAAGAACACATCGTACTGAACTGATGCTCTGGCCTTTAAGTTACCATATCTGGGAGCTTGTACTTCAGACCTCTCTCTCCCATAAGAGAAAAAAGGTTAGTAACTTGGTGTGGTGAGCTGAGGCTTTTGGAATGCTTCCCGGTAGAGCACACCAAAGATGACCGATGGACTCCAATGAAGACGGAGATACTCGGGAATATACTGAATGTTACACAGACACCAAAAAGAAGAAAAAAGATCATCCAGCTGCTGAAGGTGTGTGCAACTAGATTTGGCAAGAAGGGGATTTCACTCAGAGTGAACAGTCACATGCAAAAACACAAACAAATTCGAATTTACCTAAATTCACAGGATGGACTTCATCGGAATCACTGGACGGATGACATTGATGAAGTCTCCCAGCAAAGGATAACGTGAGTCGGTTCCGGCGAGGTACGCAGCGGTGATTCGGCCGACGAATTGTGACGCGACTCGTCATCGTCTCGTTAGTGACTTTCGGCCGAAGTATGATGCAAGACGAAGCCACGAGGACGCCGACCAGAACGAAAACAGGCTCGACAACGTTGCTGCAGAAGTGGCGCGGGACAGAGAGCAGCCGCGTCGTCTCCGGTAGTTGGTAGTTGGAGGTGTGGGAAGGAGCGGCAGCCCGTTCAGGTTCGGCGATGGACACGACGGCCTCCCGCCGGGCCGGGCCCAGCGAAACAAGAGAAGAAAGGAAATCAAGGCCTAGAGAAGAAATGCAGCACAAAACAGGCTCTCAGCTTCAGAATCCCAAATTTGAGGGAGCATTTTTTTTCTTTTTTTTTTTTTTTTTTTGTGGAGAGAGAGGAATGACGACGGTAGGTTCGGCGGGAGGAGAGGGCAGTGCCGTCGGAGATGGTCGTCACGGCTTGGACAGCAAAGCAGCTCGTCGGGAGAAAGAAGGCGGCGGCAGCGAGCAGCGGGCGTCGAGAGTGGGGGCAGTGCCGTCGTCGTCGCTCACGGGCTGGGGCTGCGACGTCAATGAGTGCAGAGGAGGGTAGAAGCAGCACGAGCGAGCGTCCTCGTTTGCGCAAAGCCTCCCGAGATCCTACCGTCTCTCTAGTCTTTCCTTTCGTGGGTAGAACAAAAAGGACAGACAATATTTGATTAGCGGAGGGCTGCGACTCACTGGCATTTATAGGACGCTCTGTTTTCCAAAAGGTGGGGACTTTTAGAGGGTCGTGAATGATTTCAGCCTATGAATCATTTCATATTTATAGTGAATGGAATATCGATGGCGTTGCCGAAAGCAATATCATGAATATTTTAAATAACATGATAATGCTTGCCAATGCCTACAAAACTCAACAAGATGTTTCCGATCATGCTGTTGCTAATCTTTTAGTAGCGGATTTACTGGACAACTAAAAGGTTGGTGAGATAATTATTTGGTGATGAATAAAGAATACAAATAAATGGCATCGGGAGAGTATTTATTCTGTATTTTGTGTGATAATTCTTCTTGGGCAATGTCAGGTGGAGTAGCTCTCTTTGTAATAAAGTTTACGAGGTTGTCTCAATTAAGTCTATTAATCTGCTGATTCATTCGAGTCGTCGGTTGTTTTGGTCGATGTCTGATGGTTGGTTGGTCAGGTAATGTCTCTAACTGATAAGATTCATTGGTTTTCTTTGTCTTTTATTAGGCAATTTATTTCTTAAATAGAATGTTCTTGTAAAATATTTGAAACTATAATACGTGGTTTTGTTATGAAGTTGAAGGTGATTTTTCTATCTGAAAGCATAGGTTTCAATACCTTCGTTAGTAATTGTAAAAGGTTGTATTAATTGTATAAAAGGTGTTCAAAATTGCTGTTGTCTCATATTTTTTACTAAAGAAAAGATGTTTTGTAAGACATTTGATCTTTTATTAAAAAACTTAAGGTAATTTTGTATTGGATATTAAGTTTATCACCGGCGATTTTAAGGATTAGGAGAGTTTTATCAAAATATATTGTTGGAACAAGGTGCCTTCTTTGATGGGACAATTGAAATCCACTCACATAAAGAGTGCACAGTTGTTTTAATAATATAAACTCATTTGTTAATTTTATCATAATATTTATTATCTCTTTTGTTCTATTTTAGTAAACTCCGGGCTAAGATTTTTGGAAATTCAAGAAAACTTTAAAAATGGATTTTTTGAAAGTATCTGCTTGTGGTGTGATGAGTTGGGTAGGATACGTATGGTGGATTCTATCCATTTAATTGTTTTCCTATGGTAGCTAAATGTTGATTAGTGTAATTATTTGTTTCAATAACTTTGTAAGTATAAAGAGAGTCTCCTTGATCTAGATAAAATAGCATGTACAAGCTTTCTCCGTATTTAATATTTTTTATTCATCTAAGTGGAGGATGATTGGATTCTATGGTTTCACCATTATCAAGTGCATATAAATATGAAATGATTCATGGGCACAAATCATTCACGACCCTCTAAAAGTCCCTTTTGGAAAATTCCATATCCTTGACGATGTAATCCCCATTTAGCCATGCAATTGATTGCTATTAATATGATCAAATGTAATGAATAAACTAAATGTGATCCGAAACAATTAATCAACTGGCATGTCTCTCAAATTTGTAGGGCAAGGAGCTCCACATCTCAATGCTATCCAATTTTTGGTGATAGAAAGATAATTTCCTTAAAATACGGTTAAATTTAAAATTAGATTAAGTCAAAAATTAATAAAATTAAAATTATTTCTTTTAAAAGGCAAAACATGAGCACTTAGTTGCTGCGTGTCATTTTTGACAACAAGGTTGGATTCAAAATTACTTTTTCAAGCCTTTGGGCTTTATGTTCTTAAGGTCTTGTTTGGTAAATTTATTTTTTGAAGAATTTTGAGAAAATACAATTGCATTTACCAGCCAAAGCAGGTCTAGTATTTTGAGTTTCAAATAAATACCTTTATTCCTATTCAAAATTGGATAAAAAAAATGTTTCATGCTAATGGGTTAGATTCAAGTCCCATAATCGGCAAGTTCCATACGTATGCAAGTCCTAGGCCTGTCTTTTGATCTCCTAGTTCAAATCCATGGCTTAGCATGAGTGCTCATGGATGGATATCCATTGTTCGAGATAGCATACCTCCATCTCCTGGAACATAAAAATGTCCATGCATTCACACGTATGTAGACAAAGAAAAAGAGTATAGGCAATAGTATAGGTGCCATGGCGTTATCAACTCCGCTTGGACCCTCAACAACCCTTGCCCAAAGTGACTTTGCATAGAGATCTTCAAGAAATGCGAGTTGCATAAATCAAAACGAACTCCAATAGAATGGCCACATAGATCTTTAAAGTCCCTCCCAATCTACATGAGATGTAGATATTCTCTTTACTAATTTTCAAATCACCTTAAATCCTCTTATCTTCCTCTTTCAATCCTCCATCCTTGACCTCCAAAATCAACTCTAATACTAAGTATTCCATTGCCCCGTGGAATCAAAGGAACAAGAAGCAGCAAACGAACTTCCACGTTCCCAAAAATTCGAAACATGTCCAAAGACCATAGTTAATTGGGTCCAATTCTTCTTTAGGTTAAAATCATAAAATAATCTTAAATTTGCCAATTGTAACATCAATACTCAAATTTTTTATAACTGTATAACCAAATTCCAAACTTATACTAACGTGATAAATATATCTCGGATAGAATTGAAATAAATAATATAGGTTCAAAGTTTCTTTTTCTTGACAAAAAAAAAATTGGGAGTTATTGTCAGCCATAATGAATAAGTTTAGAACCTTGTGAGATATGAAAAAAATTCAAGATATTATGTCGCAAATTAACCTAATTTGGGGCTTTTTGTGGTATTTGCCCTTCTTTCTTTAGCCAAAAATAAAATAAAAAAATCAACTTAATTGGTGACAACATTGTTGGTTTCACCTTAGTCGGTGAGGGTTCCCAGCCCCACCGACAAGCTGACAACCCTCTCTCTCTGTTTCCACTCACTTTTTCTCTCTAGGTTTTTTTTATTATTTATTGTAATTTTTCCACCCTTTTCTTTCACAACTATAATTAAATTAATGGAAAATTTCAAAAAAGGGCATGAAGTGCCCTAATTTTCTTAAATAAGAGTTTAAAGTGAATATTGTTTTGTAAAAAGGCTTGAAATTAGTAAATTATTTGAATATAGAACAAAGTGACCAAATTGTCTCAAATAAAGGTCTTTGACCGAGGCTAATTTTTTCAGCCATCGAAGAAGGGGTATTTTGGTAAAAGTTGTAACTATATGTTTTTAATTTTTTTAATCCTTTTTTCTTTTTCTTTTTCTTTTAATTTCCTTTTTCCTCTAACCCTTCTTCGGACATGGTCGTTGACACTTGGCGAAGGTCGCCCTCGCCAACATCAAGCGAGAGTAGCCCTCACTAAATTTGACAAGGGCTACCCCTTGGGTTGGACCATGGCAGCTCTCATCTTAGTTGGGCAAGGGCAGCCCCCTAAGTTGACAAGGGTGCTGCCTGGAGCTTGGGCAAGGGTGACCCTCATCTAATGTG
The DNA here is from genome assembly GCA_017140325.1 of Eucalyptus leucophloia subsp. euroa. NCBI lineage: Eukaryota > Viridiplantae > Streptophyta > Magnoliopsida > Myrtales > Myrtaceae > Eucalyptus > Eucalyptus leucophloia. Next base: position 24,212,660 of record CM029470.1, on the reverse strand, counting down.
GGTGAGGTGTTGGACGCAGGGCTGCCTCAACTTCGTAGGGTTACCCTTGCCCTCACCTGAGTTCAACTTCTTTTCGTAATGGCCAACAAAGGGAAGGGGGGAAAAGATAAAAAAAAAAGAAAAAAAAAAGAATTTTTTTTTTTTTTTTTTTTGAAAGATAAAAGATGAAAAATGCCTTCAATTAGAGAGGTTAAATCTCTTTTTTAGACTAATATGCTTACTTTGACTCACATTTGAAATAAGTTTCACTTGAGTATTTATTTGAGATGATTTGGTAACTTTGAGTGTTTATTTAAACAATGTCTACTTTGAATTTTATTTGAAAAAATGAAAATATTTCTTGTTATTATTTGGAATTTTTTTTTAAAACTAATCAATAAAAAACCACATCAGCATTTTGATCTCTATCATGTATGATTCGAAAGCAATTAACTTGTTTCTTGGCGGGAAAAAAAATTCAATTTGACGAATATATTTTGTAAAAGCTCAGCATTACTTGCGGCTTCCACCGAGGGGGCAGGGGGGAGAGAATTGGGCATTCGATTTTGCCTCGCCGTCGTCTTGTTCGCCACCGGCATCGGAGCTGGGCTTCGAGCTTACAGGTAACATGGCCGGGTTACTTCGAGATTGGTGCTTGTTCCGAAAGACTCATCTTACTCTTTACTCGTGCGATCTCCACCCTGTTTGTTTTATTGTTCTTGGAAACCGTACGCAGTGCTGAGAGATTGCATTATTATCTTCTGAGTTCTTCGTCAAGCTTTTCACCTGTATAGGTCTAGTGTGCTTGAATAATTGCTTTTGCCCAGAGAAAAAAAACCGTTGTTTTTCTTAAAAAACCAGATGGTTGTTGTCACCTTGCTCGTGGGTCGCGGGACAAATTTTAGTTTTTTTATCAGTAAAATTCAAATTTTTTTAAGAGTTTGCGACATATGTAGGATTACCCTTAATGGGCTCTTTTTTTAATTCACAGTTTTAATCTCCGTTCTCGTTGCTGAAATCACTATCTGTAGATAGCCATAGAAATGTGGGGGCGCTGAATGCTGCTGGAGATTGGTCGTTGGAGATGGAGGTCGATGCTTTCAGACGCCTCTTCCCCGTTCACTACTATGAGCGGCATGTCTCCGAATTGATACGCCCGATGCTAAAAACCCGCGGAAAAAGCCAGAGATACTATTGTGTCCCTCGGTCCAGTTCGTTTAGCTTTTTGTTTATTCAGTGATTTTGTTTTTCCTCCTTCATCAAGCCCACGCAAGTTGTATTCTCCTTGTCATTGCTTAGCATTGATAATGCAGGGGCTGTTGTGCATCCTCTGACGGGTCTGCACTGGCAAAAGGTTGGTTCCACCGTGGGTTTTCACCTCTTCAGTCTCTCGTGTCGACGCTAATCCACATGCAACCTCCTGCACTTAAGCATGTTCCAAGTAGTTGCATCTGTATTTCCTGTAGCTGAACCAACATAAAAATTCTATCTTTTCCTTTTTTATTTGTTTTGTTGTTTAACTTTTACATGTGAGCAAATCATTTAAGGTGAACTTTCATTTATTGTTGTGAAGGTTATAGGGTTTGCTCTTTTGCCAGTACATTTAATTAAAGCACACGCAATCAGATTTTCCACAGACAATGTTGGTCAGTTATAAAAATGGAAGTCATGACTCCTGTTTATTCACCTGGTGAAGGCAGTATAGGTAAAGCAGCCATGTACCTGGCTGATCAGTTTTCTTTTTTACTAGGGCTTGTGTGGCGCTGTCATGTGACTTCGTGTTATTTTCATCGGTTGAGTTTCATATGCCCCCTACATATTCAGTTGTGAGGCCAGGTAGGCCCTGCTGAGGTAGCACTATGACATCAAAGCAACATTTGACTCTTTATTAAGGCATGGAAGTGGTAAAGTTCCATTTTTTTTCAGTGCTTTGACTTTTAAATCTTTCCATTTTTCTCCTGTTGCTTCAGGGGAAGGGGTGATATGCTATTAACAATACCTTGTATGCCATCTGTATATTTGTGGGTGTCTGCTTAATTCATATGGGGCAAGAGCAAAATTCCAAACCGTATCCACCTTGTGCCTGTGACTATTTTGACTGAACTTTTGATTGTTTTCAATTATGGAAAATTCCATTAGATCTTGCAAATAGGCACATAATGTTACTCTTTGCTTGAAGCAAAGCTTCAGGAAGTCACTTGATCAGGTAGCAATAGATCACGTGAGTAGCACCAATCTTGCCCCCGTAAAGCCTGCTGCTAACTCTCAAATAAAACAAAGGGATATCTTTGAAAGCCTACTGAAAGCCATGTGAAGTTAAAAGGGTTTGTTGTCACTAGACTTGTATCCAGGATAGAGATTATGTGAAGAGTAACATGCTCTTGGTTACAGGAAAACATTGGTTTTTCTTTGCTCTGGCTTTAGAGAGTGTTTCCAACATTCAAAAACTCAAATACCAGTTTGTTTCCTGAAGGAAGGGGGAGGAAAGACCATTCACTTTTTCATTGTAACCTACACTTCATGGAGATATCGGCCCTGCAGCTTCAATTTAGTTGCAAATACCTTAAGTAGCACACTTGGAAGGGTTGCTATAGGTTCTACTAAGTCCGATCCCCATATATTCTCTTATGATCAATTTGTGTCACAAAATAACCCATAGGTTCATAGTAGATTATCATTGAAGGATGCTGTTAGAGTTAATACTACATACCTTACTAAATGGGTCATAAAATTTCCTCAAGTCCATGATTTGTGCTCTCTTATCTTCCTTTGGCACTGGTCATTGTGTCATTTAATTCTTGGACAATTATATTGCAGTTTCTTAAAACAATTTTATGTTTTTAATACCTTCTTGGGTCATGTGCTGGTTAATATTCATATGCTGGAATCAATAATCATTTGGTTATTGCAGCTCTGGGATGATTGATCTGAAGGAGCCTATTCTGATCAAAGGAGAAGCAGCTTGGATGGTGTACCTGGTAATACTTCATGCCAGATGTTATGATGTGTAATTTAGGATAGAGTGCAGGGTTTTCCTTTTAGCTGCATTAATCTTTGGACCTTGTGACTGGGGGCAACTTTTTGCTGGGAGAGCTACTTCAATAAATACCATATATGTTGGCTCAAATGTTCTTGCTATATTTATTTTCATGTGTTGCAGGATATATATTGTCTTGATGCTGATGGAGCTTTTTGATGCTGCTTTGCTTTCAGCGGTTGCTGCATTTTCTCTCCTTTTTGTAAAATATTTACTGCTTTACTATTTAGATGGGTGACATTTTGTTAACTTGATTTTGGCTTTTTCTTCTTGCATAGCCTGTTCTACCAATTGGGTGATGACTTTTTGTGAGTTGATATAAAGTGGATCTTCAATAGATTACATCTTGTGATCAAGTTCCAAAATTGCAGTTGTCTATGATTGCAAAGATGCGTGACTTGCTTATGAATGTCAGATAGCTCTAGCTTAATAAATCTTAAGGTGATTTGCTTATGAATGGACTTAGCTCAACCGATTTGCATTTCAAATAAATATTTGCTACTGACTGCTGAGAGAAAAGCAATATAAATCACCTAAGGCAGGAAGAGTCGTAATTATCCACATACCTTTGCTAAGTCTATGGTGATCGACAAAATCTTCCTTTGTGCTCCTTAGCCTGATTTTGAATTGGACCAGGAAAGCCATTGATGTTAAACATTTCATGGTTGCTCATTCTCTACCAATAAAGGAAGACCCAGTTCAATAATCCTCTATTCTTCAATGAGATAGATAAGAGCACCAGTCATGTACAAACTGCTCATGCAATCTCTTAAAGAAGTTACAGGGCTTCATTGGAGTATTGAAGTTTCGTGATTCTATTGAACTTTGTCCTAGATGTTTGGATTTCCAGTGTTAATAATCTCAGGTTGAAACTTATGATTAAAGGAAGATCTAGGTCCTATCAATGATTTTTCATTTGATGAACATTCAAAAGGCTTTTTGTCATGCCTTGTATACGCTCTCACTTTTGATATTCTTGAGTGTGGTACCAAAGATTGCATCCTCACATTGATGCTATGTGTTTTTTTTTTCCCTCTATTCTTCTGGGGATTTCATGTCACTTCCTGGACAATCACTTGACAAGTTGTGTTGTTTTTGACCTTGAAAAGGATCGGTGGTTTCTTTGAATGATGAAGGGAGAAATGGTGATGTCTCAAGGAACTTGAGGGTGAAAAGTTGGATAAAGAACGCTGTCGACAAAGAGAGGAGAAAACTCTTGTTGAAAAGCATTCCGTTTTCCCTGATTTGCATTCTTCACAAGAACCACATCTTGGCAGACCCTACTTGAAGAAGAGTCCATAATGGAAACATTCAGGACTGTGGTTTTTGAATTCATCTGGTCAACTTGTCTCTCTATAAGCCAGGTGGACCGGTTCTTGCACATACATCAGCTATTCGGGTTATTTTCTCCTTATTCCTCATTTTATTTATTTGTTCATTCATTGTTTGGGAATCGTACTTAGAGGCCCTGTTTCGCCGGTTGGGATCAAATGGTTGATGGCTTTCATACTGTTGAGTCAACTGCATTCTTGCTCTAACTGTACTCAAGTCAGTTTAATTGTGCAGAAAAACGGATCTCGAGTTCTTTAAAGTAACTCATGGTTGGTTAGTGGAAAAGCCCAATGTGGCATGTAGAACATTCAGAACTTGTGGAAGTTGATAAGCTTCTTATGCAAATGGTGGTTCAGCGGATGACATGACAATCCACCCACGAGTGTTTTCAAGAGCTAATAGCCTGAAACATATGAAGTAATGTAGCACATTGATAAACAACTGCGTCTGCTTTATATACATGATTATCCACACGTAGTTATTTGCCAGGATTAGTGGACTTTAGGATGTTGGTAGTTCCTTGGCCCCTCTGGTTGATCTTTCATTTTAATGTTTTCATTTCCTTGGTTTTTAAAATGAATCTATTTCTATCCCAGGGAAAGAAAGGGAAAACTATATATATGGGGTGTATACCCACCAACACCTTTCATATAGAGATTGTATAATTGTCCAAATGGTAGCTTTAATGTGATGACGATGGGAAATGTCACTGTGCTTGCAGGAATGCGTTGCATTGACCAGGCAAAGAACGAAGGAACTTAAGGAGATAATCGATGAAGCCATTTCCACAAGGGAGATTGATTAGAATATGCACGTGTTAGTGACTTTGTTCTGGTCAATTGACAAATACCCTTCTTGCTAAATCAAAGTTCAAATTAGCTAAAGGGTAATTAGATGTGTGAAAATTCATATTTTAGACATGTCGCATCTTGTTATGTAACACATTAATGAATGTGTCAAATGTGAATTTGATTGTAAATATAATTATTTCATGTAATTATCATTAAGATGTTGTAACTCAAAATGCTTTGTATGATACTATGATAAAAATGAACCGAGGGCTTTCAACATTGTGCTCTCGGCACCATAAGCAAAGCCTTATTTACAGCGTGGAGAATATGAAAAAGAAAGTAAAAGAACAAATTGAGCTACTGTCGGACTCAAAACAATGTCTGTCACTTGCTGCTCATAGTCATTGTGATTTAATGCAGCTGCCGCCATGAGCGAACTTGGCAATTATGTTAGACTTAGTCGTGGCCATTGGTAGAACTTCCAAAGTCACACAACTATACTGGCCCCAAGACTTGGTGCCACCTCCACCACTAGATGCTTGAGCATATTGGTATTGGTTAACCATCGTCAGCCCCCATTATCACTAAGTTGCGGGCTTTCATACACTCAATACCTCCCCCTAGTTGGACTCGCTTGGCTCACCTCTTTCTCTTCAAGTTAAAGTTCCGTCCGATGATTACCTCCTTGGTGCTGTTCTTGTACAAATTTGCAATAGCCCATCAACCTCGAATATGGGGTTGTACGGATCACATCTTGAGTTCCACACCCATATATATAAACAACAATTGCTACATAGATCTTCAAGTCCTTTCCAATCTACATGAGATGTAGATATTTTCTTCACCTAAAAAATCCTCCAATCTTCACTCTCCGATCTTTGATTCTCGCCTCCAAAATCAACTCTAATTTTAAGTATTCCGTCACTCGGGTACAAGGAAGAAAGAAGCAACAAATGAACTTTTGCATTCCCAAAATTGCAAACTATTTTGAAGACCATAGTTAATCAGGTCAACTCAAAAGACCCAATTCTTTTTTAAGGTTTATGCACAAAAAATCTTAAATTATATCCACTGTTAAAATATAAATTGTATGTGGCAACCCGGAGACAACATCTTGAAAAACAATCCAACCAAAAGAAATTAGAACATTGAGAGATAACGATCATAACATATATCCACAATGATAAGTAAAAAGACTAGATCGAACAATATGTTTGACATGGTGGCGCGAGAAATTCCCAGGGTATGGGGGAAAATTTGGTACTTTGGGTGCTTTGTTGGCCATAGGCAAACTCAATGAAGCTTCACAGAGAGATTCAATTGTTGACTTGGATTCACCGAGAGCCGCATCGAGCACCAACCCACGGATGTGAGTCACGTCAAGTCAAGACCACCCATCCTCGCCACGCCATCAATCGAGGCCAAGCACCATCGAGACCCAATCCACTTTTAATAAACATTGTAAAAACCCAAAATAAAGTGTGAGAGAGTAAATGGATTTGTTGCCTGGGTCGGTTGTGCTGAGAGGAATTCTCAAATTTGTTTATCTGATAGTCCGTTACGGATTGGGTCGGAGGCGGTGGTTTCCGCGGATCAAGCTGCGCTGTTTAATCGTTTTTTCGTGGGGTTAATTTGGTTTTCGTTGGTTGGAGATGATCTGGAGTAGATCCGTCGCTCGAATTCGTTTGGTAAGCGTGGGGGTAATGTTTGCTGTCGATTTGTCAACGCGTCGTGTTTCTTCTGATTATGCCTGAATTCAGGCTTGGGGGTTGGGTTGGTTTGCTAATCGTGTAGTGTCAATTCGTCAACCCCTCGCGTTTCTGCCTGATTACGCCTGAATTCAGGCTTTGGGGGGGGGGGGGGGGGGGGGGGCAAGGGAGGTTTGCTAATCGTGTAGTGTTGATTCGACAATGCGTCGCCTTTTTTTTTTAGATTATGACTGAATTGTATTCGCTGCTGGCGCCTTTTGACTGTGGTTATGTTCTTGGTGGTTTCGGAACGATTTGAATGAAATTAGTGATAAAATGCGAAGCCAGATCAAGAACTGCATCAACAAAAGCGTGAGAGACACCTTTGACTGTCAGAAACATGTCTTCCTATCGTCTCTTTGTTTCATCTGAAGTCAATTGCCATAGTCTGGATTGAAGAAAAGGTCGACAACATGGGGAGGAGAGCTGCAGGGCACACGACAAATGCATGGCATTTGACAGTGAATGCAACCTCAAGACAACTCTATGCAAGACTATGTCATAGTCATTTATTTCATGCATCGAATGATGATCTTGTTATATTTCTTACATAGCATCATTTGAAAGCCAAAAGATATCTGGGCAACCACTATTTCAGCAAAGCTACGTTTCCGTACTTAAAAAGCTTATCTGTCCTTCGCCTTTTGTAAATAAATTTCACCATCACAGTGCTCATAAGAGAATTTCAGTTAAGAAACCGGACATGAAGATGGCCATCAAAATAACGCCTCAAGCCATGGCAAAAACACAGCCAGAAGATCTGCATTTCAATTTTCAATGTGACAAGAAGGAGATCTATTAGCAAAAATCAAAATGAAGGTGAAAGTACCTGTATACTTGGGACAAGTGCCGGATCAACGGCCCGAGCTTCAGGATCAATTCCAGAAAATATTTCACTAGATGCCTGCCATGGCTCAGCTACTAATGCTGAAGGATCCACCAAAGCAGACTCAATACCCTTACCCAGCAAATCTAACAACCACCCAGCTTGCATGTCTAGTACCACTGCCCTGACCTCTTAAACATTTATACCTTCCAAAAGCTGGCATTTTATACAGTCAAGACTCTGCATGTGAAGAACAAGTTCTGTTAACCAGGAGGGAGACAATCTTCTCATCATACATAGATGATACAAAGCAAATGGTAGTGTCAGCTTAACAATGCTGCCCCCTCTTCTCACAAATATGAGAAACGCAAGAACTTCATAAATCCAAAAAGAAGCATATCACCTTGCGAACAGCTCCAAATACGACGAATTTGTTTCCCTCTCAATTTGTGCTAGCTTTTTCAATTGGAACACCGACTATCATTGTAATTTTCTGCAAAAAAATCCTACAAGCTTGTGTTCTAATCATCAGTCACCGTTACCAAAACCACTAATCAGAATAGTACCACACCTCTTACAAGTGTTTGATCTTTTCTCAATCAAAGGAAAAGAGAATCACTTCAGCAACGGTATCAAAATGAGCAATTGAAATCGATACAATTTACCTTCACGTGTTTTTGTTCTTCGGGTATTGACATTTCCTATCAAGAATGACAACGAAGCATGTTAGGAAACTATTATGAAGGATATATGCATGATATGCATGACATAAATCACCTAAAGTGACAGGATTGCTTGAAAAACGCCTCCATGGCCTTGATTTTACTTATGAAAAACATTTCTTTACTGCATATGATAGTCCACGAAGTTCAATCCTTGCTCTTTTCAAATGCTCTTCTCAAAGAGACATTTAAGCGACAAGGAGCTTAAAAAATTTAAATATGGATCATTCGATGTGTTTCTTTTAAAGTTACCTTGAAGAACTTGCTTTGCAAGGGGAGGAGTACTCCCTATTCCACATTTGAGGATATTGTTCCTCGAATGCTTTGCCTCATTTATTGGAGAGGAGTACTCCGTATTTCCACATTTGAGGATATTGTTCCTTGAATGCTTTGCCTCATTAAAATTTCCAAGTCCCTGCACTTCATGTATGAATCCATGATGGAATTGCAGATGGAACAGAACGTGTTGAGAACCTGCTTGAGCACACAAGCATGGATGGACTTCCCTTGTTTATTTGATAGCTTTGAAGACGCTCTGACAATGGAATTAATCATGGAAGGCTCAGTGATTTCAATTCCTGCTCACTTCGCTTCGTTAAAGTGGACTAACACTTCATGCCATCTTCCATTAGAGGACAGTTCTCTAACCCGTTAGACTGTGTCGGCAATTCTCAAGAACACCGGGTTGAAATGTAATTGCATTGCAAAGTTCCTCCTCCTCTTCGATTGGTTAATTATACATACACAGCTGCACTGTTCCTCTTCGAGACTGATCGTAGATTGACAAAATAGTTGGAGACCGCCAAATCCAACCGTGGTTTACAGTTTCCATTGAAATGAATGACTGCTGCATTTCCATTTCTGTCCAGTTGACTGCTGGATTATAGCCGAGTCTCAACACATCGAACGAACAAGTCAGACTGTAGAAAGTGACCAACCCTGGGGATAAGATGCCGAGCATCCACAATGTCCTATCATCGTTCATTTCCTGCCATCGGTGATATATTCCTGTGATGTTTCTCTTCTTCCACTCTTTGAGGTCAAACATTTTCATACCATATGCCTGACCACAAGCACCGGGATCAAAATTCTCAAAGATGATTGAATTAGAGAAGTCGAGATACTTATCAAATATATGGAAACTCTCCTTACAAGTTTGAATGGCACCATTTACCATCCCATGCTGATCAAAAGACGAAATGAGGGGCGGGTCGAGTCTTTCGGGTTTATCGTTTTTTCTTTCTTTCTTTCTTTCTTGGGCTCCCACTCAACTTTTCGCGATTGGCTAAACTGCAAATCATTGTGCTCCAAGAAATAACATCCCTCTCGTTCATCTCATTGAACAAATGGCCTGCTTGCTCGATGCAACCGCATTTTGCATATACAAGTCCAGTGTGCACATAGGTGTGGAGAAGCCTGTGGAGAAGCTGGTGCTAATCTGCATGCGTGTGAATCCACTTCCCAACTTCGAGAGCTCCTAGGTGTGCACAAGCTGGCAAGACGGATACAATATTTATCTCATCAGGTTCAACACCAACCGTCTACATTTGCTTAAAAGTCTCCAGGGCATCGACATAACTGCTGACTTGAGAATACCCGGAAATCACTCTCGTCCAAGAGACGACAGTCTTGCACAGCATCACACCGAACGATTCTCTCGCCCTCATCATCTCTCCCAACCTAACATGCCTGGAAATGAGACTATTCCACGAGATGGCATCCCTTTGAGGCATATCGTCAAACACCTTATATGCATCTTCCGAATCCCCCGAACTTTGCATACATGTCTATCAACAAATTCTCCGTCATCAGGTGCCCTGCAGGCCCGAATATACACACATGGGCATGCACTTGCATACCCAGATCTTCGCTCGCCAACCCTGCACACGACTTGATCAGGAACGGGAACGGGAACTTGCCAACCAGTCTCGACACACAACAGATCCCAATCGACAAACAAACAACGAAGACACCCAAAAATTGCACATTCACGCTCGAATTCTGCCTTCACTCATCACTCAATGTACTCACCGCTCCAGTCAAACTCTCCAGGAACTCAATCTTTTTCTCGATCGACAGCCCCCGAGACTTGGGATTCTCGCCTGGTGGGGATATCAAACAGAACAAAGAGAGACGACCATCAGCAAAATGTCTTTCTAAAGAGCCGAGTCTTCCCACATCTCGTACGGCTCCGACACGAGAAAGATCCACGCGAAGCTCAGAGGGGCCTCACCCGCGCGAGGAGCGTCGCCGATGGGAGATTGCAGGAGGAGCTCATCTGGGCTCTGCAGGACATCCGGCGTCGCCATGCCGATCTTCAAGAAACGGGGGAATGGAGATGCGGGTGACGAAGCTTCGACCTTTCCGCTCGAGGCATTCGTCGTGGCGCGGGGCCAATCGCGGCTCGGGTTTCGTAAAGGGGGATTCCACGAGGGAGATGACGGAGATGATGACGATGAAAATGACGGGGGAGGATAAAAGTTTGGCCCGACCCTAAATTCCCTAAATTTTAGGGTCGAAACGGGCCGAGCCGGCGCGGGCCTTTTGACACTAGCGATTATCAGACTTCCCGTCCTCCTCCCTTTCTCTGCCTACTCTCTCTCTCTTCCACGACTCCTCCTCCCGTCCTATGCCTAGATTCCTCCCTCTCCTCCTCCTCCTGCGCTCCTCCTGCATGCCCTTCTTGTATTTCCCAACCTCCTCCCTTTCTTTGCCTACGCTCGTTTCTCTACTCCTCCACTCCTCCTGCACGCACTTCTCGTATTTCCAGACCTCCCCGCCCCTCGTCCTCGCTTCACGTACTTCGTCTTTCTCTCACGCGATCAACTCCATACTTCTTCTGCTTTCACTCCTCTCTCTCCTCCAATATCCTCCTGCACTTGACCACGTTAAAATTCCACATTAGTTTTAAGCACTACACAATTAAAATAATGTCGATCTTCTAATCATCTAATCAAGTATAGATTAGGTCGCTTGTGAAACAATTTCTTTATACTATGCTGCAGATACTCGAGACATGGGGTCAATGGAGTTTAGAAAAAAAGAAAAATTCCTCTTTTAAATAGTATAGTGATAACATTTAGCTTGATTAATTCCTATTCGCATATGTTGGGAATAACGGATCCCGAAAATCGGATTCAACACTAAATCGAACCCCTAAAGAATGCGAAGACGGCTCTAAAATCACATATCACCAATCGTAAAGACACCACTTGATTCAAGCATACCTCATAGCCACGTATTGACATAATCGACGTCAATAGAGGAAGAGAAACTTGGCCTTGTTCAATCCGATGACGCCTTGAAGGGAAGGAAAAAGTTGCCGGAGCCTTACTGCTTTTTCCTTTTCTTTTGGAGAGAGAGAGAGCGCACGGGAGAAGACGTATGTACGTTTGTTTCCAACTCGGTGTCATCTCTCTCTCTCCTTCCTTTTATACCTTCCCCATCCACGGCCTTATTCCCGTGGACCGGGCTTTTGGGCCGAACTTGTGACGGGCCTTAAGCGTATCGTAATAAGACCATCATCTCCCACTCGCATGTGAAGGCCGAATGTGATTCTCTTTTACCTCTTCAACATTCATACTGCAGCGAATAATCCGTGCACTGTAAAGATACTTTGAGAGCTTCGTTGCTATACATCCGTTAGGAATATATAAGCCTCATAATGGGCGTCTCACTTTGAGTACATTCGGATGTCAGACTCTAGATCGATCGATCACATTTATATCTCTCTTGATCTCTTTTAAATAACGATACATATATTGTATTCACAATTATAATTATCACAAAGACGATGTAATCGGTCACTAAAGAATACAAAACCACAATGTGATTCTCCAAAATCGATCTTCCTCTTTCCTTCAAACTCTCAATCTCGGGCCAACTTGCTTTTCTAGAAATGCCCCATTAGATCGAATCATCTCATGACCATTGGCAACATCCTAAGATAGCAAACACTAAATAAAATCTTGAGAATAAGTAAGAGTCCTGGGGCACTAAAATTGAGAAACTCTTTTCCTCAAGAGTCTCACTCGTCATAAAAGTTGAGATCAAACTTTTGCCACTCTTATTGGTCGTCTCATGCATACGTAGTATGAAATACGTACGGTATTAACTTCTTTTCCATGGAGCGTATGTCTACACCTTTCAATACCGCACGAGATGATAGTTCGCATATACCCAATGTCTAACTTGAGTTCGTGTATCTACTCATTCACAAAATTCATAAGAACTCACATCCGGCATTATAGATGATAAAATAAAATATGTGGGTTATTTTACTTTGACACAAGAATATTATGTCTTCATCTTAACACTTAGTTATGCGACATACGTATTTTAAGCTTGAGCTCTCGATTATTACTTAGATAATAAGCTTAAAAACAATCTCATCTCTATTTATCACACAGTAAATAGAGACGATTACCCGTGTGAGTGGGCTAATCTTTTATCTGTCCGACATACTTCCTCAACTTAAAATAATGCACTTGAGCATTAAGATGCATAAAGATCATACAAAGATTCATAGGCATTAATAATGAAACTACACTAGTTCATAAATGTGAACAACTTAGGGAAATTACAATCCAAAGACATCAAACTCTACGCAATCCTAGAGATTTTATGTGACCACAAAACACATATCTAGGTATTGGTTTTGTCATAGGATCTGCTACCATTCCGCGTGATATGTACCGTAAGTTCACATCCTTTCGTGCAACCATATTTTTCACAAAGTTATACTTGGTATTTATATGTTTGGTCTTGCCATGATACTTTGGATCTTTGGTGTACGCTTTTGCTGCTACTTGGCTATCACAATTAACCAATAACTAATTTGCAGCACTTCCAATAACACCTAAATAATCTAAACATCTTCTTATATTGTTCTTTTGATAATGCCACGAACTCGCCCATCGTGACAAGGCTATACACTTTTGTTTCTTACTGCTCCAACATATGGTGTAATTATTGGGTAAGAAAACAAACCCAGAGGCAGATTTTCTTTCATCTAAATCTCCTCCTCAATCAGCATCAGAATAACCTTAGAGTCGCAGATCCTTTTCTTAATAACTCAAACGTATAATCAGCTAATCCCTTTATATACCTCGATGTATTCTCTTAACGGCTTCTTATTGTGCTGGACTTGGATTGATTGGTATCTACTCACTATTCCAACTACAAAACATATGCTAGGTTTTGTACACATCATAGAGTACATCAAGCTGCCAACAAAGACTAACACAAGGAACATGTTTCATTTGTTTATTCTTTTGTGAAGTCATTGGACATAGTTTATGGCTCAATCCTTCACCTTTTGCAATATGAGTGTCTATGGGTTTACAATCTTGAAATCTTAACTCCAAGAATGTATACAACATCACCCATGTCTTTCATCTCAAAGTTGGAAGACAACCAACTCTTGACAATATTGATAAGCTCCATATTGCTTCGGCAATTAGTATATCATTAATATATAATGATATGATCACAAATTGATCCTTGATCTTTTGATATATACACAATGATCCTCGTCAATCATTGTAAAATCATATGCCACTATGGCATTATGAAAACGTATATATCATTGTCTCGACGACTGCTTAAGGCTATATATCAACCTCAAAAGTCGACATATCTTTTCTTCTTGGTCTTTCACTATGAAACCAGCAGGTTGTTCCATATATTTCTTCCTCTAATTCTCCATTAAGGAAAGCAGTCTTTACATCCATTTGATGTAACTCAAGATTCATACTAGCCACTATTGCCAGAATAATGCGAATCGAGGTAAATCTCACTACAGGAGAAAATGTATTTTCATAATCAATTCCTTCCGCTTGATTATACCCTTCGCCACAATGCTAGCCTTATGCCTTTCTATCGAGCCATCAGCCTTTCGCTTTATTTTGAGAACTCACTTGTTCCCAATAGTTTTGCGTCCTTTTGGAAGATCAACCAGTTCCTAAACTTGGTTTGACTTCATTGACTTCATTTCCTCTTCCATTGCATGAATCCATTTTTCCTTACTAGGGCAATTTAGAGCCTCATTAATATTTCTTGGCTCATCCTCATCTTGTGGAGCAATAATAAAGTTTCCCCTTCAATATCAAAACGTCGATGGGGAATACTTTGGTGACTCGTTCTAGTATGGGAGATTGTACAATTAGCACATCATTTCCCATTATGCTCCCACTTGGATGAGATAATGATGATGCGTCTCATCATGTGGTTGCAATTGATAATGAGTTGGATTCAATTCATCACTTCTCATATTACTCCCACTGGGACTTAACTCCACTAAGATCATTATCTTGATCCAAGGTTTCAAGTAGGGAGTAATTTTCACCTATTTCGCCTTCTTAGGAAATTCATCCACTAAGAATGTGACATCCCGTGATTCAAATTTAGTTATACTCCCACTTTCCTCCTCACCTATGAACACATATTCTTTCGAGTGTTTGGAGTATCTCATTAAAATACTCTTCTTTCCTTTGGGACCCAATTTCCCAAACTTGTGAAAGGACTCATGAGTATAAGCAGACAACTCAATGATTTAAGAAAAGTTAAGCCCAATTTTCTACACATGTCCATAACTCATATGGAGTGGAAGTTACTGATTTGGAAGGCACCCGGTTAAGTATATAGGCAGCGAAGTAACAATGCATCACTCCAAAAAAGTGATAGGTAAATTAGCATGCGCCATCATGGACCTAACTATTTCAAGTAGGTTCGCTTTCTTCTCTCTACAACACCATTTTGTTGAGGAGTATATATAATAGATAACTATCTTTCTTTTCCTTTTTCATCACATAATTTTCTAAACTCATCAGACAAATATTATCGATCTCGATCGGATCTCAATGTTTTTATTTTCTTGTTTAATTGATTTTCTACCAGGTTCATAAACCTTTTGAAACAACTTATTGCTTCAAATTTATGAGAAATCAAATAGACATATCCTAATCTAGTATAATCATCAATAAAGGTGATGAAATAAACAGCCCCATGCCTTCCTCTCACATTCATTGACCACGACATCGGAATGGATTAATGCGAGAGGAAATTCAGCTCTTTTACCCTTTCCAAATGGTTTCCGTGTCGTTTTCCCTTCTAGGCAATGCTTATATATGGACAAATCGACTTTTTCAATGTTGCCCAACAAGCCCTCTTTGGCTAGTCTATTCATACGTTGTTGGCCAATGTGACCAAGTCTAGCATGCCACACATTCACATCATTATCATATGAATTAGAGACGTGATAAGGGAATAACAAACATTTGCATTAACATAGTAAATATCTAATACAATGAAACCATTCAGAAAATAACCACAACCATAGTAATTTGTATCCAAAAACAAATCCACACCTCTATTATAGAAATTCATATTAAAACTTAGTCTAACTAACACTAAGATAGACACTAAATTCCAACGAATCTCCGCAGTATACAATGCATGTTCAGCTTAGCAGTGCCAATTCTTTTCACTTAAGCTCGGAGTTGTTTCCACATAGATCCACTTAGTTCCAAGTTGGTACTCGCTTCTAAATTCCACGAAGGATCCTCTATCCTTCGCTACATGGTCTGTCGCTCATGAATCTACAAATACAAAGGATTATACTCGGTCAAGAATACGAACTCGACATAAGAGTAAAGTTCTGAAAAGTACAAGGGGTGTTTACCTTCTTTGGCTCTACAATCGCGGGCATGCATAGTGACCCTTCTTGTCACAATTGAAACATTTCACCCTTGTAAGCTTCTTCATTCGAGAACGCTTTCTTCTTTCATGTTGGTTAAGCTTGGGTTTCTTTCCGAAGGACCCGCTTCCTTGCCTTTCCCTTTATCAAACCAGTTAGGACGTTTTGCGTTTAGAGCTCGAAGCTCCATGTGAGCTAAAACTAGCATGATAGAGTTCAATTTTCCGGTTTAGCCACCAAGAGGTGGTCCTCTTCCAGGTCAAGATGACGCATAGCATCCTCAAAAGTTTTGATATTATCATTATGGGCCAGGTACACTTTCATATGCTCCCAACTCGAGGCAATGAACGAATCAACGCTTGCACTTGCTGCTCATCCGTGTGACATGGCCAGCATCTTTCAGCTCATTTTCATGTTTGACATCTTTCTAAGATGTTGCTTCATAGTCTGACCATGAGGCTTCTTATAAGAGTCAAACCTAATAGTGAGCTGCCTCAGTCTGGTCACCAAAGTATGACCAAATATTGCTGCCAATGCTTCCCACATTTCCTTGGCATTGTCAAAACACCTAAACTCTCGCATGACGTCATTGTCCATGCTGCTTAGCAACGTAATGCGAGCAAGAGAGTTCTTTCTTTTCATGCAGCAAAAGCTTCTTTATCTCTTTTGTCTTTGTCAAGTTGTTTCCTTCTTCGTGTTCTACCATGGTCATTGAGTTAAGAGCTTTAAGTGCTCCTTGCTCTTCCAAAGACATACTGATTTTCATGTGCCAAATTTCATAGTTGTCACCATTGAGCTTTCACCTTTGTTTAGCTCGGCAACTATGCTCTTTGTGGCTGAAGCCATTGATCTCAATACATCGTATATATATGCACTAATTATTAACAATACCTATCATTTATGCATCCCTATTTGCATAAACCCATCATATTAATGAATAATTTCAAGTAAGGCTTCAGAATCAAAATGTCACTACGCTTTCCAATCATCCTCCAAAAAATCCTAACTTAAAACTATCATTAATATGATTGTCTCATGCAAAATCAATTTTATGAAGCTTGCAAAAACTTCTAAAACTACTCACACTAATTACCCACAAAGAACCAACAATAACAGAAAGCAATATAATTGACATACAATAAAATAATAATGCTTTCAACTATTGCTAATAAATAGGTTGTTACATCAACAACAATTAGGTAGTAAACAATACAAAAGATGTCCACAAAGCACACTTAATTAAGTTCAACCAATACAATTAACACCAAGTCAACACATGAACTCGGGAAATATCATCTTTTGTTCAATTTATTGATCTTTTCCTTGTAACAATACAAAGAATATTCATTTACAAAATCCATAACAATTTTCTTATATGAAGCAGCTCCGTTGACATCCCATATGCAATTCAACACATCTTGTCATCAGTGTGGAAGAGTATTTATGAAAATCGCACCATCTCTCGATCGTGGCATAGGACGACCATTCCATATGACATTTGAATTTTCCTGACTGACTTTAAGGACGATCAATTAAGTCACCACTCTCCCATCGATGATCAACAAATTATCAACTTAGATAGCATTTCCTTTTGTTCATGGTAAGCTCGCGAATAGATGTGTGCAACCTCGTGAGGCATTGTTCCCGCAACAAATGCAGAACAAATAAGGATCACGATAATCCACGACTTAATTGAAAAAGAAACATATTCTTTTCCGTTCTTTTTTTTTTTGGGTCAACGGTCAACGGTCAACGGTCAACGGTCGTCGACCAGTGGACGACGGACTTCTGGCCGGGTCGGGTTGCATGGACCAACCGCACGTGCGCGCTGTCGCGCTGGTTGACGCCACGACGCTATCCGCACGTGCGCGCGCGTGCGTGCGTCATGGTTTGCCGTTCCGACTTAATCGACGGCCATCATCGACGTCATCGGCGACGTCATCCCAGCCGGTTTCGACCGACAGGGTGACGCATGCTGACGTCGCAGACGCGTCGTTGCCGATCGGTTCGTGTCGGTTCGCGTCGCGATAAGCGCGCACGCGTTTGCGGTTCGCGACCGACTACGCGTGTGGCGCACGTCGGCCGATGCGCGCGCCGGCGCGCGTGCGGCGTCGCCCGCAACGCATGACATGTCGCGGACTCATCTCACGACCTCTTTCACCCAGTGCCTTCATAAATCAATTTCGACTTACAAAAACTCAAAAAAATGGATGAATAGTGCTCGGGTGTCAGGATTTCTTGCCCCGATCCGTACGGCCGAATTACTTTCGTGAAAAATCAATCAAAAAACATCAAACAGGTCGGAAAATGTGAACTAGGGCTCGATACCAATGTTGGGAATAACGGATTCCGAAAACCGGATTCGACACTAAATCGAACCCCTAAAGTAATGTGGAAGACGAAGCCCGCGAAAATCTCGTATCACCGGTCGTAAAGACACCACGGATTCGAGCGTACCTTGTTAGCCACAGATTAGACACCGACGCCGATAGAGGAAGGGAAACTTGGCCCTATTCGATCCGATGACGCTTGAAGGGAAGGAAAAAGTTGCCGAGCCTTACCGTTTTTCCTTTGCTTTTTGGAGAGAGAGCGCACGGAGAAGACGTACATACGTTTGTTTCCAATCGGCAACCCTGTCATCTCTCTCTCTCTCTCCCTCCTTTATACCTTCCCCCATCCACGGGTCTTATTCCCGTGGACCGGGCTTTTGGGCCCAACTTGGGCGGACGGGCCTTAAGCCCATCGCTAATAAAACCATCAGCACACATAAACTACCACATCTACGTGCTTCTTATAAGGCTTTATCCACATCTAGACAGTGTCGCTTCTAAGATTGTTTTGTATCTAACAACAAAAAACTGTAGTCAATGTGGTTTTGTAAATAAAATTCCATACACTATCTGAGAAACCGCCAACTTAAGTCATGTCAATATTTAAAACTTCAATCTCTTTTTGCAGGGCAATTGGGCAGATAAATCACATTTTTTGGTGGGAAAAATTTCTAAAATGGAACTAGAGTACGCTAGAGATGGGGGCAAACAATGTGATGAGGGTTATCATCTCATACTTATCAACCTCCTACATTGTAAATTGAGATATGTCAAATATATTGTGTAAATAATGATATGGAGAATATTAAGTGGCATCATTTTTAGTGTCTTTATAATCAACCTCCAAGTGGCTCGTGCTTCTTTGCTCAAGTGGGATACCATAATAACTTTTGTTATGCCAAAACTGTCACGCCCCAATCTATATTAGGATACAAGGGAATGACACTGCCGTCTCTCACAAAGTAAAGGATGGTGTCCTCTATAAATTCACACCTAGCACATATGAAATTATTATTAAATATAACTCTTCTTGAAAATACTCACACTATGTTCCAAAGTGTCATGAACCCATAATTATAAAGACAAAATCCTCGAACAAAAACTATTGACAAGTTTCTAATATCATTTCAAAATTACTAAAAAAAATCATCTTCTCAAATAATTCCAATATACTCTCATTTGCACTGCAACGTTCATGAATCCTCCGCCTCACAATCTAGAGAAGTTAAAAAGGGGCAAGCAATATCACGGCTCAGCAAGTGACTAATACCACTTCTATCGGATCGAGCTAAGAATAATGCAAATTAAGAAAGATATGCACTCACAATGAACAAGCAATCAATAACTAGGTGCAACATTAATTTCCATATGAATGCCGGCATAAATTGATAATATTTCGCATAAACTAAAAATCAATTGCTATATCGAGAACCCTAGGGTCCCACTTTGCTAGGTAATAAAGCTTGAAAACTATATCGGTTATGGTTATGCCTAAAAATGTTGGAAGATATGATTCCTGAAATCATGTACAATTATCGATAAACAAAAAATCATGTTTATTTTAGAATTAGAAAGATAGAGGAATACTTTTTTCCTTTATTAATTTCTTGCTTTCCTTTATTAATTTCTTGCTCTGTAATTAAATACAAATTGTATAGAACACAAAATATACTGAATATATAAAAAGTTTCTTCCTCTCGATATTCTTCTTGGTCTTCTGACATGGTATCAGAGCTTATGCCGATCCTGGAGTAGCTTCCATCTCTTCGAATTGCGTGCATTCCTTTGTCTGTTACTTGTTGTTGCCACATCGCAAAACAAAAATAGCATTCGGCAGGAATTCTCTTTTCTTTACGCTTTGTTACCAACCTGCAATTCGAATAACTTCTGCATCTATTCAACCCGATTGCCTTGAGAAATCAGAACTCACAAACTTGATTCAAAGGAGTCGGGCTCTCTTGGAAGAAATTCTTTCTTTTTTTCTACAATGAGTACATCAGCAGCTCTTACCATTAGAACAGATGACCAGCTAGCAGGATGCGACGCCACGAGAACACACAATCAAGATTCAACTGTTGTGTCGATCGTGGCGGAGCAACAACTCAGCCAAAGCTAGATCCAGCCCCCACACATACCTTGGCAGAACTTTCTGGCTCAGTTCAATCTAGGGTAGCCCTTCTCGGGCCATCCCTACCAGTGGATGCCATATCCATGGATCCATGGGATAAACCCACACACATCACAGCCAGGCTACTAAGGCAATGTGCGGACCAACGGAGGCGTACCAACCAATAGTGAGGCAAGCTCTACCTTCGGCCCGGAGCGGACGGGCGGATCGTGCTAATCGGGAGGAACGAATCCCTACCCAAATTTTTTCAATGCGGGTCAAGAAAGCGGGTCGAATGTAGGGGCGAATACCTACCCGACTTTTTCACCGGTTTTTTTCCTTACGATCCTTGTCCAGAGGACGGCCGAGCCTAGCGACCCTCTTTTACACATCAAATGCCGATGGACCAAAGCTCAAGCTTATCACGAACGACGGGCCCAAATAACTACTCGACCCGGTCGTGGGAGCCCGCGTGCCTAGTAACAAAAGATAAGGAAGGGTTTCTTGACGGAACCATTCCGATCCCAACCGATGAGTGAATGGCCTATTTTTGAAGAAAATGCAACTAACTCGCCAACCTTGATCGGAAACCGCATCACGACCGAAGTCGCAGCGGACTCCTCCGACGGAAGATGCGAAAGAGATGTGGGACAATATTAAAGAAAGGTATGGAAAACTAGATCGTGTCAAGATTTTCTCCATAACACAAAATTTCAGATTTGAAACAGGGGAATATGAGTATCGCGACGGTTGACAATAAACCTGTCACTGTGGAACGAACTGGAGTCGGCCAAGAGAAATTCGAATAGCTCCGAACCCATTTTGTAGCAAGATAAGAACATGCGCGAGAGAGAAAAGACGATTAGGTTTCTCCTAATCTTAAACAAAACGTACCTTTCGTTTCGATCTCAGATTCTGACGATAGATCCCATGCCAAATCTTGGCCGGATCTATCAGCTCACCATCCAAGAAGAAAGCCAACAGAGGACAGCGGCTTACGGAAGAGGAAGTGAGGCGATGGCTCTGGCCGCCAGAGGCCATTTTCGCCCCCGATAGAGAAACCCTGGAATTGGAGAACGAAAGGGGGCGAATGCAGGGTTACGAAACCCTAATCCTATTTTTGGAGAGCAAATGGACGGCCTTGACCGGCCAAACAATCCGACAGCCCCTATTATTTGGCAATCGGGCCCTTCTCGCAGGCCCACTAAAATGCATTCTACCGGGAGCAGACGGCCACGAGGAAGAGTCCAAAAGAGCGAGAAGTCAATGGGCCGCGAGCTTTTCAGCTCACGAACCAAAACCATATGGGCCTACTACGGCCCAAATCTTCTAGCCCAACAACAAATTTCCTTCAACTGCCAAAAATAGCCAAAAAGGAAAAGGTAAATTGTACTGCGAATTTTGTAAACGTCCGCACCATACAATTGAGAATTGTTGGAAATTACATGGGAGACCTGGAGAAAAAGAAAAAGGGAAATCTTCACAGGTTTTTCAGGTACTGGGTCAGCCGACAGAAAAATCAATTTCACATGAGCAGTATCAGGAATTGATGGAGGCTTTGAAAAGGCTGGATACATCTAATAAGGTAAGGGAGCTTCACAGTACATCTTGTTGCTTGAATTCAATCTCAAAGAATGCATGGATTATAGATTCAGTGCTAGTGATCACATAGCCTCGTGATAAGGATTCTTTTCAAAGATCAAAAAATTGTCTTTCCCTATATCAAGACTTCCAAATGGAAACTCCACACAAGTTGTCATGATTGGCACCGTGACTCTTAGTCCCCTAATCACACATAAAAATATGCTTTATATGCCTGACTTCTAATTCAACCTCATATCAGTTAATCAAGCTTCTGAAGAAAATTCATGTTATGTCCTATTTACTCTAAATAATTGTTTCTTTCAAGGCCTTTCGACTGGGAAACTGATGGGCTTGGGTAAAGCTTATCAAGAACTCTATTTCTGGATGGATTTCCCCAACAGCTTTAAATTATCGTCTGTTGAATTCAATAAATCATTGTGTAACTATATTATCAATTACAAAAATTCCCTTTGTCATAAAAGATTGGGACATAATGCCTCATTCCCTTGTCCACACTATCCTATCTGCCCTTTGGCAAAACAAACACGTGTTCCTTTCCCAAATAGTAATTCCTGAGCAGATAGTATTTTTTCATTAATCCATGCGAGATGTTTGGGGGCCTTATCATCGGCGTAGCATCATGATGGGTCACGATTTTTCCTCACAATTGTTGATGATTTCTCTCATGCGACATGGATATTTCTCATGCAATCTAAGAATCGGGTTTTTTCTCACCTAAGAACATTTCTTAGCTTATCTAAAACTCAATTTGGAAAGACAGTCCGTCGCATTAGAACTGATAATGGAAGAGAGTTTTTCAATGGTGAGTGTGCTTCCTTATTTTCACTAAATGGAATCTTGCATGAGAGTTCTTGCACTTATACACCTCAGCAAAATGGTGTTGTTGAAAGGAAACATCGTCACCTCTTGGAAGTAGCACGTGCCCTCAAGTTTCAAGCGTCTATTCCTGAAAATTTTTGGGGAG
The DNA here is from genome assembly GCA_017140325.1 of Eucalyptus leucophloia subsp. euroa. Classification (NCBI taxonomy): domain Eukaryota; kingdom Viridiplantae; phylum Streptophyta; class Magnoliopsida; order Myrtales; family Myrtaceae; genus Eucalyptus; species Eucalyptus leucophloia. The sequence goes on along the minus strand of CM029470.1, from coordinate 24,189,523 downwards.
ATTGTGTGGTTACCGCAGCATATTTGATTAATCGAATGCCATCACGGATCTTGAAAGGAAAGATGCCATTTGAAATGTTATATGGCAAGAAACCGAATCCGAGCCATCTCGGGTTTTTGGATGTTTATGTTATGTCACTATAGTCGGACACAGAGATAAAATGGCACCGCGTGCTAGTGAATGCATATTCATGGGATATCCCACCTTAAAAAAGGGGTATTGGATTTATGCACCATCCACAGGAGAATTCTTCGTTAGTAGAGATGTTGTCTTTCATGAGAATATTTTCCTTTCCAAGCTCTTACTTCTTCACCTGAAGATGAAAAGGCAAGGAATTCGGCTTTCTTATTGGAAGAAGATGTGATTTCAGGAGACACATTTATTGCTACTCCTCTACCAAGACCAACTGGTGAATCATCTGCATTACCTGTTGAGATGTCTACAAACCACTCCACTGAAGAGTCCCATGTAGAAGAATTAGCACAGTTAATTGAACTCCCAGAACCAAGCCCTACTATAGAAGATTCTTCCTTAATACCACGAGAACCTCTACGGCGTTCTAAATGAGCAGCTCACCCCCCAGCTTGGACAAAGGATTACATTTGTGGTTCTTCGAAGTTGTCAAGTACTCGCTATTCCATATCGTCTCACATCTCATTTGATAGGCTATCACCAGAACACTTATGTTGCATGAGTCGCATTTCTGAAGAAAGAGAGCCGTCTAATTATAATGAGGCCAAAGTTGATCCTCGTTGGCAAAAGGCCATGGAGGCCGAGCTACATGCGCTAACCAAAAATCATACTTGGGATGTTGTAACATTGCCTGCTCATCGCAAACCCATAGGCTATAAGTGGGTTTACAAGATCAAATACATGGCAGATGGTTCTGTGGAGAGATATAAGGCTAGGTTGGTGGACCCAAAGGCTTCACACAGCAAGAAGCTTTTGATTATCATAAAACCTTCTCGCCCGTTGCAAATGATGTCATTGTTCGATCCTTTCTATCCGTTGTTGCTTTTCGTGACGGCCACTACACGAGATGGATGTGCATAACGCCTTTTTACATAGTGATCCTGGATGAAGAAATCTACATGGACCTTCCACCAAGATTACGGAGACAGGGGAGTCTAAGTGTGTCGTCTCCGTAAATCTCTTTATGGATTGAAGCAAGCCTCTAGACAATGGTACGCCAAGTTCACTAATGCACTTATGATCGTTGGATTCAAACAAACCCAAATATGACTATGCCCTATTCGCCCGGACAAAAGGTATGTCATCTATTTACTTGATGATTTATGTTGATGACATACTTATCATGGGAAATGATAATTTTGCTATGAAGAAGCTTAAAGAGTATCTGCATTCCACCTTTCACATCAAAGATTTAGGGCCACCTAAGTATTAGATAGCTTGTTTAGATCGGAAATCTCTCTCGCCGAGGAAATTCATAATGGAGATCATATCGTAAATAGGATTATCAAAGTTGTAGACCAACCATTATTCCCATTGAACAAAATGCCAAGCCGACATCTCGTTGAATATTATACCGGCATATCCTCCTCTTCGATGATCTATTGTTAAGAGATCCGTTGGGATATCGAGACCGGTAGGGAAACTCATATATCTCACTATGACTAGGCCAGATATTTGCTATGCAAAGTACCTCAGCCAATTTATGCATAGTCCAAAGCAATCTCACATGAATGCAGCCTCGAAGATTGTGAGATATTTGAAGACATGTCCAGGGTTGGGGATACTCCTTTCTCGGAAATGCAACATGAAGATGACGGCTTATTGTGATGCAAATTATACCACATGCCCTATGAGTAGGAGATCAATTACCGGATTCTGCATCAAATTTGGGGAATCATTACTCTCATGGAAGACGAAGAAGCAATCTCATCGTATCTTTATCTTCAATCGAAGCGAGTATAGATCAATGGCCAAGAATGTTTGTGAAATAGTTTGGCTAAGCGGTTTACTTTAGGACCTTGGGGCACGAGTCGAAGGACCAACTACACTATTTTGTGACAATGACTCGGCACTCAAACTTGCAGCAAATCCTGTATTGCATGAGAGGACAAAACACATAGAAGTTGATTGTCACTTTACTCGAGAGAAAATCCAAGAAGGAGTGATCGAGACAAAAGGAATCGGACTTCAGAGCAACTAGCAGACATGTTTACTAAGCCACTTTGCCAAATACAACATGCATATCTTCTAAGCAAGTTTGATGTCTTGGATATCTATAAGCCACCAGCTTGAGGGGGAGTGTTGGAAGATATGATTCCTGAAATCATGTACAATTATCGATAGACAGAAAATCATGTTTATTTTAGGATTAGAAAGATAAAGGAATACTTTTTTCCTTTATTAATTTCTTGCTCTATAATTAAATACAGATTGTACAAAACACAAAATATACTGAATATACAAAAAGTTTCTTCCTCTCATACAAAAAGTTTCTTCCTCTCGATATTCTTCTTGGTCTTCTAACAAAAAAATTATATCGGTCATGATTATAATCCCAAAACAGAATCATTATGTATGAATGTTCATATCTCATATTCTCGTCACGTGTAGGCTGACAATGAGTACAAATCAAATAACACAATGCCACATTGCTGCCATATGTAATATAACAATAATAAAATTACGTCGGATGCGTATATTCTCAATGCACTTTTATTGCAGCACTTAAATGGTCGAAAAATATCTAGAGCCTGATTCGGTTTTTGAAATAGCATGCCGTAAAATGTTCATTTTTATATCTCATCATAAAGTACGTGCCGAAACTAAGGTCGATAAAACAGGCTGACCAGCATTAAGAACTAGATTTTTGGTAATTCTCTCCCGTAGTGTTTTGTTTCCATTCTGCTGGGTTGTTTACCCAGTGACTCCCAAGTATAGTTTACTATATTTATCTTTGTTCTCTTCCTGCATTCCCTTCTTTTCAAATAGCAGGCAGGTTTACTCCATTCTCTTTTCTTGCCACTCACCTTTTTATGGGGATTACTTTAGTGTCCTCTCCTAATTTTTTTAATTCTACCGCAGGAAAATTATTGATCTTTGGGGTTTCCCATATGCCACAATGTAAGTAGTATAATGATTTTCTGGGTCATTCATACTTTCCTCTTTTTAACCCTATAGAATAACCAATTGAAAAAATAATTCGGATTCGCTTTCCTTTTGTTTATTTCGACACCGCTTTTGGAAATTATGGAAAAGTTTCATCATTTCCGATCACCAAGATTGTTTTTTCCAACGACCTTAAGGGTCATCTATCCTATATACAAAGTTTGTGGTACGTTCTAATTTTCTAAACCTTTCTCAACATCTTTTATTGCTATTTTCTCATAATTCTTAAATTTATTTTGCATATCTTTCCTGGAACTAAAACCTTCCACGAATTATATCCGCCATCAAACAAATTCCTAATGTTGGTCTTGCCGTACATTATTATATGTTATATGTCAAGGACTTTTATAACCTTTTCTTGTCATAATACAAATTTTAACTTCATAGTGACTTACAAGGGTTACGCAATTTGACGACAATCATATGCACCAAGACTAATAATAATTGTTTTTTTTTATTTGTTATATTGGATACTCAAATAGAAAGTATTTCCAAATAATTAGTAAATGGAGGACCAAAGGTAAAGAATGGAATATGCAGTCTTTTTCAAGAAAAACCTTCAATTAGGGGCTTCCTTGGATCCTTGATGCGGTCGAAGGGTTACCTCACCAAGGAATGGCAATTTGTTTTCCACGAGGGCCTCCCACGCTTGTCCCTATCTTATGGGGCATTATGGGGTAGGCAATCAGAATGCATTCCTTATTTTAATATATCGGTTTTTGCATGCCTAATACCTCTAATTGGTACAATATCTTTTTCCTACTTTATATTTGATAGTACCCTCTAAGGTTACGTTTGGTCGTTCGGATTTTTAATCTAGATATGATTGGATAGGATATGATATGAAATTCAGAGGACTTTGATATATCATATCCATTGTTTGGTGATTACAACAATAAAGTCGGACATATTCACATCATATCATGTACATTATTTAGCATAAACTATGTATTTGTAAAAAAGAACCAAAAATTTTATGAATGAGAATAGTAAAAATCTCTTGCGACGCTCTTGCTTACTTTATTTTTTTTTATTTTTTATTTTATTTTCCTTTCTTTTAAAATATCTTTTTTAAATTTTTTTTCTTCCCCTCCCATCATTCTCTAATAAAATTTTATTAAACATTAGATTGTACTAATGAAACCAAAATACTAAAATACCTAAAAAATAAATATAAATATATATTTAAATTTATATATTGAACTTATTTATAAAATATAATTAAAATCAAATATATACAAATAAAAATAAGATTATATTGAAATAATTAAATTGCTTTTTTGTTATTTTGAATTTCTTATATTAGAATCCAAATATTATTTATATTGATATATTATTTTAATTTTGTTAATTTAAAAAATATGTCATGCGAGAAAAATAACTATTTCTCATGACACTCTTGCTTTATTTTATTTTCATCTCTTTTATCAATTAATTTCTTTTTTATTTTTCCCCTCCCGTCGTTCTCTAATAAAATTTTATTAAATAGTAAACTGTACTAATATACCTAAAATATATAATAAATATATTTTTATTATATTTATATATTGAAATTATTTTATAAAATATAATTAAATTCGAATATATAAATAAAAATAAGATTAAATTAAAATAACTAAATTATTATTTTTGGTTATTTTAAATTTCTTACATTAGAATTCAAATATTTATTATATTGAGATATAATTTTAATTTTGTTAATTTAAAAATTCCATAATTTGAGAAAAATAACTTTCTAATTATGGATGCTAGTAATTTTATTTACCTTTATTCTACCTCCCCCATGGGATAATTTTATCTAGTCTATATTTTCCTCATATCCTGCTTTACTCTATTTTGAGTAGACACCAAATACAAAATATGATAAATTTGATCTTATCTTGAATTTTATCTTGATTGTCAAACGTAACCTAAGTGTTTTAAATCCAAGGATCCTGAAGTCTAGACGAGACTTGAGATGAAGTTTTTAACGTCATGCTTAGGACAACATATCAATTCTGCAAATATTTAGACCTGTAAAAGGATAAAAAGCCAATAAAAAGATAGATATTTTCGGAAGGGCAAATGATTGGCCAAATTTATCCCTACCCCAAGTCTAAAATCTGCTGTCTTTATCTGTTTCTCTTTATGGTTTGGGCTAAGAGCGTCCCAAAAAGTATGATTGGTGCCTTTCTTTGAGAAAAGTTCAGTGCAATATGCTACGACCGAAATTGTTCGTGTCATGATCTCCCGGAGCCTCCATGAAAAGCTTCAAAGCCTTTTCAAGTTATTTTGCTTCACGCTATGAAAATCCCCGTTAAACAACCCCATCAACGTGCTGCCCTCAGCCTCTCTCGAACCAGCTCCTCAGAACGCCGGACTGGCTTTCCACAGCCGCAAGACGAAGAGGATTTCTTCTGCTGTGCCGGTCACCAATGCAGCATTTGTCCGCCTTGACACTGAACATTTCCATCACAGCTTGAGATTACCATTTACTTGCTCTTTAGCGAGCTTGGGGTTCGGATCAAGAATCACGTCGAGAATTTTTGTGCGTCCGATGGTTGCTGTCACCCCCGGCACGAACAGAGTGAGAATCAATCTCTTAGCATGGCCATAAAGAAGCTGGATCTCCTTTATCCTCCTATTATTCGTAAAGTCCCGCTCTCATTTTCGATTAGCTTCATTACGAAACCGATGTATCTGGCTAGAAGATGGCTGGGAAAATCAGACTCCTGAGTCCGATATTAACTATCAGCAACCTTCATGAGAATGATTATTCTATGTTGACGTTGGAAATCCATTAGATTTCTTCATGATCCTAAATGTTTCAAGGGGTCAAAATTACCACAATTAAGTCCCATTTCCAAAAGGTATTACCAAAAAATAATAATAATTGGGCGACGAATAAAGAACTTATATCCGTAAGTATTCATACAGATGAATAGGAATTCAAAAGGGTACATAGATTTGAAAATGACAAAAAAATAAAATAAAATAAAATAAATTGTTCGTTCCGCCTATCTGGAGTGGTAGGCGGTGTCCATGACCCGTCTACTTCTGTTTATTGACTAGTTTCCTTGCTCTTAAGCAGAGAAAGGTTAAAACAATGCATAAAAAAGGTACTCCAAGAATGCCCCGAACGAATATAGTGAAAACTTCCTCTCATTGCTTCCCCCGCTTCTTCTTCCCCGTTGCTACTCCTTCTGCTACTTCCACTGCTCCTGCTCCTCCCTCTTCTGCTGCTTCCACTGCACCTGCTCCTCCCTCTTCTGCTGCTTCCACTCCCTCCTTCTCCTCCCTGTACTCCCACTGCCCTCCTTCATGTACCCGCCCTCCAGCCCTCGGCCTCTCCCGGTATACCGCTGCACTTGGACCACGTTGAAATTCCACATAAGTTTTAAGCACTGCACAATTAAGATAATGCTAATCTTTTCTCACTAATCATCTAATCGATAACATATTAGGTTGCTTGGGGAACATATTATTTATACTCCTACAGTTACTTGAAAATTGGGGTCAATAAAATTATTGATATAAAAGAAAAGAAAAGGAAAGTAAATCTTCTTTGAATAGTTTAGTGCTAACATTTAGCTTAACTAATTCTTATTGGCACATATAAACTGCCACATCTATGTACTTCATATAATGATCCACATCTAGACATGCGTGGCTTCTAAAGATTATTTTGTATCTTGCAATGTTTACCCTGCTGGTAAGTAAAATTTTATACACTATCCGACAAAATGAGGTTTGTCTTTTGGAATTCATTTTATGGAAGAATTTTTGAAATTTTAGGGAGAGGGGGGAGAAAGGGAAAGAGACTGTTGAAAGCTAGGAAAAAATACTTATTAAAACAGTATTGCTTGCACTGCCAACCTATGTCATGTCAATATTTAAAACTCCAATCTCTATTTCCAGGGCAATCAAGCAAAAAGTCACTTTTTTTTTTTTTTTTGTGGGAAAAATTCTCAAATAGAACTTGAGTACGCCGGAAAGATGCAAGGAACTGGCAAAGGCAAAAAACGAGAGGGGGAATGGGGTTGGAGGATCTGTCGAGCTTTTACAAAGCCATGCTTTCGCTAATCGATCTTTGGATTATAGCCTCCCATCCTAATGCTTTAGGACAACAAGATTTTAGGTAACATTTGATGGTTATGCGGATTGAAAAACTAGAGAAGGCAGGGGATAAGCTAAACCATCTTCAAAATCTGCAGGCTAGTACGCAACATGTGAACGTTCAAGAGGGCGATTATTGCAAAAAAGTATGACATAAAAATAAATAAATAAACACTCGTCACATCACACAACTCCAACAATGAATTATACAGCAAGAAATAAATTTAAAAATTAAAGTTTATGAGACTTGCGGTTGTGTATTTATTTAATTTATAGGAAACAACATTTGCAAAAAAATAACACGTTGAAGGAACACTAATTGATCCGAAAATCATTTTTGTCCAAGTAAATTTTGGAATAACATATAACTTCTTGTAATTTGTGTAGTTTTACCAAATTATAGCATCAAACTGAGATTAGAACAAATCAAATTTCAAATCCGTGCATTGACGGGCGTCAATTATATATTGATGAAGAAGAAGATATCATACTATCACTGTGTGATTATAAGAGTCTTCAAGTGACCGTGTCTTGTCATCAAGCTCAATTAAATGCTTCGTCTGTGACTCATCTTTTTTGCCCAGCTCCTCCAAAACCTTTCGAACGACCAAATCGGCAATTTTTGCTTGACTACCATACACAAAAATGCTTTCATTAGTTGACTAGATTTAATTCATACCCACACATCGCACATGGTTACAAATGATATCTAAATACACTAAATAATCAATATAGGCTAATTTAGTAGAATTCAATTCACCAGATGCATTTTTCTATATGGTAGTAGTTTACATGACGGCTGAAATTACCAAGTGACTACCCATGATGCTCAAACAAAATTTCCGCATTTATAGCTAAGCCTGGAAAAGATTTTCAACACTTGTAATAGGGAGAAAATGTAGACAAATTCAAGGTCGTACATTGAACACTACAATTTGTTGATGACAAATCATATAAACCCAAAACCCTTAACAAATTCCCCGAGTGCCGCCGGTAGCTATAACAACTGAAATATTAGGGAACGTGTCTCGAGTAGAGGATGTAAAGTTCAATAGGAGCAGCACTTGGAGTCAGAGGTAGTTTTCAAAATTTTCCATTTAACAAAGAAGAAGAAAATAAATGATTTGATAGGGCAAGATTTTATCCCCTAAAACAAAAACCAAAAAAAAAAAGAAGAATTAGGTAGGCATCTTAAAGGTACTTTTACCTTTGTCCCTCCTTGACCTTCCATCCCTTGATTTGATCAACCTTTGCAAGTGCCTCTTTGAATGCCCTAAGTTCGACTTTGGAGGAAGCATTCATTGGGCATGGAGTCCAATTTTTAACATCCCTAGGTTCCACCTTATAAAAGACGGGGAAAATCTTTGCTCTACCCTTTGACCGAGACACATTGTTCATCATGTGTTTAAGCTCAACAAGACACCATTTGCGGTCATGATACGTTTGAGAAATGATGGGTATGTAGATTTTAGAGTTGTCAATAGCTTGTAGAATTGTCTCACCAATCTTATCGCCCACCTTGATTGCATCTTCGTCCCTAAATACGCAGATTCCGGCATTATTCAAGTCTCTATTGAGGAAGTCTGCGAAGTCAAAACGAGTATCCGCTCCACTAAAACTCAAGTACACATCGTACTGAACTTCTGATGATGCTCTACTCTTTGAGTGTGCCATATTTGGCAAGCATATTACTTCCAGACCCCTCTCTCTCTCCCTAGAAGAGAAGAAAAGGTTGGTAACTTGGTGTGGCGTGGCCTGGCTAAGAAGTGAGCTGAGGTTTTTGGAATGCTTCCGCGGCTGAGCACATAGAGATGAAGACGGAGATCCTCGGGAATATACTGTATGTTAATGGTAAGTGGTCAGCACACAGGCACGAAAAAAGATCATGCAGCAAGCTGAAGGCGTGTGCAAATAGATTTAGCGAAGGTGATTTCTGCTCAGAGTGCACAATCACATGCAAAAACGCAAATAAATTCGGACGAGATTTTACCTAACTTCACAGTATAATAGTGCCAAATTTGGACTTCATCGGAATCGCCTTGACGGATGACCGATACGGTGCTCCCTAGCAAAGGATGGCAACGGTGGCAGTTTGGCAAGGTGCGCGCGGCGGTGATTAGGCCAACAATTTGTGACACAGCTCGGCTCATCTCGTCTCAGTAGTGACTTTGGGCCGCGGGTGGCAACGCAAGACGAAGCCGTAAGGGACGCCGAGCGAACCTGCGAAAAGAGAAAGTGGTTTCGTCGTCACGAGGAAGGATCACAAGCACGTCGGCTCGGGATCAGGATGCAACGGCAGTTCCTGGGGACAGAGAGCAGCCGCGTCGTCTCCGGTAGCTGGAGGTGTGGGAAGCAGGGGCAGCTCATTAGGTTCAGCGACGGACACGACGGCCTCCCGCCAGGGCCGGGCCCGACGAAAAATACGAAAAAGAAATCAAGGCCTAGAGAAGAATTGCTGCACAAAAAAGGCTCTCAGCTTCAGAATCCCAAATTTGAGGGAGGATCTTTTTTTTTTTTTCTTTTGGAGATAGAGGAATGCCGACAGACGGGTTCGGCAAGAGGAGAGGGCAGTGCCGTCGGAGCTCGTCGTGCGTGGGTTGGACAGTAAAGCAGCTCGTCGGAAGAAAGGAGGCGGCGGCGGCGGCGAGCAGCAGGCGTCAGGAGCGGGGGCAGTGCTGTCGTCGTCGCTCACGGGCTGGAGCTGCGACGTCGATGAGTGCAGACGAGGGTAGGAGCAACGCGAGCGCGCGTCTTCGTTTAAGTAAGCAGGTCTGTGTCCCCTCCAACCTGGCGAGGGTCGGCCCCATCTTCGTTTTAGCGTTTTCTTCGGGTTAACGTGATGATATTCTAGCTTGACAAAAAAAAAAAAAATAACGTGATGATATTCTAATAAAAGGCATGCATGAAGAATTCAATTGCAACTGTTCAAGAAATCTACATTGTCCTCCAGCCGAAAATTGACTGAGTCGTTTCTCTCTCTCTTTTTTTTTTTTTAACTTTAGCTTTGAATCATGTAATTTTAAGATTGATTTTGTAATGTTTTAGGTCCCTGCACATCTTCATCTACGAGATTAGGATCAGGAAAGTAAAATTTTTTCTCTTATAATTCATTATTCTTATCTTGATTTTCTCTTTACTTCGTTTATTTTATGTATAATCGATATCATTGGTCTTAATTGTAGGTCACTAGAGAGTCCTCTTAGAGCAATTTAATTTGAGCAAAAGGAATTAGAAGTCATTTCATTACATAATGATTTCGTTATTAGTTGTAAAATTAATGTTTCAAGTGTTTTTTCATCTTTTAAATTTAATAGATATATGTAACGACATTAGCAATTTTTTTTTAAAGATTAGGACCTCATGCATGTGATTTGAATACCATGAAAAGGACCATCTAGTTGTATTCTTTTGTCCATTCTAAGAGCCACCACCGTGTAGTATGTGTACATCGTTCATCTCATTTTAACGCCACCAAGATTCATCGTGCTTACCCCCATTCTCCACCTAGAAACTCTTCTCGAAAGCCCCGTGTCGTTTAACACTTCGACGTGTGTCCGATACTATTCAACACTCGGTTAACACGTATTGAAAAATCGATATCTAGTCAACTTTTCGACATTTTTTTGACACTTGAGTCAAGATTTTGACATACGACTTTTCAACACACGATCATAACATGCGAGGTCAATTTTAAAAATTTTCAATAAATGAAGTGTCAAAATATATATATGAAAAAAAAATCAATAATAAAAATAACAAATTAGAAAAGAAAATTTTTTTAATATTTTCTTTTTTTCTCTTTTGACTCTTACTCTCTGTGATACACAATTTAACCTCAATTTTTTCTTTTTTCTTTTGACACGCCGACATGCAAGTCTAGAATGTGAATTACATTTTTTTTTCTTTCCAAGTTTTATGGATTTATTGAAGTGGAATTGAATTTGTTAAATTGAAATAATGAATGATATTAATAAATTGTGGATTAATATTTTTAGTGTAAATTTATTATAGGATTTTATTATTATTTATTTATTTGTGAATTTGAATCATATTAATTTAATTGAAATAATCATAAAAATAATATATATATACATGTCTCAACGTGTCATAATTATTTATTTATCAGTAAAGTGTCGATATATCGTGTCGTGTCGTGATCGATATCAGTCTTACTTAGTTCTCCACCCATTTCTCTCTCTTTCGTCTAGGATTCCCCGTCGGTTTCATCTTCTGCTTTTACAAAGACCCGCAATTGAACCCCATCTCCAGCATCATCTCTCAAAAACCCGCAGCTAAGCTAATGAGGAGTAGGACAGCACGATTGCTCGTCGAGACAGAATTAACGCCGGTTCCATTGCAGAAGCAACGAACCACACGAGAATCGAGCAGTTTCCCGGAAAATGTCGGATCGTCCTTCTTCTCCATCGCGACGAAGTCAAAAGGAGGCGATCGCCCGAGGAGGTGAGAACGCGAAAACGCGCTAGACACAAGAGAGAGAGAGAGAGAGAGAGAGATACAGAGAAGCTTGGCTTCCTTCGCTTCCGTACCTGCACCTGCGCTACACTACCATGACGACGATTCCCAAATTCTCCCCCCCCCCCCCATTTGGACTCGACGGCCCTCGTGGATCGCCGAAATTACGGCGACGACCGGGGTGGCATTCGGGTAAATAAGGGGAGAGGGGAGGGCATTTGCGGAGCAGCAACGCCTTAGTCGAGCGTGGAAAGGGAACGTGGGGGCGGGTGGGGGTTGGGCTTGGTCGGCGAGGCTGCGGCCTTCAAATTCGTCGACCGGGTAGGGCGGGGGAAGTCCCCGTCAACTCTCCCTCCAATTTCGCCACGTGTCGTTTGACGGCGAAGTGTGAGTCTGGGAAACCACCTTCTCAAAGCCCATTGGGCTTTAAAAAATATCCTAGATAAATGCAAATATGGCTCCACAAATTTCTTTGGAGAATTTTGTTGCATTTCCAAAATCCTAGAAGTACTTTGAGTTTGGAGTATTTTCGAAAAATAAATATACATTTTTTTTCCAACTTTAACTTTTCTAATCTTCTATAATTTAAAAAATGTCCACACCTCAATCAACGTTGCCAGGTTCAGGCCACCAGCGAGCCACCAACGAGACTAGATTTAGTTATTAGCAAGCCAATCTTGTAGTGCTGAGTTTCATCAACAAATGTTTGAAAATTTTTAAAAAAAAAATAGCATGGACCTTTACAAAGTATAGTGTTTTTCAAATGATATTTAAGTTAAAGTTATGTTTATAAATTACATCTTATCAAATGCTATTTGCATTTTGAAAAACCCTTTCACTGAATTTTTTTATATTTTTCCAAAAGCTTTCCCCACGATGTTTTTAAACACACTGGAAATAGTATTGGATCTAGATTGATACCCATGAACATTAATCCACAGATTGGACATAAATATACCCTTTCTACTAAATTGAAGATCATATTAATCAATAATCGTAATTATGTCCGTGAAATTTCTTATTATAATTATGTGTCGTCATGCTACGTAACATTGTTAATAAACGCGTGACATGTCAAATTTGCGTGACCAGTAATCTTATTCAAGATGAAATGCCCTTCTTGCTAAATCAAAGTTCAAATTAGGCAAGAAGGGTAATTAAATGTGTGAAAATTCATGTTTTACACGTATAACGTCATGCTGCGTAACACTGTCAGAAGTGATTTTAACCACCGCCATGAGTGAACTCGGCAATTATGCTAGACTTAGTCATGGCCATTGGTAGCACTTCCAAAGTCACCCACCAATACTGGCCCCAAGACTTGGTGCCACATCCACCACTAGATGCTTGAGCATCTGTTGCTCAACTCTAATTCTAAGTATTCTGTTGCCCGTGGGTATAAGGAACAGAGAAGCAGCAAATGAACTTCCATGTTCCCAAAATTTCAAACTATTCCAAAGACCATAGTTAATTGGGTCCAATTCTTCTTTAGGTTAAAATCATAAAAAAAAAAAGAAATCTTAAATTTGCCAATTGTGACATAAATACCTCAAATTTTTTATGACATAACAATTTCAAACTTATACTAATGTCATAAAAATACTTTGGATAGAACTAAAATAAATAATATAGGTTCAAGTTTCTTTTTCTTGACAAAAAAAATGGGAGTTATTGCGTCATAATGAATAAGTTTAGAACCTTGTGAGATATGAAAAAAAATTTAGAGTATTAATGTCACATTTGGTCTAATTTGGGGCTTTTGTGGTATTTTCCCTTCTTTCTTTAACCCAAAAAAAAAAAAAAAGTTCAACTCAATTGGTGACGACATTGTCGATTCACCTTAGTCGGTGAGGGTTGTCGGCCCTCGCCGGTGCTTGGACAACCCTCTCTCCCTCGCTCTCTTTGTTTCACACTCACTTTTTCTCTCTCTAGGTTTTTTTTTTATTGTAATTTTTCCACCCTTTCCTTTTCGCAACCGTTATTAAATTGAAGGAAACTTTCAAAAAAGGGCATGAAATGCCCTAGTTTTCTTCAATAAGGGTTTAAAGTGGATATTATTTTTTTAAAAAAAAGCTTGAAGTAGCCAAATTATTTCAAATAAGGGCATGAAATAGCCAAATCATCTCAAATAAAGGTCTTTGATTGAGGCTTACTTTTTCAACTATCGGAGAAGGGGTATTTTGGTTAAAAAATAGTAACTATTTTTAATTTCTCTTTTAAAAATTTCTCAATCATTTTTTCTTTTTCTTTTTTCTTTTCCTTTTTCCCCTTCCTTTCTTCGGACATGGTCGTTGATGCTCGGCGAAGGTAAGCCTTCACCAGCATCAAGTGAGAGTAGCCCTCATTAGATCTGACGAGGGCGACCCTTGCTTGTGTTAGACTAGAGCAACCCTCGCCTAAGCCGGGCGAGGGCAACCCTCACCTGGCTTGGCAAGGGTGTTGCCCGAGTTGAGCAAGGGCAACCCTCATTTGATGCCGGGAGGGTTGCCCTCGCCCGATGTCGGTGAGGGCAAATTGTCCCTTCTTGTTGCAAATGTAGCAACGACTTGACTTCTTATGGCCTGTGCGATCCTGCCTTTTGCGTAGGTATCGCCATTTCACTTGGGTTCAACTTCCCTTTGCCATGGCCAGCAAAGGGAAGAGGGCGAAGGGAAAAAGAAAAGAAAAAAATTGAAAGATAAAAGATGAAAATGCCCTTCAATTAGAGAGGTTAAATGCATTTTTTGAGATTGATATGCTTATTTCGATCTTTATTTAAATCAGGTTCCACTTTAAGTTCTTTTTTGGGACAATTTGATCATTTGGACCTTTATTTGAAACAACATCTACTTTGAAGTTTTATTTGAGAAAATGAGAATATTTCATATAATTATTTGAAATTTTTCCATAAACTAAACTATGAAAAATCACTTCAGCATTTCGATCCATATGTGTACGACGCGAAAGCACTAACTTGTTTTCTGGTCGGAAAAAAAAAATCCAATTTAACGAATATATTTTGTAAAATCTCAGCATTATTTGCGGCTTCCACTGAAATTATAGGGGGAGGGGGTAGGGGAGAGAGAATTTAGCAGTCGATTTTGCCCCGCCGTCGTCTTGTTCTGCAGGCCTCTTTACCCTGTTCGCGCCGACCTCGCTCTTGCTCTTAACCTAACATCTCTCTCTCTCTGTCTGTGGCTACCGGCATCGGAGCTGGGCTTCGAGCTTACAGGTAACAGCCGGGTTACTTCAGAGATTGGTGCTTGTTCCGAAAGACTCCATCTTTACTCTTTTACTCGTGCACGATCTCCACCTGTTTGTTTTATTGCTCTTGAACCGTATACAATGCTGAGAGGTTGCCTTATCATCTTCTGAGTTCTTCGTCGAAGCTTTCACCTGTATATGTCTAGCGTGCTTGAATAAATGCTGCCCAGAGGAAAAAAAAAAAAAAAAGGTTCCTTTTTGAGAAAACCAGATGGTTGCTCTCACCTTGTTCGTGGGTTGGGACAAATTTTAGTGTTTTATCAGTAAAACTCAAATTTTTGTAAAGAGTTGGGACGTATATGGGATCAACCTTAATGGGCTCTTTTTAATTCGCAGTTTTAATCTCGGTTCTCCTTGCCGGAAATCACCATCTGTAGATAGCCATAGAAATGGGGACGCCGAATGCAGTTGGAGATTGGTCGTCGGAGATGGAGGTCAGTGCTTTCAGACGCCCCTTCCCTCTTCGCTACTATGAGCGGCATCTCTCTGAATCGATACGGCCCGATGCTAGGCCCTGAAAAGAGCCAGAGATACTATTGTGTCCCTCGGTCAGTTTGTTTAGCGTTTTGTTTATCTGGTGATTTGTTTTTCCGGTGATTTGTTTTTCCTTCCCTCTCATCAAGTCCGCGCAAGTTGTCTTCCTCCTATGATTGCTTAACATTGATAATGCAGGGGCTGTTGCATCCTCTGACAGGTCTGCGCTGGCAAAGATTGGTTCCACTGTGACTTTCCACTTTTCAGTCTCTTGTGTAGATGTGATGCATATGCCGATGCACTCCTG
Organism: Eucalyptus leucophloia subsp. euroa; assembly: GCA_017140325.1. NCBI lineage: Eukaryota > Viridiplantae > Streptophyta > Magnoliopsida > Myrtales > Myrtaceae > Eucalyptus > Eucalyptus leucophloia. The sequence continues at coordinate 24,173,793 of CM029470.1, read as the reverse complement.
CAGTTCAGCATGTTCAAAGTAATTGCATATGTATTTACTTGTAGCTGAACCAACATATAGCTTCTATCTCTTCCTTTATATTTGTTTCAATGTTTAATTTTAGCACGCTGTTGAATCATTTAAGGTGGACATTAATTGTTATTCTTGTGAAGCTTATAGGGTTTGCTCTTTTACGAGTACATTTAATAAAAACACATGCAATCATATTTTCCACAGACAGTGTTGGCTGCTATAAAAATGGAAGTCATGACTCCTGTTGATTCGCCTGATGGAGGCAGAATACGTAAGCAGCCATGGGCCAGTCAATCGCTTTTTTTTTTTACTAGGGTTTGTTTGACGCTGGCATGTGACCATGTGTTATTTTCAGCGGTTGAGTTTCATATGCCCCCAATATGCTCTCCAGTCGTGAGGCCAGGTGGGCCTGCTGAGGTAGCACCAGTGATATCCAAGCAACTTTTTGACTCTTTATTGAGGCATGTGAAATTGGTAAAGGTCCATTATTTTTTCAGCTTGCTTTGACTTCTTGAATCTTTTATTTTTCTCCTGTTGCTTCAGCGGAAGGGTGATATGCTATTAACAATACCTTGTTGTATGCCATCTGTATATTTGTGGGCGTCTTGCTATTATATATGAAAGCCATAAAATTCTCCGGATGTGGAGTCCGATGTTTGACATCTCCAGGTTCCAATTTGTAAAAGATGGGGAAAATCCTTTAATCCTTTTTCTATCCTTTGACCCAGACACATTGTTCATCATACGTTCAAGCTCGATGAGACACCATTTGCAGTCAGGATAAGTTTGAGAGATGATGGGTATGTAGAATTTGGAGTTGTCGATAGCTTGTAGAATTGTCTTGCCAATCTTATCACCCACCTTGATTTCATCTTCGTCCCTGAATACATGGATTCTAGCTTTCTCTAAGCCTTGATGGAGGAAGCCTATGAAGTTATAACGAGTATCATCTCCACTAAAACTCAAGAACAAATCGTACTGAACTTCTGATGCTGTGGCCTTCAAGTGTGCCATATCTAGGAAGCGTATTACTTCTAGATCGATCTCCCTCCCCCAAAAAGAGAAAAGAAGGTTGGTAACTTGGTGCGGCGTGGCCTTAGCTAAGAAGTAAGCTGAGGTTTTTGGAATGCTTCCGCAGCAGAGCACACACAAATGACCAATAATCCAGTGAAGATGGAGATCCTCAGAAGTATACTGTCTATTACACAGAAGCGAAAAAAGAAGAAGAAAAAGATCATCCGACAGCTGAAGGCCTGTGCAAATAGATTTAGCGAAGGCGATTCTGCTCAGAGTGCACAGTCACATGCAAAAACACAAATAAATTCGGACGAGACTTTACCTATTCCCAGGATAATAGTGCCAAATTTGGACTCCATTGGAATCGGCTCGAGATGACCCGTACAGTGCTCCCTGGCAAAGGATGACCACGGTGGTAGTTCGGCAAGGTGCACGTGGCGGTGATTCGGCCAACGATTTGTGACACAGCTCGTCTCATCTTGTCTCGGTAAGTGACTTTTCCAAGCCACGGGTGGCGATGCAAGACGAAACCGCAAGGTACGCCGAGAGAACCTGCGAAAACAGAAAGTGGTTTCGTCGTCACGAGGAAGGATCGCAAGCACTGTTGGCTCGTAAGCACGATGCAACAGCAGCGGCTGGGGACAGAGAGCAGCCGCCTCATCTCCGGTAGCTGGAGGTGGGGGAAGCAGCGGCAGCTCGTCAGGTTCGGCGATTCGGCGATGGACACAACGGCCTCCCGCCGGGTTGGGTCCGGCGAAAAAAGAATCCCAAATTTGATTGGGAGAGAGAAAAAAAGAAATCCAGGCCTAGAAAAGAAAAGCAGCCAAAAACAGGCTTTCAGCTTCAGAATCCCAAATTTGAGGGAGGATTTTTCCTGGAGAGAGAGAGAGAGGAATGCCAACAGATAGGAGAGGGTAGTGTTGTCGGAGCTCGTCGGGGCAGGAGCTTCGGTGTCGTTGATGTGGGGCGGTGACGTCGCGGCTTGGACAGCGAAGTAACTCGTTGGAAGAAAGGAGGCGACGGTGGCAAGCAGCAGGCGTCGGAAGTGGGGGCCAGTGCCGTCGTCGTCGATCACGGGCTGGAGCTGCGACGTCGATGAGTGCAGATGCGCGTAGGATCAACACGAGCGAGCGGCTTCGCTTAAGTAAAGGCCGTCTCGGGGTGGGTGACTCTCAGGCTAGCCTCCCGATAAGGAAATCTGACGTTCTTTTTTTTTTTTTTTTTTTTTTTGCCAACAAGGAAATCTGACGTTAGCGTATGATAATCCTCGAATTCGATGGCTTCCGCATTTGACTTTCGGCTCCCAATGATAAAATATTCGGTACCTTAACAGCGACACATCATTTCTACTTGGAGACTTGGTTAACAAGTTTTTCTGTTTTTATTAGGGTTAATATCCTGAAATCTTAAACTAGTACATTTGTAATAAATTTATCACAAATTATTTTTTTAACCACTTGAATTTCGGCTCCCAATGATAAAATATTCGGTACCTTAACAGCGACACATCATTTCTACGTGGAGACTTGGTTAAAAAGTTTTTTTGTTTTTATTAGGGTTAATACCCTGAAAAACCTCAAATCAGTACACTTGTGATAACTTTATCCCAAACTATTTTTTTAACCACTAAAAACCCCAAACTGGTGTACCTTTGACAAATTTATCCCAAATTGGTACGCTTGTGATAAATTTATCCTCTGTTAGTTTTCATTAAATTTTATTGTCAAATTATTAAGTTAAATGACACGTGACAATTGACTAGTATACCAATTTGAGATTTTACACTCTATTTGTCACAGTTTACAATTTTTGTGATTTTTTGTGATATTAATCCAATTTAGCGGAAGATATATTTGTCACAAATTTGCCATTTTGGGGTTTTTTGCGATCAAATAAATTAGTTTAGGGTAAATTTTTCATAAATGTACAAGTTTAAGGTTTTTTATGGTCAATCGGGATAAATTTATCACAAGTGTATCAGTTTGAAATTTTTCATGATCAAAAAAATAGTTTAGGGTAAATTTGCCACAAGCATTCCAGTTTGGGGTTTTTCAGAGTATTAACCCTTTTATTATATGAAAATGCATTGTCCATTTAAAAAGAAATGATTTTCTTGTCTTATTTAAAGAAACAAATCAAAGTGATAATATTCCAATAATAAGAAATATATGAAGAACTCAATTGAAACTTTTCAAGTAGTCTACATTATTCTCCGGCCGAAGAAAATCGGCTGAGAATTGTTTTTTTTTTTTAAATTTAGCTTTGACTCATGTGATCTTGAGATTAATTTTGTAATATTTTAGGTCCCTGCACACCTTCATATATGAGATTTGGATCAGCAGAGTAAATTTTTTCTCTTCTAATTCATTATTCTTATCTTGAGTTTCTCTTTACTTATTATTGGTCTTAATTCTAGGTCACTAGAGAGTCATTCTAGAGCAATTTAATTTCAGCAAAAGGAATTAGAAGCCATTTCATTACACAATAATTTCATTATCAGTTGTAAATTTAATGGTTTAAGTGTTTTCTTGATTTTTTAAATTTAATAGATTTATGTAATGACGTTAATATTTTTTTTTTTAAAGATTTGGACCTCACGCATGTGATTTGAATACCCATGAAAAGGACCACCTAGCTGTATTCTTTTCTCCATTCTAAGAGCTGCCAACACGTACATCGCTCATCTTATTTTAACGCCGCCAAGATTCGTCACGCTTGCCCTGTTTTTTCACCCGCTCTCTCTCTCTCTTTCGTCTAGGATTCCCCGTCGGTTTCATCTTCTGCTTTTAAAGATTTAATTAAGAGCGCCTTCCTTCGGTAATAAGACATGCCGGTTGACTACTTCTCACTCCGAAACGACCAATGAGACTCACCAACTCCGCACATGAGCACGATTTGCCCCGGTGAGGAAACATAGAAATCGAAAAAAAAAAAAAATTAAGTCAAAATTGAAACCGGCTGAGTGGGTATACTGATTTCCTCAAAAAAAAGACGTGCATGGGAAAAGGTCTTTGGTGCGTAGAAAAAAACAGTAACAGCTACTTTGGACGTGCCTGTCCATCTTCATTCCATATTATAGTGACATGACATCATGGATAATGTCATGTGGCCGTGTAAGCAAAAAAGTCATTGTCGCATGAAAAAAAAAAAGTAACGGCTACTTCGAAGCAAGATGTCCACTAATTTAGGACAGGTAATAGCAGTTATTGTTTTTTTTCCAGGCACCTATCCAAGCATTGAATGCCCGAATGGCGTGTAAATCTCAATTAGGGGAAGCTTCCACTAATAGAGATTCAGATGCCAATTGATAATCGAGATTGGGTCGCAATCTTCCACTAATCGACCTAAAAAGGAGTGTCTTATCTTGTCCGTCCATGGCCTCAAATTTGTGGACCGTGTAGGGCGGGAGAGTTCCATCAACATTTCCAAATTATCGGATATTTTTATCAAAATATAAGTTAAATTTAAATTAAATTTAGATTTAAATTTTTAAAAAAAACTTAAAATTATTTTTTTAAAAGGAAAAACATTGGCATTTATTTGCCACATGTCATTTGACAACAAGGGTGGTTTCGAAACTACTTTTTCAAAGCCCTTGACCTTTATATGTCCTTAACTACCATTTATTGAAGAATTTTGCGGAAATACAATTGCATTTCCTTAGCCAAAGCAGGTCTAGTATTTTGAGTTTTAAGCATGTAAATACCTTTATTTCTTCCAAAATGAGGGATAAAAAAAAAAAAAATTTCATGCTAATGGGTTTGTTCAGATCCATAACTGTGAGTTCCATCATACGAGATCTTGCGCCTGCCTTTTAAGCCCCTAGTTCAAGTCCATGGCTAGCGGTAGTATGTGCTCATGGATGAATGTCCATTGTATGGTAGCCGACACCGGTGACATCACCCCGCATGTGGACAGCTTGGACAGCTCGACAACCCTCTCGCCCAAAGTGACTTTGTGATATGCGACCTGCAAAAGTTGAGAAAGAACTCCAACAAGAATGGCCACATAGATCTTCAGCTCCCTCCCAATCCACATGAGATGCTGTTATTTTCTTGACCTTATTTCCAAATCACCTCCTCTAATCTTCACTCTCCGATCTTCCATCTCTGACTTCAAAATCAACTCCAATTTTACGTATTGCATCGCCCGTAGGTACAAGGAACAAAGAAGCAGCAAATGAACTTCTACGTTTCCAAATTTCAAATTATTCCAAAGACCACAGTTAATTGGGTCCAATTCTTTTTGAGGTTAATACCATAAAAAAGCTTAAATTATGTTGCTTCCATGGTTGATGTGCACCTTGTCCTACAAGATATGGGACATAGTACTTGCATTTCAAACTTGAATTGGACTAATTTAGGAACGATACACCCTTCTTGTGTTAAATCAATTTCATTTTGGTCCATGTCTTCATTCATCAGGACTTGCCTCAATTATCCCCCTGTGAGAAAAGGAAATGGAACGTGTTATCTCCATACTTAATTGGGCTCAATGATACATCCTTTAGTGATAAATTTGACGGTTTTGCCTCAACACACCTCACTGGCGGGGGAAGGAGATATTTTCCCCCTAATTTAAATGCCAATCCGATGTTTTTCACATTAAATCAGGTAATCATACTTCATCATATCTTGTTCGGGCACATCCTGAAACCTTGTGCCTTTGTAAGGATGAGTTGTCTGCACATTGGACAAGAAGAATATTCAGGTGTCATGAAGCATCACAAGGTGAACCTTTGTAAGTTCACTGGTTGAATTCACTATCAGATATACCACAGACTATATACATTACCTTGGACGGAAGAATTTCCACAGCTGGAGAAGGCAGGCCTAATTCACTATCAGATATACCACAGACTATATACCACTGACTCCCACGGTCATGGGGCGTGAACCCAGGTAAACACTGTGCAAGCAAGGATGGTGCGCGCATTGCACCCTAATCTGCAAGAACTGATTATGATGAGAGATCAACCTATAAAAACCAATTTCATCAAATTCACTTTGCAAAGTGATGCCATGATCACAATCTAATCTTGATAAAGTAGAAGAACACCACTCAATCAACAAGGCAAGGAGAAACATGAGATGGACTGACTGCTCAAGCACATGAGTTATTATCTATTCTCAATCACAAAAGAAGGAAAAAAAAAACGCTCATAATTTAAGAAATGATGTATCCCTAATTCAACAAAGTAATGGAGGAAAAACAAGAAGCTGCGCCCACATCTCTGGTGAAGAAAGTTTCCACGTGTCATGTATAGCCCCACCACGCATGATGTTATTCGTCAGCCAATTAACAGTGAAACAATCTAAAACTAGCCAACTGAGGAAAGGTGAACCAGAAACCACCACGTTCCGGCAGCTAAAAGACTCAAAATTGCTAGAACATCAATATGGAACCGAACCGAACCGAACGGAACGGCTACGCTTAGAAGAACATATCTTTCATTCCAAACCAAGACCCTAACTCGAAGCGCTAGCGTGTCTTCATCCATGGAAAGTGGCAACACCGTCGAAACGCAAGCGTAACACGCAATTGAACCCCATCGCCGGCATCATCTCTCAAAAACCCGCAGCTAAGCTAATGAGGAGTAGGACAGCACGATTGCTCATCGAGACAGAATTAACGCTGGTTCCATTGCAGAAGCAACGAATCGGTTCAGGAAGCGCGAAACCTAAAACCCGCCGGAAAAAAAATAAAAAACCAGCCGCAAAATCCTAACTAGAACCCAGTTCAAGCAATCGAAAGCAGCAGCACAATCAAAAGACGCCCGAATTTTCGTCGATCAAGAGGGAATTCCGACCTAGTTCGGGGATCGAGGGGCGCAGGGGAATCGGCGAAAGGACGCACGCACCTACCCAACCACCGCAATCACGAATGCCGCGACCGTCCGCGCGACAGAATCCGAGCAAAAAAATCCCTCCCGCGTCGCGAGTCAGAAGGACACGCGAATCGAGCAGTTTCCCGGAAAATGTCGGATCGTCCTTCTTCTCCATCGCGACGAAGTCAAAAGGAGGCGATCGCCCGAAGAGATGAGAACGCGAGACAGAGAGAGAGTTACAGAGAAGCTTCGCTTCCTTCGCTTCCGTACCTGCACCTGCGCTACACTACCATGATGACGATTCCCAAATTCTCCCCTATTTGGACTCGACGGCCCTCGTGGAGTCGCCGAAATTACGGCGACGACCGGGGTGGCATTCGGGTAAATAAGGTGAGAGGGAGAGGGCATTTGCGGAGTAGCAACGCCTTAGTCAAGCGTGGAGAGGGAACCGGCGGGGCCCGGGGGGGGGGTGTTGTGGGGCGTGGGGTTGGGCTTGGTCGGCGAGGCCGCGGGCTTCAAATTTGTCGACCGGGTAGGGCGGGGTAGTCCCTGTCGACTCTCCCTCCAATTTCACCACGTGTCGTTTGATGGCGAAGGGTGGGCCTGGGAAACCACCTTCTCAAAGCCCATTGGGCTTTAAAAATTGACCTTAGAGAAGTGCAAATACGGTTCCGCCAGATTCCTTCTGGAGAAGTTTGTTGCATATCCAAAATCCTATAAGTACTTTGAGTTTAGAGTATTGCCGAAATATAAATATATATATTTTTTCCAACTTTAACTTCTCTAATATTTTATAATTTCGAAAATGTCCACACCCGAATTGACGTCGCCCTATTTAGGGAGGTGAGGACACCTGAGTCTGCCATAACTCGCACGCCGAAACACTTAAGTCTTATAACTTTAAAATGGTACACTTAAGTCCATCATCGAGTAAAATGGGACACTTAAGTGCCACTCGACGAAAATCCGGCCAAATGGCTACTACCGTGGCAATTTTCCCATGAGTTTAGTCCAAAACGGCGTCGTTTTGCACGCCGACGCGTGGCGGAGAAAACGCAAAAACGACGCCGTTTCGGTAAGCTAAGTGTAAATAATAATATAAAAATTGATTAAATTATAAAGTATTCAAAAAATTTTAAAAATAAGGAAAATTTTAAAAATTAAAAAATTAAAAACAAAAAAAATTAAAAAAATTAAAAAAATTTAAAAATTAAGAAAAATTTAAAAGTTTTAAAAACTTAAGAAAAAAGGGGGGGAGGTCGAACGGGCGGCCGAGGGCCGAGGGCCCGGCCGGGGGCGCGAGGCGGCGCCGGCGACCCCGGCCGACCCTCCCCCCCGTCCGGCGGGAGGCGCGCGGGTGGCGAGGGCTCACCCTCGCCCACCCGTTCGACCCCCCTTTTTTTAATTTTTTTTAAATTTTTTTAAATTTTCTTATTTTTTTAAAAAAATTAAATTTTTTAAAATTAAATTTTTAAAATTTTTTAAAATTAAAATTTTTAAAATTTTCTTATTTTTTTACATTTTTTTTAATTTTTTTAAATTAAAATTTTTAAAATTTTCTTTTTAAATTTTTAAAATTTTTTAAAATTAAAATTTTTAAAATTTTCTTATTTTTTTACATTTTTTTTTAATTTTTTTAAATTAAAATTTTTAAAATTTTCTTTTTTAATTTTTAAAATTTTTTAAAATTAAAATTTTTAAAATTTTCTTTTTTTAAATTTTTTTAATTTTTATGCTGATTTGGAGCTCCGGCGAGCCACATAGGCAAAAAATAATAATAAAATATTGCCACGTACGATTTCCGTAAGGGTCGTCGCCGGAGGTGGACTTAAGTGTACTGTTTTGAAGTTATGGCGGCTTAAGTGTCCGTCCGCGCTTATGGACACTTCTTTGGACTTCTGCCCTATTTAGGCCACCGATGGACCACCGACAAGGCTAGATTTGGTTGCCAACAAGCCACCCTTGCATTGGTGGCGGCTACATTTGACCACCGGCTGATTTGGCTCACCGGCAGCTAAGTTTTGCCAGAAAATGTTTGAGAATATTTTTTTTTTTTAGCAAAGTTCCTTCACAAAGTATAGTGTTTTTCAAATGGTATTTAAGCCAAAGTAATGTTTTTAAATTATACTTGATCAAACGCTATTTGCATTTTGGAATAACGCTCTCACCCGAAATTCTTTACATTTTCCATAAAGCTTTCCTCACGGTGTTTTTAACACTCCCGGAGTAGAATTAGATTTGAATTGATACTCATGAACATTAATCCATAAATTAGACATAAATAAACCTTTTCGTGCTAATTGAAGATCATATTAATCAATAAGTGTAACTATGTATGTGAAATTTTATATTTAAATTGTGTGTCATTATGCTACGTAACATTGTTGATAAATGTGTGATGTGTCAAATTTGCATGACCAGTAATCGATCAAAGATGAAATGCCCTTCTTGCTAAATCAAAGTTCAAATTAGGCGAGAAGGGTAATTGAATATGTGAAAATTCATGTTTTAGCATCGTGTTGCGCAACACGTTAATAAACGTGTCAAATGTGAATTTGATTATAAATATAGTTATTTCATGTAATTAATATTGAGATGTTGTATCTCAAGATGCTTTGTTGTATTATGATGAAAATGAACGGATGGCTTTTGACATCGTGCTCTAGGCACCATAAGCAAACCCTTATTTGCAGCGAGGAGAATATGAAAAGGAGAGTAAAAGAACAAGTAGAACTACCGTCGGACTCAAACGATGTCATCACTTGCTGCTCATAGTCACTGTGATTTAATGACGCCGCTGCCATGAGCAAACTTGGCAATCATGCTAGCCTTAGTCTTGGCCATTGGTAGTGCTTCTAAAGTCACCCTCGCTTCCAGTTGACAGGGCAGGGGTTGGGTTTGGTCGGTGAGGCCGCGGCCTTCAAATTTGTTGACCGTGTAGGGTGGGGAGTTCCCGTCAACTCTCTCCAATTTCACCACGTGTCATTTAAGTGATGCTTTTAGCTTTTTCCAACAATGGATTCCGATTTGTAAAAAATAGTCATTTAAAAAATATTTTTTAGAAATAATTATTTATATTACTTATAAAATGATTGAACAAATAATATAACTATTTTCAAATCACATAAATATTATCATTGATATATCTCTCTAGCTCTTTTTTACTTTCAATAGTAGAGATGGGGGGCGAAACAATGTGATGAGGGTTATCATCTCATACTTATCAACCTCCTACATTGTAAATTGAGATATGTCAAATATATTGCGTAAATAATGATATGGAGAATATGAAGTGGTATCATTTTTAGTGTCTTTATAATCGACCTCCAAGTGGCTCGTGCATCTTTGCTCAAGTGGGATACCATAATAACTTTTGTTATGCCACAACTGTCGCGCCTCAATCTATATTAGGATACAAGGGAATGACACTGCTGTCCCTCACAAAGTAAAGGATGGTGTACTCTGTAAATTCACACCTAGCACATATGAAATTATTATTAAATATAACTCTTCTTGGAGAATACTCACACTATGTTCCAAAGTGTCATGAACCGATAATTATAAAGACAAAATCCTCGAACAAAAACTATTGACAAGTTTCTAATATCATTTCAAAATTACTACAAAAATCATCTTCTCAAATAATTCCAATATACTCTCATTTGCACTGCAACGTTCATGAATCCTCGACCTCACAATCTAGAGAAGTTAAAAAGGGGCAAGCAATATCACGGCTCAGCAAGTGACTAATACCACTTCTATCGGATCGAGCTAAGAATAATGCAAATTAAGAAAGATATGCACTCACAACGAACAAGCAATCAATAACTAGGTGCAACATTAATTTCCATATGAATGCCAGTATAAATCGATAATATTTGGCATAAACTAAAAATCAATTGCTATATCGAGAACCCTAGGGTCCCACTTTGCTAGGTGATAAAGCTTGAAAACTATATCGGTTATGGTTATGCCTCAAAAATTATATCGGTCATGATTATCATCCCAAAACAGAATCGTTCTGTACGAATGTCCATATCTCATATTCTCGTCACGTGTAGGCTGACAATGAGTACAAATCAAATAACACAATAACACATTGCTGCCATATGTAATATAACAATAATAAAATTATGTCGGATGCGTATATTCTCAATGCACTTTTATTGCAGCACTTAAATGGTCGAAAAATATCTAGAGCCTGATTCGGTTTTTGAAATAGCATGCCATAAAATGTTCATTTTTATATCTCATCATAATGTACGTGCCGAAACTAAGGTCGATAAAACAGGCTGATCAGCATTAAGAACTAGATTTTTGGTAATTCTCTCCCCTCCTGTTTTGTTTCCATTCTGCTGGGTTGTTTACCCAGTGACTCCCAAGTATAGTTTTCTATATTTATCTTTGTTCTCTTCCTGCATTCCCTTCTTTTCAAATAGCAGGCAGGTTTACTCCATTCTCTTTTCTTGCCACTCACCTTTTTATGGTGATTACTTTAGTGTCCTCTCCTAATTTTTTTAATTCTACCGCGGGAAAATTATTGATCTTTGGGGTTTCCCATATGCCACAATGTAAGTAGTATAATGATTTTCTGGGTCATTCATACTTTCCTCTTTTTTACCCTATAGAATAACCAATTGAAAACAAAATTCGGATTCACTTTCCTTTTGTTTATTTCGACATCGCTTTTGGAAATTATGGAAAAGTTTCATCATTTCCGATCACCAAGATTGTTTTTTCCAACGACCTTAATCGGGTCATCTATTCTATATTCAAAGTTTGTGGTACGTTCTAATTTTCTAAACCTTTCTCAGCATCTTTTATTGCTATTTTCTCATAATTCTTAAATATATTTTGCATATCTTTCCTGGAACTCAAACCTTCCACGAATTATATTCGCCATCAAACAAATTCCTAATATTGGTCTTGCCGTACATTATTATATGTTATATGTCAAGGACTTTTATAACTTTTTCTTGTTATAATACAAATTTTAACTTCATAGTGACTTACAAGGGTCACGCAATTTGACGACAATCATATGCACCAAGACTAATAATAGTTGTTTTTTTTTTTTAACTTGTTATATTTGATACTCAAATAGAAAGTATTTCCAAATAATTAGTAAATGGAGGACCAAAGGTAAAGAATGGAATATGCAGTCTTTTCCAAGAAAAACCTTCAATTAGGGGCTTCCTTGGATCCTTGATGCGGTCGAAGGGTTACCTCACCAAGGAATGGCAATTTGTTTTCCACGAGGGCCTCCCACGCTTGTCCCTATCTTATGGGGCATTATGGGGGTAGGCAATCAGAATGCATTCCTTATTTTAATATATCGGTTTTCGCATGCCTAATACCCCTAATTGGGACAATATCTTTTTCCTACTTTATATTTGATAGTACTCTCTAAGGTTACATTTGGTCGTTCGGATTTTTAATCAGGATATGATTGGATAGGTAGGATATGAAATTCATAGGACTTTGATATATCATATCCACTGTTTGGTGATTACAACAATAAAGTCGGATATATTCACATCACATCATATACATTATTTAACATAAACTATGTATTAGTAAAAATGAACCAAAAATTTTATGAACAGGGATAGTAAAAATCTCTTGCGATGCTCTTGCTTAGTTTATTTTATTTTCCTTTCTTTTATAATATCTTTTATTATTATTATTTTTTTCTTCCCCTTCGGTCATTCTCTAATAAAATTTTATTAAACATTAGATTGTACTAATAAAACTAAAATACTAAAATACCTAAAATACCTAAAAAAATATAGATATAAATATATATTTAAATTTATATATTGAAATTATTTATAAAATATAATTAAATTCAAATATATACAAATAAAAATAAGATTATATTGAAATAATTAAATTGTTATTTTGTTATTTTGAATTTCTTATATTAGAATCCAAATATTATTTATATTGATATATTATTTTAATTTTGTTAATTTAAAAAAATTTTCATGCGAGAAAAATAACTATTTCTCATGACACTCTTGCTTTATTTTAATTTTTTTAATTTAAAAAATTTGTCATGTGATAAAAATAACTATCTCTCATGACACTCTTGCTTTATTTTATTTTCATCTCTTTTATCAATTAATTTATTTTTTATTTTTCCCCTCCCGTCGTTCTCTAATAAAATTTTATTAAATAGTAAACTGTACTAATATACCTAAAATATATAATAAATATAAATATATATTTATATTTACATATTGAAATTATTTTATAAAATATAATTAAATTCGAATATATAAATAAAAATAAGATTAAATTAAAATAACTAAATTATTATTTTTGGTTATTTTAAATTTCTTACATTAGAATTCAAATATTATTTATATTGAGATATAATTTTAATTTTATTAATTTAAAAAGTCCATAATTTGAGAAAAATAACTTTCTAATTATGGAAGCTAGTAATTTTATTTACCTTTATTCTACCTCTCCCATGTGATAATTTTATCTAGTCTATTTTTCCCTCATATCCTGATTTATCCTATTTTGAGTAGGCACCAAATACAAGATATGATAAATTTGATCTTATCCTGAATTTCATCTTGGTTGCCAAACGCAACCTAAGTGTTTTAAATCCAAGGATTCCGAAGTCTAGATGAGACTTGAGATGGAGTTTTTAACTTCATGCTTAGGACAACATATCAATTCTGCAAATATTTAGACCTGTAAAAGGATAAAAAGCCAATAAAAAGATAGATATTTTTGGAAGGGCAAATGATTGGCCAAATTTATCCCTACCCCAAGTCTAAAATCTGCTGTCTTTATCTGTTTCTCTTTATGGTTTGGGCTAAGAGCGTCCCAAAAAGTATGATTGGTGCCTTTCTTTGAGAAAAGTTCAGTGCAATATGCTACGACCGAAATTGTTCGTGTCATGATCTCCCGGAGCCTCCATGAAAAGCTTCAAAGCCTTTTCAAGTTATTTTGCTTCACGCTATGAAAATCCCCGTTAAACAACCCCATCAACGTGCTGCCCTCAACCTCTCTCGAATCAGCTCCTCAGAACGCCGGACTGGCTTTCCACAGCCGCAAGACGAAGAGGATTTCTTCTGCTGTGCCGGTCACCAATGCAGCATTTGTCCGCCTTGACACTGAACATTTCCATCACAGCTTGAGATTACCATTTACTTGCTCTTTAGCGAGCTTGGGGTTCGGATCAAGAATCACGTCGAGAATTTTGTGCGTCCGATGGTTGCTGTCACCCCCAGCACGAACAGAGTGAGAATCAATCTCTTAGCATGGCCATAAAGAAGCCGGATCTCCTTTATCCTCCTATTATTCGTAAAGTCCCGCTCTCATTTTCGATTAGCTTCATTACGAAACTGATGTATCTGGCTAGAAGATGGCTGGGAAAGTCAGACTCCTGAGTCCGATATTAACTATCAGCAACCTTCATGAGAATGATTATTCTATGTTGACGTTGGAAATCCATTAGATTTCTTCATGATCCTAAATGTTTCAAGGGGTCAAAGTTACCACAATTAAGTCCCATTTCCAAAAGGTATTACCAAAAAATAATAATAATTGGGCGACGAATAAAGAACTTATATCCGTAAGTACTCATACAGATGAATAGGAATTCAAAAGGGTACATAGATTTGAAAATGACAATAAAATAAAATAAAATAAAATAAATTGTTTGTTCCGCCTATCTGGAGTGGTAGGCGGTGTCCATGACCCGTCTACTTCTGTTTATTGACTAGTTTCCTTGCTCTTAAGCAGAGAAAGGTTAAAACAATGCATAAAAAAGGTACTCCAAGAATGCCCCGAACGAATATAGTGAAAACTTCCTCTCACTGCTTCCCCCGCTTCCTCTTCCCCGTTGCTACTCCTTCTGCTGCTTCCACTGCTCCTGCTCCTCCCTCTTCTGCTGCTTCCACTGCACCTGCTCCTCCCTCTTCTGCTGCTTCCACTCCCTCCTTCTCCTCCCTGTACTCCCACTGCCCTCCTTCATGTACCCGCTCTCCAGCCCTCGGCCTCTCCCGGTATACCGCTGCACTTGGACCACGTTGAAATTCCACATAAGTTTTAAGCACTGCACAATTAAGATAATGCTAATCTTTTCTCACTAATCATCTAATCGAGAACATATTAGGTTGCTTGTGGAACGTATTGTTTATACTCCTATAGTTACTTGAAAATTGGGGTCAATAAATTTATTGATATAAAAAGAAAAGAAAAGGAAAGTAAATCTTCTTTGAATAGTATAGTGCTAACATTTAGCTTAACTAATTCCTATTGGCACATATAAACTGCCACATCTATGTACTTCATATAATGATCCACATCAAGACATGCGTGGCTTCTAAAGATTATTTTGTATCTTGCAATGTTTTACCCTGCTAGTAAGTAAAATTTCATACACTATCCGACAAAATGAGGTTTGTCTTTTGGAATTCATTTTATGGAAGAATTTTTTAAACTTTAGGGAGAGGGGAGAGGAAAGGGAAAGAGACTGTTGAAAGTTAGGAAAAAAAATACTTATTAAAATAGTATCGCTTGCACTGCCAACCTATGTCATGTCAATATTTAAAACTCCAATCTCTATTTCTAGGACAATCAAGCAAAAAATCACATTTTATTTTTTTTGTGGGAAAAATTCTAAAATGGAACTTGAGTACGCCGGAAAGATGGGGGGAACTGGCAAAGGCAGAAAACGAGAGGGGGAATGGGGTTGGAGGATCTGTCGAGCTTTTACAAAGCCATGCTTTCGCTAATCGATCTTTTGAGAATAGCCTTCCGTCTTAATGCTTTAGGACAACAAGATTTTAGGTAACATTTGATGGTTATGCGGATTGAAACTACAGAAGGTAGGGGATAAGTTAAACCATCTTCAAAATCTGCAGGCTAGTATGCAACATGTGAACATTCAAGAGGGCGATTATTGCAAACAGTATGACATAAAAATAAATAAATAAACACTCGTCACATCACACAACTCCAACAATGAATTATACAGCAAGAAATAAATTTAAAAATTAAAGTTTATGAGACTTGCAGTTGTGTATTTATTTAATTTATAGGAAACAACATTTGCAAAAAAATAACACGTTGAAGGAACACTAATTGATCCGAAAATCATTTTTGTCCAAGTAAATTTTGGAATAACATATACCTTCTTGTAATTTGTGTAGTTTTACCAAATTATAGCATCAAACTGAGATTAGAACAGATCAAATTTCAAATCCGTGCATTGACGAGCGTCAATTGTATATTGATGAAGAAGAAGATATCGTACTATCACTGCGTGATTATAAGAGTCTTCAAGTGACCGTGTCTGTGACTCATCTTTTCTGCCCAGCTCCTCCAAAACCTTTCGAACGACCAAATCGGCAATTTTTGCTTGACTACCATACACAAAAATGCTTTCATTAGTTGACTAGATTTAATTCATACCCACACATCGCACATGGTTACAAATGATATCTAAATACACTAAATAATCAATATAGGCTAATTTAGTAGAATTCAATTCACCGGATGCATTTTTCTATATGGTAGTGGTTTACATGACGGCTGAAATTACCAAGTGACTACCGCATGATGCTCAAGCAAAATTTCTGCATTTATAGCTAAGCCTGGAAAAGATTTTCAGCACTTGTAATAGGGAGAAAATGTAGACAAATTCAAGGTCATACATTGAACACTACAATTTGTTGATGACAGATCATATAAACCCAAAACCCTTAACAAATTCCCCAGTGCCAGCGGTAGCTATAACAACTGAAATATTAGGGAACGTGTCTCGAGTAGAGGATGTAAAGTTCAATAGGAGCAGCACTTGGAGTCAGAGGTAGTTTTCAAAATTTTCCATTTAAAAAAGAAGAAGAAAATAAATGATTTGATAGGGCAAGAAAACAAAAACCCCAAGAAAAGAAGAAGAATTAGGCAGGCATCTTAAAGGTACTTTTACCTTTGTCCCTCTTTGACCTTCCATCCCTTGATTTGACCAACCTTTGCAAGTGCCTCTTTGAACGCCCTAAGTTCGACTTCGGAGGAAGCATTCATTGGGCATGGAGTCCAATTTTTAACATCCCTAGGTTCCAACTTATAAAAGATGGGGAAAATCTTTGCTCTACCCTTTGACCGAGACACATTGTTCATCATGTGTTCAAGCTCAACTAGACACCATTTGCGATCATGATAAGTTTGAGAAATGATGGGTATGTAGATTTTAGAGTTGTCAATAGCTTGTAGAATTGTCTCACCAATCTTATCGCCCACCTTGATTGCATCTTCGTCCCTAAATACGTAGATTCCGGCATTATTCAAGTCTCTATTGAGGAAGTCTGCGAAGTCAAAACGAGTATCCGCTCCACTAAAACTCAAGTACACATCGTACTGAACTTCTGATGATGCTCTAGTGTTTGAGTGTGCCATATTTGGCAAGCATATTACTTCCAGACCCCTCTCTCTCTCCCTAGAAGAGAAAAAAGGTTGGTAACTTGGTGTGGCGTGGCCCGGCTAAGAAGTGAGCTGAGGTTTTTGGAATGCTTCCGCGGCCGAGCACACAGAGCTGAAGACGGAGATCTTCGGGAATATACTGTAAGTTAATGGTAAGTGGTCAGCACACAGGCACGAAAAAAGATCATCCAGCAAGCTGAAGGCGTGTGCAAATAGATTTTAGCGAAGGTGATTTCTGCTCAGAGTGCACAATCACATGCAAAAACGCAAATAAATTCGGACGAGATTTTACCTAACTTCACAGTATGATAGTGCCAAATTTGGACTTCATCGGAATCGCCTTGACGGATGACCGATACGGTGCTCCCTAGCAAAGGATGGCAACGGTGGCAGTTTGGCAAGGTGCGCGCGGCGGTGATTAGGCCAACAATTTGTGACACAGCTCGGCTCATCTCGTCTCAGTAGTGACTTTGGGCCGCGGGTGGCAACGCAAGACGAAGCCGTAAGGGACGCCGAGCGAACCTGCGAAAAGAGAAAGTGGTTTCGTCGTCACGAGGAAGGATCACAAGCACGTCGGCTCGGGATCAGGATGCAACGGCAGTTCCTGGGGACAGTGAGCAGCCGCGTCGTCTCCGGTAGCTGGAGGTGTGGGAAGCAGGGGCAGCTCATTAGGTTCAGCGACGGACACGACGGCCTCCCGCCGGGGCCGGGCCCGACGAAAAATTACGAAAAAAGAAATCAAGGCCTAGAGAAGAATTGCTGCACGAAAAAGGCTCTCAGCTTCAGAATCCCAAATTTGAGGGAGGATCTTTTTTTTTTTTTTTTTTTTTTTTTTTTTTTTTTTTTTTTTTTTTTTTTTTTTTTTTGAGATAGAGGAATGCCGACAGACGGGTTCGGCAAGAGGAGAGGGCAGTGCCGTCGGAGCTCGTCGTACGTGGGTTGGACAGTAAAGCAGCTCGTCGGAAGAAAGGAGGCGGCGGCGGCGGCGGCGAGCAGCAGGCGTCAGGAGCGGGGGGCAGTGCTGTCGTCGTCGATCACGGGCTGGAGCTGCGACGTCGATGAGTGCAGACGAGGGTAGGAGCAACGCGAGCGCGCGTCTTCGTTTAAGTAAGCAGGTCTGTGTCCCCTCCAACCCGGCGAGGGTCGGCCCCATCTTCGTTTTAGCGTTTTCTTGGGGTTAACGTGATGATATTCTAGCTTGACAAAAAAAAAAAAAAAACGTGATGATATTCTAATAAAAGGCATACATGAAGAATTCAATTGCGGCTGTTCAAGAAATCTACATTGTCCTCCAGCCGAAGAAAATTGACTGAGTCGTTTCTCTCTCTCTCTCTTTTTTTTTTTTTTTTTTTTTTTTTTTTTAACTTTAGCTTTGAATCATGTAATTTTAAGATTGATTTTGCAATGTTTTAGGTCCCTGCACATCTTCATCTACGAGATTAGGATCAGGAAAGTAAAATTTTTTCTCTTATAATTCATTATTCTTATCTTGATTTTCTCTTTACTTCATTTATTTTATGTATAATCGATATCATTGGTCTTAATTGTAGGTCACTAGAGAGTCCTCTTAGAGCAATTTAATTTGAGCAAAAGGAATTAGAAGTCATTTCATTACATAATGATTTCGTTATTAGTTGTAAAATTAATGTTTCAAGTGTTTTTTCATCTTTTAAATTTAGTAGATTTATGTAATGACATTAACAATTTTTTTTTAAAGATTAGGACCTCATGCATGTGATTTGAATACCATGAAAAGGACCATCTAGTTGTATTCTTTTGTCCATTCTAAGAGCCACCACCGTGTAGTATGTGTACATCGTTCATCTCATTTTAACGCCACCAAGATTCATCGTGCTTACCCCCATTCTCCACTTAGAAACTCTTCGAAAGCCTTCGTGTCATGTCGAACACTTCGACATGTGTCCGATACTCTTCAACACTCGGTTAACACGTATCGAAAAATCCGATATCTAGTCAACTTTTTCGACATTTTTTTGACACTTGAGTCAGAATTTTGACATACGACTTTCCAACACACGATCATAACATGCGAGGTCAATTTTAAAAATTTTCAATAAATGAAGTGTCAAAATATATATATGAAAAAAAATAAAAATCAATAATAAAAATAACAAATTAGAAAAGAAAAAAAATTTAATATTTTCTTTTTTTTCTCTTTTGACTCTTACTCTCTGTGATACGCAATTTAACCTCAATTTTTTTCTTTTTTCTTTTGACACGTCTGACATGCAAGTCTAGAATGTGAATTACATTTTTTTTTCTTTCCAAGTTTTATGGATTTATTGAAGTGGAATTGAATTTGTTAAATTGAAATAATGAATGATATTAATAAATTGTGGATTAATATTTTTATTGTAAATTTATTATAGGATTTTATTTTTATGTATTTATTTGTGAATTTGAATCATATTAATTTAATTGAAATAATCATAAAAATAATATATATATATATACACAACATGTCCCAACGTGTCGAAATTATTTATTTCTTGTAATGTGTCGATATATCGTGTCGTGTCGTGTATCGATATCAGTGCTACTTAGTTCTCCACCCATTTCTCTCTCTTTCGTCTAGGATTCCCCGTCGGTTTCATCTTCTGCTTTTACAAAGACCCGCAATTGAACCCCGTCTCCAGCATCATCTCTTAAAAAACCCGCAGCTAAAAGCTAATGAGGAGTAGGACAGCGCGATTGCTCGTCGAGACAGAATTAACGCCGGTTCGGTTCCATTGCAGAAACAACGAACCGGTTCAGGAAGCGCGAAATTTGTGGAGCCATATTTGCATTTTATCTAGGATATTTTTTAAAGCCCAATGGGCTTTGAGAAGGTAGTTTCCCAGACTCACACTTCGCCGTCAAACGACACGTGGCGAAATTGGAGGGCAGAGTTGACGGGGACTTCCCCCGCCCTACCCGGTCGACGAATTTGAAGGCCGCGGCCTCGCTGACCAAGCCCAACCCCCCACCCGCTCCCACGTTCCCTTTCCACGCTTGACTAAGGCGTTGCTGCTCCGCAAATGCCCTCTCCCTCTCCCCTTATTTACCCGAATGCCACCCCGGTCGTCGCCGTAATTTCGGCGACTCCACGAGGGCCGTCGAGTCCAAATGGGGGGGGGGGGGGAATTTGGGAATCGTCATCACGGTAGTGTAGAGCAGGTGCAGGTACGGAAGCGAAGGAAGCCAAGCTTCTCTGTAACTCTCTCTCTCTCTCTCTCTCTCTCTCTCTCTCTCGTGTTCTCACCTCTTCGGGCGATCGCCTCCTTTTGACTTCGTCGCGATGGAGAAGAAGAGGACGATCCGACATTTTCCGGGGAAACTGCTCGATTCTCGTGTTCTTCTGACTCGCGACGCGTGAGGGATTTTTTTGCTCGGATTCTGTCGCAGACGGTCGCGGCACTCGTGATCGCGGTGGTTGGGTAGGTGCGTGCGTCCTTTCGCCGATTCCCCTGCGCCCCTCGATCCCCTCACTAGGTCGGAATTCCCTCTTGATCGACGCAAATGCATGCGTCCTTTGATCGTGCTGCTGCTTTCGATTTGCTTGAACTGGGTTATGCCTGAACCGGAATTCCCTCTGATTATGCCTGAATTGAATTCGCTGCGGGCGCCTTTTGATTGTGGTTATATTCTTGTGGTTTGGGAACAATTTTAAAATGTGAAGCCAGATCAAGAACTGCATCAACACAAGCCTGCGAGACACCTTTGACAGTCTGAAACACGGATACTATCATATCTTTATTTCAACTGAAGTAAATTGTCATGGTCTGGTTTTAAGAAAAGGTCGACGACATAGGGAGGAGACAGCATAAGCCAGATCAAGAACTGCATCTAGAAAAGGTTGAATGAAATTGGTGATAAAATGTCAAGCCAGATCAAGAACTGCATCAACATAAGCCTGCGAGACACTTTTGACGGTCTGAAACATGTATACTATCATTACTTTGTTTCAGCTGAAATCAATTGCCATGGTTTTGATTGAAGAAAAGGTCGACAATATGGGGAGGAGACAGCTGCAGGATACACGACAAATGCATGGCATTTGAAAGTGAATGCAACCTTAAGACAACTCTATGCAAGAATATGTCATAACCATTTATTTCACGAATCGAATGCCGATCTTGGTATATTTCTCACAGAGCATCATTTGAAAGCCAAAAGATATCTGGGCAACCACTTTTTCAGCAAAAGCTACGTTTCTTTACTTAAAAAGCTTATTTGTCCTACATCTTTTGTAAATAAATTTCACCATTAAAGTGCCCATAAAGGAATTTCAGTTTAGAAACCAGACATGAAGATGGTCATCAAAATAACGGCCTCAAGCCATGGCAAAAACACAGCCAGAAGATCTGCATTTCAAACTTCCATGTCACAACAAGGAGATCTAAGAGCAAAAATCAAAATGAAGGTGAAAGTACCTGTATAGTTGGGACAAGTGCCAGTTCAACGGCAAGAGCTTCAGGATTGTTACAAAATGAAAGAAAAGGGAGAGACTTGGGAGAAATCTGTATTCTGTATTGAATGAATTGTCCTTTACAAGTATACGCTCCTATTTATAATACAATCGATATACAACTAAAGAAGGAATAAGACCCAATACATGAAATCAAATAAAATAAAATCTAATTCTAAATTGATTTTTGAAACAATACTATAGATCAATTGTGATCCCAAATTGATCTTCGCATATCTCCAACAAGCATCAATTCCAGGAAACATTTCACTGGATGCCTGCCATGGCTCAGCTCCTAATGCTCGAGGATACACCCTTCCCCAGCGTGTCTAACAGCAACCTAGCTTGCATGTCTAGTATTGAGCATTTGTACCTTCCAAAAGCTGACATATTTATACGGTCAAAACTCTGCATGTGAAGAACAAGTTCTGTTAACCAGAGGGGAGACAATTTCTCGGCAGCTCATCATACATAGATGATACAAAGCAAATGGTGCTGTCAAGTTAGCAATGCAACCCCGCGCCCCACCCCCCCTCCTCTCTTCCCCTCATGGTTATGAGGAACACAGGAACCTCATAAATCCAAAAAGAAGCATATCACCTTGCAAACAGCTCAAAGTACGAGTAATTTGTTTCCCTTTCTCGATTTGTGCTAGCTTTTATAATTGGAACATCTACTATCATTGTCATTTCCTACTAAAAAATCCTACAAGCTTGTGTTATAATCATCAGTAACCGTTAACAGAACCACTAATCAGAATAGTACCACACTTCTTACAAGTGTTTGATGTAATCCAAATCAAAGGAAAAGAGAATCACATCAGAAGCAGTGTCAAAATCAACAATTGGAATCGATACAATTTACCCTTCACGTGTTTTTGTTCTTCGGGTATGACATTCCCTATCAAGAATGACGACAACACATGTTAGGAAAATATTATGAAGGATATATGTATGATATGCATGACATAACTCACCTAAAGTGACAGGATTGCTTGAAAAATGCCTCTATGGCCTTGATTTTATTTATGAAAAACATTTCTTTACTGCATACGATAATCCACAAAGTTCAATTCTTGCTCTTTTCAAATACTCTTCTCAAAGAGACATTTAGAAGACTGGGCATGACTAGAAATCATTTTAGGAACGATATACATCCTTTAAAACAAAATGGATGGCCTTAGCATGCCAACTTGGTGGAAGGCGTCGCTCACACGGTTGATGTGCACCTTGTCCTACAAGAGATGGGACATGTTACTTGCATTTCAAACTTGAATTGGACTAATTTAGGAACGATACACCCTTCTTGTGTTGAATCAATTTCATTTTGCTTCATGTCTTCATTCATCAGGACTTGCCTCAATTATCCCCCTCTGAGAAAAAAAAAATAGAACGTGTTATCTCCATACTTAATTGGGCTCGATGATACATCCTTTACTGATAAATTTGACAGCCTCGACACACCTCATTGGCAGGGGAAGGAGAGATACCCCCTAATTTAAATGCTGATCCGATGTTTTTCACATTAAGTCAGGTGATCATAATTCATCATATCTTATCCGGGCACATCCTGAAACCTTGTGCCTTTTCATGCTCATCTCTGTTTTGAACAAACTATCCCTGCACATTTGCTTAATGTCTCTGCATTCCTAAGATTGAATCAAGATCAATGTGCCCACTCCACTCCTTGATGAACTTCAAGAGCGTATGAAAATCTATCTGCTCGCTCCATATCAACATCCATATATGCGCCTGGAGAACCAGTACCAAAGTGGAGAAATTGGGTTCAAGTCCATCAACTTAGGCTCGCCGAAATCATGACAACCTTCATCCCAAATTTCCCTAATGAAGAAACCTACGAGTAAGCACATTCTGCGACACGGAGTCCCTGCTCTGCGTTGACCAGAAGGCGCCCAACACGGATTCCAAGTCCCTGCACTTCATGTACGAATCCATGACAAAATTGCTGATGGAAGAGAATGTGTCGAGACCCTGCTTGAGCACACAAGCATGGATGGACTTCCCTTGTTTATTGGATACCTTTGAAAGACGCTTTGACGATGCTTTGACAACAGAATTAATCATGGAAGGCTCAGTGATTTCAATTCCTGCTCACTTCGCTTTGTTAATGTGGACTAACACTTCATGCCATCTTCCATTGGAGGACAGTTCTCTAACCCGCGAGACTGTGTCGGCAATTCTCAGGAACATCAAATTGAAATGTAATTGCATGGCAAAGTTCCTCCTCTTTGATTGGTTTATTATGCATACACTCAAGACTGATTGTAGATTTACAAAATAGTTGGAGACTGCCAAATCCAACCATGGTTTACAGTTTCCATTGTGATGAATGACTGCTGCATTGTCCATTTCTGTCCGGTTGAGTGCTGGATCATAGCCGAGTCTTAACAGATGCCACCTCTGACCGAACTATTTAGTCAGATTGTAGGAAGTGACCAATCCAGGGGGTAAGACGCCGACTATCCACAATGTCCTATCCTCGTGCATTTCCTGCTATCGGTGATATATTCCCATGATGTTTCTCTTCTTCCACTCTTTGAGATCAAATATTTTCATACCATATGCCCGACCACGAGCACTGGTATCAGAATTCTCGAGATGATTGAATTACAGAAGTTGAGATACTTATCAAATCTATGGAAACTCTCCTTACAAGTTTGACCGGCGCAGTTTACCATCCTGTGCTGATCAAAAAACGAAAGAAGCATCCATAACCCATCTGTTTATCGACTCGTTTCCTTGTTTTTAAGCAGAGAAAGGCTAAAACACAATGCATAAAGAAGGCACACCAAGAACGTCCCCAAACAAATATCTTGAAAACTTCCTCTCACTGCTTCCCCCGCTTCCTCTTCCCCGCTGCTATTCCCTGCTGCTTCCACTGCTCCCGCTCCTCCCTCTTCAGCTGCTGCTAGTCCTTCTGCTGCTTCCACTGCTCCCTCCGCTTCTGCTGCTTCCACTTCTCGCCCTGTACTCCCACTGCCCTCCTCCATGTACATGTCCTCCATCCTATCTATGCTTAGACTCCCCTTGATTCCACTCCTCCCTGTACTCACCCTAGCCTATTGCGTGTCCATGCCCTCCATCCTATTTATGCTTAGATTACTCCATCTCCTCTCTGTACTAGTACTGCTTAGACTCGTCCCTCTCCCTATACTTCCTCTGCTTAGACTCTTTCTTCCTGCATACCGCTGCAGTTGGACCGCATTGTTTCACATAAGTTTTAAGCACTGCACAATTAAGATAATGCTAATCTTTTCTCACTAATCATCTAACCAAGAACAGATTAGGTTTCTTGTGGAACATATTGTTTATACTCCTACGGTTACTCAAAAATTGGGGTCAATAGAATTATTTTTATAAAAAAGAAAAGAAAAGAAAATTTTCTTTGAATAGTATAGTGCTAACATTTAGCTTGACTAATTCCTATTGGCACATATAAACTACCACATCTATGTACTTCATATAATGATCCACATCAAGACACGTGTGGCTCCAAAAATAACTTTGTATCTTGCAATGTTTATCCTGCTGACAACCAAAAACTGTTGTCAAGGTGGTACAATAACTAAAATTTCATACACTGTCCCAAAAATGAGATCTGTCTTTGGCAATTCATTATATAGAAGAATTTTCGAAACTTGAAGGGGGGCAGGGGGAGGAAAGGAAAAGAGATTGTTGAAAGCTGGGAAAAAAATACTTATCAAAACAGTAGCACGTGCACTGCCAACGCATGTCATGTCAATATTTGAAATTCCAGTCTCTGTTTGCAGGGCAATCGAGCGAAAAATCAGATTTTTTATTTTTTTTGTGGGAAAAATTCTAAAATGGAAATTGAGTACGCTGGAGAAGATGGGAGGAACTAACAAAGGCAGAAAACAGGAGGCAGAATGGGGTTGGAGAACCTGTCGAGCTTTAACAAAGCCATGCTTTTGCTAATCGATCTTTGGAGAATAGCCTCCCGTCCTAATGCTTTAGGACAACAAGATTTTAGGTAACATTTGATGGTCATGCAGACTTAAAAACTAGAGAAGGTAGGGGATAAGCTAAACCATTTTCAAAATCTGCAGGCTAGTACGCAACAATGTGAACGTTCAAAAGGGCGATTATAGCAAATTGTATGAAATAAAATAAAAAAAGGAAAAAATAAACACTCATCACATCACACAACGTCCAACAATGAATTATACAGCAAGAAATAAATTTAAAAATTACAGTTTATGAGACTTGTATTTGTGTACTCATTTAATTATAGGAATCAACATTTCCAATTACAAAGAACGTCTTGAAGGAACACTAATTGATCGGAAAATATATTTTTGTCCACATAAATTTAGGAACAACATTTAACATCTTGCAATTTGTGTAGTTTCACCAAATTATAGCATCAAGCCGAGGTTAGAACAAATCAAATTTTAAATCCGTGCATTCACATGCATCAATTATATACTGACGAAGAAGAAAATATGGTACCATCACTGCACAATTATAAGAGTCTTCAAGTGACTGTGTCAAGTCACCAAGCTCAATCGGATGCTCAGTCTGTGACTCATCTTTTTTGCCTAGCTCCTCCAAAACCTTTTGAACGACCAAATCGACAATTTTTGCTTGGCTACCATACGCAAAAGCACTTTCATTAGTTAACTAGATTAAATTCGTACCCACACATCGCACGTGGGTACAAACAATATCTAAATACACTGACTAATCAGTATAGGCTAATTCAGTAGAATTCAATTTGCCAGATGCCTTTTTCTATTTGGTAGTGGTCTACACAATGACTGAAATTACCAAGGGGCTATGTGCCCAAGCAAAATTTCAGCATTTATAGCTAAGCCTAGAAAAGATTTTCAGCACTTGTAATAGGGAGAAAATGCAGACAAATTCAAGGTCATCCATTGAACACTGCAATTTGGAGAAGACACATTATATAACCCCAAAACCTATAACAAGTTCCCCAGCGCCAGCAGTGGCTATAACAACTGAAATATTAAGGAAGATGTCTCGAGTTGAGTAGAGGTTGTAAAGTTCAAAAGGAGTAGCACTTGAAGTAGGAAGTGGTTATCAAAATTTTCCATTTAAAAAAGAAGAAGAAAATAAATGATTTGATAGGGCAATGTTTTATCAAACAAAAACCAAAAAAGGAAGAATTATGCAGGCATCTTAAAGGTAGTTTTACCTTTGTCCCTCCTCGACCTTCCACCCCTTGATTTGACCAACCTTTGCAAGAGCCTCTTCGGAGGAAAGATTTTTGGGGCGTGGAGTCCGATGTTTAACATGCGCAGGTTCCACTTTATAAAAGATGGGAAAAATCCTTTTTTTTGCCATTCGACCTAAACACATTGTACATCATTTGTTCAAGCTCGATGAGACACCATTCACGGTCAGGATAAGTTTGAGAGATGATGGGTACGTAGATTTTGGAGTTGTCAATAGCTTGTAGAATTGTCTCACCAATCTTATCACCCACCTCGATTGCATCTTCATCCCTGAATACGTGGATTTCGGCATTATTCAAGTCTCTACTGAGGAAGTCCGTGAAGTGAAAACGAGTATCTGCTCCACTAAAACTCAAGAACACATCGAACTCAAAGGCTCTGGCCTTCGAGGGTGCCATATCTTCCAGACCTCTCTTCCTTCCCAGAAGAGAAAAAAAGGTTGGTAACTTGGTGTGGCGTGGCCTGGCTAGGAAGTGAGCTGAGGTTTTTGGAATGCTTCCGCGGCAGAGCACACGGAGATGAAGACGGAGATCCTCGGGAATATACTGTATGTTAATAGTAAGCGGTCCGTACACAGACACGAAAAAAGAAGAAGAAAAAAAGATCATCCAACAGCTGAAGGCCGTGTGCAAATAGATTTAGCGAAGGGGATTTCTGCTCAGAGTGCACAATCACATGCAAAACACAAACAAATTCGAACGATACTTTACCTAAATTCACAGGATGGACTTCATCGGAATCGGCTCGACGGATGACCGGTACGGTGCTCCCTGGCAAAGGATGGCCACGGTGGTGGTTTGGCAAGGTGCACGCGGCGGTGATTCGGCCGACGATTGGCGATTCGTCTCGGCAGTGACTTTCGGCCGGGGGTAGCGATGCAAGACGAAGCCACGAGGGACGCCGACCGAACGAAAACAGGCTCGACATCATGATGCAACAGCTGCGGCTTGGGACAGAGAGAAGCCGCGTCGTCTCCGGTAGTTGGAGGTGTGGGAAGGAGCAAAAAAAGAGAACAAAAGAAATCAAGGACTAGAGAAGAAATGCAGCACAAAACAGGCTCTCAGCTTCGGAATCCCAAATTTGAGGGAGGATTTTTTCTTTTTATTTTTTTTTTTTGGGAGAAAGGGAATGACATCAGATAGGTTCGGCGGGAGGAGAGGGCAGTGCCGTCGGAGGTGGTCGTCGCGGCTTGGACAGCAAAGCAGCTCGTCGGGAGAAAGAAGGCGGTGGCGGCGAGCAGCAGGCGTCGGGAGTGGGGGGCAGTGCCGTCGTCGTCGCTCGCGGTCTGGGGCTGCGACGTCAATGAGTGCAGACGAGGGTAGAACCAGCACGAGCGAGCGTCCTCGTTCGCGCAAAGCCTCCCGAGATCTACCGTCTCTCTCTAGTCTTTCCTTTCGTGTGTAGACCAAAATGGACAGATAATGTTGGTTAGCCGAGGGTTGCGACTCACTGCCATTTATAGGAGGCCCCTGATAATTTAAGTGGGATCGGAATCTGTTTGAAGCAGAAGTGATATCTGGATCTGAAAATTCACACTTTTGTCTGTTTGAAGCAGAAGTGACATCAGATATCAATTCTGCTTCAAGCAGATTCCGATCCCACTTAAATTATCAGGACTCCCCTAAAAGTCCTCACCTTTTGGAAAAATCCATATCCCTGGACCGAGTGTGATTCCCATTTAGCCATGACATTGATTGCGATTCATATGGTCAAATTAAATGAATAAACTAAATGGATCAAAACAACTAATTAATTGGTAATTGTCTTACCTTGTCTTTTCATGACTCTCAAATTTGTGTAGGGCAGAGGAGTCTCATCAATGCTTCCCAATTTTCGGTTGATAAAAGATAATTTCCTTTAAATACAAGTTAAATTTAAATTAGATTAAATTAAAAAATAAAAATAAAAATTATTTCTTTAAAAGAAAAAAAAAAGAAGAAAAAACATAAGCACTTAGTTGTCACATGTCATTTGACAACAAGGGTTGATTCAAAAATTACTTTTCAAAGTCTTTGAGCTTTATATGTCTTAAAGACCTGTTTGGTAAATTTTTTTTGAAGAATTTTGAGGAAATACAATTGCATTTCCTCAGCCAAAGCAAGTCTAGTATTTTGAGTTTTAAGTATGTAAATACCTTTATTTCTTCCAAAATGAAGGATAAAAAAAATGTTTCATGCTAATGGGTTTGTTCAGGTCCATAATCATGAGTTCCATCGTATGAGATCCTGGGCCTATCTTTTGATCTCCTAGTTCAAGTCCATGGCTTAGCACTAATAGGTGCTCATGGATGGATATCCATTGTTCAGATAGCATACCTCCATTATTGAACATAAAAATGCATGTGCGTTCACATGTATGTAAGCAAAGCAAAGAGAGTATAAGCAATGGTATGACTGCCGGCAGCGTTTACATCAGCTCCGTTGGACCGTTCAACAACCCTTGCCCAAAGTGACTTTTTTTTTTTGGTAAAGTTAAAATTTTTCTTTTTTTCTTATCGCTCTGCGATCCAGAGGCTTTGGAGCAGAGGAATAAATCACATCATGCTCTTCTCTACCCACTTCTCATTGAACTAAGTATTTACACATCTCACGGAGATGAATACAAAAATTCACACCCCCTAAAAAATACAACTTGCTAGGCACTCAAAGAAACAGATCCTTCCCAAGACAAAAGCAACGAATCTAGAAGGCATTGGCAGAAGGCAATGCAGCAGCCACACCTCAGCAGCCGGCGGCTCAGAAGGTTTGGGACAGCAATAGTGGAACTCTACTTGCAGTCTTTGATGGGGAGAAGGAATAGAGGCGGACCCCTTTTTCTTGTCTTCCTCCCGAGTTCTTGGACCTGTATAGCTGCAAGAAACCTCTTAATGTACTCTCCACAACACTCCCTTCCTGCACACATGACCTCCTCCCACTCATCTTCTTTCTTCTCACTCTTGCCCCTCGCCCTCCTCCTTCCCCGAGCCACGACTCTCGCCATTCTCGGGCCTTTCTGTACAGCACAGCAGCTTCATCGAATTTCAAAATATAGGCACGGTCACAACCTTCAAAGAGCCGTTCCCCCAACGAGTCAATGACATAGTAGGCATGATCTTCCACCATCAAAACAAAGAAATGATCATTCCAGCTCACTATGTATATTCCACGCCCACTTTCTTCAGCTTCATGCATCATAATTTTTGCCCATATGTCATCAAATGACATAGCTTCCTTAAGAGCCTCGAATTTCTCTGGGCTGAAAACCCAACGAATGACTTATCAGGACAGGTTGTGAAAGGCCTCATTCGGGCTTCCAAAACGGCCTCGAGATCGAAGTGTTTATTGGGGAACCTCATGACATAGGTCTCATTGGTGCAGAGCCTCTGCCATTCTTCAGAACCTTCTTTGATGAGCGAATTGAACTGAGCTCTAGTCGGGAGGTTATATTGGTTTGAGTAGAGAAAATCGACAATCATGGCAGCTACTGTGGAACAAGCACTTTCTCCACATGCCTTTTCACTTCTCTGATCAAAAAGGAAGCAAAAGAGACATTTGTTCTCAGCTTTGTTTGCCCATCTCTGCTGACTAGTTCTTTCTCCTCCCAAAAGCAGTCATCTCCTTGACAGTCTATTTCCAGAGAAGTCTCCTCCGCAGCAACTTTCTGCAATTCACAGCCAATATCGATGCATTAGACCACCAAATCAAATGCATTGCATGATAATAATATTGCAACAGGGTGTGATAAATGCCATACTCGGGCCAAGATCAAGTGCCACATGCTCACACAGGATCCTATTGAGATGGGGTGGGTACATGATCAGGACTAGATCATAGTGACCCAGGGCAACGTGTGCATTGAATATGGCAACGTTTCTATATTGAGTATGGTTAACAGGTGTCCCCGGTACTCACCAACAGGACCCTTGGGAAATAGGAAATATTTGTCTCTTAACATAATAATACACAAGTAAATAGAATCACCATATCTGATAAAATCTATTTCTATTAATCTCATATATAATAGTATTTATATATTTTAGTATTATTTTTCATATCATCTGTTATCAATGTTCTTTTCTTATAAAAAAAAATCAATTAAACCTTTAAAAGTAAGTGCAGACAGATATTCATCTCCCTTGGCAAAAATCTGGCTCTGTCACTGTTCTAACACAGGTACGTGATCTCAGTAGCAGTCAGCATAACGAATGAAGAAAACTATTTCGATGTAGACCTCAGAAGGTTAAGCCAGAGGAAGGCGATCCCGGGAGTTGACTTGCAATGCATTTGTCCGTACGGAAAACGGCATGCTTAAAAAAGAAAAAGGCAGAGCGCAGCCAGCACTATTTGTGGTTTAGTTTGAATCGGTCATCCAGGCTATAACCCGAGTTATTATATCTGCATCAATCGACAGACCGCTGCTACATACAAGAAAGCGACCAGATTATCTATTATTCGCATCATGCTGGACCATGTGAATTTCAGTAGATTCTTTGTCCATCATGAAATGCACATGGCACATGGAAATGGAATGAACCCAAAAAATGGACCAGAGGCATGCATCAAAAGCGACGAGCTTTCTCGTTCACTGCCTAGATTCAGATGATCGCTGAAAAAGGCAATGCTGCGTAAAGGGGACAGCGAAGGTTAGTTTTCCATACCGTTTCAGCACCGGAGGGAGGTGAGTCAACGGCGGAGGGGGCAGATTGCTGACGTCACGCCCGTCCGGCCCTCCTCGACCGTCAACGGCTCCACTTTGCTCTCGCCGCCGGCTTTAGGCTCAGCCGCCGTCGCTTCCACGACAGGAACCCTCTCTGCTTGACCGGCTCGGAGCTCGAGGTCGACGACCCCGGCTCCGGGCCGTGGCTCAGCTCGCGGCTGCCGTCGCTCCCGGGGCGGGGTCCGCCGGGCCGGCCCGGGGAGGCGACCCGTCCGATGAGTCGGAGGATGGTCCGGGTCCGGGGCCTGGTCCGGGTCGGGCCTCTTGACTTTTCTTCGGCCTCTTCATCACGGCGTTTACTAATTTAAAGAAACCGTCTTCTCTTTCTGACCTGGCCGCCGTCGCGTTCTGGCCTTGCACCACTACTTGCGCCGAGGCCACGTCGCTACAACTCCTGGCTTCCGAGAAGCTAACGCTCACCTGTACAAAAATCAATTAATATAAAAATAATAATAATAATAATAATAATAATGACCCCAAGTCTTTTTTTAACGTATTAGTGACCCGAAATCAAGGAAGTGATTATTTGCCCCAATAAATAAATAAATAAACTATGATGTCGAGGGTTGTTATAATTTAATAGACTTCTAGAGCAGGTCCAAATCAGCCTCCAAAATTTATTACGAGAAATTAGGTATGGTCGGAAAATGTAGGGGGGACCGGCCGGCAACAGCAGCACAGCACATGCGGATTCTCGATCGGATTGAACTAAAAATTTCAAGAAACTCGTTCGAACGACAAGAAAAGCTAGAACAGGAAGATGGGTATGCCTCAAAAAGGAAACTTTTTCGGAGGAACCGATGAAGTTCGAGGCTTTGAGGCGAGGGAGAGAGAGAGAGAGAGAGAGAGAGAGAGAGAGAGAGAGAGAAATGTTTGTAATTTATAGATGTTGGGAGTCGCTCACCGCAAGAGAAGCTTCGCAGGTATCGCCAGCTACCTGTAAGGCGATGGGAAGCTTCTTCTCAGCTGCGGACTCCATCTTCGACGCCATTTCCGCCAAATTCAAGGAAACTTTCCCGAGAACAGCCAGCCTGGGCTTCGGTTCCGCGCAATCCCCCTGCAAAATTTCGACCCAGTTTTCAGCATCGTCGCACGCGGTCCTCTCTGCTCCACATTTAATCGAACAAAAGGACGGCACGAACGCGAAGGCAATCTCGTTACCCGACTCGCACTTACGCATAAGACTTTGAAGGAAACTTCCCACGCGGCGGAGGAGCCGCCGAAGCTGCACGTGCCCTCGATCAGCTCCCCCTCGTCCCACTCGACGGCTGCGTCCCCGCTCAGGAGCCTCTGGGTCGTGACCTGCCTGTGGCGCGTCGACGTCCGCGGGAACTGGACGAGCCGTTGCTTGGGTCCTCGCCACTTGACCTCGAGGAGGATCCCCTTCTCCTTCTTCTTCTCCTTCTCCTTCTCCTTCGCCCTCATCGCCGTCGCGCTCCGCAAATGCGTCGAGACCCTCGAGCCTCAAGCGGCGGAACTTGACGTGGACTTTCTTGGTCTCCTCGGGTTGCCATGGCGGCCACTTTCCCATATCTCGTCCTCCTGCTAATTACCGAATCTTACCTACCCATGCAAGATGCAAGATGCAAGGACAGACGATGCGCAGGTATATACCGCTAGAGAGAGAGAGAGAGAGAGAGAGAGAGAGAGAGAGAGAGGTTTTACTTAGAGGCGAATCAAGGAGGAAGACTGGTTCTCGATTGGAGCGATGACGAAGACTCGAAAGGATTTTTCCTTTGTACGTCTCGAGGGGGGAGACGTTCAACCCGTGTTTCCGCGTGAAACGACGACGCACGCGTCCTTAGCAAGACGCTGCGTAT
The DNA here is from genome assembly GCA_017140325.1 of Eucalyptus leucophloia subsp. euroa. Taxonomy (NCBI): domain Eukaryota; kingdom Viridiplantae; phylum Streptophyta; class Magnoliopsida; order Myrtales; family Myrtaceae; genus Eucalyptus; species Eucalyptus leucophloia. The sequence continues at coordinate 24,140,272 of CM029470.1, read as the reverse complement.
GCACGTTTTTGTTTTCCCAGTGCTGAGGGGAAATTGCAAAGTGCCCCCTGGAAGTTAGGTCGTGGGGCATTACACAATTTGCACGCGAGTCCCTAAACTTTTTCGATTTTTTTTTCGATTTTTTTTCGAAGTCGTCGAATAGGTTGCAATGTCCCCTAGCATTGTCCTAGAGTAAAACATAGTGAAAAGATAAAAAAGGTAGAAAAAAAATTAATAGAAGAAGACTGAGATATTCGAAGTGGTGTTAAACGATGGTGACCACCGATGTTGCCACCATGTTACCGATGAGGTCATTACAGTTTATTATAAACAATTTTTCCCTTATAAAAAAAATCACACGATAAGCACATGATCAGAGCTCCGATTGCAAAATGATTGGAGTTCGCATTAGATGAGACACTGCAACTTAACTGACAGTCAAAAGGCAAATTGGTTGTAGTATCAATTTAAAAAAAAAAAAAAAAGCTGCTAGTAGTCTCAAAAGGACAAAGAATTGACCAGTGAAATGACATTTGGAAGTTGAAAGCTCACACAAGCGTAATTTCGCCATTAGTATTAACTATCCTAACCGTCTTGATAATAAACATATTGAATATACGAAATTTAAATCGACTTAATATATGGCTCAGGACATTAAAAACTATAAAAATATTCTTAAATTTTTTCATAATTGGTGCCCTTAAAATCTTTCTTGACAAAATTCGAACAAATATTTTTTCTGTGAAGACATCGATGTAACATCATTGAAAATATTGCGTGACTGTGTTATTTGATGGGTGTACTAATGAGTTAAATTGTAGGTAGCAAGATAATTTCAATTGAGTTTATTTACGTGAGTAATGAGCATTTAAACCTTGATAATCAATCTCTTGTACTTTATCTATTTGAGTGTCTTGAATAAATAACATCTATAACTTCTTGAATTGAACCATTTTATCGTGTTGTGGCAAGCATCATTCGCATTGACACTCAAGCCCAATTAAAAGAGAAAATTGTGCAATCAATTTTAAGCCTATTATTCTGATCAAAAAAATCTTAAACTTAATATACGGATGCCAATTCAATATTAAATTTTTCAATTCTACCAATTAATCCTAAAAGTTTATGTGAAACTCCAATATAGTCATTGCGATCAATTTTACTAGAAATTACTAACATAAGAGTATATCACATGAGATATCTGACAACGACTAGATCGCCACATCATCAATTTCCCTTGAAAACCAACCAAAAGAGCTATACCAAAATTTTGCCCAAAGATTTAAGATTAAATTAGCAAAATCAAAATTTTTAATACTCCATATAATATGTTCAAAATTGATCGTAATTTTTTTCCAGTTAAAATTAATATGTATGAAATTGTCTACGAGTGAATGAAACTATTTGTGGAACCCAATCATCAATGATTATGCAAATCAAAATAAAAATTAGAATGAATTTCTCAAAATATAGTTTTACCATCGAAATATTTCAATAAAATGTTGAAAGGCACAATGTCCTTACGTTGGTTATTTTTGTTCATCAATATAAAAAAAAATGACATGAGCATACTACCAATAATCTAAAGTGAAATTATCTCTATGGTTATCATTAAGTACCCTTAAGGGAGAAAATGGTAAGAATCACGGAACTATTAACAGAGCAATACGAGTTAATAGCTAGCAAATTACCGCGCTAAAAAAGGAAAAAAATGATTTGAAACGAGAGGAACACGGAGGCATCGCGGTCTTTTTTATTATTATTAATCAAATCGAAGTCGTCTCCAAAAAGAAATATCAGAATGAGCTGCATTTCTCGGAAAGCCACGTCATACCAGACAGGTCGACACGTGGCTTACGCTCTTTTGACTTTGTCGCGTGGGAGAAGGTTGGATTCACACGTGTCTTGTCTGTGCTTTCTTGTCTTCTGCGTGTTTTAAGTCTTCGGTCTACCTCCCGTGGAGTTTCGCGGAACTGAGATCGCGTGTCGCCGCGCGCCTGGCGATTTTGCTTCTTTTTCCCTCGCGAGTTTATTGGTGCCGTACGATATACTATTTGTCTCAACACTTGGGCAAATAATTAAAAAAAAAAAAACCCCAAAATTATGTTGCCACACAAATAAATCCAATTCTTACATTTTTTTTTTTCTTTGCAACACAAATACCCCCATCTTTTTTTTCGGGTCACGAAATACTCGTAAATACTCTTAAATTCAATTCCATCTAGGGTGTATTTATCATACTAATATAAATTTCAAATTTTTTATAACACGACCAAAAAAATTAGGTATTTTTGTCATAATAAATATAGTTTAAGTTTTTTAGTGATAAAAAACTCAGGATATTTATGTCATGGTGAGTATAATTTAAAATTCTGTTTACAATATTAACTCTATTTTTAATCTACAAAAATAAATTTAAAATTCCCTCTAGCGTGACTCTAGCCAATTTTTAGCGAATTCCGATCATGTGTTTGACATGGGAAGTGATCACACAGAGCGGGCAAAATAATTTTCCTAAAGTAAAATATATTAACATAGTGAATAGATAAAAGAAAGAAAAAAGAGTAATGGAAAAGAAGATTGAGAGATTTGAAATGGTATTGAAACGATGGTGACTATCGATGTTGCGATTATCTTACCAATGAGGTTGTTAGGGTTTTTATGAACAATTTTGTCATTATCAAGAGGTCACATGATAAGCATGGAATCGGAGCTTCGACTGTAAATTCACTGAAGCTTGTGTTATGGGAGATATTACAACTTAATTGAAAAGTTATTAGACAAATTAGCTGTATTGCCAACTTTTGGGATCATTTTTCCTGCTAGTAGTCCCCATGGGACAAAGAATTGACTAATGAAATGACATCTTAAAGTTGAAAGCCAGCATGAATAGAATTTCACTGTTATAGTAAAGTAATATCATGATAGTCACGATAATAAACATATTAAATATACTTAATTTAAATTGATTTAAATTATACCACATGATTGATCAAGATATTAAAAACTATCAACCCGTTCCTAATTGATTGCTCAATCAATGCCCTTAAAATCTTTCTTAACAAAATCCAATAACTATTCTTAGTTAGGACATCGATGTAACGTCATCTTAAAGCATCACGTTAGCGTGTTAGCCGATAGGTGAATTGATGAGTTAAATCATAGGCAGCATGATTAATTCAATTGAGTTCATTTAGGTGAGTGATGAGCATTTAGACCATGATAATTAATCTCTTATACTTTTCTCTATTTGAGTGTCTTGAATAAATATCATCCATACTTCTTGTATTGAAACCCTTTCCTTAGGTTGTTGCAACCATCATTTGCGTCAACACTCAGGCTCAATTAAAAGAGGAAACTGTCTAATCAATTTTAAACATATCGTGTGGATATCAATGTAATTTTCAATTTTCAATTTTATCAATTTAATTCTAAACTTTCATGCAAAATTTCAGTATGGTCCTTCCGATCAATATGTGCTAGAAATTGTTACTAGAGTAGTGTGTCACATAAGATAGGTGACAACAAGTAGATCAATACATTAGCAATTTTCGATGGAAATTGACCAAAAGAAATATATTAGAATTTCGCCAAAAAGTTTATAACTAAATTGATAAATTAAAGTGTTTAAGATTGAATTAGCATCCATGCAATATATTTACAATTGTTGTGTAATTTTTTCTAATCAAAAGACATTTGTATAAACTTAGTTACGAGTGAATGAAAGTATTTGTAGGGCACAATCATCAACAACTATATGGATCAAAACGACAACTAGAATCAATTTCTTGAAAAATGGTCTTACCATTTAAAGATTTTGACAAAATGTTGAAAGGAACACTGTCCTTGCATCAACTACTTTCACTTATTAATACGGAAAAGCGACAACAATACTATGAATAATTTAGAGATGAATTATCTCTAAGGTTATCATCAATTTAAGTACCCTTAAGGAGGAAAAGGTGAGAATTATGTAACTAAATACTGAGTAATTCGAGTCAATTGCTAGCAAATTAACGTGCGAAATAAGGAAAAAAAGATTGAAACGAGGAATAGGAAGGCATAGCAGTCGCATGTCAGTCTTTCAATTTAATCAGATCGAACGTCACCACTAAAATAAAAGGAAGAAAATCAAAATGAGCCGCATTTCTCGGAAAACCACCTCATGTCAGACAGCTCGACACGTGGCTTACGCGCTTCGGGGTTTGGCGCGTGGAGGAGATTGGATTCACACGTGTTTTTCTTCTTCTTTTTTCCTTGTCTTTTGCGTGTGTTAAGTCTTCAGTCTACCTTGGAGTTCCGCGGAATTGAGATCGCGTGTCGCCGCGCGTCAGGCGATTTCCTTCTTTTCCCTCGCGAGTTTATCGGTGCCGTACGAGATACCATTTTGTTGCAATATAATTAGTGGCAAATAATTAAGAAACCCCAAATTATATTTCGACACGAATACGTCAAGCTTATCATAAATTCATCCATTGTGATACAAATACTTCAAATTATTATTTTTGTGTAGCAATAAAAATTCAAAAATATTTACCTTCTATTTCGCCCATTCGGATATTCGTCATACATATATAAATTTAAAATTTTTAATAAAACAAAAAATAATTTGGGGTGTTTGTATTTATGGCATTTGTGTCGCGTGAACATAGTTTGAGATTTTTATGAATCGTGAGTATTGATCCAGTACCAAGTGTAAAACCGCTCACCTGGATTATCCATATCGGACTTGTACATATATAAATTATTAATTTTTATGTTTTCACAAAACCCTAATTCCTAGTTCTCTCATCTCATTTGGTTCTCAATTGCCTCTTAACTGAGCTCTCACTTCCAGTCCTCTATTGCGGCTTCGCCACCGTCCCTTCCTGGTGGTCCCGCACTCACCTCCCTTCCCTCGCCTTATCTCTCTTGCAAGTCACTCTCTCAGTCTTCGTCAACTCTTGCAGCTCGCTCTTAGTGCTCGTAGGTAACATCCTCGCTTACAATGGTGGAAACAAAGACCGAGAGATTCAAATTGGTGTTGAAACGATGATACAGGTAGGGTGTCAAAAACCAAACCGAACTAAACTAAAAATTTTGATTTTTTTCGGTTCGATTTTCATTTGGTTTGGTTCTTATTAAAAATCAATTTTTTTATCGGTTTGGTCTTTATTGTTTAACCGAACTGAATCGAACCAAAGACCAAGAGATTCAAATTGGTGTTGAAACGATGATAGCAAGTAGGGGTGTCAAAAATCAAATCGAACCAAACTGAAAAATTCGATTTTTTAGGTTTGATTTTCATTTAGTTCGGTTCTTATTAAAAATCAATTTTTTTTTATCGATTTGGTCTTTATTGGTTAACCGAACTGAATCGAACCAAAGACCAAGAGATTCAAGTTGGTGTTGAAACGATGATAGCAAGTAGGGGTGTCAAACACCAAATCGAACCGAATTGAAAAATTCGATTTTTTCGATTCGATTTTCCTTTAGTTTGATTCTCATTAAAAATCAATTTTTTTATTGGTTTGGTCTTTATTGGTTAACCGAACTAAATCGAACCAAGAGCTTATTTCTTGGAAACGAAAAATATACACAACAGAAAAAAAAAAAAACAAATGCAAAAACCGAAAACTGAAAATTGAAAATCAAAAACCGAAAAATTGAATTGAACTTAACCAAAATTTCGATTCGATTCGGGTTTCATTAGGTTTACTTCGGAAGTTTTTCCTAATAGTTCGTTCGATTCGATTTTTCTTTGAAAAATCCAATCGAACCGAACCAAACCAAATTGTTGAGACCCTTAATAGCAGGGGCTAGAAACCACATTACCTGTGAGGTTACCATAATTCTTAGGGATGATTTTGCCGTTATTGAAAGGTCACGTGATAAGCACGTGATCAGAGCTCCAGCTGTAAATTGATTGGAGTTCATATTATATGAGACATTCCAACTTAATTGAAAAGTCAGTAGGCAAATTGGTTGTAGGGCCAAATTTTCGGGACCTTTTTTTCCTTGCTAGCAGTCCAATAGGACAAAAAATTGACCAACGAATTGACGTTTGAAAGTTTAAGCTGGCATAAGTAGAATTTCACCTCTACAATAAAAATCAAAAGCAATAAACATCCCAATAATGGAACATTGTTGAAAAACTCATAAACCAATTACACAACATTCTAATTTTATCAATTGAGTCATAAACTTTTTGATCTTTTGCTAATTAAATTTATCGGCTTAATTTTGCCCGAAAATCGTTGACGTAGATATCAACCGTCTTACGTGGCATGATTAGTACTAACGTAAACAAAATTTGTTCATTTTTAATTTTTTTTGAATTTTTTTAACTAATCTTACATTTTTAATTAATTTATTTATTTATTATTTCTCTCCTTCATCCGTTGGTCCCCCAACCTTGATGATGGCCGGCAATCGATTAGAGGCTATAATCGGCGAGGCTAAGCCTCGAGACCCTTTCGAAACCTCATGAATTCAATGAGGTCTAGAACCACGAAAGCGAGCCTCGAAGGCTTTCAAAATCTCACAAATCCTGAGAGGTCCAAAACCACAAAACCTCGCTAGCCATCAAGGCATGGCCTCAACTAAGGCTAGCGAGGTTGCCCCTCACAAGATCTAGGTGAGGGCAACTCTCGCCGGTCGTAGCCTTTATTGACGTTGGGTGATTGGCAAAGGAGAGAGACAAAACAAAAAGGAAAAAAAAAAGAAATCAAAATTATGAAATAAGTTTTAAAAAATTCGAAAAAATTAAAAGATTAATAAATTTTGTCAACGTCTACGTGCGGCATTGCTTATTGCCACATAAGATGGCCAGCGCTTACGTCAGCAATTTCAAGTAAAAATTAGTTAGATGAACTTAATTGACAAAAGACGAAAATGTTTAGGTTTCAATTGGAAGAACTGAAAGATTTATGACTGAATTGGTTAAAGTACAATAAGTTTATGATTTTTTTGGACAATTTTCTCATCTTGACAGTCGTGATAATAAACATATTAAATATACTTAATTTAAATCAACTTAATTTATACACCACAAAACAACGAAATATTTTTAATTGATTGCTCAATTAGTGCCCTTAAAATTTTCTTGGCAAAAGCCAACAAATATTCTTTGTTAGGACATCAATGTAACATCATTTGAAAGTCTCACGTTACCGTGTTAATTGATGGGCGTATTGATGAGTTAAATTGTAGATAGCATGATTTATATAAGTGAGTTTATTTACGCAAGTAGTGAGCATTTAGACCATGAGAATCGATCTCTTGTACTTTATGTAATGGAGGGTCTTGAATAAATATCATCTATGGAATGTTCATTTACTACAGGAGTTTTTGGAAGAGTGAATTGTCAAAGAAATATTAGCAACTCTGTTAAGCCTTTCACCCGGACTAGACAAGCTCATATAGATAGCCAACAACTCAGGCTTCTACATGGTAAAAGTGGTTATAACAAGCTTCGTGACTTAGACAAAATCCAAACGGTAAACCAGCCATCTACATCCTACTAGCCACCAAAAAAACTATGGACTAAGATCTAGAAGCTAAAGACTTACCCCATACTTAGATTCTTAATTTGGAGTGCGAGCAATAACGCTTTGCTTATAAAGGATAACTTATATAAAAGGAAATTGATACTTGAACCAATGCCCCTTCTGCGGCCAAGTGCCTTAAACAACATAATACATCTTCATTTTGTGTCCCTGGAGAAATCAAATATGGGCGGATTAGAGGATAAAGGTAGATCTATCTCCTCAGATATGAAACCGAATGGACAGATGGGTGTGGGAAAACCTTACTGTGCGAGATACCCAAGAAGTAAAAGCCATATTTGTGAATCTGGTTTGGCAAATTTGGAAGGTGCAGAATAGCTTCATCTTTCAAGCACAAAAACCAAACCCGAGCTTACCGATTGAGGAAGCAATTTATACAACTCAACTAGTTACAAAGTATGGAGACGGCAAACTCACCCAAAATAAAGCGAACAAACCCGTAAAAGCTGACGAATAGCTAAACGAGCACGCTCCGACACAGATTAGCTACAAACTGAGCGTGAATGCGACATGGAATAGCTGTCCTCTGCAGAACCAGAGATGGGATGTTCACAGGTGGGTTCGTGCAGCGGATTTTCACTTCCTCAGCCTCAATCGCAGAAGCCCTAGTTGAGCGGGATGCTCTTCGGTGGGTTAAATAGCAGCAGGAAGTAGGAAACGCACGAAGTAAAATACCAAGTGAAGCTGTACTTTCCTTTGATCTGCAAGTCCTCTTATCAATAGATAGCCTATTGACAGTTAGATGCATTAAGGGCTGGGATGAAACGCCATGGGCCTCCTGAGATTGCACTAACCTTCTGAGCCAGTTAAAAAGAGTTTTCATCCGTTTTGAACCGAGTGAATGTAATAAAGCGTTTGGGTTGCTAAAGCCCGCCCGAGCTAACTCTCTCGATGGATTGGGTTAAACATCCCCCTCATCCCCTTTGATTGATATTGTGTTCGGATCTTGAACTTTTTTGTAATTTGACATCTTCGGTTTAGTAATGAAAATTCATTTTTCTGACAAAAAAAATAAAAATAAATGTCATCTATACCATCTTGAATTGAGCCCTTTTCTTGTGTTGTTGCAACCATCATTCACATCAACACTCAAGCTCAATTAACAGAGGAAATTGTCTAATTAATTTTAAACTTATTATAGGGATGTCAATTTAATACCAAATTTTTTAATTTCGTTGATTTAGTCCTAAAATTTATGCAAAACTCGAGTGTGGTCCTATCAATCAATTTTACCGGAAATTACTAATGTAAAACTGTGCTACATAAGACATTGGCGATGGTTAAACCGCTACGTCAACAATTTCTAGTAAAAATTCACCGGAAGAACTATCATGGAATTTTGCCTTAAGATTTAAGATTATATTAATAAAATTGAATTATTTAATATTGAACTGACATTTGTATAATATATTTAGAAATTAGTTGTGAAATTTTTTTTCCAATTAAAATAAGTATGTATGAACTTGTTTACGAGTGGATGAAACTATTTGTAGAGTACAGTCATCAACAGTTATATAGATCAAAATGATATTTAGAATCAATGTCTTGAGAAACGGTCTTATCACTGAAAGATATCGACAAAATCCTGAAAGACACACTATCCTTACGTGGGCTACTTTTGCTCATCAATATGGAAAAACGGTACGACTATACCACCTTTAATTTAAAGTGAAATTATCTTTACCGTTATCACCAATTTAAGCACCCATAAGGAGAAAATGGTAAGAATCACGTAACTGATGACTGAGTAATACGTGTCAATTGCTAGCAAATTACCGCGCGAAAAAGGCAAAAAAAAATTGAAACGAGTGGAATTTGGAGGCATCGCAGTCTTTTTATTTATTAATAAAATAGAACGTCGCCTCCAAAAAAAAAAGAAGGTCAAAATGAGCTGCATTTCTTGGAAGCCACGTCATATCAGAGACCGACACGTAGCTTACTTTCGGGTATGACGCGCGGAGGAGATTGGATTCACACGTGTCTTTTTTATTTCTTGTCTTTTGCGTGTTTTTAAGCCTTCAGTCTACCTTGGAGATCCGCGGAATTGAGATCGCGTGTCGCCGCGCGCCTGGCGATTTGCTTCTTTTCCCTCGCGAGTTTATAGGTGCCGTACGACATACCATTTGTCGCATTATTATTAAGGGCATGATTAAAAAGAAACCAAACTATATTGCGTATATGTACTTCAATTTTATTTTATTTTTTTAGTCACAGAAAACATTAAGCTTGCCCATTTTCGCTCGCAAGTCGCTATTCTCGCATAGTCGCTTGCTCTCCCTATCCTATAAGTTCAAAACCATCATGACTCTCGCAACCTCACTCCCTCACGACGATTGTCGCTTCCTCTCTTATAGGTCCTCCGTCCCTCTTCAGCTAAAGTGGTCTATTTTGTGGTAAAATCTTGTAGTGATTGCCTTGTTATGTGGACTAGTTCTATGAATTTACTCAAGATTGAACTGGATTGATGGTTGGGTTCATAGGCGAGTCTAGGAATTAATGGGCTATTCCTCATTCCTATTTTGTGAAATTGGTCCTTAGTATTGAATTTTTCAATTTTGTTAATTTAATCATAAATCTTTTCACGATTTATCAATATAGTCTTTCGAGCTATATAGGATAACCGACATCCACGTGAAATGTTTAATGTCCATGTCAGCGATTTCTAGCGAAAATTGGTCGAAATGATCAAATTAGTAGATTATCGTAAGGTCTATGACTAAACTGGCATATCATTAAAAGATTTATGATTAAATTGATAAAATTAAAAAGTTAAGAACTGAATTATCCGTCACACAATAAATCTAGGACTTTTCGGACCATTATCACAATAAGTAGAGCGAATTCCTTGTAGTGGTTAATAGATAGTGTTGCTGTTGTTGGGTATATGGTGGTTTTGTCGGCTGTATGTTAATGTTGATGGACTGCTGATGTTATCTCTACTTTGGTTAGTCGAAGTTGTTGAATTGGGCTTGTATGGGTTCCAGCCCTCCCTCTTCTTATTGGTTGTACGATACAATGATATTTACCCATGGAAAAAAGATTTTGCAAAATCGCTTTATAATCTCTTTTAAAAAAAAAAATTGCTTTATATTAATGTATTTGAATTATTCGTTGATGAAAAGAAATTATCAACTCAATATGAGGAAAAGAAAGAGAAAAGTATTTTGAGATTAAGTAATTAAGGATCTTTTGATGAAGGAAAAAAAAAACGACTGTGATCCCTTAAAAATAGCACATCATCTATCGTAGAGGTGATCGTTAAGCTGGTCCAAATTGAGTAAGCCTAAAATATTGTCCAAACTCGTCCTATCATACAGTTTTTGTACAGAAATTCAAAGGCCGGGCTGGGTGTCTCACAAAAAACCCTTGCCAAGCCTGTCTAGAAAAATACCTTTGGACCCTCAATCCTTATAGCTTAGGCTGAGTCCATGGGCTGCGACACTCATGAGCAAATCTAGTTGGTACAAAGATATATGGATCCTTCCTACAGAGTTTCGAAACTCATGATCTGTGCGGCCCCTTCTTTTTCCCTCTCCCCTCTCCTTCTATATTACTAGAAAAATGCACAGAGCCGCAAATATTCAACATTTAAAAGATGTTTGCAGGCACGAAGAGCCATCGATGCAGCCGCCTTTTCTGTCCAAACTTCTTTAATTTGAATCCCTATTTCCGGAGGGAATTAAGAGCACTTGCTGCAGAAGCCAAATGCCTTTGTAGGAATTGGCAAAGTGCAAGTGGAGTGAAATCTTTCCGGTGGAGTGAGAGATTGTGTTGTGTTTCAGGTTGTATTTCCTTGATGTATTGATAGCTATTCAGTTCCCTCCGTCATTGGATATATGGTGCTTTTGTGGGTTTTTTGTGTTCTTGATGATGGGCTGCTGATGTATCTTTACTTGGGTAATTGAAGATGTTGATTTGGGCCTGTGTACGATGAAGTTCTCCTTGTTTTCACTGGTTGTGCAATACCAAGATATTTACTTCTAAAAAAAGAGATTTTGCCGTATTACAATATGTTTGAATTATTGATTGAAGATAAATTATTGACAAAATATTAAGAAAATTGTACAAATCTGCGTGGAAAGGAAAAAATGGTTAAAGATTTGCACTTTCTCTAGAAGGTTCGAATTTTTAATTGAAGTACATGAGATATAGAATAGTACCATTAATCTACACATATGTCCACTGATGGTTATTTATAAAATAAGTAACTGTAAAGGAAGAAATAAAGAGTTGTCATCCTTAAAAAAAAAGATCCTTTTTGTTTTGTATAATGTAGTAGACATTAACTAATGTAATACTTTAGTTAGTATGTCTATGATGGGGTGCGATTGGATCGTACCATTTGGACTTGATATGCTATGATGGAAATACACAAATGGAAGGGTACGAAGGGAGACGTATAAAAGTCTCCCAAACACAACCGTTGGGTTGGTTGGCAAATCATTCATACCAAATTTTCTCTCCATTTACATCGAAGAAGAAAAATGAATTCCATTTCACTTTTACAAGAACGATCGGCATTCACACTGTGGAAATCGGGTGCTTTCCTCGTGATTGCATCCAAACTGACGTGAGGTAGTGTTGTTCGTGATTTATTCGTAATTCAACGTTCGTTCCGGGGCTATTTGCTGTTTGCGCATCGGAATCGAGGTAAGTCGTCTTCCGCCGACTCGAATTCCTACATTGGTATCGAGCTCGTCGTGTTTTCTGCCTTGTTTTTCATCGAGTTTTCTCATTTACCATTTGATATTGAGATCAAGAGTTTGTATTCTACATTGTTTGGATCTCTAATAATCAGAATTGCCATATGAAAAACTCAAAATTGAATTGAGCAAAGAACGGGTTCGAGATCCCGTGCATCCGTGAGGTTTTAGCCGTTTTTCGAAGTAATTTTTTAGTTAAAATTAATTTTTGAATATACAGGGTGAAAGAGCTCGTTGAGACGAGTCCATCGATAGGTCGAGTGTCGCCGAGTGACGCCGGACACGCCCACACGCGCGGCCGTAAGCCGTTGCGCGTGAGCGCCACGCGCCTAAAGTGCTGGCATAGCCGGTGCGTTCGCCACACGCGCTGGTCGGCGAATCGGCACGTGCGTGACGCACGCCAGCCGGCGAACCAGCACGTGCTAGTCTGCGAATCAGCACGTGATGACGTCACCATGACATCACCCAATGATCGGTAACCGTTGGGATGATGTCAACGCCGGCGACAGCTTGGCCGGTCGGTCACCGGCCGCCGACCCGACCCAACCGTCGACCCGACCCAACTCGAGATCCGACCCCGTTGATCGGTCAACGTTGGACCGATCAACCGGTTCGGCGGTCAACCGGTCACCGGTCAGACCGGTTGGATCAATTGGACCGGTCGGACCGGTCAGGAGCCATTTGGCTCGTTGGCGCGTGCGCCACACGCGCCGTGCACTCAGGCGGTGCATGGGGGTGCCTGCGAGCTCCGATTGGAGCATGGTCAGTGGCGTTTGGTTCGCATGAATGTCCTCTACACAGTGATATAATTATTTTATACTTTTGAATTTTATAAATGTATGAAAATGCATAGGAAACCCTATGTACGTGTATTTTTTTTGGGTTTAATGCAGTTTATTCATTTGTGGCTAGTATTTTATTCATTTGTGGCTAGTATTTTCTTGTGATTTAGGAAATACAGTAGCTAGCTTGTGTGTGTAATGATGTTATATATGCTGTGTAAAGCTTGGTTCAATGATATGATGTATATATTTTAATATACTTGCAATTTTCTATTTGCTAGAAAATTAGAATAATGGTAGGAAATCCATTACATGTTGAATTGCAATTTTAATTATAGTTGAAGCATGATTGTTATTTATACATTGGTTATTATCATGCAATATTTTTTTTGTCAAGGAAAAATGTAGAAATTACATAAGATCATATAATTATTTTTTCTAATGAGAGTTCGTAGGTTGGTAGAGAACTTAAAATTTGCGCAAATTAAACTAATTAATGATAATAGAACAATTGTACATAAAAGTTGATTAGAAACATTGTGAACTTTTGCTTTTGTGTCTTTTGTTGATTTATCATTAATTTAGTTTGTCTTTGCTGCAAATTAAATATGTGTGTTGCTTTGTATAGTGTGCTAGTATTGATTCTGCATTTATTATGTCAATGTGTTATAGCAATTGATTATGGTTTCGGCATCCAAAACATTGTGGCTGACCTCAATAAGGGTGAGAAGTTGAACGGTAACAATTATGATATTTGATACCGAAAGGTTCAGTACATCCTTGAGGAGCAAGAGGTTTTAGAAACCCTCAACCATACCATGGATGAACCTGAACATGGAACTTCAGCTCAACACAGGAGAGATTTGGAAGTTTATCAAGCTTGGAAAAAGAAAAATTGCATTGTATGAGTTTGAGAGTTATGACAAAACTCAAGTTATGAGTTATGACAAAACTCAAGTACATCATGTTGCTGAGTTGTATGCAAGATGATTTCATGTATGAGTTTGAGAGTTATGACAAAACTCAAGTTATGTGGGTTGCCTTGAAAGATAAGTTTGGGGGTACATCTGCCACTAAGCTGATGAGACTCACCATTAAGTTTGATACATTCCGAAAGCGCTCGAATGTAACGATGAGGTAGCATTTTCGAGAGATGTCAAATATGATCTGTGAGTTGAAGTCGATAGGTCACTCTCCCACTGATGAACAGTAAGTTCATGTTGTTATAAGGTCTCTTCCTGATAATTGGGAGCATATGAAGATCAATATGACGCATAATAAGAATATCGTCACTTTTAATGATATTGCGCGTCATTTGGAATTAAAGGATGAGCGCCTAAAGGCTGCGAGATCATCTACCCATGCTTATGTTGCTGAATCGAGTTCGCGCAAAGCTTCGGGCTTCAAGCGCAAGAAGAATCTTCAGTTCAACAACAAATGGAAGATGACTGATCAAGGACCCAAGAAGGCTAAAACCTTCCGACGCAAGAAGCGTGATGGGAAGAAGGACAAGGCCAAGATGGAGTGCCACAATTATGGCAAGATGGGTCACTTTGCTCGTGAATGCACTGAGCCGAAAAAGGTACCCTATTACTCAATTACTTTGACTAATACTTTTGTTTCTAATATTGTAATGCTTACTGAATCTCATCCAATGTGGATTGTAGACTCAGGAGCAATAAATCATGTAGCTAGAGACCGAGAAGCATTTGTGGAGTATCGTCGGATACCGCTTGGAAGAAGATGGATATATGTTGGGAATAACTCAAGAGTTGAAGTGAAGGGAATCGGCACATGTAAATTAATCTTACGTGGTGATCGAAACCTATTCCTGCATGATGTCCTTTATGATCCAGATATTCAACAAAACTTGGTCTCTGTAGTTGTTCTTCTTAGCTTAGGTTATGCATTGAATTTCCATGGTGATTGTGTTGACATTTTATATGGAACAGTTTATTATGGTTCAGGTCATGTATCAAATGGTTTTATGGTGTTAGACATTGACTATAATCAGTACAATGTTAATGTTGATGATTGTTTTTCTTTAATTGCGTCTTCTAATAACATTGAGATTGATGCAAGTACTTGGCATGCTAGATTATGTCACATTGGATTGCAAAGAATGCAAAGATTAGCTAGAGAAGGCCTTTTAGGGTCACTCACTAATGTTAATATATCCGTATGTGAACATTATCTGACGGGAAAAACAACTAGAAAACCATTCGGTAAAGGGACTAGAGCTGAATTTCCATTGCATATCATACATTCTGACATTTGTGGTCCTTTGAATGTGAGGGTGAGGCATGGAGCCTCATATTTCATCACTTTCATAGATAACTTCACACGTTTCGGTTATGTCTTTCTGATCTCCCATAAGTCGAAGCATTAAATTGCTTTAGACGATATATAGTGATGGTAGAGAATCAGTTGAACAAAATAATAAAGGCATTGAGAACCGATCGTGGATGTGAATATCTATCGGAGCAATTCAAGGTTCTTTGTGATGAAAAG
Organism: Eucalyptus leucophloia subsp. euroa; assembly: GCA_017140325.1. Taxonomy (NCBI): domain Eukaryota; kingdom Viridiplantae; phylum Streptophyta; class Magnoliopsida; order Myrtales; family Myrtaceae; genus Eucalyptus; species Eucalyptus leucophloia. The sequence goes on along the minus strand of CM029470.1, from coordinate 24,124,750 downwards.
GGAATTGTACGATAATTGACTATTCCTGGTACTTCACAACAAAATGGGGTAGCTGAGGCAATGAATATAACCCTATTGGAAATGGTTAGGTTTATGATGGCGCAAGCAAATTTACCTATCTCCTATTGGAGAGATACGTTATTGACTGCTGCTTATATACTTAACCGTGTGCCCTCAAAATCGGTCACTTCCACCTCTTATGCATTATGGACTAGTAAGAAACCAGACTTGAGTAGTCTATGTCCATGGGAATGTGCAGCTTATGTTCATGATTCTTCCCATAAACATGGCAAATTAGGTCATAGAGGGAAGAAATTTATTTTTACAAGATATTCCGAACACTCCAAAAGGTACGTGTTCATAGGTGAACAAGATGATAGAAGTGTGATCGAAATGAAGTCACGAGATGTCACGTTCTTGAAGAATGATTTTCCTAATAGTTGTGAGATTGATAAGGACTTCCAATTATATGAGATGGAGAATTTTAATAACACACCCACTTATGTTGTAGAGGGAAATGAAGATTTACCTCAACACACAAGACATGTGGGAGTGTTGCACCGCCTGATGAATTGAATTCAAGATAAATTCAATACGTAAAAGTAATCGTAAAAGTATTCCCCGTCGTCATTTTGAGATTGAAAGGGAAGCATTTATGATTGTTCAAAAAGACGATGTCAAGCCTAAAACTGTTCAAGAGACTCTCTCATCCTTTGATAAGGAAGAATGGAGAAAAGCTTTGGAAGATAAGATGAAGTCTATGAGGGCAAACCGTGTCTGGGATTTAGTTGATCTCCCACCCAATTATAAGGCTATTGGAAACAAATGGGTCTTTAAGATTAAGCGAAGGGTGGATGGATCCATTGAAAAGTATAAGACTTGTCTTGTGGCGAAAGATTATGCTCAACAAGAGAGTATAGACTATGATGAAATTTTTTCATCAGTTGTAAGATTTGCTTCAATACGTTTTATTCTAGCCATCGTTGCACATTTGGACCTTGAATGACATCAAATGGATGTAAAGACGGCATTTCTCAACGGAGAATTAGATGAGGAAATCTATACGAAACAACCAATAGGTTTTATAGCTAAAGGTCAAGAGTATAAAGTTTGCAAGCTTCATCACTCAATATATGGCTTTAAGCAATCATCTAGACAGTGGTATCTTCATTTTCATCGAGCAATAATAACTTTTGGTTTCACGATAATCGAAGAAGATCACTGTGTATATGTCAAACGGTCCAAATATAAATTTGTGATTTTATCACTTTATGTGGATGATATTCTTTTGGTTGAAAATGACAAGATTTTTGTTATCACTATAAAAGAATGGTTGTCCTCTAATTTTGAGATGAAGGACATGGGAGAAGCTGCTTATATATTAGGAGTTCAGATCGAAAAAAATCGATCAAGGAAACTCTTTACTTTATCACAAGAGTCTTATATTATGAAGATTCTTGAGCATTTCAATATGCAGCACTGTAATCCCATTGATACCCCTATCATGTAAGGTGAAGGCCTAAGTACTGAGATGTGTCCTAAGACTCCAGAAGAAATCAATGTGATAAAAACTGTTCCTTACGCTAGTGCAAGTTAGAAGTTTGATATATGCTATGATATATACTCGACCTGACATATGTTATGCCGTGGGATTTGTGAGCCGATATCAATCAAATCCCCGGTCAAGCACACTGGAAAGCAGTGAAGAGGATGCTTAGATACTTGAAGGGCACCATGGACTATCGACTTTGTTACCAATAAAATGATTTACGCCTATTAGGTTATTCAGATGTCGATTGGGGTGGAGACCTAGATGAGCGTAAATCGACTTCTGGATATGCGTTCTTGCTTAACGGAGATGTGATTTCTTGGAATAGCAAGAAACAAACATGTACCGCCTTATCTACGATGGAGGCAGAATTTATTGCATGTTCTGCCACAGTGCAAGAAGCAATATGGCTAAAATGTTTCTTGGAAAATTTAGCCACTGTCACTGAAGTTTCAAGACCGGTGACAGTTTATTGCGATAGTCAAGCAGCCATTGTCTATGTGAAAGATCCCAAGTATCATGGAAGGACAAAGCACATTGACATAAATAATAACTTTATAAGAGATATTATAGCACAGAAAGAAGTGATCCTGCAATACATTTCAATCAATAGAATGGTTGCTAATCCATTTATGAATGCTATTCCTAGAGACATATTTTTGACCCATAGGATGTTCCTAGGATTGCGTAGAATGTGATATATGTTATTGTAGAGAATCATTGATTTATGTATTTGTGGACAAATGTATTGTACTTGTTTATTTATTAGTGATTTGATATTTTATCAATAAGTACAAATCCACTATGAGACTAGCACAAACACACATATATTAATTGAAAAGTATGTCAGCAAGCAATGGTTGGCTCACTCACACGAGCAATCGCCTCAAGTGTTTTAGAAAGCACGTTGAGATGAGACGTTATGTACAAATAAATGCTAAAGAGCAAGTTTGGTACATAAAATATGTCGCCTTGATCGGAGTCAAGATGAGATCTGTGATTTATTTATAATAAAATCAAACATGATAGTCCCATAATCATGTATGCCTATAAGATGCCGGATGCGAGTACTTAATTGGGGGCTATAGAAAGCAAACTGATATAGCACTTGGGCTAAACATCAGTACGTGAGAAGCATGTGACTATGTTTAGGTTAAGATCCGTATAGTGGATATATTTAATAAATGACATATGCTTTTATAGAAAGAGTAATCCACTATAGCATGTAATTCATACCACATGTGCATTATACGACCAATAAGGGAAGATGAGTAAAATTATCCTTATTTACTCATCGTGTGAGCCCTTGAGATAATTTGTATTTTACCTCAATTTCGTGCCTTATGTTACCTCTGACTATGTTCTCGAAGTGAAAGATTAATATTGCTACTTTAGCATGTTACGGGCGGTCATGAATAGATATGACCTATGGGACATGTCTAGGAAAGCAGTTGTTCTGAAATTGAGAGAGACATGAGTGCGAAGGAAGACTGTTATTGTTTTGCATCTATCACATGTATTTACTAGTCGACCAATTATATCACCCTTTTATGGTTGCAGATATAATTGTAAATACATAATGTTTTGAGAATAATCAAGTATAGCCTTTAAGGGATAGGTATACTTTGGACTAATGTAACAAAATATGTCTGGGGCATTATGAGACATCCATTTTTTAATTTCTTTTCAGGGTTGTAGCCATTATGTCATCCCTAACGGGTGCATAATTTGAGCTTCCAAGTGCAGGTGTACTCACTAGTTGCACGGCTTATTTGCTAATATGAATTGTTTTGTAAAGTTGATGAATGTTGAATGCCTTATATTCTTGATAGAGCGCTATTAAGTCCATCATGTCTGAGTGGGAGATGTAGTACTTTAGTTGGTACGTCCATGATGGGGTGCGATTGGACCACACCATTTGGACTTGATATGCTACGATGGAAAGACACAAATGGAAAGGTACGAAGGGAGACGTATAAAAGTCTCCCGAACACAACCACTGGATTGGTTGGCAGATTGTTTGCACCAAATTTTGTCTCCATTTACATCAAAAAAGAAAAAGGAATTCCATTTCACTTTTGCAAGAACGATCGGCATTTACGCTGTGGAAATCGGGTGTTTTCCTTGTGATTGCATCCAGACTAACGTGAGGTAGTATTGTTCGTGATTTATTCGCAATTCAACGTTTGTTCCGAGGCCATTTACTGTTTGCGCATCGGAATCAGGTAAGTCGTCTTCCACCGACTTGAATTCCTACAACTAATGTTAGAGGTGATCATTAAGCGGGTCCAGGTCTAGCCGATCCTAAAATTTTGCCCTAACTCATCCATCATAAATTTTAATATAGAAACCTTCGTGCCGAACAACTATCTCGAATGTGCTTGCCCAAAATTGTAAAGGAAGAAATAAAGAATTGCAATCCTTTAAAAGTAAGAAATCCTCTTTGTTTTGTATAACATGGTAGATGTTAACTAACATTAGAGGTGATCATTAAGCCGGTTCAAGTCTAGCCAAGCCTAAGATTTTGCCCAAACTCATCCGTCATAGATTTTTCCATATAGAAATCTTCATGCCGAGTAGCTATCTCAGGGGGTGAATGATAACCATTCTGATCGGAAATTGATTTATAGAAGAGATATAGATTTTTCTATTTTTATTTCTAGAAGAGTTTCTAAGCAAAAATAACCGTTTGATAACGATATAAAATTTCTACTCTAAAAATAGAAATTCGTTTGATAACGACATTAAAATTTTTCCTTTCGGACGGCGGTGGACCGGCGATTAGCGCTCGGCGGCGGCCTGCTGGCGGCGGCGGGCAACCAATAGACGGTGGTCGACGATGACGGATGAAAGGCTGGTTAACAAACAATGAGAAGAATTTTTATTTCTCATTTTTGTTCTAGAAATAGAGAAGTAGAAAATTTCTACTTCTGATTTCTATTCCAAACCTATTTCTTGAACAAGAATTTATTTCAGAAATAGAAAAATAGAATAGGTTTGTCAAACGGATTTTTATTCCAAAAACAAGTCTGGAATAGAAAAACTATTTTTAGAACAGAAATAGGTGGTTGTCATGCACCCCCTCACTGAATGCCCTAGCCAAGCCTATCCGGAAATGCCCATGGGCCCTTATGGATCAGGATGGGCACACAGGCTGTGAAACTTATGATTGGATCTATTTGGCATAAAGATTTATAAATTCTTTGGGAAAAAATACTATGTGTGTCATAACTTTCGTGAGCACCATAACTTTCTTTTTTCAATTACTTGAGTACCATAATTTTTTTAAAATATTTATCACAAGTGCTATGTCGCGTTGAATTTTTAACGTTCAAGTATTGGAAATTATGATACTCAAGTAGTTGAAGAAAAAGTTATAGCATTCAATTGAGCATCGTAGAAAAATTATGGAACTTGTAATGTCCTTAAAGTTCTTCCCATATTGTTCTGAATAGGAGCAATCTATTTCACACTCTTAATGGCCATGTAACTTCCCCTTCTCACATACACCAAGTGATTATGAAGTGCATGAGCTTCTAGCCATGCGATATGACCTCAAAGGAAAACATAAAACTAGTCATTTCCAATCCTAAAGGGGTCCTCCTCACAGAAGAATTTTAGATGTGGTATAATTTTAGAGAAGTTGGTAGTTTACTATTGTATTAACATGTTAATAAAAAGTGTCGGTATTTTTTTTTTTTTTTGATCGAGGAACAGTCGGAGATCACTCTTTAGGGATCACACAATTCTCCAATACCCGATGGCATCGTTGGGCCTCGCCGCAAGCCACTATTTAGACCAAGCCGCTATCTAGACGTAAACTTCAGGGGAGGCTAGCCTATGACCCCAACACCAGGACCCCCACTTTAAACACTTTAGCAACAAGAGGGTTCGAACCCTCGACCTCTGCGATGAGGGAGAGAACTTACATCAACTACGCTACCCATGGTTGGGTTCGGTAGTTTACATATGGCACTTGTAAAAATTTCAACGGAGCTGGTAAGTTACTACTACGTCGGAAGGTCGGTGACTCCCAATACAATTGGTAAATTTTTACTACTAGTTTACCTAAAGTCTGAGCAATGCTATTGGTGGTACTCTTTTAATAATGAACAAAATCGGAAATCTACCGTCGACAGAAAACTTTCCGAACTTTAACATGACTCAACCCTGGAATCGTTCAAAACTCTTGCTCTGCCTTCAATTAATTTGAGCTCTTTATACCAGCCAAGTTAAAATAGGGAGAGAGAGAGAGAGAGAGAGAGAGAGAGAGAGCTTTCTTCATTGTATGGTAATCCCACTAGAGTGTACCCTAATGTCAATGAATTGAAACACTAAAAAGCTCTTTTAAGGTCACGTACTGCATATTTTAGACGCAAGTTGGTGAGTGCTTTGTTATCAAGAAAATGTTGGGTTTCTTCACTGAAAAGAGAAAAAAACGTCGGGCCACCTTCGCACGGTTTGACTAAATGACATCGCCATGTTCGAGTGTCAACACGGCGTAAAATCTACTGTGCAAGTCAAACAAGCAAACGCATTTGTCTTTTCTACCGATAGCAATCGGTAACCTAACTAGCTCCCCCGCGGGAGCTAAAGTCCATCCCCTCTTGTCAACGGGCAGATCATTCGCACCGAGTAGGAAATTTTTGCAATGAATCGCTTCCCTGGAGAACGACCTTGTACGATCATGTCGAGTAATGATTGAACCTGAGACCTCACGCTGAGGTAAAAAAATTTGGGCTGCTTTCATCACTTAGCTGGCTCTTCCATACGCAAAACTTTAAGCTTTTTCTCATGTAGTTTGGCTGTATTCATACTCTTGTCTTTTTTCACAAGTTAACATCACAAAAAACCCAAGCTAGTACATATGTGATAATTTTGACAATCAAAAACTCAAAACCAATAACCCTTTATTAATTTTTGTTAAATTTTGCCAACAAAATTTTGAGTTATGACATGTGACAGTTGATGGGTGTACTGATTTGGAGTTTTACTAACTGTTTAACATATGTGTACGGGTTTGTGATTTTTTTAAGTATTAAATTTAATGAAAACTAGCGGATGGTAACTTTATCACAAAAGTACTAATTTAGGGTTTCTAATTATCAAAAAATTAATTTAATGTAGATTTGTCATATATGTACTAATTTGAAATTTTTCGTGATATTAACTCTTTTTTCACGGGAGATGTTATGCTGAATTTAGTCCATCAAGAACTGAGTTATTTAAGTCGTCGGGTATGATGGCAAACATGGGGGCAACTTATCCGATGATAGCTAATTTATGAAGAATGAACTTACCCAGAGAACTCATCTGCTTCCACATATAAAAAGTTCTTGACCACTTCTTGAAAGTTATCTCTAGGAATCCCATAGTGCTTCATTCAAAACCCTAAGTCAACGTAACATTACATTTTCACATTACCTTATGACTAAAGCGTAATAGCATGACCATCCAATAGTGCGATTACTCTTCGGCAATTTAAATAAAAAAACTCAAAGCCAAATCAGATTTTTGAAGAAAACCAAATCGAATCAAACCATTGACATCCCTACTCCAATGTGATTGCTTTATAACAAATCCGACAAAGCAAACCTAACGTGCCACTGAGATTTGCCCAGAATTCATATTTTTATGCAAAAGGTGGCGAGTGTTTTCAAACCCCATCGTCCACAAGTAATCTTAGCCAGCTCTTCTACGAACATCTGACTTTGACCCATCAATTGGGTGATAACTTAGGGAGACGATAGGTAAAGTTCATCCTCACGAGCCATAATATATGACATCACAGACTTATTTGTTTACTTTAGTCACATTTCTTTCTATGAAAATTTCAAATCAAAGGAAAATATTTTTCATGAAAATCATTTAAATAGTGGTTTCCATTTTTTTGGTAATTTAAGAAAAGTAGTTTCATTCTTGTTAGAAGGGAAATCATTTCCCTCCAATTTAAACTCATTGTTTTCTATTTATGTAAAATGTTATTTTGTAAAGCAATCAATTTTCCGTTATCAAAACATTGGAAAATTGGAAAACAATTTCCTAGAAACAGTTTTCCTTCACAAAAAATAAATAATTTAAAAAATATTTTTTTGAAAAATAATTGTGATAGTGCTCATAAAAATGTTAAATGAAAAGTATCTTTATGGTCCACAAAGACATATGGACGTAAATTATTATTGATAATGAAAATATTTTTTATTAATTAATTATTTCAAGTGATATTTTTCAAGAAAATATTTTATAAATCATTCATTTTTGTGAAATAAGCGGATTCTTTTCATTATTTCTTAGAGATTTTGACTGTTGGTAAATGGGTCTGATAATTTAAGAAATTCTGGCATAGCCCAACATATCCTTTTATTGAGTCAAGGACGCCACGCGCACCATTGATCGCCTCTTCTCATTTCAAATCTACCGATGTTGACTCATTACCTGATTGTGAGACATTGATAGGGTTTTCCTCTCTTTCAAGGGGACATCCCTAATTGCCACTTGGGGTCACTTTCATCACATGCAACTAGTTGACTTTTGAAAGTGCCACATTATCCACTACTTCCAAGTAGCGAAAACAATGTAAGGCTGCATCTGATTCTGCTTTGAAAATGGATTTTGAAAAATTACAAATGCTTGAAAAAATACATATTGTGTTTGGTAAAAATTCATTAACAAAGTAACTTTAGGTTAAGTAGTATTTGACAAAACAATTTACAAAGAGCTTTGGCTGTAATTTTTCTATTGAAAAACAAATTAAACCCTTCGCTAACTCCAGCAAAGGGTTTAGCCCACTCTTGAGTCAGGTCTGGCATGGGCGGCTGAGGTTGCACGACCTCAACGGTCATCACTTAAGGTCACCGACAAGCCCAAGCTGCCACTAGTGTTGTGCTACCTATGGTGATCGCCGATGGCACGCGCCCCCAAGTGATGCTTGGGCATGCTAGCAACCAACCTCAATATGTCCTTAACGAGGGTAAAGGGGGAATTCAAAAAGCTAGTGAGGGCAAGATGGAAAGATAAAAAAATTCACTAAAATCTCTCGAGATAGCATTTTGAAAATGCTAAAAGCCTTAGGCAAGCGGGGACCTACCTTATACTTTCATCCTTCCAAGGCTAACTTTCAACCCCAAAACTCTTTAAGAATAGTTACCAAACACAAATTTTCCCTAAAAGGCTAGGCTCTCAAGGATTTTTAAAATGCTGGACCAAACACACTTTAAGATTTTTCATATAATGAGAAAACCCGCCTTAAATAGATAAATTCCGGGCCCCTAATATGCCGTAGGTGCCTATTAATTTCATGGACCATGTAAGGCATGAACAGGAACCGGAGTAGGTGGCCTAATCATGAAATGGAATTGTTTTGCATAGAAATATTTCCATTCATATTTTCGTTCCTAAGCCATTGAATTGGCCAACTCCATGGAATTGAGAGTTATTTTGATGAAACAGAACTAGCGAGGGTGAATGGACTGGAGACTAGTTACAGGTGCGTTTGGTTATTTTTTCAATGGACTTTGTATGGGGAAATGATGGGGTATTTGATAATCATTTTGAAATAGTTTTCGACCAAATGCTAGCATTGGGAATGTTGAAAACCCAAAACAATGAGGGATTGGCATTTTGAAGTAATATTTGCAGAATGTCGAAATTAGAAGTGAATTTGTTTCTTCCAAACTTCCCTTAACAAATCTATAATTTTTCTATTTTGCCCCCTCTTTATGCAAGGGTGGCCGTTGAAGGCCAATCAGACCAGATCTGGCTAGCAACGGGCCAGGCGAGAGGCCGATGAGGGGCTAGTGATGATTGTGCTGACATCACTTGAGGTCGAGCAACCTCAACCGATGGTCGCTAGTGCCAGATATGGTTCATCGATAGCCTAAGCCCTTTGTCGACTCTAGTAAAGGTTTGAGTTTTTTTAACAAAAAATATAAAAAAAATTGAGCCAAAACCCCTTGCAAAAGTTCTTTTGCCAAACATCACTTGAACTGAAAATAGCTTTGTAGATAATTTAGACTGAACACGATTTGCATTTCTCAAAGGGTTTTGACTTTTTGTATTTGCAATACACCCAAAGCCTATTACCAAATTTAAACCAAACCCACCTTACGTAGGCTCAATTGGCACGTTAGAGCAACTCATGGCAAATGCAATTGGCAAAAGTAGGAAAGTGCTAAATAGTCCTCCCCAACAACAGTTACCAAATTTAAACCAAACCCACCTTACGTAGGCTCAATTGGCACGTTAGAGCAACTCATGGCAAATGCAATTGGCAAAAGTAGGAAAGTGCTAAATAGTCCTCCCCAACAACAGTTGCACCTTCCACTAAATTAATGTGTACCTTGACTTATGATTCAATCTCTTCCTGTTCCTGTCACGGAGTCTACCGCTGTCGAGAAGGCACTTTCATTGATTTGACCAAACTAAAGTGAATTTACAGCTGGGTTTTAAATGAGTTTTAAATGGATTATAACTAAGTTACCTAACAAGCTAAACATCTTTTTATTTCAAAATTTTTTATTTTTTGAACTTTTCATAATTGTTTTTTTTATCATCTTTTTTTTTTTTTTTTTTTTTTTTTTTTTCTACAAAATTTGGCAAGGGTTGTCGATCAACTCTCTCTAATCATAGACAAGGGTTGGCTAATCGTGTCCCTTGCCCAGAAGACGATTGGACAAGGGCCACAACCCTCACCCGGGCTTCGCAACCCTCGTCAGATTTGGGTGAGGGCCTAACTCTTGCTTGTGGGCCTCGCCAGACTTAGAATAAAGGAAAGGAAAATAAACATAAAAAAAATCAATTTTCTTTTTTAAATTATAAATATTATTCACTAGATTTGTATTGTACATAAGTGTTTAAGCAATATAATTTTAAGAAAATCATAAGAAATATGTTTTTCAAAATCGAGTTAAATATAAAAGTGTTTTAATAATATGAGTCGAGTCAGGTATGAGATGCTAAGTCTATATTGAATAGAACAAACCATTGTTGACCTAACTCGATCCATCCATTTAATAGGTCTAGTAGTGTTCAAGATCTCTAAAGATCCAACAAATCTCTACTAGATGTTGTAGCCTTCCAGCCCACACAGATCAAATAATTAACGGTGGTATACAAGTATGTAATTTTTGGAGTGGCCCCAAAACAATGCGCTGGTTTAATGACTCCAGCCTAAGCCTCGCATGAGCAAAATAAGTACGCTGATCACTTGAACAATCCCTTAGGGTTTTTCGAGGAGTTAATATTGGCTTCGAAGTGTTTCACAAAAAGGGACATTTCTTCTTTTTAGGGTCATAAAACAACAAATCGGATGCAAAGTGATATGCTTTCTTATCTCCGATTTGCCTCCTCCACATGACTCCTACTACTAGAGAGAATCATCGCCCTTTCGAGCATCGATGATGGATAGAGCAGCAGAAGTAGTGAGCACAAAGCACCGAGGGGGGTGGTTAATGCCGCCCCAGGTGCGGCATTGGAATGTTACAAGTCGGTTCTCTTTCTTTAAGTTTAAGGATTCCCACATCCAACTTCAACTAATCTCAACCTCCGATTAAGGTTGTGAAATCGAGGCGAAGGGCCAATCCCGATGCACATGCCACTCCCAATGCGAATCCGGCGAGCCTCATTGGCGGGATCTCCGACCAACACGGCCACGACCGGGGGCCGGCTTAGTGAACTCGTGGAGAGACGTTGGGGATCGAGAAGGGACACCTGATCATCGGAGCATGTTGAGTTCGCGGATCGTGCTTCGAGATCCCCCATAAAAAGCACAGAAGAATTCAGGAATGCACCGAGGCAAGTGAACATGCGCACGTCCGTACGGGGAGGTGATCGAGGGTTTCCCTTGGAGTCAGGGAAGGCCGACGGAGTGCGTGGATCTGGTCCAGCCTGGACCGTGTTCCGATGCCTATCTTCCTCCCCAACATAACAGCTAGATCAACCCTCAGTTACATTTCTTTAAATGTATATATTATTATGGTATGGTAAGAAAGATATCTAGACTTTTGTCTTGACTTGTTGATTGTGTTCTTATTTAAATGTGATGGAATCATTGCCTCACATGTTACCATATCCTTAGCTTTGCGAAAATCTTATATTTAAATGTCATTGAGATCAGTGTTTCCAAGAATTTAAAGGAAGAGTTGTTCAAAAAGATCTAACTCAATCCTAAATTTCTTTAATTTAATTAGTTTAGTCCTAAACTTTTTAATAATTTATCAATGTGGTTCTTTTAGTTTTTTTTTTTTTTGGCTAAAAATCACTAACACATAAATTTTGACCCATTTAAATCATAACATATGTAATCTAGAATGACTAAATTTTTTTTTTTTGATTTAGCTAATTTAGTCTTAAATATTTTAACAATTTACTAATGTGATTCTTTCACTCAAGTTTAGCTAGATTTCACTAACCCATCAATTTTTAGCCAATTTAAATCATATCCTTATACTGGTTCATAATAGCAGTCTCTTCATTACAATGTAATATGAAATCATACAAGAGGGAGGCCCCACAGTGTTGGAAGGGAATTATATTCATCAGACTTCAAGCGATCCATGATCGATACTTTCTAAGAAGTAATATATTTTCAGGTCTAATGACAACCAACTCGCCAACCTATTGTGATTTTATCAATTGTGCACGACAAAGGAGAGAATTGAGACAATTCTCTTAATTTTTCTTTATAAAGTATTAGCATGGCCAATTATTAATGCCTTTTCTCTAGAAGGTTGGGGTGGATGAGACAACTGTGGTATTATTGCATGGTCGCGCACTCCATATTAAACTATTCAGGCATGCTGAATAGATGCTTTCTTATTAGATAATTGAAAAAAAAAAAAAAAAAAAAGAAAAAGATGGGGTCGTTGATTAAATTCATTCAATGGAGATGGACTCTCTGACGCTGCACTTAATGCATCTCAGTTGCCAAAACATTTAAAATTATTGCTCTTTTCCAAAAGTATTTTTAATTCATTTTTGAGAATAAAAACAGAGCCAGGTAAGCAAAGATTGAAGATGTATTGGATCTACCGTACATACGTTCCACGTTGGAAAGGTTTATACATACGAGTCATGTTGACAAGCGCCTCCGAAGGTACCTATCGACAGAATCCTAAACCGTAAACATGCATAAACTAACCTTGCGAGGATACATATGTATCGACGTGACATTGAAGACATATTCCTGATAAAATTGCAAGGTTTGTGGGAATTTCTGGTCTAATTCGCTAAGAAATAACTTTATATTATAGATCATTTTTCAATTTTGACTCGAGCTTCAAAAAATCCACAACTTTTACTCAAATCTTAAATCTCCTCACGCATTCAAAACTCACTACTAATGTTTTCGAAATTATCAATATTAGGGTTAGGTAGAGGTTTATTATCAGAATTCGTGTCTTCATCAATTCTCTATCTTTTATATGGGTCATCATTAGTCTCCCAATATTGATAATCTCTAAAAAACCAGTGATGATTTCTAGGCGCATGGGCAAATTTTGGATTAGAAATGGGAGTTGAAATTTTATTTTAGATAAAAAAAAAAAAAAAAGTTTGTGATGGAATTGAGATTGGACTTAAGGGAATATTTTCCTCAATTTTCGATGTTTGGTTCATGTAGGAAAATGAGGCCATTGAAACTGTTTTTTAAGTTAATGGAAAATGTTTTCCTATCAAAATTTAAATTTAGAAAAATGATTTCCTTTTTCAAGAACTAGAAAACATTTTCCAAATACATGACTAACTTTTGACACTTGGCCCCAAAACTCTATGTTTGAGTATGGAAATCCCAACATTGGTTCTCAAGTTTTGGCATGTCTCCTAGTGGCGGGGCATGGGCCCCATGTGCCTGTGCTTGCATCCAACAAGGCTGAGCCTAAATCCTGGTGCTTGTACCCAATGGTTTGGCGCTCGAACTCGGTTCCATAAAAGCCGTGCTTAGGTCTCCGATGCTCGAGCTTTGTTCCCAACTCTTTGGCCCAGGTCCACAAAGACCATGTGTGGATCCTCGATGCTTGGACTTGGGTTTTGATTTATGAAACGTTTATGAAAATATTTTTTAAATTAAATTTTATTTTTTTAAATCAATTTTTTATAATTTTATTCTTTTCTTTTCTTCTTCATATTTATTTTCTTCTTTTCTTTTTTCTTTCTTTTCTTTTCTTGTTCTTCCTCCTTCCTCTACCGACAACATACTTTGGTGATGGTCGGCAAGCATGAGGCTCAACCTATCCAAGCGAGCTTGAGCGTAAGACTTGCTTGAGGCTGGCAAGCTTGTAGTCTACCTAATCGAACAAGCTTGAGCTAGCCTATGGCCATCACCAGCCATTATCAAGGCCTGGCGACAGGCTAAGGAGGAAATAAAAAGAAAAAGAAAAATAATTTAAAATTTCTATTTTTTTTAAGATAAATTCAAGAGATTAAAAATTGTTTTTCGAATAAGATTCAAACACCAAAAAAACGTTTTCGGTCACATATTATCAAATAAAGGAAAACAAACTATTTTTTTGAAAAATAATTTCCGTTTTATATCATTTTCTCTCCAAATAAATGCGCCCTAAAATTAGAGTTTTTCTTCTAGAGTTTTAGCTAAAATATTTAAGCGGGTTCCTACCAATAGGGGAGTGCCCTGATCAGAAGGGTGGAAGCAGTTGCCCAAGCGTTGACTCTGCCTCCCTCACACCCGTCCACCTTTCATATTAAATGTTCCAGACCTCCCCCCCCCCCCCCCCCCAGTCCGGCACTTTCCTTTTTCTCTCTACCGTCAATTTCAATAATATCCATAGCAAGCTTTTTTTTTTTTTTCTTGTGATATTCTAAATTTGAATTCGATCCAAACGTGAAAGCAATAAGTGATTATCTCAGTCACATCCAACAGCCTCTCATTCCATAGTGACATTTCACTCCTTTTTGAAGAATTTTTTAAGTTCATTACCCCAGGAAGAAACCCTAAGCGTAACCCGGAACGCCGTGGCTCCAGGTATGTCCAAATTTCATTTCCGCAATTAAAAGCCCGCAACGAGTCGTTCTGCCCTGAATAGAGGAAATTGCGTTGTTTTTCTTTGTTCAATGCCATGCACATTAGCACCGAAAGCTACGTTAGCATTTGAATTTTCGCTTTTATAACTACACCTGAAAATGAACAATTGTTCTCAAATTCTTCATTTTCAAGGAGTACGTTTTAGTTTTTAAGAACAAATGCGTTCCTTGTGGTGCATTTGATTCAGGTTTCCTAAAAGATTTGTAGAAATGTAAAATAGTTTAGTCTAAAGGATTTTAGGAAAATGCAAATATTATTTGGTAAACTTGCCAAATTTCATTTATTAATGATTTCAGCATTCCCAAAGTCAACATTTGGCCCAAAGCCCCTTGGTGAACCTTTCCAAACACCCTTCCTCAAGAAATTTTAGAGGTCAACAGTCCTTACAAATGTTGAACCAAATGCACATGATAGAAGCAATACCATCGTGAATGCTTCTATGCTTATATTCACACACACACATATATTTTCATGAATGAAACACGGTTTCCAGAAAAAATAGCCATAAGAAGAAGTAAAGCACAAAAAATTCTATGTAGATATTGAAGATGTGATTAAGAGCTAAAACTTGAAGAAATGAATACAACTAAATATTTTCGTTAACTATTTCAATTTTGAACAACGGATTAACTCAAAATAATATTGTTGAGCATACTTTGGCATTAGGTGCACCAAATAAAGGGTGCTATATACACGAAATTGACTTAACCCAAGGGGGGGTGGGCAGGGAGAGGGGGAGGCCGCGCCACGCCGCTGCTGCCAACCCTGCTTCAATGGCAAGAGCCAGCGTCTTAGCTAGGGGAACTTGGGTTGGTTAGGGCAAATGTCCTCTCACGGTGGTGAGGCCACTGTTTTTCGTCATCGATTGAGGGCCGGCTTACCCCTACATTGCATGAAATAGGCATTATACTGATGCTAAGTATTCTTGAAAATGTTAAATAAAGTTGCATTGAATAAATTTTGAGGATTCACGAAGTATCCTAGAATTTTTCTAAAAATTTTAGGATTCATTGTACTTAGCCTCAGCACAATTAATAAATTTATCGACTCTCAAATTCTTCCATGCCTTCTCTACGGCAGTTCAAAAGAAGGCCATGAATGTACCCTATCCAGAAATGAATTTCTTTTTTATGCCTTCATTCTTTTCTTTCTTTTTTTTTTTGGGATTTTGGCCTGAGCTAGCGACGGTTGATTTTCATGAATTTGTCATGTAGCAACGTACCCAGATGAACATAAAGCCGAAGCTGCTGCTGACGACTCTTTCTACGCCCGGCCATCATCAACCCATTTGCATTAAACACCATTTGAAAAATGGCGCAAGTTGACCGTAATGTCGGATCTGTCATCCCCGCACAGCCGATCTGCTGTCACTTCTTAATTCCCCACGAAAGAGAACGAAAAGCAATCTTTAATGCACCATCTCCAACGCCGATCTTTCGAAACTTCGAACAGCTCCGAGTTCTTGAAAACACAACCGCAATTTCCCTTTTCTTGTCTGGAGATCGCACATGTGCGCAGGGATTTTTAGCGACTGGACGAGGTGGCAACAACCGACGCTTTCTTCGTTCTTCGCACTCAGCTCTCTCCTTAGTCTTCTCCTTCTTTCGTCTTCCCGAGTCTGCCATCTGACTCTTGCGCCTGCGGCTTGAGGGGGAGGCTTTCTTCTTGGACTTGCCGCTTTTTCGCACAGCGACAGGATTCGATGAATTTGTGGGACTCGAACGTGAGGTCAATCGCAGCCCACGAGTTCATTGCTCCTCCGAAGATTCAAATGTGAAAGCGTCAGGTGGCCGAGCTCTTTTTTCTCGCTCACATGTCGCGCGAGAGCCTGAAAAAGATTGATGATTTACACTGCTTTGGCTCGAAAGGTGAATGAATCGTCTTCTTCTCGTCAGAGCACTTCTTGAATCTTTCTGCTGCACTCTGATTTCTGGAATTTCTGGTGTTGTCCCTCTGCAGAGCTGTGATTTCTCGGTCGAATTAGAGCTCGCGGTCGTTTATAGTTCGTGCCTGAATGATTGGCAACTTCAGCCGCTCACTTTGTGGATCTCTTCTCTCTCCTGGGTCCTCCCGGTAAAGGAGGATTCTTGTAATTGTTTTCTTGAATTTGGTTGTGGGTGGAGGAAGATGGGGACGCTGCACATCGTGGGCTTGTTGTGGCTTAATGCGTTTCTTCTGTTTGGGATTTGTCTGGCAAGCATTCAGACCATCGGTCAAATCTCGCCGGGGTTTCAAGGCTCTGAAATGAACTGGATCGATCATGACGGCCTGTTTCTCCTGTCGAATGACTCGAATTTTGCTTTCGGTTTCGTTACTACCTCGGATGTCACTGCGTTTTGGCTGGCTATAATCCATGTCGGCACCAAAGCAGTGGTCTGGAGCGCCAATAGGGACTCGCCAGTCGTGATGTCGGACAAATTCGTGTTCGACGCCACTGGCAACGCCTTCTTGCAGAAGGGAGGGAGCGTTGTTTGGTCCACGGATACAGGCGGGAAGGGAGTTTCGGCTATGGAGCTGCGGAATTCGGGCAATCTGGTCTTGCTGGGAAGCAACAGCGGAGTGATTTGGCAGAGCTTCAGCCATCCGACGGATACGCTGCTGTCGAACCAGGAGTTCGCTGAAGGGATGAAACTAGTGAGCCAGAAATCGAAGAACTTGAGCTATACACTCGAGATCAAATCTGGAAATATGATTCTCTCTGCAGCCTATGGAACGCCCCAGCCGTATTGGTCGATGAAGGGTGATACCCGTAAGATCATCAACACTAATGGTGGCCAAGTCGCTTCTGCGTCGCTTGATGCAAATTCGTGGAACTTTTATGATGAAAACAGAACCTTGCTGTGGCAGTTTGTGTTCTCAACTAATACGGATTCGAACACCACTTGGATTGCAGTGCTGGGTAACGACGGCACCATCTCCTTTACCAATTTGCAGAGTGGTGAAGTTTCTTCGACGATAATACCTGAAAACCCGTGCGGCACGCCGGAGCCTTGTGACCCTTATTTGATCTGTCACAGCAATAAGATGTGCCGCTGTCTTCCTACTCTTAGCTCTTACCCGAATTGTGGATCGGGAATTAATTCTCCCTGCAATCGTTCGGCAGGTCCTGTAGATCTCATTAATGCAGGGGACTCGATTAGCTACTTCGCTCTCAGTTACGTCTCGCCATCGCTGAAAGCTGATCTAAATGGCTGCAAGACCTCTTGCCTTGCCAACTGCTCGTGCCTTGCAATGTTCTTCCAAAATAGCTACTGGAAATTGCTACATGTTTAATGATGTTGGAGCTTTCATAGCCTCTGGGAGCGGTTCTGGATTCACCGCCATGATTAAGGTATCGAGCAATGGAGGGGCTGGTGCAACTCCGGGAGGGAGCGGGAGCAACAAGAAGCGTGTGATTCTTGCTGTTGTCATTTCCATCGCGACTGTGCTCCTGATTTTTGGTCTAGTTTACGGAGGATTCAGATGGTTTGTGTTGAGGGGACAGTTTCCGGAATCGCCTCCAGTGACGTCAGAAGAGGATAACTTCCTGGAGAATTTAGCCGGGATGCCAATCCGTTTCAGTTACAGGGATCTTCAGACGGCGACCGACAACTTCACGAGGAAGCTCGGGCAAGGTGGTTTCGGCTCCGTGTACCAAGGAGTCCTCCCGGACGGAACGAGGTTGGCTGTGAAGAAATTGGAAGGCATTGGCCAAGGAAAGAAAGAGTTCAGAGCAGAAGTCTCCATCATCGGAAGCATACACCATCACCACCTGGTCAGGCTAAAAGGCTTCTGCGCTGAAGGTTCGCACCGACTTCTGGTTTACGAGTTCATGGCCAACGGGTCTTTGGATAAATGGATCTTCAAGAAGAACAAGGACGACCTGCTCGACTGGGAAACGAGGTTCAACATTGCTTTGGGGACGGCGAAAGGATTGGCTTACTTGCACGAGGATTGCGATGTGAAGATTATTCACTGTGATATAAAACCCGAAAATGTGCTCCTCGATGACAGTTTCCAGGCTAAAGTCTCGGACTTTGGATTGGCCAAACTGATGACCCGAGAGCAGAGCCATGTCTTCACTACCATGAGAGGCACGAGAGGCTATCTCGCACCGGAGTGGATAACGAACTACGCAATTTCAGAAAAGAGCGATGTTTACAGCTACGGAATGCTGTTGCTCGAGATCATTGGTGGGAGAAAGAACTATGATCCTTCCGAAACCTCGGAGAAATCTCACTTCCCATCATACGCATTCAAGATGATGGAAGACGGAAAACTGAGAGACATCGTTGATTCGAACATCAACTTCGAGGACAAAGACGACCGTGTCTCTGTCGCGATCAAAGCGGCCCTGTGGTGCATACAGGAAGACATGTACGCTAGGCCGTCGATGACCAAGGTCGTTCAGATGCTCGAAGGCCTTTGCACTGTCCCGACGCCGCCGATGACATCTCCTCTGGGTACTCGCCTCTTCTCGAGTATGTTCAAATCGATCAGTGAGGAGGGGACTTCTTCGGGGCCATCGGACTGCAACAGCGACGCCCATCTCTCCGCCGTTCGGCTCTCGGGTCCCAGATAACAGCTGTAGATGGTGTTTGTCCTTTCCTATCTTCTTAGGTTCTTTCCATGTATATCATTTTGATCCCTCCAAACTTTTGTAATGCTAGTTGCTAGAGTTAATACAGAAGAAGCTTTTGGTCTTCTACTTTTGTGCTTTTGCAGCATGTATACTGGGAGAAAGGTGAGATCAGATGGGAATGCTATTGAAATGAAGTAGACTAGAGCCGTTTTGGGAGGAGGGTGCCTAGCTTGAAAAGATTCTACAGCGGATTTTCTTTCTGAGCAAGCTTTTCAAACCATAATAAAGTCGCTCCTGCTAACATTACGGCAATCTTTGTCAAAAAAAAAAAAAAACATTACGGCAATCTGATTTTATCATCTTAAAAAGAAAATGACTTTGGCAGAAGGGCAAGAAAGAAAATCAACGATGGACCACCTGGACTAAAAAACAAGAGAAAATACAAAACCATGTGAAAAGAACTGTCATCCCTTTGAATCTGACAGCAGAGCAGTCAGCATTTTTGTTCCAATCTTTTGCTTTTTTGTTCATTCCTTATTTAGTCACCTAATATTAACAAAGGTCTGTGGGTCCTGTGACGGTGGTATATTCGTCCTATCCGAAACCTATCCTATAAATATCGATTCCAAACTTTTTGTGCACTTGAAATCTATCATATATACTTTTGAAATCTACCGTATATACTTTTATTTTTTAATTAAAAAAATCGAATTTTGAAATCATTTTTTTTAATGGGATTTAAACAGCAAAAAACATTTTAAATTATATATCACCAAATAAAGAAAAACAAACCGTATTCTTGAAAAATGCTTTTTTGGAAATAATTTTTCTTTAAAATTTGAAACATATTAAGTTCCTTGAGTTCTACTTCTAGGGTACCTTGTATATTTTCCAAATATTTTTATTGAATAAATCATCACAATTTTAATAATTAACATATTGAACACTTTGGACCTTAATAGGTTCTTAAAATGCTACGTCTGAGGCCTCTTGTGGATCTCAACATCCTTCAAATGTAAAATAACTAAAAGTAGAACCGAGCATGGAGCTCAAAAAAGAAAAAAATTGTACCAATTAGGAGGATAGGGCATGTGGGTAAGGGTACGTTAAAATAAAAAATGCATTCTCACAACCCACCGAGTTACCAAATTGGCGAAGGAGGTCCCTATAGGGTGGAAAATCCTCTTGTAAACCAAGCCAGGAAACTAAGGTAGCCCCTGGCTACAACAGAATAATGTGGATTAAATGACAAAATCCATGCACATGACGATAACATAATCTTTAAACAACAGTGAAAGGAAAAAAAAAAAAGAATAAACCAGTTTCCATCCATCATTTGAATCTGTGAGTTTACATAAGAACTTATCAAACTCAAATGGGGAGATTCGTTGATCGGACGTGGCATTTGCACGTTTAAATGTCAACATTTTGTAGAGGAAAAGAGAAGGTCATAAATAACAAAGTGCACATATATTCAATTAAGACATATTATACAGGGTACAGTATGCCGAGCATCAGGTGATATGACCTTGAATCTAGAAACCTACCTCATCTCCAACAGTTACTAAATTTTGAAGCTTGAAACCTCCTCGATTATCAATAAATCCTACTTAAGCAACGTTATTGCTATCCATCCATTGTTCAAAAAGGTCGTTACCTTCTTCTATTATTCTTTGGCACCCTTTATTTCATAGAAAATAAATGATTTAAAAAATACATTTATTTTCTTTAAAAATAATCAATTCTATCACAAGCAAAAATAAACAATTGAAACATATTTTCAATGTCTTGGAAATTATCAAGATTAGCTAAAACATTTCTCATTGACCATATATTTCAAGTGATACAAGTGATTGATTTTACCAAATAATTCATTTTTTACGAAATAAACGAAATCTTATTTTTATTTTTCTAAAAATAATTGATCAATTGCATACAAAAACGAACAAACAAAAATTAATTTCAATGTATATAAATTATTATCGATAATAATAATATTACTTGTTAATTAAGTATTTCAACTAATACAACCAATTAATTTGAAAAATTATTTATTTTTTACGAAACAATAGAAGGTTTTTTTGTTCTATATAAGAAAAAGGGGAACAAGAGATTGTAAGATAAATCAACGGTCTAGCTCCACGCTCGCACCAATCCAGATTCTCTTCCTCGCGCTAGCCCACCTCTCCGCAGCTCCCTCCTCCGGCGCCGGCGACGATGGCTTCACCGTCGCCGTCGACGACCCACCTCTCCCCCTCACCTGCTCCTCCTCCTCCCCCTCCCCCCTCCCATCCCTCTTCTCGCAGGACGAAATTCGAATTCCCCGCCAAATCCCAACGGTCTTCTCCCTCTCCCATCGCCTCTCGCACCGGAGCCATCGCCTCTCCCTCAAGCTCGACCGCCGGCGCCGCTTCCTCCGGCGAGCGCGCCCCCGTGCGCGGTCGATGTTTCATGAACCCGGTTGATCGCGATCTTTCGGAGCTCGCAGCTGGAGACCGCGTCTCGAGGAGGAGGAGGAAGCTCATAGCCGTGGCGGGCCTGGCGGCCACATTGCCGTTTCTCCTTCAGCTGCGCGGTTACGCGGAGGGAATCGTCGCCGGCGCCGCCGAGTAAGCTCGACGCTCTTTGCTTGACGAAAGTCCATGTCTTTATTGGTTGGAACGAATGAAACGGGAATTTCGAGGGAGATCGAGATGCTTTTGAGCTTTGGAGTTGAGCCTGCGGGAGAAAGAAGGCTATTTGTCTTTCGTCGGTGGTCGGATTATGGGTTTTTGCAGCTGCTTCTTTCGGTGATCAGTTTGTGTGTATGTGTGCATGCTACGGAGTTGTCCCGCCGAAATGACGCTTTTTGCTTCCATTAAAGGATTTCTTGCCGTTTAAGGTAGGAGGTCCAGGTGTGGTCCTTCGGATAATGAGATTTTAGTTTGTGTTTCCGGCTGGCATTTGAGGGATAGAAACGTATCCCGGCATGGGTTTCCTGGTTGCTCATTCACTGACTTCCTGCATTTTAGTATCTGTAAGTTGTAACTGTGGATTGTCTTGTTTCACACATTGATGTTATGGACACCGCATTCAGCTGGGGAAAACCATTTTGGGTGATGGTTTGATGGGTCGAAATTGCAATTTGGAAGTACTAATTGGATAGGGCTGTGAGTTTGATATTTTGTTAATCATGACCATGGGGCTGCATCTGTATTTGTGTTGACTTGGGGCATTTGGATATGTCCATGACTGTTGGTTTTTCATGTTTGTATATCAAAGATTAGATAATGATGAATACACAATGATAAAGGAAGAGGTCAGAAAGGTAGTTTCCAAGGTGAAGGCTGCTGGTGTGCTTCGTTTGGTATTTCATGATGCTGGAACCTTTGAAATGGGTGAAAACTCAGGTATTTTACATGGACAGAAAGTTAAAGTGCTACAAATAATGATACTCGACATCAGTAACTGTGCTCCATATCTCTGGCTACAATTTTTGAATGCCTACTAATCGATCCAAATTGTTTTATCCTCTTTTCCCCATAATTGAACTTTTGAGCTGAAGCTAAGATGATGCATATATTGATTTCATCTGAATTAGGGGGATATAGCTCTCATTTGCCAAAAAAGTTAGATAATCCCTGTAAATGGGCATAACTTTTTTTTGTCATGGTGGTTTACTAAATGAACAAGGGCAAGTAATTCTATGACTGTTAAAGCAACTACAGTCTCTAATGGACCTTTATAAATGAATGATCGATCATAGAGAGCAGTATCATTCATACTACCTGTATTTGTGAACTAATGGTCATGTCCGATTCTTTTAATGCATGCACATACTTCTTTTGAGTTGAAAATTTTCTGCGCCATGTCCTTTTGTCTGAGTATGGATTTCAATCCTTATATTGTAATTCTAATATGTTTTTGTGTCAATATCCAGGTGGTATGAATGGTTCCATAGTTTATGAACTTGAAAGGCCTGAAAATGCTGGGCTAAAAAAGCCTGTGAAGGTATGTTTTCTTTTATTGTTACATCCTCAAGCTTAGCATCCATTCTGGAGATGGAACATTTCATTTCAACTGGTGTACTCCCTCATGCATTTCTGGACTGCTAGAAGTTCCTGTATCTTATATCTAGAACAGTCAACTCCGGTTCATCTTCAAGCTAACTCGTCAGTCATTGTGTTGTTGTTTAGATACTAGAGAAAGCAAAGGGTGAGGTGGATGCAAAGAGACCAGGTGATTTTTTTGAGTGTTATATTCTATATGCTGATGGTATGATTGTGGTGATATAGATGGAACTTTCCTCTCTCAGTATCCTGGGCGGACATGATAGCTGTGGCTGGAGCTGAAGCAGTTTCTGTTTGTGGAGGTCCAACTATTCCAGTTGTTCTGGGCAGACTTGACTCAATGTAAGAAGCTATTTCCAATTCAATTACTACTGTTCTGAAGATGCGTTGATGGCAGACAAAACATTATTTCACTCATTTAGTATTGTCAGTATTGCAAGATTCTTTGCATGTCTCCATCTTTGTGCATAGTCCCAAGCTAATATTGGTTTGGTTTCATTTCTTTATTGAAGGAAGCCTGATCCTGAAGGAAGACTTCCCAAAGAAACTCTAGATGCTTTGGGTTTAAAGCAGTGTTTTCAGAGGAAGGGCTTATCGTGAGTTGCTATCCCATGTACATGTTGAATGATGCTTGCAAATTAAATGAAGTATTGTTTATTGACTATTGCATATTGTTATGCATCTTACTGCTGATGGTTAAACTGTTTAATAGATATTTCACCTAGAATTGGTTGTTTAGTCAACCCCCCCCCCCCTCCTCTGCTGCAAAACACACACACCACACAGAAAACAACCCCCAAAAAAGCAAGACAACTATGCTTCCTTCTGTGGCAATAAGCATTCCTTCTTTGTTTTTCCCCTCCATTCCAAAAAAATTATGGCCCCTCTATGAGTTATTATTCTGACAGTATTAGCTGCATGATTACAAAAATGAAGCTTTCAAAACAGACTAAGAACATGTTTGATTGTTCCTGCTATGGACTCTGTTTGATTTTTTTTTTTTTGCTATAGAAATCTGTCCTTTCAGTTTCTTATACTATTCTGTAGTTTCTTCTCCCAGCAAAAGGAACATATTGATGTTGTCCTCATCCTCTCAGGACACAGGAACTTGTTGCATTATCTGGAGCCCATACCCTCGGCAGTAAAGGTTTTGGGAATCCAGTTGTTTTTGACAATTCATACTACAAGGTTCTTCTAGAGAAACCCTGGATGTCTTCAGGTAGCGAAAAAACATTGATGGTTCTCATGTTCTTCTGTTAGACTTTTTGCTGGATGTAGTTACGTTGGCCTACTGGTTCTAGTTTGTTGTAGGTAAAGCATTATTTGGCATGAAATTAGTCCTGCCATCGGCTTTCTAACCCAGGAAAAGATTCTATATCTGATACTATGGAGTCATAATTGTGGTATTGTTTCAATAGTTAGCTCTGATCCAGTGGAAATTTATTTAGTTTGTACTGGGAAAAGGTTATTCTCACTTTTTCCGTTGCAAAAGCGACCTGAGTTTTTCTCATCAGTAATAGTTCTCACTTAGGCTTTGCTCTTAATTATCCCTTGCTTAATTTCCTTTTTCTCAATGCAGCTGGTATGCCGAGTATGATTGGACTTCCTTCTGATCGTGCACTTGTTGAGGACAATGAATGCTTAAGGTTACTGATTTGATATCCCTACTATTTCCTTTTTACTAGGAAGATGGAACAGTTTAGCCATATCTTTCTGGCCATAGACTATTATGGATATATATATATCGCTTTCACTGGCACTTGTCAACTTTCAGGGATGCACCATTATTGCCACTTTTGATTTTCTTTTTCTCATGATTCTGGATAAAAGTTGGTTTTTGTCTTAATGATCCAGTTAAATCCACATTCCATAAATATGGGAGGTGCTATATTATCATGGCCTGTTTATGCTTCTGAGAAAGCAATGTAGAAAGGAAATGTGCCGACACAACAAACATAAGTAGCCAGTCTGAAGTAATTAGTATCACCTGATTTACTATGGATATTTTGCATGAGAATGTTCTGTTTAATGTGATATTTGTTCCTTTCATTTGCTCAATCATGATTCTTATATATTTTATATATACAGATGGATTGAGAAATATGCAAATGATCAGAACTTGTTCTTCAAAGATTTTGAGAATGCTTATGTCAAGTTAGTGAATTCTGGTGCAAGGTGGAGGAGCTTGTGAAAACTTTCTATCACATGGTGGCAAAATCTCGCTGCTTTTGCATTGCATGCTGTTGGAGTCCAATCCTACTGCTAAGGGCACATGCGAAGTTGTTTTCATACCTCCCGAATTCGCATCAGAGGATGAAAGTCAATCAGCAAATTCCTCCCCACTGAAGGCTGTTTAAAATGAAAAATGGGCCAAGCCCCTGAGCGTGCATGTTTAACTGTAAAACTGTGCTACTGTCTCTTTGACATGGTACGTCAGAAGTCTTCTTTTGTGGTTTGAACATTTTTAGTTACGTTGAGCTTGATTTTTGTTGGTCACACTCTTGATATAGGTTTGCTCATATTATACAGAGATGACCAACGATAAAGAAATTAACAGAAAGTGTACACACGAGTGCACGAGTGCACATTTCTCTTCAGTTATTATTGCCCCCTGCAAGTTTTGATCAATACCATAGATATGATAGAAGAGTCACACATCACAGTTCGCACAGATGATGAACAGGGAAGAGAAGATTTAAAACACACAGAAACCCAGTTGCAGAATGGAGGATTGCGCAAGATTAATACATTCACTTAAACGCTTTAAGCTTAAAGTTTTGTTAAATCTTCTAGTTGAGCATTGACGATAAGTTTTCTTGAATAGGAAAACATAATTATTACCAAGTCTTGCCGATCGAAGACAGCTGTGCTAAATAATCATTCCTAACTTCTGTAAATTCACGTTGTCACCAAATAATTCAAAACAACATATGAATGGCTTTTTCACTAGGAATATGCATCGTAGTAATGCCTGTATAACCTCAAAAACAGAAACAAAGCATCACTGCCCAAAGGAAAAAAAGGATGTCTGAAGATTGGAATAGTAAAACTACGAGATGATGAACTATGTAGAGTCGTCATCAAATCACCTGAAGTTTTGAGTTGATGCACAGCAGGGTGATTTAACGGTTAAAATGCTCTAAGAGTGGAGGAGATGATCAGGCCAACGGGCTAGACATATAAGACTCTGCACCTGACTAATTCGGCAAAGATACTAGGTTACTACTAATGGGAGGTGTGTTTATCTTCCTAGCTTTAGAGTGTATTCTACCTAAAGCAGAACATTGGCCAGCCAATGCCATTTGACCTTTAGAAACCTAGGGATGGGACTCGTGGGCTACCGGAGCCATGGAAACCTCTTATCTCTTGGAGCAACCCCTAGGATCGAGGAACTTATACTTCTACCTGACGTGCGTCGGCTAGGGAATTGTCGCCTGCTGTGGGAATTCCTGTCGCTCGCTTTTGGGTTGAAATCGGATCTACTAGAAAATCACCCCAACCACCGTTGTTAATATGTCCAGCATGGATGAGTGGACACCATCAAAAGAGAAGTCGATTCATGCCGATACGTTTCCTAAATTAGCATGAATGAGATATAGGCGTGAGGTCTTTATCTGTCACTTG
The DNA here is from genome assembly GCA_017140325.1 of Eucalyptus leucophloia subsp. euroa. Classification (NCBI taxonomy): domain Eukaryota; kingdom Viridiplantae; phylum Streptophyta; class Magnoliopsida; order Myrtales; family Myrtaceae; genus Eucalyptus; species Eucalyptus leucophloia. The sequence continues at coordinate 24,097,931 of CM029470.1, read as the reverse complement.
ATAAGGAAAAAGAGGTAGTTGTCAAATATAATCATATGATTAATGTCGTTTTAGGTGGTTCTAAATACGTGGGCAGTAGGAGTCCGTTTCCCACTTGGCTTTTAGAAAGGGACCTACGAGTTATTTCTTCGGTTGTGAAGTCCAATAAACCAAAGTGACTTGCTTGGCCCATCCAATCTCCTAGGCAAAACGTATTGTTATTTGATACAAAGAAAAGGTATGGAATATTCATTTTCAGTAATAAGCTTTCCTTGGCACAGATGATAATTCACTGCCTTATATTTGTCCAGAATTCTAGCGGTAATACGATATTAAAACAGTGATGATAAAACCAAATAATTGCTAACTTAGTTTTAAAAAAAAGCCTAAATTGATAATAACTCTCAAACAAGGGCATGAAGTGAGGCTGTTCAAAAAGATAAGGTTCAGAGTAAACTTATCTCAAACAAGGGAATGACGTGAGATAGGTTGGCAAATGATACTAGAAATACCAGAATTTTAGCGCCAAAATTTTTCATTGGATTACTTAAGTGTCAAATCGGAGAAAAAAACACCACTTGGATGGCTCTAGTGACAAATTCTAACAAAAAAAAAAATACTATGTGGCTTTTTTTAAAAAAACTTAAATCAGACATGGTTATTTATTAAAAAACAAGTCCAAAACGTGGATGATGATCTAGCGATTCCTTAACTAAATCTCTCTCCTCTCTCTGTTCGCACTCCAGACTCACTCGCTCAATCGGCGTCATCCTCTCTCATTCATTCACTCAATCAACATGGAGAAACATTAGGGTTTTGTTGGTGGTTGAAGGGAAAAATTAGAGCTCCTTGGTTGATGGGAATAAGATTAGGGTTCGGTATCGAATCAGCAAGCATTCTGCTTTTTCTCACCTATGTCTTGGCTTTGTTGATACGAACTTGAGTCGTTTCTGCTTGTTCTCCACTCTATTGCATGAATTAGATCTTAATTGCCCAAAATCGTCAGTTTAAAATAGGGTTATTGGGACAGGTGAATTTTGGGAAAATCGATAAGGATTCTGCTTATTCTCACCTCCTTCTTGACTCTGTTGACATGAACTTCAGTCGCTTATGCTTATTTTTCTCTCCATTGCAAGATTTAGATCTTAATTTTGCCCTAACATCATTGTTTTGAATTAGGGAGGAGAGGTAATTTTTAGACAAATCGGCAAGCATTCAACTTGGGTATGAAGGAGAGGGGAAATTTAAGTTTTCATGCATAACAACATCATTGAATTTTGCCACATTGGATTTTCAGTGAATCATGTAGGTTAGAAAAAACATTAAAATATTATCACATCGGGTTTCTCGCATTTCAAAAGAATTGGCACTTAAATGATCTAGCTAAAAGTTTTGGTATTAAAGTGAATGTCGCACGAAAGTTATGGCATATCTAGCATCCGTTTCTTGAGACAATCTTCTCAAAAGGAGACATAATAAGGGGTTGATATGGCCAACTTAATCTCAATTAAAAGCATGAGCATCCTGGCTAGTTTGCACGTGTGACTCATGTGGTTATTTCAGTGACAACATTAGTGAGCCCAAGACGACATATGTGTGACTCATGTGGTTATTTTAGTGACAACATTAGTGAGCCCAGACGACATACGTGTTTGACACAAATAAACTACATCAATGATATTAGAAGCAAATTTTCCATTAGAAGAATCGTCAAAGAACCCTAAATTCAATTTTGGGTTTCTTTAAATTGGCTCAAAGCATAAAGTTTAGTACAAAATTGCCCCCGATGTTTGCGTTTTGCCACCGAATAAGCACATGAGTTGCACGTGTGAACCAACCGATTGATGAGCTCGAGCCCTTATTTAAGTCTAAGTTAGTCATTAGGCACTTCTTTGAAACAAGATCCAGCTTGGCTCTCTTTTAAGACAATATCCAAACTCAAGCACATGTTTAAAATTAAGTTGGTTACTTCACACTTTTATTTGAGACAATATTTACTTTGAGTTATCTTTTAAGAAAATGACCCTAGGAAACTATATTGGCTATTTCAAATCCTTATTTGAGGTCAAGTTCACTATATGCCATATTTTGAGAAAATAACCAACTTTAAATCCTTATTTGAAATTCTCCCAAAATAGATTGATGCTTAAGATATGGTCAGTTTTCGTCAAGATCCATATAGAAATGCAATGGAATTCTTCTTAAAATATGTAGATGTCATTCCTTTATACTAATGCCATGTAAATCTTACTCTTTTTTCAATGTACATATTGAAAATGCACATATCATCCAATTGATAACTCGAAAAGATTAGATACGCACTATACAGTAGTGGATAGCAATTTTATTGATAATTTATATATAAACTTTATTTAGGTCCTTTTTTTAAATATAACTGTTTATAAACACTTCACGGCTTCATGTATTAATCATATACATTCGCATGAAAGATGATAACTCATAGAATTTTTACACGGGCCACAATTATTAGAGGCTATTCTATCGAACTTTCTTATTGTGTATAGATATTGGGCCAAGTCTATAAGCAATGCCAGGAAAATACTGCCCAATTTTGCCAGACCGAGGGTAAGGCTCAACCGTGATGACAACTTAAGTAGTTTTATGGGAAAAGTACTAAAAAAGTTCTAAATCTATTGCATTTGTATCAATTCAATTTTAAACTAAACTTTTTAATTTGACTAATTTAGTCATAAACATTTTCACATTGATATCGATTTAGTCCACAGCCAATTTTGGCCATCCAATCTGACATGGACACCGATTGGTGGTTGCATACTGATGTGACAATTTTTAAATAATTTTTTATTTTTTTTCATTTTTTATTAATTTGTTTCTTTTCTTTTTCTTTTTTCCTTTTTCTTTTCTTTTCTCTCTTCTTCCTCTTGGGACTTTCCTCGTAGTGGTCGATGAGCCTCCGGGGAGATCTAGGCAAGTCGCCTTATCTGCGATCAACAAGGGCTTCGCAGTCCTTGCCCAGTGGTCGGCGAGCCTTGCTAGAGGTTCACAAGCCACTGTGAGGAAAGTCCAAGGAGGAAGAAGAGAGAAAAGAAAAGGAAGGGAGAATTACCAAAAAAGTCCTAAACCTATTACAATTGTGCTAATTTAGTCATAAACCTTTTTTTTTTTGCCAATTTAGTCCTAAACCTTTTATAATTATACTAATTCAATCCTTCCGGCCAAAATTGGCTGGCCAACACCGACATGGACGTCGGTCGGAGACATCTGGCCAAAATTTAGTTTTCGTACATTTTTTTCAATTATTTATTTATTTATTTATTTATTTATTACCTTTTTCTTCCTTCTTTTCTCGTCGGCCGACCTCTTGGTGAGGGTTTCGAGGCTCGCCCTCGCCGGCCACCGGTGAAGGCGAGCCTCACCTAGTGAAGATCGAGGCCGCCGTACCTTATTTGGCGAGGCCAAGCCTCGCCTTGGCAAGGGACGGCGGCCTCGCCGGCCGGCCGGGCGAGGGCGGCCTCACGTCGCTAGGCGAGGCTCGCCTTCGCTAGAGGCCGGTGGGGGCAAGCCTTGCCAATGGCCGGTGAGGCTAACCTCACTGGCCAAAGGAATAAGAAGGTAAAAAAAAAAAAAAAAAAAAAATTCGAAAAAAAAAAATTAAAAAATTCGAAATTTTTTAAAAAATTTATTAAAAAATTGTTCGTCGCCTAGCTGTCTCCGGCCGGCATCCATGTCAGCGTCGGCTGGCCAATTTTGGCTGGAAGGACTGAATTGACATAATTATAAAAGGTTTAGGACTAAATTAGCTAAAAAAAAAAAAAAGGTTTAGGACTAAATTGGCACAATTGCAATAGGTTTAAGACTTTTTTGGTAATTCTCCTAGAAAAGGAAAAAGAAAATTAAAAAATTAAAAATTAAAAATTGCCACGTTAGCTTTTGGCCATCGGACGATGTTTACATCAACACCGGTCAATCAAAATTCCCTGGATGGATTAAATTGATATCAATATGAAAACATTTAAAACTGAATTAGTAAAATTGAAATGTTTATAACTGAATTGGTATCGATGCAATAAGTTTAGTATTTTTTTGGTGATAGAGAATGCAAGAAGAATTAGTACGATCCTCAAGAATACGGGTTAGTCTTGAAAGCCAATCCAAGGAAACCATTTTCACTTGAGCAAAGAGAGCAACGAACAGCCCGAATTTTGACAGTAAATAAATTTTCCTTCCAAAGACTAATTCACTCGAATTTTGCTCCTCCCAAAAGTTCGTTAGTAGAACTTTAAATACTTACAAATGCTAGTAATGATTATAATCCATCGATTGCACGTGAATGGCAGGTGGATTGCACGTGAATTGCCTAATTAACAATAATTGACTTCTTGTTTTCTTTTGCAGGAGAGTCCAATTTTGGTGATTTGATTAACCTTCTGTTATTGCCAAAATGCCCATTGTGTCATCATCGACAACATTTTCCATCTAGTTCTTCCTCTTCTTTCCTTGGTGATGATTCTGGTGCCCCACATTTGGACACCTCGGTGAAGCTAATATTAGTGTATAATAGATACATAATTTTTGGAAATACTTTATTTTATTTAGATTGTAAAATAGGGTGTGAATTGTCGGTCTATGTGTGATTACATTTACTGAAATTCCGACTTACTAAATCCACACCAAGTATTGAAAATCTTTCTTCTTAAATATATGCGGATGTCCTTCCTTTTTATTAGTATCATGAGAATCTCGCTCTTTTTCCCAACATCACCAAAAGACACTCTTTAGTGCCACAATAAATTGTGTCTATGTACATGTAATTTCATCAATAACTGAGCAAAGGAGTAACGCTTATAGCTTACACCGCAATAAATTGTGTCTATGCACATGTAGTTTCATAAATAATTGAGCAAAGGAGTAACGCTTATAGCCTACACCGTTTACTAGTGCAAGTCACTTAACAAAATAATTATTTGACTACAAATAAGATATTTGTATTTAAATTATAAAAGCAACTGAAATTTTATTGGTAATGTGGGCGACATATTAAGTAAATTACAAGATAATTTCTCTTTGAGCTCCACTGTATAAAGTCTTCAGTTAGCTCAAGTTCTCCTCAACTTGATTAGCAAAAACTAAATTCCAACCTAAGCTTAGGTTAATCTCGACCTTGAGTTTCAAACAATAAAATAAAATCAAAAGAAATAATGCGACATATATGTTTAAGAAACTTACAAATATAATTATATAGAGTTGGCTACACAAAAAACCAACTAGTTGCCTCTGCTCCCTGGCGAATTCAATCAAGTGTAAGAAAAAATAAAAGCCGAGTCCCTTTCAAGTTCTTAGAGCTTGACTATATCCATAAGAATTTTACTCAGAAAGGGGTATGCGCGAAAGCTTAGAGCACGACGGGATTCTGCGAAAGTGCAACGATAATAACGCATCGTTCATCTCTTTCTAAGGGAGAATGGTGAAGCTGCGATGCATGTAAATACGAGAGCGAACTTTTAAGCTTGTCTGCAACTTCCCGGGCGTGATTACCCAGAATAATGAGTTGTATCTGTACGATGTCATGATCGAGGCCAATGAGTTTTGTTCAGAACATAACGTGGTTGGAGAAGGCCAATGAGAATGGAAAGATGGAGTGATGCTTTCAAAGTCACACATTCAAGATCACACGTTCGTATAGGAAAAACATCAGCAAGAACAACCACTTTTAACATCGTCCATTAATAACAACAGATACTATTGCTATAATTGACAGTATTTAGAAGGGAAAATGTGACAAATGGTCTCTATACTTCTACTTAGGCTCCGTTCGTTTCGCGGAAAATAACTTCTAGGAAAATATTTTCCGGATTTTCCGGTGTTTGGATGGCGGAAAATCACGGTCAACGGAAAACATTTTCCGTTGACCGGAAAATTTACATGTAAAGCTGTGGAAAATGTTTTCCACTTCAAAAGTGGAAAACATTTTCCACAACTTCCCCCTTTTTTTTTTCTTTCCTTTTTATTTTTCTTCCTTTAGCTTGACGGTGGCCGTCCCCGACGGCCGGCGGCGACCGGCGACGGCCGCGGTCGCGAGCCGCCTAGCTCCGCCCGGGCCGGCGAGGCTCCGCCTAGCCCGATCGGTGGAAGGCCGGCTCGCCCGAGCTCGGCGAGCTCGAGCCTCACCCGACGGGCGAGGCGGAGCCTCGCCGGCTTGGGCGAGCCTCGCCGCTTGGGGCGGAGCTCGGCCTCACCGTCCGGCGGGCCGGGCGGGGCTCGGGCCTCGCCCGAGCTCGCGAGGGTCCGGGCGAGCCGCGAGCTCGCCGGATCTAGCGGCGGAGCTCGGGCTCCGATCCGGCGAGCCGGGCGGGGCTCGGGCCTCGCTGAGCTCGCCCGGAGGTCGCGAGCCGCGAGCTCGCCGGATCTAGCGGCGGAGCTCGAGCTCCCGATCAGCCCGAGCTCCGCCGCTAGATCCGGCGAGCTCGGCGAGGCCCGAGCCTCGCCCGGCTCGCCGGATCCGGCGACCGGACCTTGGTCGGCCGGATCGGGGACCGGACCTTGGTCGGCCGGATCGCGACCGGATCTTGGTCGGCTCACCATCTTCGGGCGTGTGGCGGCAGAGGAAGGAGGAGGAAGAAGGAGGAGCGGCGGCGAAGGAAGGAGGAAGGAGGAAGGAGGAAGGAGGAGGAAGAAGGAGGAGTGGCGGTGGAGGAAGGAGGAAGGAGGAGGAAGGAGGAGCGGTGGCGGAGGAAGAAGGAGGAAGAAGGAGGAGCGGCGGCGGCCGAAGAAGGAGGAAGGAAGAGGAAGAAGGAGGAGGAAGGAGGAAGGAGAAGGCAAAAGAAAAGGAAAAAAAAAGAAAAAAAAAGAAATTAGTTAACGAACGGTGGAAAATGTTTTCCACTCAAAATTTAAGAATTAGCCGAACACCGGAAAATATAGCAATTTTCCTGGAAAATAACTTCGGAAAAATATTTTCCGGAGATGGTCAATTTTCCGTGAAACGAACGCAGCCTTAATGTGCAATTTCATCCCTAAACTTTTAATTTGCTCAATTTGGTCCCTAAACTATTGATGAATGTCCGATCTAATCTCTCGAACTTTCGATCGGCTCAATTTGGTCCCTAAACTATTGATAAATGTCCGATTTAATCATTCGTTATTGTTTTTCCTTTTTTTTGCTTCATCTCTCTTCCCTCCGTCGGCTCCGGCGGAGGGAAGCCAGCATCTCGGCAAGCCTCGCCGTACTCGCTGGATGCAGGCAAGGGCGGCCCTCGCCGACGTCGGGCGAGGGAGCACCCTAGTATCAGGCGAGGGGCTCCTTCGCAAATCTGGCGAGGGAGCACCCCGGCGTCGGGCCGCCCTCGCCTGCGTTCGGCGAGGACGACCATCACCTGACGTCGGCGAGGGTCACCCTCACCGGACGCCGGCTTCCCTCCATCGGAGCCGGGTGGAGGAAAGAGAGAAGAAGCAAAAAAAAAAAAAAAAAAAAAAGGAAAAAGGAAAAACAGTAACGAAGGATTAGATTGGATATTTATCAATAGTTCAAGAACCAAATTGAGCCGATCGAAAGTTCATGGACTAAATCGGATATTTATCAATAGTTCATGGACCAAATTGAGCCGATCAAAAGTTCAGAGACTAGATCAGATATTTATCAATAGTTCAAGGACCAAATTGAGCAAATTAAAAGTTCAGGGACGAAATTGCATATTAAGTAAAAGTATAGAGACCATTTGTGACATTTTCTCTATTTGGAAGGACCCTAGCCAAATCTTTCTCTCTCTCTCTCTCTCTCTCTCTCTCTCTCTCTCTCTCTCTCTCTCTCTCTCTCACACGCACACACATTCAATTGGAGCAATTTTCGTATTCTTGGAAGTAAGGATCTATGCTTGAGTACATTTGTTTCTTTATGTCTAAGCATGATGATTAGAAAGGGGATGAGATTCTTCATTCCCTTCATATGCTGCTTTTTGATGTCTGAATAAAAGTAGTTATATCGTTTACGATTGAATGTACACCTTCGAGATCAATTGACATCCTAACGGAATATCGTATGGGTTAAATGTCAATTTTCAATGACAACAACAATGGGAATAATTTTGTTGATCAATCAAAAGCTTGGAATAGAGTATTTGTGATGGAGGTCGGCAAAAATGTCGTCGTTAGGATTCATGTTTTTCTATCAATCCCATCTCGTTCATCGTTCATGTATTAGTGTGCTGATGGGGCCGGTGGCTCGGCTCGGATGCCTTAGTGGTAGCTCAGCGTGGATGCAGTGACATCGGGGGAGGCACGGTGGTTGTGGGCTCTAAACAACCTAGGTATGTGCCGAGCATGGCAGAGCGACTTGAGGAAGAAGACCAAGACAACCCCTAAAAACTTTTCATTTCTTACATTTGCTTTTGCCATTTTTTTCTTTTTCATGAGCGTTTCCTTGCTAAAGTATTGTGCAAAGTTAGAATATTTAAATAATAACTTATGTTTTTACTTATCAACTTAAGTTTTTAGAATAGTTGATAGTGATTCACACGTTATTAATAATGCAATTTGGTCAATATATACTTTGGAGTAACTCAATTTGGTCTATGATGTGGTAATGAGTGTCATCACATTAAGGCCACATCAGGAAAAAAAAATTGTTTGATGCACACACGTGGGTAGAGAGATCCAATGAGAGTCGCTACATATTGTATTTCTCCTATATAAATATACTCTTCATTTAAATAATAGGGGGCATTTTTGCCCAATTCTCTATTTTTGACCATTTCTATAGTTGTGCTTTCTATGATAACATAATTTTTATTAGGTAAATTGCCAATTTAAAAGTTTTTTTTTAACACATTCTCCATTGAATGAATAATATGTGGATAGATTCGGCGGCTACTTGATTATTTCTAAGTACATCCAATGATTAATATGTTGAAAAACTTTTACACCAATGGTGGACCTAATAATAGTCCACAAGGATTACTCCAAATTACTTTTATCACCAGTAATTAGCTTGTAAATCTAATGTGCTTTTTAACCTCGTAGTTATGTGCCTTTTTACCTCGTAGTTAGTGCTTGTTTGGTGAAATTAGAGTAAATGCCAAAAATTCTTGAATTTTAAGTGCTGATAATCTTAAATGCTGAAAAAAGAAATTAACGGCCAGATTTTGATTGATTTCTTACCAAAGATAGAGCAATGAACAATTACTAATAGATTTTAGCGATAAATCCCACAAAATATTACTTGCCATCTATTACTTTTGAAGAAATAAATAACCCCCATTTGCTTACCACATTAAGTGGATCTTTTTACTCAATCAAGTATATTAAAAACAACACTAATTAAGATTACCGAACAAATTCAAATCTCATTAAACACCAAGTTTTCAATTTTCAGAGTTTAATTGAGTTCCAAACAAACCCTCCATTCCTTTTCCTCACATTCATCTCTACATATATGTATGAGAGAGATGAATAAAACTTATGGAGGTACCCCAAGCGGATTGAATAGATTTTAGAAGTGAGAGATGAATAAAACCTAGGAAGGTACCCAAAGTATATTGACTTTTGTTTTTATTTTTTTTTAAATTATGTACCTTCATAAGGTCAATAAGTATTTGATTTTAATTACTTTTCTTGAAAATGCATATTGTAATTGATTTGATGCTAGCGTAGACTCTGTAGAGTAAAATCTACCCAAAATCTCACCTCTCTGTCTCTCTCTCAGAGGTGACCTGGCAAGAATGGATTTGAAACCCACTGCAACTGCTATTTGTTGTTCCATGTCCCTCCAACAGTGACAGACCCCTTCCCCTTCCCTTTCCCCTGCTTTCCCAGTTCAAAAACCCGCACCCCCCACCGATCCATCACTCCACAGTTCCTAGAGCACCCCCCCCCCCACCCCCCAATTTGAGCCCGGACATACCGGCCAGAGCTTCAAAATTTCGAATTTCGATCCCCGGGTCCTTGCCCATTTCCCTTCTCCCCCCAGATCTCCGGGCTCGGCCTTGCAGATCTCCGCCCCTGTCCGCCGGGAGGCCGTCGATGGAGCTTTGACTGCTTCTCTCCGCTTCTGGGTAAGAGCGCAAGCGAGCCTGTTGTGTGCTCTGTCTCTTGACTGCTGAGATGGGTCTGAGGAGCTGTGTGTGATATCGTGTCTGAAACTCTCGGATGGGTGGTTTCTGTTCTGGGTTTTCGGAGTCGAAGCGTTTTCTTGGCTTGAATGGGAGTTTTATTTACTGGGTTTCGTTGTTCTTGTTGCGGTTGCCATGACCGGATCGATGCCGCATTAGCGGAAGGACGTTTCTTTCTGAATGATTGATTCTCGGGTGTGTAGAGGGCGTGGATTCTTGCTTAATGTGCGTCGTTGCGATTGACATGCTTTTCTTGCGCTATCAATGCAAATTGAGTATATATGAAGTAAGAAACACCAGGATATGGACTTCCCTTTTAGTGTGTTTCGAGATTCACATGTTGGGCTGCGGACTAGGTGCTTCGACGCTGAGAAGGTGGTGTTGAGGCATGCTATAGCGAAAATCTGAAGCTCGTTAATTTTGGTCTGACCTTGTGATTTTGCAGCATGTTGGTTGTTGCACATTGGCTCACTTTTACTTCTTTTCTTATGATTTCTTTTCCTGTCGGGAGATGACTGATACATGATCGGGAGATGACTGATACATGATCTGCATACCTTCTGCCTTCTTTGAGCTTTCAGGAACTTCCAATTCCCTGTGCCCTTTTGGTTTCACATTGCGCCAAAGCTTCTAGTATAGTTCGGCATCAACAGTTCTATGGATATGGACGATACCATAGCTGATAATGGTTTTGAGGTGGTCCCTCAACATGGTGCTTATGAGCAATTTCAGGCCTGTGAAGGAGAGAGTAAGGTTCCAATGATTTTGATGGGGTTACAGATGAGACTGGTGCAATTGCATCTGTCAATAAGAGCTTAGAAAGTGTTACGTTAGATCAGACTGATGCAAACAAGTCATCGCCTGGGGACTTAAAGGAGGGACCTGTCAATGTTTCCAAGGTATACACTTCTGCTTCTGCTTAGTTTTCAGAAGTGATACAACTCCTTATGCTTGACTGTATCTATCAATTGGTTCATAGGAAGGAGATAATTTAGATTCAGACCATGCAAAACATGTGAGGAGCCAGAGGGGTCAAGGAACCAAAAACAATAACAAATCTACTGCGAAAAATGTGCTGGCACCTGGAGCAAAGAAGAACAAAGATGAAAAGGAAGCCAAAGCAGTTCCGAATGGCAATGGTCCTCCAAATTCCATTATAGAGAGGCCTATTAAAAGTAAATCATTAAATTATAAGCAGCCTCGTCTACCCAAGGTGAATGCTTTCTTGAGTGTAGTGTCTCGATATTTTGTTTGAAAGTATTAGGTCATCATTGCCGACATCTGATTGCTAATTGTTATATTTTGGTGCGTTTTCTTTTGATAGCAAGCTGGAAAATCTGATAGAGACTCCTCAGAGGGCTTGAGGTATTCCTAGGTTGCCACGACTTGAATGTTTCTATTGTTGAAGAAATTGTTTTGAATATATCTGCTGCCATTATTACTGCTATGCTTATGATGGAGGATAGTGAAAAGGCTTTGAGTGGTCTTTCAATCCTCAAATGCTAGGCTTTATTTATTTGTTTTTCTCCTGCTCTGTGTAAATTTCCTGGTTTGTATCAATTACTGATTACATTAGATGTCTTTGGAATTTGAAACTAATAATTGCTTTCAACAGCGGGATTAAAAAAGAGAAGCCTTTGGAAGAAGGATCCGTCATTGAACCTGATGGGATTCCACAATCTTCGCCGTATCCCTTGCACATTTTCTTGTAGTTTAATCATATTTCCATTTTATCTGTTGCTTTGCATCTTCAATAATGATCCCTGATTTCTTTCTTTGCTGTTTACAATTAGTTTATCCTTAAGAATATCATAGATATCTTACCGCAGCTGATGCCGGACCCCATAGAGTGGGTGCACGTCCAAACTATGGGTTCAGCTTTAGGTGTGATGAAAGGGCTGAAAAAAGGAAAGAGGTGAGTTCCTGTTGTTTGCTTCATTTGCAATTGTGTGGTTATCAGTGGTCAGATTGCTGCAGATATGACTTACTTTCATCATCGTCTTGGGCAGTTCTACACAAAGCTCGAGGAAAAGATTCATGCAAAGGAAGTAGAACAGACAACCTTGCAGGCTAAGTCCAAGGTGGTATCCTTATAGCTTGAGTGGCCATGGAAGTTGCTTGCTTGTTCCCTTTTTGCTTATTTGAGAAAGTGCGATTTGATATCAGGAAACTCAAGAAGCTGAGCTTAAGATGCTGAGGAAGAGTTTGAACTTTAAGGCCACGCCTATGCCAAACTTCTACCAAGAACCTTCACCACCTAAAGTTGAATTGAAAAAGGTAGATTCTCTTATATCTGCCAGGCCTCATAATGGCAGCCTTGTAATTAGATTTTGTATGAGCCTCAGAAATATATTGTCTGGGTTGAGTAGAGATATTTAAGGCTTTCTTATAAATGGAGAGAGAATGTTTTAGATCATTTTCATTATAAAAAAGAATGGTTACAAAAACCAATGACAAACAAGACTTCCTCTCTGTTATTTATAAAACTATAACGCGACTTTTGGTTAAAAAATCCACAATAGGATTTCTTTTCTTGATCTCTTGAGCAAGTATTTGGAATCTTTAATGTCAGTTAAATGTCCTACCAATTAAGATCCCCAGGATTGGAAGGGGTAACCCAGTTGCTCCAATTTTATTGCTAGTTTGAGTTCTGTGCTATTTCACAAACATGTTCTTTATTTCAGAAGGACTAACAGAGGATGGAAGTGCAACTATTTGATGTTTTCCTTGATTGCACCTGGAGCTGCCTGAGTTCCGGCAGTTATCATACACATTTGGTGTCTTAAAATGCGCCAAAAATTAGATTTGGAACTGAGTATTTAGCTATTCAAGATCATTATTTTAAGAGCTTTTCTGTTAAGTTACCCAATCTCAACTTCTATAACATGATAGGAGTAGGAAACTGTGTAAATAGAATTTAGCATTGGCTATAACTTTGCCAGAGCACTATTCTTTCTTTTGCTGCAAATTCTCCAGCTGCACTACAAATATGGTCATGATGCAGAGCATTTCGGACTGTGTTGCAAAAATTTCTAGTTTGTAGATTGTACTTACAAAATACAAATGATTCTGTGGTTGTCATACTCATGAGGTGGATTAATTCATTCTTTTCTCTTCCCTCTCCTGAATTTGATATATATTGAATTGCTCTATACTGATTTTTTTAATGTGATATTTGGCTATTTCTATCTCTTTCAATTATTTGTGCTACATTTCTCTCAATTTTATCATTACAAACTTCTGGATACAAATTGCTTGTTCTTGTGAGGATCTGGAACCATTTCTTGCCCCATTGAGTATATGAATATCTTTGTCTAACAGATACCCCCAACAAGAGCTAGATCTCCCAAGCTCGGGCGAAGGAAGAGCTCCTCTAGTGAGGGGTCTGAAGAAAATGGTGATGGAAACCGTCCATCTGGTCGTTTAAGCCTTGGTGAGGAAGTATTGAGAAACCAACAATCTAGAGTGCCTCCCATCAAAGCAAAGAAGCCAATTCGGAAATCGCTTCCCGTACTGCCTTCTGAGAGAAACAAGTCATCTAGTGTGAGAATCAAAAGTGCCGTATCTCAAGCAACTCATAATCAAGAAACTGGCAATAAAGCACATAAACAGCTTCTGGTGGATGACTCCCCTAGTGACCATCTGCATGACCATACACCAATCTTGGATGAGCTAGCGGAGCCAACTATAGCACAAGAAGGGACAGAATCAGGCGTTATGCAGGAGCAGCAATAGAGCTAGATTGAACTTGTTAGAGCCTTCACTTTGGCAAGAACTGGACGACAAGGGTTATTAGGGATAGTTATGCTTGAGGTATGGAAGATTTGCAGAAGAGTCGTGAGTTCTGGCGTCTTTTTGTCTGTGGAAGCATTGGGTTGTTTGTTTTGTACTTGTTCTTGGGATTGCTGGTTATCGTAAGAAATTCTGCATTCCTGCACCTTTTGTAAGTTCCTGATTTCCCAGTGCACTCTTTGATTTAGCATTCTTTGGTTGTCTCACTACAGCAATATTAGGAATATCGGTCGCTGTGAAGTTTAGTGTCCGAAACAATTTGTTGAGTCTGTTGGGGGTGTGACAATTGGATATTGTATTTATGTTTTTGATATTTTTGATTGGCTATATGACTTGATTATGGTCCTTTGCGTCTTTTCTTTCATTTATCCTTGATTTGATTTAGTATCTATTTCTGAACTTTTCTACTAGATAGTACTTCCAGTTAGACGACAGCAAGAGAAGTTAAGAACTCACCCAATGCTTTGTTGGAAATGATAAAGACATTCTGATGCTTCTGCTCCTGGCTTATCCCCCATGTTGGAAGTTTGAGAATATAGTGTTCAGGCATGTTGGAGTTTTAGCGGTTAACTGACATGGTTGTGCAAGTACATTACACCTTTTGGCTTTTAATCGTTGCATCGCGACTTTATTGTCTGGATTACCTCAAATAGGGTGGATGTAAGACACAACTTCTCTTTCTTGATCCTGAGTTAGCTATCACTTCAGATTGAATCCAAACGATTTGCCATTTATACTCCCTGAAGGTATGAAGATGTCTCAGACTTGTGTTGGTAAATTCATTTCAAAAAGAAAAATGATTGAAGATTTCAATGCTTTGAAAGCTTCGTAGTTGGTTGTCTTACTTGTGTTTTCTTACTTTTTTTCCCAACGATGAGATTAGATGGAAAAATATCTTGCCTGTTCGTTCTCCAATGTTCTATCCTTTCAAAGCTGCCTTGAGAGTTAATCGGAGATGGGGGCAGACTTTGCTTTTCTAACTCACCTCTACAACGATTGTTCTTCCGTTCCTTGCGTTTTCATTCTGAGTAAGCTAAGATTTGAAAGACAGCTATCAAAAAGAAAGATCCTAAGAACATTGAGGACCTACAATGCTCTTGCACATAGGGATGATCGGTTCTCGATCCAATCTAATTCTACCTAGGAATCGGGAGGACCAGTTTCCAATTTTTGGGATTGAGGATTGGTTGGTCCGATCCGATCTCATGGAACCAATCACTTAGCAAAAAAAAATAAAAAAATTAAGAAAAATATAAAAGTAGCTACTATTTTGTAGAAATTATATTTTTTAATAAAAAAAAGAGTCAGTTTAGTCCAGTTCGGTTCCCCTTGAGATCATAAATTGGATCGACAATCACCAATTCCATTTTTATGAAGCTGAGAACTGGACCAATCTTTTCAAGAATCGAACCAAACTTGCTAGTTTGATGTGATCTAGGTGATTCCCTATTTGGGCAATTCATCATGCTTAACCCTACTTGTGTGAACATCCATCGTATTTGTATACTTGAATTTATCATTTGGAAAAAGAAAGGTGTATGAATCTATGAATGGAGGCGAGATAAATGATAGTTTTAGGGCATGTTTGGTAATATTTTTAGGAACAACTGATTATGTTATTTTATTTCTAGGAAAAAAAAAATAATATAAATATGTTTAGTAATTTTTTTGTTATTAAGAATAAAAATCCGTTTTTTTGTTTTCGAAAATAGATTTGTAACAAAATTAATAAGTAAAAAAAAGTTGTGTCTTATTTTTAGAAACAATTTCTAAAATCAAGTTTAATTTTCTTCTTTTTTCTTTTCTCTTCTTCTCTTTCCTTTTGGTCGATTGCTAACCTTAGCCATGGTCGGCGACCGATCAATGAGGGCCAATGACCTCTACAACCCTCGGTGAGACTAAGCCACGATGAGGGTTGTTGGCCTTAACCTTGCTGTGGTTGGGTGAGGCTTGTTGGCCTCGCCTTGATTAGGCGAGGTCGAGCCTCACTAGTGGCCTAGGGAGTCTCCGACAAAACTCGCCAAACCTTGTCCAGTTGGTCATCGGCCATCGCCGTGTCGGCAACCAACCACAAACAGGGAGAAAGAAGAAGAGAAAATAAAAAAGAAAATAATAAAAGTATTAAAAAATTAAAAGAAATAAGAATCCTACTAAATGCATTTTTATTCCGAAAAAAAAAAATTGATGCAATTACCAAACACATTTTTTACTTAAAAATTGTTTCGGAGGATAAAGGAAACTCCATATCGGCATAGCAAGATGGACAAGTCATCTTACATCTTGCAAAATGCTACCATTAACAAGCAAAGAGCGCCAGAAACTGCAAGCTTGATATTGCTGGAGATGGACATTCATTGTACAGGTACTCTCTTTGGTTCTGAAGTCATTCTTAAAGTAATTCCAAAAGAAAAAAGGGGGGTAAAAATGAATTGTCTTCTGAGTCCTCAATTGCCTAGTGCTCTAAAAATAAGGAGCTCTTTGAAAAAGAGCTGAACCAAAGTTAGAAACTGTTTTTTCTTCTTTTTAAGGTTAAGAGCGTTGATCAGATGACCTCTGCGATTAATGATTGCGGTCATCATATCCAACTAGTAGCTATGGAGTCACTGTCATCTACTAAGCAATCAAGAGTGTTGAGTTAGGACCAGGCACAAGACTCCAGTGGGAGTAATGAAGATATTCATGCTGAAGCCTCAAAATTCTTCCACAAAGTATCTCCATTAAAATACTTGCAAAAGAACTCATCTTCCACAAACACAAGCAAACTTGAACCCCCAAAATGATAAACTAGGAAACGAGGAGAAGAACAGAAACAAAAGCTAAGAAAGAAGAATGACCCAAAACTCAAAACAAAAGACATAAGCAAGTGAGACCACATGTCTCCCCTTAAAATGAACAGATCGCATCCATCACTGCAATTACAGGAAGAGAGCAGAGGGACCCCGACCATCTTCAGATGCTCTTTAGCTAGATTTCTATACAAGCGAATCGATGGACATCCATATGAAGATATTATGACGTCACTTAACTTAGTACATGAGGAAAATTACATAGGGTTTGATTTATCGTGTCAAGGTTGATAAAGCTTGTTGCCACATTTGCACTTCCAAGCGAGGAGGTAGTAGCTATCACTTCCCTCGTGGCTTGAAGCCCTAGCATCTCCTGCTCCTCCACCTCTTCCTGCAGGAGGATGAATCACCAGAGTGGCCATGCATGGCCTGCAACTCAAGCACCTGTTGACGCATATCGGCGGCCTTGAACCCACCATCTCTCTTCTGTTCTTCAAAACTTCAGTCCCTTCTCCCACTACACAACAAAAAATAAGTCAGGCCAAAGCAAGATTTTGAGAAATAATGTAGGAAAAAGAGACGACAAGAAGGCAACTGGACGATGACTTCAACTACTAGGTAATATGATTTTCGCTGTTGGGAAATCCTTGTTTTCTTGCTTTACTCGCATTTCCACACGAGTGACGTGCTTCACTTGATTGGTATGTTTTTTGCTTTCGACAGCATGATGAAAAAAAGGCTTGATGTTTTTACCTGTTATGGGAGTGAAACAGAGCAGGAAACAAGCAAGGATCACAGAGGCTTTTAGCCCCCTTTGGTGGTATAGATAGTAACTTAATGAAGCCATCGCTCGAGAGACGATTTGACCCCCACCAGATACTTCGCTTCTCTCGGCAACTTTGCTTGTTGGGAGGGGACAATAGTGTTAATGAAGTCGCTGCTTGAGTTAACAGAAAAAACTACTATTGACAAGGAAGGTTACTTTTCTCTGTTTCTTCTTCTTCTTGTTTTTTTTTTTTTTTTCTTTTGTGGTGCATGGAAAACTGGACAAAAAAATTGAATGGTTAGAGGGTAGTGCAGGGACAAAATAGGTCACTGTTCCCATCACAGTGGAGCTGCGGCTGCTGACCCAGTAATTAATTGCCATCCTCAGTGTACAGCAGCCGTGAAAAATGATGAATGACTGGTCAACCGAAAATTTTTCTGCCACGGGAAGAAAGAAGTCGAAGCAAGTCAGGGAGAAGGTTAAAATACCACGTGTTTCTTCATTTCAAAAAACTACAGTCGTGGCACAGGCCTCCACCAGCTAAAAGGAACCTTCTTTATTTTAGCTTTTATCGATAGGGCATGTACAGGCTCTCCACTGAACAGAAAGTGCAAGAACAGTTTTCAATCTCAAAATTTTAAACCAGAATTATCATGAAGGTGTGCTTGAAGCAGGGTTGAGCTGTAGACCATATCATGCTCTGTCTGTCATGGGCAGTTTTATCTAATCGAAAGAACTATCGGCAACACTCAAAGATTGGCATAGTTAGTTTGGGTGTCAAGAATTTCCATGTTAGGAATTATAATCGATTAATCAGATCCACCACATACAATATTTTGGATTGGGACTATTTGCATAGATCAAAAGCCTGAATTTAATTAGTTTATGAGGTTTGTAGGGGGTTTCACTAATCTCTATGTAAATGGGTTTATGTACTCATATTCCTAAATTATAAAAAAGAAGTTTGCGAAGTTCTTCCCATATTTATAAATTTAATGTTTGTATCGAACCGCTCTCCAAAATAAATCAAATTTTCAAGAATTGTCTTCTCTCTAAAATGTTTTACAACTCTCTTTTATTCACATTACAGATGTTCCTTACTTTACATTACATCATGCCAACATTTAGACATTATAACTCTTAAAACTCATTGTATAGTTAAGGTATCTTAAGAAAAATGTCACATTATATCCACTTTGTTCTCTGTTTATCTAGCGAAAAACAAGTAATTTGGAAAATATTTTCTTAATTTCAATTGTTTCTATTATTGCAAAAAACTAGTCAACCAAAAGTACGTTTTTTATTAGCTAAAGTCTATGTCTAAACATTTGTTGATAATAAGAAATTTTTTATTTTCATTTTCCTAAGCGTCAATCAAAATTCGGGATTATCCGTGTCATTTTTTTTTAATGTTCTTCATCATTTGTTATGGCAACTTCTTTCACATCGCATTCGTTCAATGTATCTTTTGTTATCACGGTAAAAGAAAAGAGGTGATGATACGTGATGAAAAGACTGATGAGAAGTGTAACGTGACTACACATTGCCCTTCTTTCTTTTTTTAACGTCCAATCTATCCTCTGCCACGTTTGTCAGCCAATGAGAAAGTACATTCTCTTCTTTTTTTTTTTGAACAAACAAGTACATTCTTTTGACCATCCTGTAAATTCATTTTGTGCCACTTTGTCTTTCACGACTCACGATTTCAAGTTCCCAATGCAAGTGAATTTTTGGTATAATTGTTGAAAGATATGACTCTTTATACACTTAGGATATATGGTTATCATTGTATTTCTGATGAGAACTATTTTTGTGTTCTCAAGAATAAGTTAGAAATATAAATTCATTTGATATCGTAACTTCATTTTTTATTTATTTCTAATTTCTACTCTAGAAATAAATTTGAAATAAAAATGAGATTTAATTTTTTTAATTTTTCTATTTCTGAAATATAAATGAAAAATAAAAAATTTTCTCATTAATTACCTCTATTACTAGCCAACTACCCATTTGCCATCACCAATTGTTTGTTGTCACCAGTCTCTGTCACCGCTTCTGATTGACAACCGCTATTAAACACGTATTTTCGCTTATAAATTCGTCAGGGGAATAGAAACAAAAAATATTTTTGGAACAAAATGATTAATATTCTTAAGGAAAGCCTCATTGCACAATCAATATATTCTCCATTTATTTTGCAAAAATATATATTTCTAAAAATAATTGTTCATATCTCTTGAAGTTATTAGTCAATAAAAAATATTTTCATGATAGATAATAATTTGCATTTAAATTATTTCATGGATGATGAAAGCTTTTTTCGTTTAATTATTATAATAAGTGATATGAAAATAACTTCAAAGATTTTTTGAAAAATTAATTATCTTTCGCAAAATGAAGGAAATTCTAACTTACATATATTCTGTTGAGGTGGCCTAACTTGTTCCATTCCGTCTACAAAACCGGAATGGTTCCTTGTAAAAACTAAATGTGATAAACGATGATAATCATTGAAATTAACAATAATTTGTCCTATATGATTTACCCAGTCAACGGAGCATACTATTTTAGCCGTTCTTTTATATTTTTTTTTCCATTCATGCGTTGGTGCATCTTTATTCCCAAGAAATTTTCACATCATCACGTTTTGAATATTACCGTTTTTCCAACTTTGGCAATTTAGAAATTGCAAAAATATAGGAATAGTAAAATCTACAATATTCTTTTTGGTAAGACTAAAATCTATATTATTATATAAATTGAAGAGTCTTTCCCACCTTTAAGAGATTTCAATATTTTCTTCCCCAAATATCTCTAAATAACGTATTTTGCAAATATTGTGTCTATGGACATTAGTAATTCTATTTTATTTCTCAAATGTTTCAATCATAAGATTAGAATATTTTCTATCCTACAACAAATTTTCTGAAAAAGAAAAAAGAGAGTTAGATCTTGATATATCTTTCTCTTTCCAAATATATTTATTTATAAAATTTCTTTATATTATGGGTTTTTGTCAACAAATATTTCCATTAAAATTTTTAATAAGGTTTGCCTTGACACAATATAAGTGTGCATTTGCTAGCGTAACAACAAGCATGAGATTGTTCGCTAAAACCCATGGCTTCTTGCCTCTGCCTAGTCGTATGATTGCATGCTAGCTCACTGTATCGCCAACGTGGCAACAGCATCCCAACATGCTCCATACCGACAATGGCGATTTCACTCTAAACCCATAGACCGCTTCTTGATTGTGATGAAATGGCGGAAAATAATAGGGGTGAGTGGTTTCTAGTTTCTTATAGGTTTCATGTGGAACCTAAAACCTATCCTTGAGTATAAATTCCTCATTTTTTGGAATTTGCAACTTACCCGTTAGAATCAAGAACCTAGAACCTACTCTATATAGGTTCCGGGATCAGTTCCAACAATTTTTTTTTTTATTTTCAAAATAAATTATGCAACAAACAAAGTCATAAGACGTGGAGAGAGAAAGCGACAGTGGCATGACCAGCCGTGACTACCCTCATAAGGGTCTCATACCCATGATAAGATGTTCAACATTCACCAAACAAAGTCATAAGACTACTGATGCAAGCAAGGTTCAACCCTATAACTTGGAGATGGGAATATCAGCGTGAGACCAACCATAAATCATTACAACACAGAGAAACTAAAATAATGCATTCCAGCTATCAAACATATCATAAAATCAAATGTCCCCTTCAAGCGCAACATACAAGTCTTAGCAAATTCTTGTTCCTAGTTCTGTGGTCTAATTCGAAAGACCAATACTAGAGAATTCCAGATAATTGTAGCACCTTCTTGGGTTCTCAATTGTTCCTCCACAAGTTTGATTTGTTGTCATGCGAATGGACTGATGAGACTGGTGGTTTCTCCAAGTTAAGTAGTGGAGAGTTTGATTTCTGCTCCTTGACCTAGTCACTTTCTCCTTTTTGGGAAAATTTTGTGAAATAGTGCTGTACTCTTTCCTGCTTCTTGGTTATCAAGCGTAGCCCTCATTGATTGTCTCATACTAAATGCTTAGAATGCTTAGAGATCCTCACAGCTATATATACTTCACTAGTTTTATATTACCACAATTACTAGAGTGGAAATGGATACGGAAGGAGTGCAATAAAGCCGAGGCTTCTTGTTTCCAGATTACATTGAGCTAAATACGTCCTCTCCTCTCCAGCTAGTTTACAGTACTACCACTGAGCTCATGGTCATTTCATGGTTAACCGTGATTAAACTAAAGTCGAAAAAAAAAGAAAAGAAATCGGCAATTATGTGAAATCGGGTGATGGATCCCGAAATCTCAGGATCTGAACATGTACATCCTGAAAAGAATGAAGGTAGCGATAACGCAGGACTAGTTGGCATGTTGTATGAACAGAAGTGGAAAATACTAAAAATCTGTACAGAACAAGTTGGTGGAAGCGCCGAATCTGGGATTAGTCGTAATCTCACATTATCTTCATACGTGTAGGGATACGTTGCCGTCAGCAATTACCGAGGATTAGAGCACTGCCAGCGGCACAGCTTCGGAAGAACCAATTGAGGTTTCTGCAAGCAGCGTCAAGTGGAGCTGCGCATTCTAACATAGGGAAGTTGCATAAACAAAAATGAAGCCTTTTCTCCCAAAGTGGAGCCAGCATTTCGTATAAACATTTTTCATCTAATCTATTAATTTTCAGCTCAAAAATTAGTCACGTGGTTTAAGCTTTTTGCAGGCAGAGAATTTGCTATTCAGCTACTGTATTAGTCTCTTAAAACTTCTCCCTCTACAGGATTCATGTTAAACCAAAAAATGACTACAAGTTTTGAAGTGATAAGGGATCAGAGTATCTATAGCACACACCGTTTAATGCACAAACCTCTGTCACGCGTAGATTGCTGTAGATGTCTGGGGCATAAAGGCTGCATAACAGAGGATCCTTTTGATCAGAATCAATATCGGTAACTTGTGGTTTCTCTGAAATTGTCTCATGAAGGCTTCCCTTTTCTGCTGTAACCAAAACCCAAACAAAATGATGCCTATGAGCAAATTTCACCATCTAATTACACTTCAGACAAATGTCTGTGCATATTAACCGTGAGAGTGCATACTTCAATGCTCTATTAGATCAAGGCTATTCTCAGTTTGGAGGTAGCAATCTTTCAGGACGTGACCAGCAAATTGACCAAAAATTTTTAAACCTTTAGAACCTTTAAAATCTAACCACACAAGGAGCAAAATGAGCTCATTATATCATCATTAGAACTTTGTATCGAGCCCCTAAAGGCTTCCTCTCTGGACTTTTCTTGAGGTGAGCTGGGAAAAATATAGACAACTCCGAGTTTGATTTCCTCTACTAATCTTCCACCGCCCTTATTGAACTGGATATGACATAAATATCAAGTCAACAAAGAGAAAGAATGCTATTATCCGGTTTACAAAGTTAATAACCAAGGTCAATTGTCAGAGAATTGATCCTCACAGTATCAGGCGAAAGTTCTTTGCCATCAATATTAGAGGGCATAATGATGCTTTGAAGAAGAAATTTGTCCTTGCATTGCATATCAGGTGGGTATTCTTGTTGGGCTTGGAGAGTAACTTCGCATCAACATAAAAAGGGCACATCAAAAATAAAACAGCGAGGAAGTCCCAGAGGAATATCAATAAGCAAAATGCCGAAAGAAGCATTTGTGGAAGTGCTGAAAGAAGCATTTGTGAAAAAAGCATCCATCAAAGTGAACATAAGCCATAAGAAGCCATCAGAGCAAGCGAGCGGCCTCCACTGAGGGGGCGAGCGGTCCAGCGGTGGCATCGATGGCGAGCGGCGAGGCGAGCGAGGGGTGACGGCATCCAACGGTGGCATCGAGGGAGACAAGGGCGGGGCGAGTGCGGGCTGACTGGCATCCAGCGGCAGGGACGAGTGGCGTCCGGCGGCAGTATCGAGGGCAAGCAACGTCCGGCGGTGGTGTTGAGGGTGAGCAGCGTCAGCAATGGGGCAGAGGCAGAGAACGGGAGAGGACAGAGGAGAAGTGAATTGAGGAGGGTAAACATTAAAATTGATTTAGGGTTTGTCTCTTTAGAACCTGGACCTCCGGTTCTCCGGTTCCCGGTTCTACCAGGAACCGCGCTCACCCAACCTCCACCTCCCTGAAATTTTTTCCTTTTGTGTATAGAGTTTATCAATCATATAGCATGTATGATGACTAGATGATATTAAGGCTAGTTTTGACGATATTACAGCAATCTGCTTACGGATTCCAGGTAAGAGAGACCGTTCAACTGTCTCTGCGATCTTAGTAAGAAATTTCAGACCATCCTTTCGGGGCACTAACGTATATACTTTGGAACTGTTTTATGTATATGCTCATGTACTGGGAGTTAAGCAAACATCTTGGCACCATATTGGATCGAATTTCTAAATCTAATTGCACTTTCTTCTCACTGAAGACGAACGACGATGACTTATAAGACTAATCCTTATCACCGACCTCTTTTTTGCGGTGAAAAAACCGGCTCGATCATTGTTACCGTCGTAAGTAGTACAGGTTAGTGAGATTCGATTTTGGCAAAGTATGCAGCAGCCCCACCTTTAGCAGCCACAGCAACAAAAAACTGCTACGTTGAACTGGGAAAGATACAGCCTCTTAACAGTCAAGTTCTGTATCTAGTGTATTATCTGGATCACTTTGAATCAACTAGAGAGGGAGCACGAGGACCAAAGGCCATGAAATGAAACAAGCAAGCATTCCATTCACAGGCAAAACAACTGCACATCCATGAGAACATGAACAAGTACACTGCTTTTATTTCACTTGACAAACTGTAAAACCAACATATAGTCAGGGGGGAGGGAGATTCTAACAACGTGTGGCGAAACGGTCGAAGAAACTTTCCACACCGCAATGCCCGGAAAAACAAGGCTTAGCTAGAAAAAAAACAACCTCACGGGTTGTGATGGCAAGACTGCTTGTGCAGCTGCCGTGGCCTAAGCCCAAGAATCCAAGGCACTGTAAGCATGAAAAGCAACCGTGACCGTCACCAAAACTCTGGAGAATGACCCGCCCGTGACATACAAGGATCTGGAACAAGAAAGACCTGTCAGAACCGAAATATTCCTGCAAGAGCAAGGATCCAGACGCGGAGAAAAGTTGATCACGAGCCAGCATAGTTGACCAGCATGATGCCGAGCTAAAACAGCAGATACCAACCCAGGCATCATAAAAACTCTGTCGAAATTGATGATGAACTGAACCGGAACTTGGTCAGGACATTCTCAGGAAAATCTGGCCATAAATGACGACTCCTCTCGTCTTGGAGAGGCAAAACTACTAAGAACAGATTCCCAATTCGGAAACCTGCCAAAAAAGAAAGGCCATATTCCCTGAAAAAAGGACCAAGCACCGGATTGCTTCAACACCCATATCCGCTGGATTCTGGATCCAAAAACTAACACAAACTGTAGCTGTCCACATAGGCCGAGTTGAACTCTAAGTCTTCATAACAAATAAATCCAATCTTCAGACGAAACTGCAATTTCCATCCACTCTCAATCAAGCAAGAATGTCACACCCCCAAAGCTCTTCCAAAAGCAGGTCCACCGAACGAGTGCTGATTGCAGTGCAATGTTGGAGATTTAAACCTAAAAGGGTGCGGCCCACTTTCTTAAGAGCAGGCAAGCACTTGTCCGACACCAAAGAGCAACCAGACACGGAAAGCACTTGCAAATTCAGTTGAGTAGAACGAGCCAATGCCATCAATCCAAAATCCGAAATTGCACATTTCGAGACATCGAGATCAGATAGCAGTTGGCAATTTTCTGCAATAGCCAGCAAGCCCAGATCACTAATTTTTGTACAACCATCCAGAATTAGCACCTCAAGGGTCCTACCATGCAACTTAGCCATGGCTGAAACCACTTGATCTGTCAGGTTGATGCATCCACTGAGGTTAACCTTCACAAGACCAGCTTCACAGCATTCGAGCAGTCGTAAAAGCCCTTCATCAGTTATTCCTGTAAGCCCACTCAATTCTACTTGCTGCAGATGAGGGCAAATCTTCCCAAGTGCCACCAAGCATGCATCACCAAAGCCTGGGCAGTTGCGAACAGAGAAAGAGCGCAGGGACTTGCAAGGAGACACTTGAGGTGATCCAAAATCAAAGTCCTTAAATCCCCAGCAATTTGTCAAAGCAAGAGATTTCAGTTTATCCCCACAACCAACGACAAGACCATATAGTCCTGACAGGGTAATCCTGTGGCACTCCTCCAATTGCAGGCTCTCGAGTGACCTTGCTGACTTCATGAAAGAAACAAGGCCACCATCTGACAGGAATGCAGATGAACGGATGCACAACTGCTTAAGATTAGGGCAACCTTTCCCCAGAGATTCAAGTCCCAGATCGGTAGCACCCCGACAAGCGGTGACTATCAAAGACCTCAGCCTTTGCAAGCCATGACCATTGCCCATGACCCAAAACCCTCTCTCTGTGACATTGTGGAGGCTTGCAAGGGTTAAATCAGTAACAGCCGTGGCATAGTGCCCAATGACCGCAAGAGATACATCAGTTATGTTTAATGCCTGCAATTTGAACTTTGTTAAGGCATTACCAGCCCTCGAAATCAGACCAACAATGCCCTGATCTCCAACACTGGGGCAATTTTTGATTGAAATGGACTTCAGATTCTGGCAGAACTGTCCAACAGCAGCCAAACCTTCATTTCCAATGCTAGAACAAGACTCTATTGATATGTCGGTCAAATTAGGGCAGTTCCTTGCGACTGCAACCAAAAACTTGTTGGTAATGTTGGGACACTGGCAAAGATCTAGCTTCTCAAGCTGGTGACAACCATTTGCAACCTCGAGTAAACCTTCGTCTCCGACAGAAGGTAGGTGCCAAAGGGACAGGGCCTTAAGGGAGGGGCAACTGCGTGCTATTGCCCCAAGACCAAGGCTTGTCACATGGGACAACTTGCTACCCCTGATTGAAAGTTTGCCCAATCCCCCACGATCAGCAGTTCCCACAGCTATGGCAGCAAGACGGATATCAGTGGCCTTTTTCCCTTCCAAGCTCCTAGAGAGAAATCCATCGTCCTCTGAACTCACTTCCTCTCCCCCACAGGTAGGATCCAAATTGTTCTGAGATTTACCAGAGCTGCGTTCATTGGGGCATATATTGCTTAAAAGATTGAGCCAGCGTTTGGAGACACAAGCGCAGGCACTCCTCTCCTGGCCTCCAGGCAACCTTCTGAATATCTCAAAGAGGCACTCATCTGGAAGAACTTCGATTGTGTCCTGCCTTTTCTGCTCGAATAGGTCCTCACTGAAAACAAACGGAGCGCTGATGCGGGACCTCTTGCTAGGAGGAAAATACACGTCCACATGGTTACCAAGGGACAAAAAGAGGTTGGCCTCCTTTGGGCTTTGGTATATTGACCTCCCAGAGTAAAAATCCTCGCCTCCTGTGAAAAAAATGAACATGTTCAGGTTCCAAATTCGACTGCTGCCGTGTCGCCTTCAAATTAAAGATACAAGGTTCGCATATGCTTTTCACTTTGTCAAACAATTAAGTCTTGTACCGGATCAAGGTTCAAATTTACAAGCATCTTTCAATCTTCGAAAACAAAAACAAAAAAGAAATTGAAACCTCCATACGCATAAGGTAACCACTCTGAATGACCTTCCAAATTAAGCTAAAGGGAAAGACACAGATCGTAGAAAACAACTGAACCCCAAAAACCTCCAGAATACCGAATACGCAATCAACTTATCCTAATATCAACTACCTTATCATTAACAGACAAGACCAATTCAGCTAACCAATAGATCACTATATTACCAAACCCAAATCAAGCCAAGTTCCTCCAAACTCCACAAATTTGTTTCTAAGCAACTACGTCCCCTTAAAAACCTCCTGAATCGAGCTATCATCTAGAGCAAGTACCATCTAAACAACCTAAAAAGATCAGATTTTTCAGCTAACCCACAACCGCTAGCGAGCGATCGGGCTCAAACAAGAAAGCAAGAACCAATTTTACGGCCAGAGCTCGGGGGTCTTACCAGTGAATCTGAGGACCTTCGACATGGGAACAGCTCCGGTGACTCCGGGAGGCGGGTTCCGAACCGGTCGCGACCCGAAAACCCTCGAGAGAGAGCAAAAAAGGCGGATCCCGAGACGACAATCAAGAAGGTCAGGGCGATTTGCAGGGCCGGTAGCGGGCAAGAATGCATGAGAGGAGGGGGGAAGAAGGGTGGGAGATGAGGAACCCTATCAGATAGGGCAAAAAGGAAGTGGGGGGAGAGGAAGATGGGGAAGGGGAGATGGAGAGGAGAATGATAAGAGAGATGGGTATAGGAAAGGTTGGAGCTTTTTATCAATGGCGGTGGGGGAAGGAAAGGTTTGACAGGACAGAGGGAAAGAGAGAGAGAGAGAGTTAAGGGGGGAAGAATAAGGAGACACATGCAATGCATTTGCTTAAACAAATGTACAAATCCAATGTAAGATGCATTGCACCTGTGCATGGGTGGTGGCAATTTGCGGAATTTAATATCATATTACTCTCTCTCTCTCTGAATCTCTCTTTTTCTCTCTCTCCATCTTGCTTTTTGTTTTTTGTTTTTTCTTTTTTTTGGGGTTGTGTTTGGGTGCAATGGATGAGAGAAATGCTTGGACAAATTTGTCCTCCCACGTTTTCTCGAGAAATAAAAGAAAAAGCTCCCGCAGGGGGGATGGACGCGGCCCGCCCGCCCGACCTGAACGGGACAAACTTTTTTTTTACTTGGTAAAAAATGGAGATAGGGATGATGGTGAGGTGGGGTGTGCCGGGTCGAGGTGGATTTCCCCTCGTCAAAAATGGGGGTGGGGATTATTGAGAGATGAAAGCGAGGACGTTCACCCTGTTTATTTAATATATTATACTTTAAGGATGTTTGGTTTTAGGATGAATAGGTTTCCACCTTATAATCGAAAATTGAATTATAGAATGAGTCCGTTATTAATTTGTTGAAAAGGAAACCAATCATTTGATCTTGAAACCATATCGATCTGGTTTTCAAGTGGGTTCAAAGAATTGGTGGTGTTTTTGGTCTACTTCCAAAGCCATTCTGGTTTGAATCCACTTGAAGAAACCGAGAGATATTTGAGAGTTTGTCTCAATCTTGCATTGGATTCAAAAGGAAGAGATGGGTTTGAGCGAGAAGCTAGATCGAGGGTTTCAAGAATAGGGAACTCGTTTCGCCTCTTGAGGAGAGTGAAGATCAGGTCGTCCTTGTCTCGTGAAGTTGGCGTGGCTGATAAAAATTGTCGTTGTCAGAGTTGATATCATCCATCATGCGGGTGATCTCAATAGGGGGAGGAGGCCAAAAACAGGAGCGAGAGAGAGAGAGAGAGAGAGAGAGAGGCGAGAGTCGAGACTTGAGATGAGATGACGAGAGGGGAGGGCATCGAGCGAGACGGATGCGACTCAGGCGAGAGGATGGCGTCGAGGCTACGAGAGGCTTACGAGAGATTAAGAGTGAGTGACCCGTGAGTTGAAGAATGGATTAGGATTTTCAGGTTTGGGAAAGAGGCGTGTGCGAGGGTAGGGTGATCGAGGATTTGTGAAAGGAATAGGGGTTTCAGGTTTTCAGCTCTGTAAAAAAGTAAAAAAAAAAATTTAAAAATTATAAAAGCTGTTTAGCCTAGGCGGGCGATTTCTCACTTGAAAATGAGAATCGAACTGAAATTCATCGATTACAATTTTGCAGAATTGGAAATTGGGCCGATGCCATCGGGAATCGTCTAGAACTAACCAATCTGGTCTAGTTTGGATTAGGGATGTGCAAAATATCCGGATCCACCCGACCGTCCCCGAACCGAACCAGGAACGTTTGGAACCGCGGTTCTTGAGGGAACCAATCCGATTCCCGGTTCCGATTTTGGGAACCGGTGGGAACCGGTCCAGTTCTCGATTCCATGGGCGGATCCGCCCATCCGTCCACCCGAACCGGACCGGTTCCTTTTAATATTAAAAAAAAAATTACTAAAACAAACCTAGGTCTTACGCTCACCGTCTCATCTCACTTCTCTTCGGTTTACGTGGTTTGCCTCTCTCTCTCTCTCACTGTCTCTTCCACTTCTCTTCGGTTTCTGCGGTTGCCTCTCTCTGTCTCTTTCTTCCTCGGTTCCTCTCGCTATTTCGGTTCCTCCTCGATGACCTATGCGTCCGCCTCACTGCCCGAGCCACGAAGCCACCGTAGCCTAGTCGTCCACCACCCTCCTGTCGGAGCCGCTTCGATCTCATACCCGCCAACCTATGACAGCTCTGCACCTCCACCATCGTCGTCTTGCTAGATCCGCCTTCCCCCCGACGTGCAGCACCACAACCGCCGCTCATTTCTTCACGCCGGTGGCCACGACTCCAACAACCCACGAGACCCATCCGCAACCAACGCTCGGCATCCCTTGCTTTAGCCACACTGATCTCGCTCAACGACTACAGATTTGAGCTCATCTCAGCCTTGACGCCGTCACCGTTCAACCGCCCAGCGACCCGCGATCCGGTTCGGCGACCCATGACCCAGCTCTATCGCTGCCTCTCGCCTAAGCGACCCTTCTGTAGATCCCAAAGAACCAGCGTCGCCCGCGTCACGATCGGTTCCATGGATCCACCTAGGAACCGGATCGGACCGGTCCAATTCCCGTGGATCCATGCAACAAACGGATGGATCCGGTTCCAATTTTTTGGAACCGGTACTTAGCGGCGGTTTCCGATTTTAGATCGGAAACCGCCTGTTCGGACCATGCACACCCTAGTTTGGATGATTTCTTTTCCTCACCCCTATTATATACAAAGCGTTAACATAAATGGCAATCAAACAAACTATATTGATATAGTTGTTACAAAAATATATATATATATATATATGATATTAATTAATTTATTTAAAATTACGATTTTTCATAATTTCTATACATAATTTTACTATGTAAAAGAATTTTCATTTAACTACATTAATTCATATATCACGATAACATAGTTACCCAAGCATTAAAATGATAAAACTTTATAAATAACTAGTATACTACAATCTAATTGAAAGAACAACAAAGCAATCTTAGCAAAAAAATTGAAATTTTATTTAAACAAACTCGGCAAAAAGAAATATTGTAAGCAACTTAAGTATGAAAAGGCATTTGTTAAAAATAAAATGTAAGTCTACTAAAATAAATTTAATATGCAAATAATAGTTACGATTTGCCATTATAATTAATAGATCCTAACCTACATTTGTACCTAATGGTATATCGCGTTAGTTGACATTGTCAAATTTATAGAATTGTCTTGTAAGTCTCATGCCAATAGCCTATCATAGGAAGAAACATGGATGCGGTGTGTACCTAATTATAGATACCGCCAAAATATTCTCGATGTATTTTTCATTCTCTATGAGGTTGGTTTCTTGAATGTATCCATACCTAATTTAGCACCTAATTTAGTAACTAATTTCCAAGATATATCAAGTAATCTTAGAAGAGAAAAAGTCCTTGAGGTGATGTAGAACTAATTTTCTATGTTACCAAAACATTCCAACTTCATGGTAGTGTACTGAAGTCCTTCATGCCCAGCTCGCTTAGCAATGCTTTGTAAAGCCTCCTTGAAGACATCTAATAGTTAGTAGCTCGCCTTGATTTTTTCTTTAAGTCTCATTCGATGGTGTAACTATGATGAGCTCGCTCAAATGATTATCTGGCCATGAGTGTAAAACTCTTATGATAACTCTGTGAGAGCGTTGCCATGATTAATTATTGCTTCCTTCCCTCTTGGCTATAGATAAACAATTTTATGTTATTGGTGTTCATATACCTATGAGATAAATTATGGAATCATAATAAAATTTTAATTGCAAGTCACTACTCATGATAGGAAAACTCCTTAATGGATGGTAAACTTCAAATCATCCCAACACCCTTTGACATCACTTGTAACCATTCCTTTTTCAGATACGATATAATTCAATTTTCAGTGTTCATTGAATAAATAATGTTGAGTTGGACTATCGTCAAACTAATAATGAATCAATAAAAAGTGAATCCACCTATGACCTAACTTTGATTTGCTCTAATTCTTTTTTAAATATACTAAAATCTTAATCGTACTCAAATCGACAATATCTTTCTTTCCGATCATGTGTCCACTTGTACCATTTTCTATTGCAGCTCTCCATGGCCGGTGGTTCTTACCAAATGAAAATTCCCTCTCTCTCTCTCTCTCTCTCTCTCTCTCTCCCCCCCCCCCCCCACATAAATTAATTTTTGATTTCCCACTTGAGAAATTAAGAAATGCAATCCACGTGGCTTCGCTCTTAAGTATTAGGGTTTTCCTAGTACCCGTTCGCTTCCCTAGATTCTCTCCCGACCCAAGTTGATCGTCCCCTCTTTCTAATTTTATAAGGTTTACCAGCTCACGACGGTCGGACCATGCACCTTTATCGGTTCAATGATGCATTTAATCTGCTCTAATTCGCAACTTCTTACAAGGAATGTGATCAACTTTGGGACAAAGCAAGTGGGTCAATTGATTTTTTGAGATTTTTCTTTTTTTATGCTCACCTCGAGATCCTTGTAAAACGTTTCCGACATTGAAAGCGAGGAAAGGTGAATAGTTGCCCGCGTCTTAAGAAATCAAGATATGCAATTTGCAAAGAAATTGAAAAGAATAATCTTGAGTGTAAATTAAGGGAGTCGCATGGGCGCTCAGTAACAGTCAATCCTTTTGATTTTTTTTTATTTATTTTTGGTTGGTGATATGATCAGTTGGTGATGCTCAATGGATCTGTCCAATTGCCTTCCATCACTTGCGAGAGAGAAAACCACGTGTTGATAGGGAAGCGAGCACATGCTTCGATAAGATAGCCATGGCAGCCATGTACATGCAGCGCTGAGCTGGATGTTTGTCATCTCTTTGTCTTCGAGCACGGTACTCGCACGCCCAAGGCATCCGTAATCTTTTTTTGCGGTTCTCGAGAGATTTCTCGACATTTTATTCTATTGGTAAGCTTTTTCGGCTGATATTTGATCCGTCGTGTCTCCCTTGATCTTTCTGGTTTGTTGATTAATTGGAGGGTACAATGATTTATGTGATCGAAAGTTTTACATTTGTGCACTACATTACAAAACTTGCAAAGCACGCGAGAAATATATAGTCAACACAATTGTCCATCATAATCACGTCAGGAAGATACTATTGAATGCAACTTGTTTAATTAACAAGCTGGAAAACATCATCGAAATATAATCTGTTTCATAAACAAGTAATCTGAACATGTAGTACATAACTCAGTTTAATTTACTTGGATTGGAACATAATTCGAACTATACCCATAATCAAACTTTGGCATTAAAAAAATGCTTGCATACTTGCAAAATAATCATATTAGTCTAAAGTCACCAAATCATGTTCACCCATTTCGAAAAGTCAAAAGTGAACAAGTATAAAAAATAGTTTTGGCCGGATAAAATACAAAAAGTTGCAAGATCCTAGCTCAGAAGTGGTTAAATATAGGGATTTACAGAACAGCATATATCTGCTAAGAATAATTCAAGGTAGCAAACTTGAATTGACTAAACCTCTCGGAGGACGACGTCGTATACAGTTGATGTCTGTCTCCAAATTGGCAAGTCAATCAGTACATTTGTTGCCTTCCTGATGTACTCATGGCATAGTTTGAATCCGTCAATGTCCTTCGACAGCTTCAAGATTATGTAATAACAGGTGGCAAATTCACCTCTAGAACGATCGGACTCCATAAGCTAAGACGCTTTAACCAAATGAAGGTTTGAAAGAACCACACCCAAAAAGCCATCGCTTTCCTTTTGATAGGTTAATGCATCTAGCAAGTTTGCTTTACCTTCAAACATCGAATTATATTTAGTTTAACACGTTCCTTTAAAAGTTTAAACAGTTAAGCAGGGAAAAATAGCGTACATATATGATCCAGAGTCAAACCCACTAGTCAAGCAATAGAAGTACTTTTAACAACCATTGCACAAGCA
Organism: Eucalyptus leucophloia subsp. euroa; assembly: GCA_017140325.1. Lineage (NCBI taxonomy): Eukaryota > Viridiplantae > Streptophyta > Magnoliopsida > Myrtales > Myrtaceae > Eucalyptus > Eucalyptus leucophloia. The sequence continues at coordinate 24,064,493 of CM029470.1, read as the reverse complement.
AACTGAATTAAAACTAATTGTTAAAAGATATGTGAAATTAAAGGATGGAGAATCATATAAACACAGACTAAACTTGTTTTCCAAAGAATGCAAAATTTTGGTTTCGATAGCATGCTCGATAATTGTACCCAAAATTGCAAGTCACTATGAAATTTTTTATACCTTTTTTCCTAACCCTTGCCCAAATTCTCATTTTAGTGACTAATGCCTTAGGCGTGCAAACCCAATGTGTGTGGACAAAAGAATTTTGAAGCCCATTCGAGCATAACAAGAGGAATTGTAAGTGGGTGAAAGAAGTGAAATATTGAACTTAAGATCTCAAACTCTAAACGTTTGAGGTTGAGTGAGCAACGATTTATTCCAAAAATTTAAGACAATAGATGCAAACTGGATCGAAACTATCCGAAGAATGGCATATGAAATAGAAGAACTGAGAGTCACACATACGCGGCATAAATATGGGGAATGGAGATTGCAAGACCTCAATTCAAATGCCATATTAAAAAATCCAATTTGAAAAGGCAAGCTACTAGAGAGCGGTGCTTGAACGTATTTTATATCTTCACCTGAAATATCGTTAAGGTAGTAATGAGTCAGAACAAAAATTAGGAATTAAGTATTTTATCAAGATATGAATTGGTAAGAATCGCACATATGAGCATTAAAATAAGCACCCGCTTGTGATTATCTTTTAATTAAGAAGATGAGATCCACGCCAATCTCCCGACGTGATCTGTCTAGTACTTACACATAAATTATGTTTTGCGCCTATCATAAACTACGATAAATGGGGATTGGAATCGATCCGATTGCGTCATTCATTTCGTCATCCGGATTCCGAAATGAAAATTCCATTCTAAACTGGGGAAAGTACGAAAGGACCTGTCCAAGTTCGATGGACTGTATGATGAATAGGAACCTAACCAATTTTAAAATGCCGGTGCCCCGGTCAAAGAAGGCCAGTGTCTACTTAGCTATCATTATTCAAAACCCAGTTTCCCATCCTAGGGTTTCGTGCATCGTTCATCCATCTCTTGCTTTGGAAACATCCCACTTGGGGCAAGATTTTACATGCCGTGATGAGAAAGGTCTGGATTCAGCTAGACAATCCGCATGGTAGGCACGACCTCCCTATAAAATTCAACCTCCTAAATTCTCCTTTCCTACCCTTGCTCTCGTTATGTATGTATGTGCATGTTCTCCTTAGCTTTATCTCGATTCATTTGGTAAAGTGCATGCATCGAACTATATACTTTTCTCTTTCGTCACGGCCAACCCCATCATGCCATTTTTCACGACATGCATGCATCCTCTTCCGTGTCAGTCTTTTTTAACCAAATTCGCTTGACCAACGTGGAGATTTTCTCTCTGGCGAAATAAGAAATTCGATATTTTCTTTTTTTATTTTCTTTTCTAGGGTTTTTATTTTATTTTATTTTATTTTATAATTTTGGTGGGGGCCAACCAACATGGAGAATGACCAAGAAGAAAGCTAAGAGAAGAGCTTAGTCAAGCATAACATGGCTCAAGTGGAAGGATATAGAAAAATATAGGGAATCGAGATTGGTGATTAGCTGTTTGTATATGTTAGAAAATATGTAAGTGGATCCTGTTACTTTTTTGATATTTCTGAAGCCTAAGTATGATATTCAAATGTAGATCGGTATTCTTTAAATTTAAGGATAGAACTTATGTTTTAAAACCTTATACTTTAGAGGAGGACATATCAACAATATCAATGTCGATACATCGACGTGTTAAATTTTAATGGTTGAAACGTGTTTTCCTCGTTGAATTTTCATTTTTCTTTTCTTCTTTCTTCTTTCTACTTCCTTTGAGTAGCTTATTGTATTCCATGTGGCCATTGTTGTCACTCGCCATCGCGATGCCACTCCATTGCCACCATGGAGAATGACCAAGAAGAAAGCTAAGAGAAGAGCTTAGTCGAGCATAACATGGCTCAAGTGGAAGGATATAAAAAAAAATAGGGAATCGAGATTGGTGATTAGCTGTTTGTATATGTTAGAAAATATGTAAGCGGATTCTGTTACTTTTTTGATATTTCTAAAGCTTAAGTCTAATATTCTGATGTAGATTGGTATTTTTTAAATTTAAGGATAGAACTTACGTCTCAAAATCTTATACTTTAGAGGAGGACATATCAACAATATCAATGTTGATACATTGACGTGTTAAATTTTAATGGTCGAAACGCGTTTCCCTCGTTGAATTTTCATTTTTCTTTTCTTCTTTCTTCTTTTTACTTCCTTTGAGTAGCTTCTCATATTCCATGTGGCCGTTGTTGTCACTCACCATCGCGATGCCACTCCATTGCCACCATGGAGAATGACCAAGAAGAAAGCTAAGAGAAGAGCTTAGTTGAGCATAACATGGCTCAAGTGGAAGGATATATATATATATATATATATAGAGGGAATCAAGATCGGTGATTAGCTGTTTGTATATGTTAGAAAATATGTAAGTGGATCCTGTTACTTTTTTGATATTTCTAAAGCCTAAGTCTTTTGACCAAAATCGGCCAAAAAAGAAAAGTCTTTTGACCAAAAAAAAAGAAAAGCCTAAGTCTGATATTCTGACGTAGATTGGCATTCTTTGAATTTAAGGCATAGAATTTACGTCTTAAAACATTGTACTTTAGAGGAGGATATATCAATAATATCAATGTGGATACATTGACGTGTTAAATTTTAATGGTTGAAACGCGTTTCCCTCGCTGAATTTTCATTTTTCTTTTCTTCTTTCTTCTTTCTACTTCTTTTGAGTAGCTTCTCGTATTCCATGTGGCCGTTGTTGTCACTCGCCATCGCAATGCCACTCCATCGCCACCACCAGTTACGGCACCCATTTCTCAACCTTCCTCCCTCGCTTTCTCTTTTGGTCTCTGACTGTGCACAACTTCGATAACTTTTCCAAAATTTTTAATTTTTTTAATTTTAATTTTTCTTTTCGTTCCTTTTTTGAGTTTTTTTTTTCTATGTGGCCGACGGCTGCCCATGTTATCAATCGTGCTACGCAGGATGGCTGACATTCACGTCAGTTGTTTCCTATCAAAATTTGATCAAGAGGACTAAATCGATAAATTGTCAAAATGTTCGGTACTAAATTGACGCAATTAAAAGGGTTAGCTTCTCATATTCCATGTGGCCGTTATTGTCACTCGCCATCGCAGTGCCACTCCATCGCCACCACTAGTTACGGCACCCATTTCTCAACCTTCCTCCCTCACTTTCTCTTTTGGACTCTGACTGTGGACAACTTTGATAACTTTTCCAAAAATTTTAATTTTTTTTAATTTTAATTTTTCTTTTCATTCCTTTTTTGAGTTTTTTTTTTTCTAACTATGTGGCCGACGGCTACCCATGTTAATATTAGCCGTGCTACGCAAGATGACTAACATTCATGTCAATCATTTCCTATCAAAATTTGGCCAGGAGGACTAAACTGATAAATTGTCAAAAGGTTCGGTACTAAATTGACGCAATTAAAAGGGTTAAGACTGAATCGACTGCATACGACACATTCGGGACTTTTTTGAACAATTTTCCCGGTCTTTCTTATTAGTACTCTTCCTTTTCAAGCACAACAGATTTTACCAAGTGAAAAAAGCACGTTTCCGCGTCGCTAAGCGTAACAAGGTCATCCTCCCCGTTTGTGGATTCAGCATTTTTCACGAGGGTGAATCGAAACCGGGAGACAAGACCCGTCAGGTCCAACGCAACAGGAGACCGTGTCTGGAATTAGACATCATCCTGCCAAACACAGAGAGAGAGAGAGAGAGAGAGAAAAAGCAAGACACGGTTTCACGTTGGACTTTCCACCGTTGCGTGGATGACGAACTGAACAGATAAAAAAGTCATGCGGTACATGGAATGGAGCGCGTCTCAGCATTTCAAAATGGAAAGGACCTGCCTCCCGCTTTCTTATCCCCATCAGTGGGGGAAAGACAACTGGGGGTCCATCGCCCCTCTCGTTCATGCATCTCTCCATCGCCCGTCCCTTTCGCTGCTGTTAACGTGGACATTGCTGGGAAAATTAGGCCCCCATCTAGAGATTCCAAGAAGCATCCGCGTGGGTGCTATCGCGTTTGGACCGACCTGGGCACAGGAAACCGATACCAGTCGAACCGCTGGCTCGATATGTGATGATGGCTCCGTGTTTCGTACTCTATAGTATGAGAAAAAAAAAAACCAAAAAGTCATAAATTTATTACATTTATACTAATTTAGTTCTAAACTTTTCAATTGAATTAATTTAGTCTTAAATCTTTTGTATTTATATCAATTGAGTTATTCTAATCAATTTTGACAAAAAAATCACTAATCAGATCCCTAGTTATGGACTGAATTGATACTAATATCACAAGTTTAGAACCTTTTCAATACTTTCACCACATAAATGACAATGGAGTGATGTCAGGGTTGATGGATCGTGAATCTTGAAGTTCTTGGCTGGTGTTAGTGAATATTTTTTTGCAGAACCGCCAGCTCAATATGTGAAGATGGCTTGGCATTTGGCACTCCACATTATGAGAAAAAAAACACCTAAAAACGTTCTAAACTTATTGTATTAAAACCAATTTAATTCTAAACTTTGCAATCCAACTAATTTAGTCTTAAATCATTTACATTTGTGCCGATTGAGTCAATCTAATTAATTTTGATCGAAAATCACTAACCAAATCACCAGCTATGGAATGAATTGATACTAATACCATAAGAACTTTTCAATGCTTTCCTCACGTTATGCATAAATAACAATGGAATGGTGTTGGGGTTGATGGATCGTGAATCTTGAAGAGCCTCATGGAAAGAGTTCTCGGCTGGCGTCCGTGAATGTTTTCCGCAGGTTCGTTTCGTCAGTGTTGTCGATAATTCTTCTAATTCGATGGCGATATACCAAAAGTACCATGGCATTATTCACTTTCGCCTGTTCAGGCTTTGAATAATTTGTTTCTTAATGTTTAAGGTAGCTTAGACTTTCATCAATAAAGAAGTTTGCAAAGCCTAAAAACAAGGTAAATTGAACTGGCATGGCGACGACACGGACACGAACACAAACATTTAGTTCAGCCGTCCACACCATTGCAAGTTCTTGTGGATGCCCGGCAGGTAATACATCCAAGCCTCTATGCACATGACTAGCCGGGCATTCAGTCGAGTCAAATGCGCAACACAATGATATGCGGTTTCGCATGATAGAATTCTCAAGCAGCCCAGGAATGCTAACATTACCGAAATTGCCAAACAGTCAACCGTACAAGCCCTCCTGCTCCCAGACATCGACCAGAAAATCTATCATTTCCTGCCATCCGATCCAAAAGCAATCAGTGGCGACGAACTTGTAACTTGTAACGCCGGAGAGAAATAGAAAAACATCTTCCCCCTTAAAAAATGACTTACTGCAAGTGGAATGGGCTGTGGGAAAGGCTTGCTGGTCCTGAGTAGGCTCTCGTAAGTCGCATTCCAGCTACAAAAATGTTGCGATTGAAATTCAGTCCTTCAGCAAGAAACTTCGAGAAAAGAGCAACAATCACAAAGCTTTTTCATGCGAACATCATTGTAAGGATGCAAGTGACCCGCGCACGAGACAAGATACTCAAAGAGCTGCTTGGACGTTTTCGAAACGGATTTAAAATTTTGAACTAGCTCACAAGCCTAATTCTTGTAACTGGTACTCTTTACTCCTTTCCGTATACTTGGAGTCACCATGGACAGTATATCCCTCGACATAGACCGATTACTATGGATGTGAGCCTAGACGAACAGGTCCATCATCTACTCAACTGCATGACATGCTCACGAAATCAAATATCAAGTCTCTTAGTGGAGTTTGACTGGTTCTCCATGGTGTTGATTTGCTTAAATAAGACCATAATCAGCAGTGAATAATAACGTATGAGCTGGATGTAGCGACGTGACAGCTAGTTCCAATGATTACCACCTAACTTCTACCTTACAAAACGAGTTAAGCATAGGCTCTGCTTTACTTTAGGTTCACTGAATCCTGTAACTTTGATCCTAGACAAAGGTCCTATCTCGAACAGATAAATGACTCAAGGAAGCTATCAACAGCATAATATACTTATTGTTTCATTAGAGTGACTATGTCATAATAGATGATGATAAAAGTTATTTCACCTGATTTTAGGTTCACGGACTTGTTTGTGATTCTGAGCTCCCTTATTTGCAGTCCATTGCCGCCTTGTCTGGTTCCACAGAAGAAGGCCTGCCCCAGCAAATTGCTCAAGTGAAAAGCATAAACAAAAGGGAAAACAAAGAACTTGCATGAATGCAAAGCTAAGATAAAATGTAAGGCCCTGTAAATTGTTTTAAGCGGTCAAGTAAAGTAACCAGACCAATATCAAAGAGAGCATCTTCTTCTTTAAATAATGACTGTACTGTTCCCAATCCCGAATCAAAATGTCGTAGATCAAGAATTTACCAGGTTGACAATGTCAAAATACTCACCATAAGAGCATAGGAACTGACAAACTTTAGAAACCAAAAAAAAGAGCATATGGAGATGACATAGGAATGGAATTGGAGATACCAATATGCTTTGCCTAAAAAACTACCTCATTACAAAAAAATAAGGACTCGTATAATTTCTCTTAGTTTATGTGTACAGGTGACAAGGTATATGAACCCAGCATGCCACCAATATTGATGTGAAGATTACTCATGTACCCAAATTAGGAGAGAAGCGCAAATTAACATTCTGAAGTACATTCCAGTTATGCCCAAGAAACCATCAACCTCTAGAAACAGTTAAATTACCACTGCATGACATCACATACTAATTTTGACCAAAAATAAAGAAGACATCACATACTAATTTTGACCAAAAAGAAAGAAGACATTACATACTAATTTTGACCAAAAAGAAAGAAGACATTACATACTAATTTTGACCAAAAAGAAAGAAGACATTACATACTAATTAACATCTTCACAATGAGAAGCCAAAGGTGTTTCCGATATGTTAAACAAAATAATGCATGAAGCAATCAGACTTGCCGTGATTTACAAACTCAGTTGGGTTGCTCGGTTCACCAGTGTTGCTGTGAGGAGGATCAAGGGTCTGGATTAATGTGCTGATGGAGGATATACTTATCTGAGAAGGTGCAACACTGTTATCCATTTCAAAAGTGCTAGTGCTTGAGGAGTCGTCTGCAAAGAATCGTCTCTTTACTGCTTGGCCTTGAATTTGGTCTCCTTTTGAAGGATCATCCACAGAGATAATTGATGCAGGTTTAATAAAGCATCCAAGACAGCCTCTGCTCTGTTACAAATCAGGTCCGACCGAAAAAATGATTAGTACTGGATTAAAACAACTTGATGCTCCATCAACTACCAAACTAAAGAAAAGATTATGAGACCAACTATGCCATCATCAAGTACTTGTAATTGTTTACATACCAGCATTTCACCATGAAAAGCCTATTCTCAGTGTGATAAAATGTTCCATCAAATAAATGATGTCCCCAAGTATGAAAGAATTTTAGCTAAATTTCCTTTCCTGTTATTTGACACAATTGCAAACAAAAAAAGAGTCACAACTTAAGGCCGCATATCTTCAACCCAAACTGGTCCAGCCTTTGCCTGGACTTTACGCATTGCAGGAAATTCTTGCACCGGGCTGCCCTTAGAAACTTGGTTAACAGTTTTGAATGTTAATCTCAAAGCATGGCAAGTCAAAATTACCTAGATCAACTGACCCAAGGGGAAAAAAGACAAAAAAAATTGCACGTCAACTTTGCAGATGCTAACATCTCAAAATACAATTCTTTCACCTCCTAATACTTATAAAGACAATTCCTTACGTTAAAAAGTGTCTTGAACCTTTCCTTAAACTTCTCCATTATGTGAAGTGCAAGAATAAAAAAATAGGCTCCTAAAAACAAGCAGCCACTTCTCCTTTGAAAATATCTATCCAACAGAGAAATCGAACAGCATTTATTTCTAAAATGCATCAATCTCACAAGTCCTGTGAAAGGAAGGAAAAAGGACTCCCAGATAGGGCAACCAGATACGAAAGCTTTAAAGTGAAGAATGGCAACTATGAAAGGCAAAACAGATTCTCATTAAACATAGATTTACAACGTTCACAACTCTTGAAAGCTTTCACTTGCTGAACAAGCAAGCACAAAAGGATTCCATACCAGCTGCAAAGCAACCTTAGAGTGTGCATTACCAAACATGCACTTCGTTTGCCCAGGAAGTTAAGAACAAGAAACTAACATTCCCAATAAGAGCATATCATGTGCATAAAATATTCCTGGAACCAGAAAGAAAGCAAACTCTGCTGGAGCTGAAAAGTTGCAAACAAGAAACAAAGAGTGAAGAGCCCAAGTTCAAGAAACTGATGATAGATACTCTCAATAGGTTTGAACCAATAAAACCGAAATATTACCCTTATGTGAGCCATATTGAGCCCGGAATATAACACTTATCAATTAGTTCAAAGAAACCTTTTTGGTGACGTGAAACTCATATGGATAAACCCCGGGCTCATGAAATGAAACTCTCTACTTTTTCCACCTTAGAAGCAATCTAATTATCATTCTAAATTTTTCAAGCTAGCCCCAAATGAGACCAAAGAATCCCAAAATCTTTTTTTTTTTTGAAACGTATCAAAAATGCATAATAATCCACACTACAAGAAGGGATTACGAAAGTATCATATTCAACCGAGTGTGTTTAACAGTAAACGGGCATCATGACCCCTGCATATCTGAAATTCCCGCAATAAAATCACCCAGCAAGAAAACATTTCTTGAGAACGAGCACAAACCCAGAGAGCAAAAGAAGCTCACCCCATGCATGCAAGAATTTGACAGATGGAAGGTGGGAGGCGTCCCCAGAGCTGCATTTACGGCTACAACCCTCGAGCTCGAGACCCTGTGGTAGAACCCAAGGCAGAGATCTCGCGACCCTGCGGAAAAAAAAGATTACACCTTAAACCACGTTCATCGGATTAAATCAAAACCCAGAAACGATTCTTCAGTTCCGATGATGTTCGAGCCCACTCCCGCCACGAAGCACGAACAACAACAGAACCCACGAGGGAAAAAAAGGACCAAGAACAGCCATCACTTTCCCCTAAATTTTGCGGCTTTATAAACGAGAGGGAAGGACCGACACATCAAGATGCTTCGCCCAGTACCTCAAGCATGGTGTAGGCTTGTCCGCCGCCTTCTTCGTCTTCGTCTTCGAGTCTGCTCGCTTGCCTCCGTGGTCACTGGTTTCAAGAAAGAGTCTTTTTTTTTTTTCCTTTCTTTCTTTTTTTTTGGGAGGGTCGGAATGGAAGAAAGATTAAGGTACCTTCTGGGTCGCTGTCGAAGCCGTTTTTGATTTCTTCCTTTTCTTGATTTATGGATAATCTTTTGTTCGTGCTCTTTTTTTATCCTTGAACTTTGATTTTTAATTAATTTTGTTCGATTCGTTTTTCCGAACTCTTTTAACGTGTATCAGTTTCATCTTTCAGGCTCGTCTCGGCGATGAGACTCAGATTAGCAAAATTATTAGGAAAAAATATAAAATTTAATGGACGGATAGCGCAAGTTGGATTAAGAGAGAGAGAGACGGCGCTGCCTCCGATCGCCGATGAGGTCCAGTGCTGAGGTCTCGGCAAGGGCGGCCAACCCTCACATGGCTGCAGGCGCCATCGCTGCGAGCAGCCATGCATTGGCCGGCCCTGGATGGAGAAAGCCAACACATAGCTCGGGCTCACTACGGAGGACAGAGGTGGAGGAGGAGGTAGATAGCGAGGCCATGCCGGCTCTGCCGCCAGAGACCTGCTTGAGCTTGTAACGAGGCTGTACTTGCAGTAGTAGCGGCGGCGGCAGCGGCGATCTGCTCACCGTGTCGAGAATTGCTAACTATTCGATCATACTCTTTATGCATTATGAAACGACTTTTTTGTGCTTTGCAAGCTAGTAAAGGTTGATGATTGTCAATTTGGGGGTGCTCGATAGAGCATTGTCACTACAGCAAACGATGTTTGCATCTGATACATCTTCTAAGTCGTCAGAATAGGAGGATATATATCAGATTTTGCTCCCAAGACTGGAGCCTTGGTGTCGGGAAATTGCGTGAACCCGGGCAAGGGCTTGACGGCTCCGTTTTCGGTGACCTGGATCGGGTAACATAGCAAGTGAGCCGAAAAGTCTCGGCCGAACTCGTCGTCCGTGTACCAGTCCCAACAGCGCTCAGCCACCCCGTTCATCTGCCGAATGCAGTCCAGAGACTCCGGATCAGCGTGAGCTTCCTCTGTATAGCCGAGGTGCTCGTGCCACAAGGACATTCGGAAGCTGTAGATTTGGCCCCTAGGCCGCCCAGCAGGAGTCACCAGATGCTTCGGTTGGAACGCGCCCATTGCAATCTCCGTGTCCCGGGCGCCCTCCATGGACCTCTGGTTGATGTTGGCCGATCCGACGATTATGTACTCGTCGTCAACTGAAAAGGGGACACGAATCAGCACCTTCATAAAATAAAAGAAAAAAATCTGACGCGATCTGATTGAAGTTCGTCGGTCGCTGAATCAATGAATGAGAATTTAGTGCTCAATGCCGGTTCACTCACCTATCATCATCTTCGAATGGACATAGATCATGAACCTCCTCGCTTGCTGGGCTCTGGAATAGTCACTATCTGGTGCGGGTTTCTCTTCAGGAACCGGCTCACCGACCCTCCTTGCTTCCCTGTTTCCAAGGCAGAAGAAGGCCAGGTACTCTCTAGGATGGGCTGCAACCCCCTTCTTGTGGAGGGCATGGGCAATGTCCGTGTACATCATCTCTATCGTCCTCCTCTGCCAATCCAGGATTGCCTTCACCGACTCGCTCTCCGGTATGCCCTCGGGCCACATCGGGATCACCACATACACGGCGAACCTCTCTCCAGCCTCGATCTTGCTCACGATCTTCAGCGAGAGCTCCTTGGGGACCAGGTGCAGCGCCTGGATGTCTGGGACCACGATGTCCCCCTCGTCCTTCCACCCGTAGGAGCTACCAAGGAAGTACTGGTTCTCGATGTAGATGAAGTTCTTGGCCCGGCGGATCGCATTGATGTAGGCGTCCTGGATGCTCCGGTCGATGATGTTGTCCTTGCTGCCGACAAGGCCGAAGTCGGCTGCAGATTTGGGGTCTGTGGGGAAGTCGGCCACTGAGCCGGCATCGATGGACCGGAACAACTGTACATTCCATGGCTCCGGGTCATCCGCTATTGCGGCTTGCAATGGGTGGATCACAATCTCCTCCATCTTGCTTATCGGGATGAGGAATTGGTCCCCTACTTGCTTCCTCCACCTCTGCTCGAAGTTATAGAGGACGTCCCACGCGACGGGGCCTTCAAGACAGCAATGAACGTCGTGCCACGGTTCCCTCGGGCCGCCTTTCTTGATCGAAGCGCCTTCGAAATTCGGTTGATGGAAATCATTCCTGTGGATGTCTGAATACAGAGTCTTGAACAGCGGGTGGTCCTGGGTGTCGTACCGGCCATCGCACAGATCAATGCCACCGATGAAGCTCACGATCCTCCGCTTCTCCAATCCTGCCTTAGGAATCTCGGCATCAACCACCACGATCTTCTGGTGATGAGTGAACATCGTCGCCACCTCCACGCCATGAATTATGCTCTCCACGTCCTCTGCAGGATTCCGCGGGCACAGGACGCAATGCACTTTCGTGCCCTCAAAGTACTGTTCCGTGTTTTGGTCGTGCGTCGCCATCAGCCCGTCCCGTTTCAGTTGTGGGACCGATGTCCGATCGTCCCAGACAAGCATCAGGACTGTCATGCCCTCCTCATCAGCCTTGTTCTTCAGCAGCTCGCCTAGCGTGACCCCAGTCCCTTTCCTGAGCCTGCGTGGGTCCCTTATCAAGGCGATGTCGGGGTAGACCGACCATCCCGCTATGTAAATCAAGTGCTTCGCATTGTCGATCGCGTCGAAGATATCCTCCCAGCACCGGTGGGGCTTCCATGGGCTGCGAGTGAGCGGGATGCGAGGACTGAAATGATCTGAAACGTGAGCATCTTGATACAGAGTGACCCTGCAACCTTGCCTCTGGGGGAAGAACGTGCGCGGAACACCTTCGAAGTTCGGACTAACGATCCCGCGCGACCAGTTGCTGTCTTTTTCAGTGCTCGAGAATTGCATCCGGACACGAATCCGGCCCCCGCCGTAGATCGGGTTGTGCTGGTCGTCTTCGATCGGGACCCACCTGTCCACTATATAGCCCTTTATGACATCCTCGACAGGAATAGAGGCCCTCCCGATCAAGGTTGCTCCGACAGGATCGTCATCTTTGATGGTGAGTGTGATCTGGGAGATCAAATGAGCACAGTAGATGTGGAAGTTCTCGTTCCACCGCGGGTGCGAGTTTTCGTTCTGGACCCGCCTCGTCCGCGCAACCCTTGCCCGGTCCAAATCCACAGACGCGTAGAGATACGATCCCAGGGCCTGCACGGTCAGGTGTTAAAACACTCTTTTTATCTACTCAGGCCGAGCGAAAGGATCAGGAAACGGAAGGACCGGGCGAAGATGGAACAGTACCTCGGGACGGCACAACATCACCCGCTTGACCTCGGATAGGAATCTTCTCGTGAAACTCTGGCTAGTTGCGGTCTTGAAATTTCGAGTTCAAAGGCGAAAGGAAAGTAGATTCATGTTCATAATCAAACATAACACTCGAAACTAAAAGGAAAGTACTATGAGGTTTAGTGAGACTAGAGACATGCAAAGAAGCCCGTTCAATTTGGAAACCGAACCATGCCAACTCGATCGGTTCACTTCCAGCCCAGTTCCCAGTAAACAAAAAAATTGGGATCCAACCTTGATCGGTTTGGTTTCCTATCTTAAACTGGTCGGTCAGTCAAGGCCGGTTATTGGGTATGAACAAAATTTGAACCGACTCAAAATCAAACTTTAGAAAGCCTCCTCACTTTCATGTCTCAAATACAGGACATCCAGCTTATCATCCTCTTGGCTTTTCTATTGTGACTTTCTAAACAAAGCATGGAAATCAGGTAGCTCTGCTATTCTCCGAAAGGCCAAGATGGCCCAAACTAGTCTAGACACAGTCCATTCTTAAATAAGCAACAAACCTCGAAATTCCACCTCAAGGTAGGTGCGTAAAAAGAGGAATAATAAAAGAAAGGGAAAAAGGGGGGAAGAAGAGTCAATGAAACAGAAAGAAGAAAAAAAGTAGGTCGATTCCTTGATCAACGGGTTTGGCTTCCCAATGTTGAAATTGGAGACCGGCTATAACGAGGTAGGGCTCAAGTTATTGGTTTAGAATCTAACTTATTAGCTCTAAAACCGATCGTATTTAATCGAGATCTTGATGATAAAAATACTTGTTTGATTGTGAAAAAGGAAAATTTCATCATATATTAAACCTGAATGACCACGAAACCATCAATTGCATACAATCTCAATGCTAGAAATATAAAGCATGGTTCAGATGAGGATACATCATTTGACGATATCTTACTTAGCTAGTCTTATGTCTATTATTAAAATGGGAAAAGTGAGTACAATTGTGGTCTAAGCAACATTTTTGTTTCATCAATTTCAGCAAAAAAAAAAAAAAGAGAGAGAGGAAGAAATGGCAATGCCAATCATTAGCTTTAAATACATTGTCCTCTTGGTGGAATCCTCCGATTATTTTATAAAAAAACGAAAGTAGTATTTCTAGCAATAAAAATCAAGAAATTAAATTGTACTATGAAATTGCGTACCTGCCCACAAAGCATAAATCCACATCCTAGTTGAAGTCTATCGATCTCAAATATTTCCACGTTGAGCACTCCATGAAGCAGACGTGTCGTCCTTTCCCCTTCAAAAACACACGCAGCCATCAACCTAAACAAACTCGAAAATAATTTCACCAGATTCGCGAGGTATTTCAAGGACCGAACTCACGTACTCTTGATCCACATGTCCGGCCGCAAGGGGGGAAAACAGAGGAAAAGACCTGAAATCAGAATTGGGGTCAAGAAGGAAGTAGAAAAGTGAGTCCAGCATGAACCAGAATGCTCAAAAAATCGAGAGAAGCGTAAAAAGAGGAAGACAAAATGGGAAAAAAAGAAAGGTCAGTTTAGCAGAGGAACATACTTTTGGTGTTTGTGTAAGAATTTGCAACTTTTTGGACAGAACGTGGGAGCACAATGGCCGGTAAGAAGTGTTTGGGTTATAAAGGAAGAAGCAGAGAGAGAGAGAGAGAGAGAGAGAGAGAGAGAGAAAAGAGATTAGGGCAATGTGAGATGTACAGGAGAAGAAAGAGATAATTCATGTCTTCGTACACCATGGAAGCCGGAATCTGTTGGAGAAGAAAGAGATAATTCAAGTCTTCGTACACGATGGAAGCCGGAATCTGTTCCCACCTTTGCTTCCAAGAATCACTAGCATGTCCCTTCATTTATTCCTCTTGCTACACTAATATTATCTCTCAAGCCTTAGTCCCTTCCTTCATCAGAAAGTCATATATCTAAAAGGGCAATGTCTTGATTTTTGCATCTTGTTATCTTTTTATATATCAATAGGTTGTCGTGATGACAAAATTCACATTCGAAAATTATGAAAACACACTTTTATCATTATCATTCTACTAATATAAACTTAGGAAATGTTATAATCTCTCTGGGCCATAATTTCGCATGCCATGATTTCCAAAAGGACTTTCAAAACTATAGCTACTGTCCCTTAAAAGTATTGTAGGCGTCGGACGTTCTTATCATGTACGGGCTGAAAGGATGAAAGTAACCCGTTTAAGTAGGCCAGATAATAAAAGGAATTTGTCAATTTCAAAACTGAGCATGTATCATTTAAGAAAACGTCCTTTAGTCTATTACACACGCATGCACTTGCATATTAGGGCTTATTCATAGTTTGCATGCCAATAATTATAATTCAAAGCATAAACACAAGCGGCACATGGAGTCATTTGGGGCCGTAAAATGACGAATGTGTTTCACTCGATTTCGTCTCCATGAAAAAAATTGCATTAATAGTTTTTGAGAATTATTTTGACAATTAAGGACCTGATAGAAAAAATGCGGTTCCAAAATGGCGTTGTGTGGACACTAACCCCTCCTATGCTTAAACGAATGCCCGGTCTGCAATTTTCTGGTTTTCACAAATGATGATACTTTTGCTTGTGCAGTTAGGCGTCCAATCAGCTTAATTTTCTTTAAAATTTGTTGTTCCAAACTCCCTTAAATTTGATATATTTCGAAACTTCAAGTTTACAAAATCTACCTTCGCAATCTTATCTCGGGTGAACCACCCAGAGATTTAGTTAATGAATTATTAAACCTAAACTTAGTTCGGGTTCTTCCAAACTCACACTAATTTGCGACATTAGTCAAGTTATTTAACATGCAAATATTTTTTATCTAGAAGTCGCTACTAATTAGTTTATGGTATGTCAATTAGGTATCGAAATAAAGCATTAGGGAAATACTCTACTTCTACGAACTAGAGAGTTTAGTGACTTAATTACATTGGTACATTTTCTCTTTCATTCTGAAAAATATTTGGTAAGCTGTCTAGATTGATTTTAGCCTGAATCACTAACATGAAAATGGTTGATCATGCAACTGCGCAAGCATTAAAGACAACACTCAATAAATAAATAAATTGCAGGAAAGTAAACACCATAACATGTAGTATTCTTTGGATTTTCTTTTAATTATGGAATTAAAATTAGCTTACATGACACACAATTTCAAATTAAATGAACTTAACATGCATACTATGTGACACACATGTAACATGACCTAAACTACCTAACATGCATATAATATTTTGGTATTTTTATATTAAAATTCGAAATAAATAATTAATGAAAATGTAATACTAAACTTGATAAGTTATGCTATTTAAACTAGGAAATAATTTTATCAAATCCTATTTTAATTCGGAAACTTAATTAATAGATTTTACCCTAACATGCAATCTAATTTAAAAGACAAATTTAACTAGACAAATTTTAAACATGCAATCCTAATATGTTTAGAAAACTATCCTATTTGTCACACAATTTGGCCTTTTTGGTGTTTTCAAAAATAAGCGTTACATCCAATCCATCTTAAGATATTCCGAACGAAGGTTAAGATAATAGAAAAAAAAATCCATTGTCCACGGATTAAATTAACAATTATAAACATCACCAACACATAGGAAGAATTAAAATAATTAAGGATCAAATTAATAATTATAATGATATGGATGAAATTAACAATTATCTTGCAAGAATAATCAAGATAATTAAAAAAAAATGATCCAAGGTCTTATGGATCAAATTAGTAATTATAATGATTTTTGACAATAAAATTTTGTTGGATAATGCCCAAAATTCCAATAAAATTAAAGCCAAAAAACAATTGTTTAAAATAGGTAATGAAATTTGAATATATTAATCGTTACCTAGTTTGTGGAAGTCATTTCCGATTTCAGGCCGACAAGTGGATCATAGGACCGATCGGTTGATTTGATCTGGTTCTGAGGTGGAATTGGGAACTAGACCGGGAGAACTAGTTCCCAGATTCCATGACCAAGAACTGGACTAATTGGCCTGGAATTGAAAACCGGTAAATTTGCTATTTTGGGCCAAAAATAAAATGAATAATTGGAGAAATTGGGAGGAATCAAGGTTTATATATATATATATATATATATAACCGATCCAGTCCGATTGGTCTGGTTCCCACCTTAGAACCGGGAACCGGACCGACCGGTCATTGGTTCCAAGAGTAGGAATTGGGAACCAGATTACCCTCTTTGAAAACCATTCAAAATTGGTAGGTCTAGTCCGGTCCAACCGGTCTCAATTCGAGCAGTTCTTGTTGCACACCCCTAATGGATCATGATGGTGGCCAATAGTGGTGGTCTCGGCGGGGGCCAAGCTCACGACCAACGCACCTGGAAAAGTAGAAGCTTCATGGGTAGGGCCGCGTGGTTATGTCAGAAGTTGAGTCTTCAATGTTTGTATAGAGAGAACGGCGCGGTCGACAGCGTCGTTTCTGATTGCCAATCATCAGACGAGCTGCTGGTGGGTTGCCGAATTGCGACTAGACGTGACTACGGGGGTTGGAGAATCGAAAAGGATCGCTGGGATGAACTGGTGCTCTCCCAATTCTAGCTGGACCAACAAAGACTCAAGGTGAGTGTTAGATGAGCTTCTTAGTCGTCGTGGTGTGGTGATGGGCCGCTCGTCGTGATGAGGGGGCAAACGACTTGGCTGGTTTGGACTTCTGGTCACACCAAGCGGCTTGGCTGGTTTGAGCTTGGTCGCGGAGCAGCGATCGTGAAGGCTGAACAAGGAAGTTTCGTGACCACGCTGGTCATGGTTGAGAAGGGCATGTTTGAGGAAGGGCGCGTTTGGTAACGTTTACATTCCAATAAATAATTTTTGAATATAAATAGTTTTTCTTTTTTTTTATGTTTCTGGGAACAATTTTGAGTATAGGAACTCGCTTGATAACTATAACAAATTTTTACTCCAGAAATAGAAATGTGTTTGGTAAACTTGTATAATTTTGTTATTTATTTTAATTTTTCAATATTTTTTATTATGTGGCCTTGGTGGCCAGGCGAGCCTCGCGTCGGCCGACGAGGCCGACCTCACACCGCTTAGGTGAGGTTGAGCCTCGCCGTGTGGCCTCGTGAGGCTCACCTAGCCATCGAGGCCACCGGCGAGGCTCGGCCTCGCCCGGGCGGCTCAAGGTCGGCCTCACTTTGGCTTGCGAGGCCGAAGCCCCCACCGACAATGCTCGGTGTCTTCGGGGCCGACGACGCTCCGGTGAGGTCGTTGGCCCTTGTCTAGTCGATTGTCGACGCCGATCATGGTCAAGGCGGTGATCGGCAAAAGAAAGAAGAAGAAGAAAAGAAATAGAAGAAAGAAAAATTATTCTTTTCGAAATTATTTCTAGGAATAAGAAATAAATTTTTTTACTTCTTTTTTTTTCCAAATTTATTCCTAAAAACAAAAAAATAGATTTTTTATTCCGGAAATAAAAATTTTATCAAACATGTTTCTATTTTTTTCTTTAGAATAAAAAAATAAAAATTTTATTTCGACACCCACCACGGTGGTGGCGTAGTGGTTGGGATGAGGTGCCCCTCACAAAGTCTTAGCGAGTTCGAACCTCTGCGTCGTCTGGATTAAATTCCAAATTTGGTCTTAGGGCACGTGGGTGGTGGGGTCTCACGTGTCCCCCGGGGGTTTATCCCGCCCGGGGTTTATCACACGAGGAGCCTGGGTCAAAAAAAAAAAAAAAAAAAAAAAAAATTTATTTCGAAGATCAGAAACAAAAATAAAAGAACAGGCCGAAGAAGACCCACTTTCCCCTCTCATCCCTTCGGTCTCCTTTTTGTCTTTTCATTAAAGGAGTGTCCCCTCGCGTGTCCGAGGCGCAGATAGAGGACAAGCTTTTCATTATCTCTCTGAAGACTCTTCCTCTCTCTTTTCTCTCCCTCTTCTCAATGCGGCCGAACTCCCCTGTTTTTTCCTCAATTCTCTTGTAGAAAGAGAACCCACTTTCTGCACTCTATTGACCGAGAACAACGTACTGGCTTACTGACCCCCGATTTTGCTTGCCCATAGGTAATCCTTCTATGGATAGGGAGGGGCTAGACTTTCAAGTATAGAGAATTAGGTCTCCTCTTCTTGTGAATATATTATATTTTGCACCTTTTCTTTCTCTCGCTTTGCTGACATCTAGGCTCCATTTAACAACGTTTTCATTTTTCTAAATTTTTATTTTTTATTCTTCAAAATAGAAAAAAACATAAATTCATTTAATAATGTTTATTAAATTTTCTATTCCTATAGAAAAATAGCTGAGGAGTGGATTTGGAATATAAAAAAGAAGTAAAAAAAACAAAGCTTCTTCTTGTTTCCGAAAATAATTTCTGGAATAATTCATTTTTTTTTCTTTTTTTTTTCTTCTTCCCTCTTCTAACTGGTTGCTGACATTAGTAGCTAGCCATAACCGTTGGCTAGAGGAATAAGAAGAGAGGAAAAAAGAAAAGAAAAACCTAAAATAAATTAGAAGTTAAAATAAATTATACATCAAAAAAATTAAAGACCATACCAAACGCATTCCTTTTTCTCTATTTTGAGAAAATGAATTTTGTATAATTACTAAACACATTTTTTTACTCAAAAAATGTTTCAAATAATAGAAATAGGAAAAAGACTATTTTTGAAAATAACTTATTCTCCAAAACAAAAATATTACCAAACGCACCTACGCATTCCTTCTTGGAAGATCTAAAAAAAATATCATATTCTATCTTTTTCCCCGAGAACTTGCAACATTTATTTCTTTCCTTTCTTGACCATGCAAGCATAATATTTTCCATTGATTTTATGTCTTTAAACCATATACCAGCCCACAAGTTAGTCAAATATCATGCCATAAATTCAGGATTGTGGAGATACAACCACAGAAGAATCAGCCGAAATTTCCTGAATTCCAACAAGATAAGCGCACAATAACTCCTTCGTATGCTTGCCTTTACTGCAAATATGTGAATATAGTTTTTTTCTTGTCCTTTTATGGTTGAATTGCTCTCCAAGTTTTCAAAATTTTCCAATTTTAATTATTGCGGCACATGATATTTTCAGCAACATGGGATATTCATTGGACTTGAATTTCATGCTTCGATGGACTAAGTCTAATTTGCTAAATTAAAGCTCAAAACCATCAATTCAAATCCAGCAATCCAATACAAATGCAATAATAAAAATATATAAACTAAATAATAAATGCTCTTAAAGTCTATATGCAATTTAACTTAATATTTTTAAATAATAAATGTGATGTCAAAATTTAAGTGTCGAACACCTACTTTTACTTCTTTTCCAACATGGCTAAAGCTCCTACCAACTCTAGAGGGACAGACTGTAGTGCTTGGTTGGTAGTGGTGGTTGACCTTGTAGTGGTGATCGGTTCATGATTGCGATGGCGGCAATGGACTTAGAATTTCAAGGGAATCAAACAAAGCTGTAGGGAAAGAAGTGGTTTCATGAGTCTAAGGAGCTTTGCAAAATTATGGTATTTTAAGCACGTCTAGCAACGAAACCTACATTTGTAGCTAAGGGTGTGTTTGTTAACTACTATATTTCTAGGAACAATTTCTACTTAGAATTAGTTTTTTTATGATTCAATTTCCTGGAGGAATATCTAAGTATTCTATGGTAATTACACAAAATTTAATTTTCTAAAATTAGAAAACCAAAATGCTTTTGATATAACCCTTAAACTTTTTCGTGACATATACTTTCTTTTAATTTTTAAGTAATTTTATGATATTTTCCTTTTTTCTATTCTTTTTTCCTCTCCTTTTCTTCCTCCTCTAGCCACCAATCTCGGGGGAGCCTTGCTAGCCCCCAATGAGGTCGGCCTTGCTGTGGCTGATCAAGGTTGAGCCTTGCCAAGGGCTAGCAATGCTTCAACAAGGTCACCAAACCTCGCCTCTAGCTAATCGCTAGCAATTGCCAAGCCCAACAATTGTTTAGAGAAGGAAGAAGAAGAAAAGAAAAAGAAGAAAATGACTTGGTTTCATAATTTATTTATGGGAACAAAGAAGTAACTTTTTTTTTCTATGTTCCGTTCCTTTTTTAAATCTATTCTTTAAGCATTGATATATTCCCGGGAATAGAAAAATTAACTAACGTTACCAAAAGAATTTTTGTTCTCTCTTCTTCTTCTTCTTCTTCTTCTTTTTCTTTATTTTTTTTTTCCGGGGAACAAAAGAATAGAAATAGGCAAGAATTGATCGGTTACCAAATATGGTCTAAATGTCCAATGATGTCTTGCTATAAATGGCAAATCCGTTGATGAGGGTATTTCACAAGAATGGGTAAAAATACTGTTAGGCAATGGAAACACAAGTTTTATAGCCAAATCCCCAACAAATATCTACGAAAATAATTACTTTGTCGCTAGAAAGTACTTTTCTTGGCGACGAAATGTGTTTGGAGCTGAAAGCTGAAAGCTGATTTTGTCGGTGGAGGGTACCCTTGTAGTGAAAAACTTGACTTTTGTCGCTAAAAATTAGTTGGTAAAGGCCGGATTTCTAGTGGTGATTTCAATTAGACTACGTTAGCCGATCCCAACATTTCTACATCGACTCAGTTATCGATTGATGAGAATTGAGCTACTCTAAATAGTCGCTCTAGCCTAAAGAGCTTGATTGCAATTTTCATCAGTCATGTCAATTCTCACCTATTGACTCGGGAATATATCTAATCTCTTTTCCTTATAGATCATAGTGCTATCCAAGGTCCCATTTGCTCCATTCATCATCTGTTACGCATCCATACTATGCCTTGACTTCATATAAGTCGATCCTCTACTTGCTTTGACTTATGAGTTTCCCTTTTGCCTTACACTCTCCAGACTTTCTCATCGAGCCAGGCCTCGAGTTGATACCATATTTTAAAGTCATAGCAAATGCTTAATTGACAACACCAATTGCTTATCACAAATGCTTAATTGACAACGCTAATTACTTATCGGCTTTAATTTTTTAGACATTAAGTTTGACAATTTTAGGGTGCCAAGATGTCTTCATGTCATGATAAAGAAAAATATTTTTAAAAAAATCATTTTATGGGAAAATATTTTTCCTTTCTTAGAGTAGAGAAATTTATAGTTCTAACTTTAAACTAAATGTCGTAAATATGTGGATTGAATTGGATTTTAGTGGGTCATAAATAGGTTCAATTCAAATTCACCAATTTATATCATTTGACAATTTGGATGGCCCATACCCAATCTAACTCATGTCTAACTCACACCCACCCAAATAGCTTATATTTTACAATTATATTGAGAATTTAGCAAATTTAGAATATATTTATAAAATAAAGAACAAACATTCAGCCAGATTGACTTCCATGGCCAGGCACGAAGTGAGCAATGTCTCCGCTCCTTCCTTCGCCGCTGACACCACCTTGAACTGCTACAGCACCCCCCGCCGCCACCCTCTCCATCTACAGGAATGCCACTTCTTACCGCTGTCTTCCCCAAAAGTCTGCCAATGCTCCGGCCTGTCCTTTCCCAACATTTCCTCTAGCCTCCCCAGGGCGTCCAGTTGGTACGTCTCCCTCATCATCGCATTCGGATGGCCTTTCCTTTAACGAACAATCACATGATTGAGAGCTGTGCCGTGCGAGGGAGAAGATGACCACAAATGACTGTTAGACTTGGTCCTCAACGTTCGGTCACCGCCGGAGCCGTTGTCTCCATCGTCGAGCCAAGAGCTCCTCGCGAAGGTGGCATTCGGCTGCTCCTTCAATGCCTTCTTCCCACACTCCTCTGCCCAGGTTTAGCCTTGCCTGCAGGCATGTCTGAGCTTCTCCGCTTCATCGAGAACCCCTGTAAGCGCGAGTCGGTCCTCGAGCGCAGGCTTGTACGAGTGACAGGTCCCTCGTCCCATTGCTCAAGGGCACGATCTGCACCAATAGAGCCAAGCGTGCCAAATCGGTGAAGCGAATGGAAGAGCAAAGCGTGAAACGAGAGGCCAAGGGACTCCAGTGAGAAGACTACGAGTGAAGAGGGAGACAGGAGAGAGTTTGAGCCTTTGCAAATTGGAAATGGGTTCATTGTAGAATCCATTTGTTTTGGGCTTTAAATTTTACAACACATTAGGATTAGGTTCTTCAAATTTGAAGTGTCGTATATAAGGGGTGAGCAATCCTAGGTTTCATATAAACTCTAGATGGAACTTGAAACTTATCAACTATGACAAATTCTTTTTTTTTTAAACCCGGAACCTATCATACAAATCCCATAACTTAAAACCTATCCTGTCAAAGCCTTTAAGGTATGTCCAAATTCTACCCAGGTTTTACTTATATCATTAGTTATTACTTTTAATGACCACCAATTGCTACTACAATCTACTGACTACAATTTATACTTGGATACACAAATAATATGAACTATGAACAAGATAAAAGTCTCAATCATAAATTAAAAGCTCAGACTCGTCAGACTCATCATCAGATGTCATGAAATATCGCAAGATCGCACGAAAACAGACTAAAAAAATACAAAAACTTATTTTAGGTTTTATGCTCCATCTATTTAGAACTTGGAACCTATCTGGTGTAATAGGTTGCTTAATTTTTTGAACATGAAATCTATTTGTCATAATAGATTCCTCAATTTTTTTAATAGGAAATCTATTTTACATATCTTGAAACTTGAAATTGAATAGGTTCCCACTGGTCTAATTCTTTAATTTCAAGTTTTATCTTTGAATTATGCTCACCCCTAGCGTGTATGACCCATTCCACCAAGTTTGGGTTTATAAATGAGTTTAACACTCATATTTTTTTTTGGTCAAATGTTTATGACTTGACAAATCTCCTTTAAGTATTTATATTTTCTTTGACTGTTAATAGTTTTTCGTCGACTGATTGTTTTCGACAAATCAAATGCGTGAAAGTCTAGAAAACCAATTCATGAAAAATTCTTTCACTCAAACGTACCAATCACTTCCTATCCTTAATCAACCCTTGCTCTCGCCTGGTGTTTCTCGGGATTCAATCAAGCAAAACAGAAGCTTCCCCATTTCTCACCCTATGGACTCGTTTAAAATTCATCATACACGCTCAAGCCAAATGTTTCTGCGTGTAACGACGCATCGGCCAAGCGCATCGAGTCGTGTCATTTCTGAATTTCGATCGCCTTTGGTTGCAGATAATGTTAAAATTTCATATATTTTTTTAAGTAGGCTCATGCCGCGTTTGAGTCATGATCTGGAACCAGTGGTAATTGTCTCGAGAGCTGATATCTACTCTGTCTTCCTGTCGGAGGTTACGAAATCAGGGGGAGGAAAAGAACAAAAGGAAAAGGAAGGAATGAAGAAGATCCAAACCACCGGCCTGTGGTGGTTTCGCTGGATAAGAGCTCCATTGATCCTTGTTCAAAGGTGAGGGGTTTGAAACCCAGTAGAAACACTTGATGTCTTAAGTGTGATGCTGGGTGGTGGGTCTTCCGCCAGCGTCACCCAAGTTTGCTTGGCTGGCCGTCAGCTATAAGAGATTCCTCGCTAGCGTCACCTAAGTTTGCTTGGCCGGCCATCAGCTATAAAAAATTCCTAGGTCATATTAAAAAAAAAAGATCCCAAGCATGTCTCGTCTTCCACCTCGTCAGCATAACGGACAAGGACGTTCGTTCGCTTCCCGGAAACGGAACTTCAACGCCAAAGTTTTCGTCAGCTCCAAATGTTGGAAGAAGTAAACGAAGTTAATCCAATCATATATGTCCGATGATATCTCCCAGGAACACCCGAGAAACCCGAGAAGAAGGACTAGGCTCCAGTCCGAATATTCTCATCCGTGCTCTTCTCTTTCTTTCCCTTCCTTCAAAAACCAGAGAGGGACCGTGAGACACCATTGCGATTACCAATGAAGTTCTGGAAGATCCTGAAGAGGCTGATCGATGAGGCACAGCCCGATTGGCGTGACAAGTTCTTGTCCTACAAGGACTTGAAAAGTGGCTCAAGCTCACTTACCCGAAAGACAGCAGCTTGCGCCAGGTCAACCGCCTACGCCCGGATTCCGTGGAGGCGGAGGAGGCAGTCAAATTTGTGGAACTGTTGGATGGCGAGATCAACAAGATCAATGAGTTCTTCATGGACCAAGAGGAAGGGCATATCGTCAAGTGGGAGGTAAGTAATTTCTTTCTCACTTTTCTTGCTTGGTTTTCATCTCCCTAGATTTTTTTATAATTTTGAATTAGAAATCTGTGGGTGAGATTTGAGGCAACGGAATCCAGTGCACCAGGAGTGAGATTTAACAATTTACGATAGCTTGTTTTCTGTGAATGGCAGAGGGTGTGATTCATACTTGTTGAATTAGTCTGGTAATCATTGAATGAATGAAATAGCTCTGTTTTCTGGCATCTTACTGTGAAAGTGCTTTCATAACATGCAAGAGCTTTACCAATTGAGGGCTTGATCAAATTACTCGTGTGGTTGAGCTAGAAAGATGAAAGGATCTGAGCTGGATGGTAAATTTTAGAATAACGAGCGGCATGATCAAATTGATTGGTATTTGTGTTTCAATGCTTATAGAATAGCACGGTGGAAATATCAGAAGACATCATCTTGGAATTTTATAATCAGGCCTGCACATCACTATGAATTCCTTTCTGTTTCTTGAGGACAGAACCTATTTCAAAACTGAGATTTTGCTTGTGTTCGGTATATGATACGGAACAAAGGTGCTTTGGACTGATAAAATGCCTTAGGAAGGACCAGAATTCTGAAAGCCGGCAACTTCATTAACACGGTGCTGCTGTTTGTGATAACTACCCCCTTTTCCAACTTTTTCATGCGTGTCTTTGTTCGGTTTCTTTCCTACTTTTCTTCCAATTTAAAAGCAATCCATTGGTTTTGCTACTGTGATACTCTTAACTTGAAACTCCAGTCTCATTCCTCATGGGTCTCTTTGGAGTGTAGGCATTGCAAGATCGGGTAGCAGAGGTTGAGGGCAGAGACAACGAGCTGATGGAAGTGCATAGAGAAATAGTTGATTTCCATGGAGAAATGATTTTGCTGCAGAATTACAGCGCTATTAACTGCATAGGTATCTAATAGGCAAAAGATTTTTGTTGGATAAAGCTTGAGCTATGACAACGTATAAAATAGTCTGGTCATTGAAGCTCCATTTAAGTGCATACATCCACAGAAACATATAGCAACGGACATGAAGTTCAGAATTTGTGAATTAGCAATCATGCAGTATTAGTCCATAGTTACTTGGAACATGGTTTCTGTCCATTTAGTTATCTGGAAATCTGGTCTAGATGATGCATGGAGATGAATATACGTTTTATCTCAGGATGATTTGCTTGGGTGAAAGCCTTTTCTAAGAATAGCATTGGATTACTGTAATTTGGTAAATGTTATTGTAATTAGTTTCTGTAGTGATAGGCCGACTACACTGCTGGTGACCTTTCATAATTTTGTGAAACCACTCGGAAATCATAATATCTGCTAGTTGCAGCAAAAGGCATGCTGATTAAATCATAACTACAGAGCCATTGAGTAGATCTGTCTCATAATATCAAAACGGCTTAACATCTCACTTGAAAGAAACTTCCTGCTTGAAGGTTCAAGATGACTGCTTCGGAGCTTCCCTTGTTTTTCTTGCCTTAGATCATGTTTCAAACTGCAGGGTTAGTGAAGATAATAAAGAAGTATGACAAGCGAAGTGGTGCTCTGATCTGCTTGCCTTTCATCCAGAAGGTTCTGCAACAGCCATTTTGCAGAACGGATGTGCTCAAAAAGTTTGTGAAGGAGTGCGACATAATACTCAATCAACTTCCCTTCAAGATTGACCACCAGAGGGTAAACTTCGAGGCGAAGTGCGACAAGACTATGGCTGATCCGAAAGATAGCCTGGTTAGAGTTCCCAGTGAACTCGTTGGGATTGAGATCATGGAGAGCGTGTACAAGAAGCTCACTTTATCGGCTTTGCGTGTATTTGAGGAGATTCAGAGCAGGAGCTCAACAGTGAGCACATTCTCACTACCGCCTCTGCATAATAATCAAAAGGGTGAAGATTAGAAGAATCACCCATGTTGGTATCACACAAGCTAATTAGTGATTTGGAAGGATCCTTGGCTTCTTATAATGCAGTCTCTTTTCTCTTCCTGCTCAAAAGGTCTACTGATGTTAATGTTGGTTATCCTTCTTTTTTCCAGAGTCAGTTGCCTTGTCCTAAAACTATCCTTGAACAAGCAGAATAAAACATTGAACTTCTAGTGTGGAATTTAAGCAAAATATTTTGTTTCATCTTTGGCAACACTCTTCATTGCTTCATTTTCTTGATTGCTCGCTCTTCTGTGGAGCAAGACCTTGCTATTTTTCATGTCCTTGCTTCGAATTTCTCACGAGTGTCTGAAAGATCAAATTATTGCAGAATGTTATGCCTTTTATGAACTAAAGTCGATTTTTATAGGGATTTAGTTGCTGTCGAGACTGCATCGGGTTCTCATATGAAGCTTTTGTAGCAATGCCACAGTTCCACCCCCTTTTGTCGCGTCACCATCTTCGCATTGCGCCTATAATGTAATAGCCATTTGACTCTTTGCATCTGGTGTTCCATGTTCTTTTCATGATCTCCATCGCTCACGCTCTTCATGAACGAAACTGGAGCAACTCACACCTGGCATGAGACTTACCAAACATCAAGTTTAATCCTAGGGGCAAGTTCCATGTGACAGGCTCCAACCTTTTTCCATTATGACGCCCTATATATCAACCTATGCCTCCTTCCAAGTTCTTCCACTCTGATTTTTCTTCTGAATACTCCGAATCTTCTGAGCCGTGTGGATCAGTTCAAAGGTTTCCAACAAGATGTCCATTGGTGAAGAAGTGCCCGGTTTCCTTCAAGTCCTGTCTGACGGATCTGTCAAGCGCTTCGTGCCCGAAATCGCCCCTCCCTCGACTGATTCTTCCCTTGGGTATTTCTCAAAGGATGTGACGATCGACCCGACCAAACCAATAACTGCAAGAATTTTTATCCCCAATGCTCCTCCTACTTCCTTAGCCCGCCTCCCCATCCTAGCCTATTTCCACGGCGGCGGCTTCTGCATTGGCTCCACAACATGGCTGGGCTACCACCATTTTCTCGGGGACTTCTGTCTGGCGTCCCAGTGCATTGTCCTCTCGGTAGACTACCGACTGGCGCCCGAGAACCGCCTTCCCGTTGCCTATGAAGACTGTTACGCCTCCCTGGAGTGGCTAAGCCGCTCTAAAGGCACCGACCCTTGGCTCGAGCGAGCTGACCTCTCCCGCCTGTTTTTGTCCGGAGACAGCGCCGGGGCAAACATAGCTCACCACGTGGCGATCAGGGCGCTGCAGGATGCCGCCTGCCCCGTGTCAATCGTGGGGTTGATGTCGATACATCCGTACTTTGGCAGCGAGAGAAGGACCAAGATGGAATTAGCAGATGAAGGAGGCAAAACCGTCAGCACAAACGACCTGTTCTGGAGACTGAGCATACCGGAAGGCTCAGACCGCAACTATCCCGGGTGCAACTTCGAGATGGCGAGAATGTCGGCCGAGGAGTGGCGGCGGTTCCCCGCGGTGGCGGTTCACGTGGCGGAGCTGGATTTTCTCAAGGAGAGGGGGCTGAAGTATGCAGAGTTCCTGAAGGGGCAAGGAGTGAAGGAGGTGGAGCTGGTGGAGGCTAAGGGGGAGCAGCATGTTTATCATGTGTTTCATCCTAAATCTGAGGCCACTTCTTTGCTCCATAAGCAAATGAGTCACTTCATGAAGAGACTTTAGCATATCTTAGATGGATCATTTTAAACTATTAATGTTTATGGAAGTGGACCCAATTCGAGGAAAATTGGAGATTCAATCTCGAAAGTCCCTCGAGTTCTTGTTAGTTATCTAAAGAATAAATAGAACATAATACCCATTTTAGTGGGTTCGCAACAAAATGAGTTGACATTTCTAGCACTCTAGCTTGCCTTGGTGAAGCATTCCATGTCCCCAAATGCGAAATCAATGTCCTTGACTGTATTAGGTGGAGCTCAGAATAAGAATCTTTGAACTTTATCGTGTAGAAATTGTAGGAAAAAAGTTGATGAGAATAAATAAATTTGTCCAAGGCGTGCAAGCATAAATACCGTCCTTAAAGATAATTTCACCCCTCGGAGTGCGACTTTTGACATCTATCCTCCCAAGATACAACATGCATTTTTCTATATTCCGCATTGAATATTAGAAGGAATAGAAACAACATTATGTATAACCGAGCAAGGAAAATGAAAGGAAATGTTTTTTAAAGAAAGAATATTCTCTGTTTCATTCAGTGTATATATTTTTAAGATTGTTTTATGAGATTTTATATTCAAATAAAATAGAGCCGTTAAAAAAGCCATTGTAAAATAATGAAAGATTTATTTGAGAAATAAATTAAACATTACAAAACGATTGAAAAGCCGACTGTTAAGAAACTGTTATGTGACCATTAAAAATAATAATGATTTTCAATGCGGTTATAATTTTTATCAAAACTATTATTGTAAATATTTCAAAATATTATTGAAATATCCAATTGGACTAAGCTTGAGGGCCTCTAAGCCGAGATCTACTAGTTTGATCACATGTGACTTAATGGCAAATTTAACTTGACAATATATGGTGCAGTTTTTTGAACGGGATCCGTTCTCGTCCTAGAAGTTAGATTTGGGATCTAGTTGATGCCATTGTCAACTTAACGTGGTGCCCACGCTAGCTTATTTGGTAAGAAAATAATGAGTTGGAGGATGTTTTATAGTTCAAGATATATCTTTTTATGAAAGGTGTAAAGTCAAGGGCTTTCGATGATGTCTTGCCCAAAAGAGATCGTAGTTTAATACCAAAACGCACGCCTAAATAATATTAGGGATGAGGACGCAAGTGCCTTGGACTTTCTCCAGTTGATTTATTAATGCCATTTGAAAATTTATATTTATTTGTTCAGATTGGTACTTCTATAAACTAACAAAATTGTTGACTTAAATCCACACCAATGCCACATCAGTATTATCGTCCAACTAAGCATCATTGTGAAATGAAAGGACAAACTAAAAATCTAGAACTAGGCTAGGCATGCCGCTGTTGTTGTATATGTTTGCTCTTAACTTTTTATGATGAAATTATTTTTCTTTATTTATAGACAACGAGTTATCATGTAAAAACAAGTCGTCGAAATCTTTATTTTTATTGCTTATCTTTATTGTAGGTATAGTTTATGGACGGCGAAAAGCAACATGAAATAGTCTTAGTTCTTATATATTTAGACAAATAAAAAAGCAAAAAAAAAAAAAGAATTGATATTGAGACAATTATGAATTCCACAGAAATTTTCTTTACTTGTTCAAAATAATTTCAAACGATACCTCCAATTTCTTCTTCATCTCTAACCTAGTTGTCATCGCCCCCTCTCATTGGTTCTTAGATTTTTTTCCTCCTTCACCATCAGTGGTCAATTAGATGAGCAGACCAACGTGGCATTGGCGACTGCGATATTGGGTATCCTCATAAAATTTTTTAACGGCACGGGCCTTTAATGGAACATAGTTCAAAAGTCTGATCGCCGATCAGATGACTAAAACTGAATAGCACGTTACTTGGCATCAAATCATAGGACACATGAATTCTTTAATTTTTCCCTTCCCTTTGTGGTCAAACATAGGATCCACGATCGTTTTGCCCTAAATTGGCAAAAGCACGAGACCAAATGCTTCCGCACATCCCCCCTAATCCTAAAAAACCATCAGAGAAAGATGATGATGATTGGCGACTTCCGCCGCAGAATGCGGGAGGGGCAAAATGGGGAAACCGGAATTTCCCCCTCGCGGTATAAATAGGACCCGCTCCGCCACCGGAATCGCAATCGAGACCGAGAAAACCCTAATACGCTCCTCCTCCTCCTTCCCGATCGAGGTCGTCTTCCTCCTCTGCACAAAAACCAGAGAGATCTTCGCCCCCTCCGATTTTCTCTCTCTCTCAGCAGCAGCTAACCTTGTGTTTCCATTGCAGACGCTCCGTGTGTGTGTGTGTGTGTGTGTGTAAAACCCTAAGCCCCTCTTCTCGCCGAGCTCGGAGGTACTCGCTCTTTTTCCCCCGCTGTAAAGCCCTAGTTTTTCTCCCACTTCGCGGCTTCCGCGGTCGTGGGTTTGTGTCGGTCGTGTGGGTTTTTTTTTTTTTGGGTTGACGTGTGGAGTGTTCGTGTTTTGCAGGAGAAAAAATGGGGATGCTAGGGACAACGATGCCTACGAAGAAGAGCTCCTCGACTACGAAGAAGAGGAAGACAAAGCCCCCGACTCCGTCAACGCTAAGGCCAACGGCGAGGCCGCCAAAAGGTTTGATTTTTTTTTTCGCTTTTTTTTTCGGTTTTTTTGGCGATGGGGTCCGTTCTAGTTCAGTTGCTGCTGTTGTTCTTGCTCGTTGAGAGGGGGGATTTAGTAGATTTGGGTCTCGTTTTGGCGTGGATGAAGGGAAACGGAGAGTAGAAGCTGGAGTTTCGGGGCTTTATATCAGTATGTGCTTTTGGGAGCGTGTCTAATTTGGGTTTTCATGTGCCTAATGCCAGGGGATACGTGGGAATTCACAGTTCAGGATTCAGAGACTTCCTTTTGAAGCCAGAGCTACTTCGAGCTATTGTTGACTCTGGATTTGAGCATCCCTCTGAAGGCAAAGTTTTTTAAATGATTTGTTGCTCTTCTTCTTTTATCTGAATATATCTCTTTTCGCCATGTGTAAAGGTGTGTTTTTCCTGTCGTGTGCTTTGGTTGAAGTGGATGGCTTTCTGGGGATGTTGTACTGGTCCAATTAAGTATTAAACCGGCATGCAATTTTAATTCTAAAGCCTGAGTAGCCATTTAAACAGTAACAAGCACATAAGAACTGACAAAGATATAGCCATTAGATTTTAGAAGAATTATCTGTTGATTTGTTAGTAAGAGGCCTTGAATTCAGAACAGGAGACCTTAATCGAGATTTTTGAGCTTATATCTTAAGTATATTATTCCATAACAAAAGTTACAGGACAATTAGTAGAAGTTACCCCCCCCCCCCCCAAAAAAAAAAAAAAAAAAATGAAAGGATGTGTACATCAGATTAGACAAAATGATCTTTCAATTTGCTTGTAAGAAGCTGGAACCTCAAAATAGGGACTTAGAATGAGTCTTTCAAAAAGATATCTCTGTCTAGTTGCTGCTTCAATTTTTAACTTCCTCCTCTTGACTTGCCTTACTTTTATTGGCTTTCCTGGTGAATGTTCTGCTCCAATGACTTTCATTTTGGTCTTATTTTCTTTCAGGTAATATAACATACTAAAGCCATTCTCTTGATTTTGGAGA
The DNA here is from genome assembly GCA_017140325.1 of Eucalyptus leucophloia subsp. euroa. NCBI lineage: Eukaryota > Viridiplantae > Streptophyta > Magnoliopsida > Myrtales > Myrtaceae > Eucalyptus > Eucalyptus leucophloia. The sequence continues at coordinate 24,032,586 of CM029470.1, read as the reverse complement.
AATAACCTGGTTTGATAAACCTTTCACTTGAAAGGTTCTGGGAGGTTATAATTTTACTTACCGACGGTTCCTTCCATCCAATTTTCTTTGGTTCTTCACCAGTTCAACATGAGTGTATTCCGCAAGCCATTTTGGGCATGGATGTCATTTGTCAAGCTAAATCTGGAATGGGAAAGACTGCTGTTTTTGTCCTGTCGACTTTGCAGCAGATTGAGCCTGTGGCAGGGCAAGTTGCTGCACTTGTCCTCTGTCATACGAGGGAATTAGCTTATCAGGTTCTTGCTAGATCTGAGATTGATTTAATGTTTATTGTTGTAAATTTTGTGGGCATCACATTGAAGTTTTCTAATGCTTATCTGCTCTGCAGATATGCCACGAGTTTGAGAGGTTCAGTGTATACTTACCTGATATCAAGGTTGCTGTGTTCTATGGTGGCGTCAATATCAAAATCCATAAAGACCTATTGAAGAATGAGTGCCCCCATATTGTTGTTGGAACTCCTGGCCGGATACTTGCTCTAGCGAGAGATAAGGACCTTTCTTTAAAGAATGTCAGGCATTTCATACTTGATGAGTGTGACAAGATGCTTGAATCACTTGGTATGATTCTCATCCTTTTATGTCTTGGTATGCTGATCTACTTGATATTTTGCCGGGCCTTTTTTTATGGCTTACTTATTCATGTGCTTTTGCAGACATGAGGAGAGATGTGCAGGAGATATTCAAGATGACCCCACATGATAAGCAAGTCATGATGTTCTCAGCAACACTCAGCAAGGAGATCCGTCCAGTTTGCAAGAAGTTTATGCAAGATGTAATTTCTCGTGGCCAGTTATCGCTTCAATTTAGAAGTCTCTTCTGTTTTCCAAGCTATGTCCATGGGTTTTAAGATAGTCATAATTCAATTTGGGTGCTACAGTTGTCTGCTCTCACTGTCACATTATTTCATTGAGTCATCTTGTCGGAATTGCAGCTTGATGGTGGAAGAGTTGGTGAAAGTTGAGGATGTTGAGATGCACGTAGTGACATGAGTTGATTGTCGGAGGTCTTGAAGATCTTTCAGTCTGTCCCTGCACTAGTTTTGCTTTATATAGTTGTTTCAACTTTGGCTGTGCATAGCGCAAGATGACCTTTTTAACTTTTTGCCACCCATAGAGGGGTTTGTCTAGCTTGGGGTTAGTTTTGCAGCCTCTTGTGGGATGGCTCCTCCTAGGTAGGATGTGTAAAAGGATTCTGGCACTTGCGTGGTACACATTCTGAAAATCCAGCGAGGAGGCACCAGATGAAGCAAGACTAAGCGATCTGCTTCCATGAGTCATTATCACTGGATTCTGTTAGCTTCGAGAAGGCATCTAATATTATTTTGCTATGACCTTTGTTCCTTTCAGCCAATGGAAATATATGTTGATGAGGCCAAGTTGACTCTTCATGGTCTTGTACAGGTATGAGTTGATTCCTTTGTTTTCCACTTAATTGGTCTGCTTTGTGTGAAGTAATGTTTTAACTTGGAAAATTATGCAGCACTACATCAAATTGAGCGAAGCGGAGAAAAATCGCAAACTGAATGACCTACTTGATGCATTGGACTTCAATCAAGTTGTCATATTTGTCAAGAGTGTGAATAGAGCTGCCGAGCTGAACAAGTTATTAGTGGACTGCAACTTCCCCTCGATATGCATTCACTCTGGCATGTCCCAGGAGGAGAGGTTAGTCATGGCGAGCTTCCTTTCACTAGCTATTGTTTGCTTGGTTAATGTTGTCTTGGTGTATAGTTTTTATTTTTGTATTTTATCTTGGCCCCTGCTTTATACTAAGGATTTTGGGTGAGCATTATCAATGTGTGCCTGTGGAAGAGATCCTTGTGGTTCATTTATTGGTATGGTGCTTATAGTGTGGAGGTGGAGGTGTTTTTATGTATCTTTTTGATTTGTGACATTTTATTGTGTCCATAACAGATTGAGATGAGAACCCATCTAGGAGACATGACACTGTCAGTGTTATTCAAGACTTGTTAAGACTTCTCATCACCTTTTTTTTTGCTACTGTCTGGGACATAATGGTGCTAGATGAGTTTAATTTTGCCAACAGCCAACTCGCTGCAGCTCTAACATCCTTAGTAGCTTTTTAATCTTCACTCTTGATTTTTTATGTAATCTGAAATGCATTAGGAGCAATATCTGATTAGGTTTCTGCACCGTGATAACAGTTCAGCTTTGGGAAATGTCTTCTCATTTGTGGAAAACTTTATGTGCTTAATGTAATGGTATGGGGGCCATATAACTTTATCAGCCTCATGTGAATTTCAAAAATTTTCTATCCAATTTATAGGTAGTTGAGGCAATTGGGAATGTTGACTGGGAGGTTTTATTCTTGATCTTAAGGGAATGAGAAGCTTTTGTGGGCTTCATGTTAAAGAGCCATCACTCGCGGTAGTGAAGACTAATGTGTTTTTATTTCTTATAAGTATATTGGAATGTTATGTATGTGTTGCTTGGGCTTGATTAGCATCATATCTTTTATTCTCTTACAGACTGCTCCTTTAAGTCACCCTATAGGAAGCTGGTTGGCTTCTTGCCCATTGACCCTTAAACAGATTTAACTCTTTAGATATCCTTTGTCTAAGACTGTAACTAATGTTTAATGTATAGCCAATCTCGAGGATTGTCACTAATTTTCCTTTCTTGAATGTGTATTATATTTTTCTTTTTCTAGCGTGAATAGTTTCACTTGTGTTGGTGTGGTAATTCTGTTGCTGTTGACTTCAAGGGCTGGCTTTTTAAGTGTAGGATTTAGAGGTTAGCATTGCTAGGTGTTTTTGTTCTCTTTCCTGTTGCTAATACTGTTGTGCGATTCCTTTTAGGTTTATTTGTTGGTTTAGTCTGCACAGACAATTTCACACTGAGCTACACATGTTGCCCCTATGTCGTTTTTGTGAATGTGCACTGCTAAAGTGAATATTGGTATCAGTTGCGAAAAGCCTTCAACTAGTGTCATGTTCTATTTTGCCTTTGATGTTGGGAATGCTGTTTTGGTGTTCACCATGGTGTGCTAAGAAGTGATTGACCTTAAGCTGAATTTAATGTGGTTGTAGGTTAACACGCTACAAGGGCTTTAAGGAGGGGCATAAAAGAATCCTGGTTGCTACAGACTTGGTTGGTCGAGGAATAGACATTGAGCGTGTCAACATCGTGATCAACTACGATATGCCAGATTCTGCTGATACTTATCTGCACAGGGTATGCTAGTGACTTTTTCAACGTGAAGTTTTATTTTTGAACATATTCATAGTACTTTCAAAATGATATTCTGGGCCACTTAAATGACAGGTTGGTAGAGCTGGGAGGTTTGGGACTAAAGGACTTGCAATCACATTTGTCTCCTCTGCCTCTGATTCTGACATTCTCAATCAGGTAGATTTGGTGTTCCTAGTCTTTTATTCTCTTGATCCATAGGGATGTGTTTTAAACTTGTTGTCTGGTTTTAGGTACAAGCACGATTTGAGGTCGACATAAAGGAGCTTCCTGAGCAGATTGATACTTCTACATATAGTATGTTTTCTTTTTCCTGAACTCATTCAGAAGCTTTGGTTTGTCAATTGACGATTGCATGAGTGTCCGGTTTTAGTGTTGCATGATGTATTTTAGCATGTCTCAGCCTCGCACTGTAGGACAGGCTGTTTTTTGATAGACTTCTTTACTTTCATCTTGACATCAGTTCGTATGCATGGCATTTGATCTCCTCTTTTATGAGTTTATATTGTATGAGTATGCCTTGTTGGGGTCAGAATTTCTAATGACAGCTTTTATGTATGATTTCCGTTGTGCAGTGCCATCTTAAAGGATTGCTTAGTGATATCGAAGGCTGCACCGTTCGCAGAAGACTGGTTTTGCTGCCAGAGGCATTGTGGGTTTTGTTCTTCGAACTTTCTTACAGACTCTTGCGTTGTGGAGAGAGTTGCATGCTTCTGGCGCTCACCCTTTCCTTGAGGAATTTGTAATTTTTAGTATTAAGCCATCTCTACTCTGCTTTTATCATATATTCGGTGTGCCATTAGAGTTCTAGAACTATTTTTGACATTTAATTGCAGTAATACTTTAGTGACTTAGTCCTTAGATGTTATCCGTATATCTCGTTAATTCAGATCAAGTAGATGAGACGATTCCAATTATTTTAAGATTACGGGGTTTTGCTCAGGGTCGTTAGGAGCCTGTTCAAAACTGACTGTCAAAACTTTTATTGCACGGCTGCATTTTCAACTTGTGAACTTAATCTCGAAAGTGATGAGGTCAATCTGTGAATGTCACATTTTTCTCTACATTCTAGTGGAGTGATTCTTGGACTACCCCGTCTGGTGTTAACTTTTAGCGATTGGTTTCTTAGATTACTGTGGTCATGGGATGTTAGAGAAAACTGTTATTGACATTTGAAGATGATATGCTTTTCATTTTGCGGAAAATAAAAGAATGAATTGAAAAATGTTTTCTTAGAAATGATTGTATTATTTAGTATTATTGATCGTAAAAACTCATCCTCACCTTGGATACGTCGCCAGTAGAGTCCGTCCAGGGTTTCAAAATCAATGTTGGCAACGAAACGTAAGGGCTGCTTGTTGCGAGGCAATACCCAACACCTCATGGCATGAGCCAGTGCGAAGGCACACCTTTCTTTCAAGAAGTTTATTTCATCATACGAAAGATATTTTTCTTTCATCCAATGTCGTGAGTACTATATGTAATAAGTTTTTACAAATGTTTGTCAGTTCATTCTTCATGAAATAAACGGTGCTATGGTTGCTTTTTGAGATTTTACATACTGGTCACCTTTTACCGTTTCTATTTTCGTGGTTGTTTTAAGTACAACTTGGTCATCGGTAGGGTGACAGGCTCACCACCGCCCACCATTGACTCTCATAGACTGTCCTAGGCCATTGCATCGGTAACATCGTTTGGCGGTCGCTGGATGTCGGGTCGATTCTCTCGGATGTGTAAGCTTTGGCAGTTGCTAAATCCAAGTTCTTATATGTCTAGTGTCTAGAAATTACGTCATAATCAGAGGTCTTATGCAAAATGCTATCGAATATGATGGATGATATGGGTATGAATCAACTAAATTATTTTTCAAGTAGCAGTTTAATGTAGTTCTCCTTTCATTGTTTCCTTTTCACTATGAGAAGGAACACAATATATATAACTTATTTCCCTAAAGTAATTTAACAACTTCATGGATTATGTAAGATTCACTATATTATATATAGAGAGAACGTAAAAAGGTAAAATTTAAAATTTTTCAAACAAAGCTTCTGAAAAATGGAGTGGGTGTGTAGTGGTTAATTCATGTGCAGAGTGATAATGAAATTTTAATTTTTTTAGTAAAAAAACCAAAAGAGAGTTTAGTCATTTTGTCCGTCGACCCTCATCGTCGTGGCAACTCTATTTCATATAGCAAAGAACTACAAAAGCTAAACGTACTCAAACAAAAGGAATGGGATCATATGGAGTTAATGTAGAGTAATTAATGCGCGGATTTATAAGTGGACTTTCCTTAATCGTCCAAACGAGAAAAAGAAGGATTCGAGGCAATTCCCTTATATATATAAAGAAAAAATTAAAGTCAAACAAATCAATACTCGTAAAACGTCAAAAATGTAGTTGGCAGAGAATAATCTTGTAACATATGGGTAATTAAATTTGCAGTAATTTATAAGCACAGATATTTTTCTTTTGTAAGTCATTGAGTTGACTGCGTTGATTCTATATTGCTTCTCTGATTCACGAGCAAAAATTGAGCTAACTACAGGTTTAAGCACAAAATCTTCATTTTCAACTCTAAAAGCAATAACCACTGGGGGTTCGCCCCAGTGGCCACCCTTCCAACATGGAAGGGGGAGGTGAGGGGTTCAAATCCCCACCTCCTTAGGGAAGAGATGGGAGTAGGGACGTGTAAGTTTAAGAGTGGATTGTGACTCCCACGCCCTGCAAGAAGCAGGGCATAAGTCTGCGAGTAAGTGTAGAGTAGGAATAGAGTAGGACTGACAAAAAAAAAAAAAACTCTAAAAGCAGTCTCTTTTAAGAAAATATTGTTCAAAAAGCCTTTAGCCTATTATTTAGAGGCCAATTTAGTCCTAAACTTTTAATTGTTCTAATTTAGTTATAATTTTTTTTTTGATGAATTGCCTATTTTCTCAATAACCTTTTGACTTTGCCAATGTAGTTCTTCCGGGTAACTATCTAAGACTAAATTGGTAAATCTTCAAAGGGTTTAAGATTAAATTAGGAAGAAGTATACCTCAAGTGCCAAAACTTGACACGAAAGGACACTTAAGCGTTACTTCCAGTGAATTTCGTTAGACATCTTACATGGCAATTTTTTTAATTATTTTTATCACTTATGTGGCTCGCCAAAGAGCTAACTTAGCAAAGAACTGCAAAATCGACGTCGCTTTGGCATGGATTTGAATTTTAATATAAAAATTAATTAAAATAAATTATAAAAAATTAAATAAATAATTAAAAAACAAAAAAAGAGCCAAGGGAGGAAGGAGGCAACTGAGGGTTGAGCCCTCGCCACCACCGCCTCCCCGCCATCGTTGGGAAGGCCTTCGACGAGGGGGTGGGTCGACCGGGGTTGATGGGCCTTGGCTAGGGGCCGACGACCCTAGCTAACCGACGACAAGGGCTCGCGAGCCCTTGTCCAGATCTTGGTAGCGGCGGGGAGGGCTTAGCTTTCGCCTTCTTCCTCCCTTGGCTTTTATTTATTTTTTAAATATTTGTATTTTTAAAAATGTTTTAAATTTAATTTATTTAATTTTTATATTATTTTTTACGATGTTAGTAGCAAAACGATATCGTTTTTGTATTTGTCTAGTTACGTCGGCATACAAAACGATGTCGTTTTGCACTTACTTTGTCGGAAAATCACAATGTTAACATTTTGGCCGGATTTTCTTACCATTGGTAGTTAAGTGATCCATTTTGTTCTGATTTTGGTATTTAAGTGTCACTTTCCTAACTTTTAGTACTTAAGTGTCCATCCATGCTAAGTTTTGGCACTTTTAGTGTTTGACACTCGATTAAATTAATACAAAAAAAAGTTAAGAACTAAATTGATAAATTATTAAAATTTTTAAAACTAAATTTGTATAATTGAAAGATTTAGGGTTTAGAACTTTTTGGACGATTATCCCCTTTTTCGAAATAGGCTTATAGTGGGCACCAAAAAATAAGGATAGATCCAATGAGAATAATGAAATTTTCGAATAACCACGCTATATAGGATTTGAATACCTACAACATAGGGTTTTTGGAGATCCACCGATTCTCCTGTAGTAGAATCCTCCGGAACCATCGTGTTGTAAGGTGTGGGTTAAAGTCTTGCAACAAGCGGGTCAGTGAATGAAGGCTTTCTTTTAAGCAATGGATATGCTAGTTTTTCTGGGCGGTGCTGTTTTCATCCCCTATATGATTAAATCCACCAAATTTTTACCAAAATAACGAAATCTCCCTAACCAATCCACCGTACTTTAAAGTGGCGGCTGATTTCAATTTCCATGTAGGATTTAGTTGTCATGATTAAGAATTTCACGTGTTGTTTTTGTTTATCGTAGGCAATATTTTTTCATCTTTACTTTAGAATTTTACTTTCATAGAAATTAGTTTTGTTGAAAAGAAAATTGTCAAGAAACCTAATTATATTCTATGTTGGCGAGCAAATTGAGACTCGTACCCCTAGAGTGCCAAAATTTGGGACAAAGAGATATTTAAGTGCCAAAATCGGAGTAAAATGGATCAGTTAAGTACTAATGATGAGAAAATCTAGCCAAAATACTAATGTGGCATTTTTTTAGCGAGACAAATGCAAAACGATATCATTTTGCACTCTAACGTGGCTATATAAACCAAAACGATGTCGTTTTGCTTTGGATTTGAATTTTAATATAAATATTAATTAAATTAAATTAAAACTAAATTATTTATATAAAAAAGGCAAAGATGAAGATTGTAGAATGTGAGGGCTCAACCCTCTCCGTCGCCTCCCCATCATTGCCGAGAAGGGCTAATGACGGTAGGGGAAGGGTTGGTTAGGACTTAGTGACCTTGATTTGGGGTGAGGGTTGTGGCCCCTCACCCAAATTTGGGGCAAGGGTTACCCTAGTAGACGGCAGCCCTTGGCATAGTTGGGTGAGGGCTTACACGCCCTTGCCATCGACCAGGCGACACTGACCCCCTTCCCAGTGATAGTGGGGAGGCGAGGGCGAGGGCTGGGCCCTTGCCTTCTACAATCTTCATCACTCTCTCTCTCTCTCTCTCTCTCTCTCTCTCTCTCAATTAAATAATAAAAATAAATAAATAATTTAATTAATATTTATATTAAAATTCAAAAAAAAAGGCCAAGCAATATCGTTTTGGCTCTTCTTTGTTGACTCAGCTCTTCAGCGAGTCATGTAGGCAAATTATATTATTAAAAAAATTGCCACATAAGAAATCACTGGACTTAGCATTCAAGTATCCCAATTTTAAAAAAAAGTGGCATTTAAGTGTACTTTTCGTAACTTAGCACTCAAGTGTCATTTTATATCAAGCTTTGACACTTGAACTGTTCTTTTGCCCATATGAATGGGTCAATTGTCAAGTAGAATGTATACAAATTTTGAGCTAGGCGATTTCTTAATGCAATCACTTGTTTATAAACTTACACTTTTATTGGGCATTTCACTATCAAATATTTCCTTATCAATTGTCATTTATATACATACATATAATGGGATCATAGGATGAAACAAAAAAGAGACCGTCGTGAAAATTTTTCCAAAATATAATCATAGTTACTTTTTCGAATGTGAGACTTTAAAAGGTAAAATATAATTAAATCAATTACATAAAACTAGATTTTTTATTTTTAATTATTGGATGAATAGAAAGTGATATCATTGATGACCTGTTTAAAAAAATATCAAAATGTCTCATTATACATAACTTTTTCTTGTCAATGTTTTTAGTGTAATCCTACATACTCCAATATTGTCCTTACATGTTATGTATAAAGATATCTACTAATGGTAAAGAAAAAAGACAAATTATTTGATTTAGTAAATTAAAGAGTTGATATACATTTTCTTGGAAATATCTCTTTTTGATAAAAATTATTTCAATGGAAGTAAGATTTAAAAATAGAAAAGAAAACATAATGCCCTTTAGCATATGTGGGGAGAAGTGTTAAAAAAGTCCTAAATTTTTTGCACTTGTGCCAATTTAGTCCTAAACCTTTTTTGGTGCCAATTTAGTTCTAAACCTTTTTTACGTTGTGCCAATTTAGTCATTTTTTGCCAATTTTGGCCGGAATTTGCTGATTGGACGCCGGCCGGATAACATAGCATCATTTGTGCCTACGTGGACAACTTTTAATAATATTTTAATATTTTTGATTTTATTTTTCTTTTTTCCTTCTCCTCCTCCTTCCTCTAGTCGGTGAGGTCAAGCCACCTCACCAATGGCCGCGTGGGAAGCCTTGTGTTGGGCGGCGAGGCTCGCCCGCCCAGTGCTGTCATGGGCGAGGCTCGACCCTCGCCGATCGGCGAGGGCGAGCCTGGTCTGCTCTGCGCGAGGCCGCCCTCGAGGCTTGGGCAGTGAGCGCAAGCCTCACCCAGGCGAGGTTTAGCGCCGGGTGGGCGAGCCTCGCCGGCCATGGGTGAGGCTCAACCCTCGCCACGCAATGTGAGGCCACCCTCGTGGCCACTGGCAAGGCGGTCAGCGAGGTCGAGCCATTGCCTCTGGCCGATTGCCGAGGTTCGGCGACTAGCTGGAGGAAGGAGGAGGATGAGGAGGAGGAGAAAAGAAAAAAGAAAAAATAAAAGTTCAAAAATTCAAAAATATTAAAATATTATTAAAAATTGTTCACGTTAGCGCCGATGATGCCTCGTTAGTTGACCGGTGTCCAGTTAGCAAAATCCGGCCAAAATTTGCTAGAAAGGACTAAATTAGCACAACGTAAGAATGTTTAGAACTAAATTGGCATAAAAAAAGGTTTAAGACTAAATTGACATAGATACAAAAGGTTGAGGACTTTTTTTAACTTTTCCCATATATGTGGGATACCACAATAAACAAAAATGAAACATGTGAAATGCTTAATTATAATAACCAAATCCTAAATAGAAATAAATAAATTAGATGGGATCAGCGTATCAAATTGCAATTAAATGATTGAAGCGTATCGAATTGCAATTAAATGATTGAAGGCAATTTATTTTTATTTTCTTTAGTGAAAATGAGGGTGGATAGTCATATATGTAGGGTGGAAATATCGTTGCCCACTCTCTTAACAAAACTCGATCCTGATTCAAAAAATGAAGTAAATCTCCCAGTGAGCTATCTAATGCCCAAGTTTCATTTGCATCATATGATCGAAGTATTCAGATTTGCTGGTTAATCTGCCCCTTAAAGTATGACCGATTTCAACCTCTCGGGAATACTCTTAACATTTTCCCAATTAGGGAGAGGAGAGTGTTGCCAAAATTGGATATACATCTCACTTTTGAGAAAATATCCAAAATGAAAAAAGGAAACTAATCAGTGAAGATAAGATATATTGGAAAGAAGATAATCTTTTAGGCATCCACGAATTAATGAAAAAGGGCGTAAAAGATCTGGTAAGCATCAGATCATATCAGAAAATAGGGTCACCTCGTAAAAGGAAAGTTATAATTCCTGCCTTTCATGTTTCATTTTCCTGGTTATTCTCTAGGACGAGTCCCCAATAAATATATAGAGGAAGAACGAAGAAGAAGCACGTAAAAATTTCTCAGTTTCTTCTCGATACGATAATGGTGAGACACGTTTCTATATGTCTCCCATCTCTCTGTCTCCTATCTCTATCCTCAACCCCATCTCCACCCGTCTCTACTTTTCTTGCATTTTGCTAAATGATTTTTCTCTTTTTTTTTAAAAAAATTTTGGCAGGGATTTTTGGCTGGTATCCTGATTTTATGTGTAGCTTCGACAGCGTTTGGAGCTCGTGGTGCATATGGAGATGGCGACAGCGTCTTCAATGTTTTGGATCACGGTGCCAAAGGAGATGGCAACTCCGATGATTCCCAGGTAAGTCCTCTAAGATATTTTCAATTCTCGTACATGCATGGATCTCATCGATTTTTTTTTTTTTTTAATTGGTCTTTTACCTGTTTAAGATATGAGGAGATGCGTGAATAGGTGTGTCAATACTAAAGTTGCGAGACTTTTGGGTATGTTCTCGAAAAGAAATAATCTATTACTAGAGTGAATCGAAGTGTGAAAAGTAACCACACATCCAGTTCTTATAGAATGTGATTAGACCTATCAAAATGGGTCATACACCCATTTTTAACCCATATTTGATGAGCCGAGTCTTTATAAATGTCATTTATATTCAACAAATGAGTCATAAATATATTTAAACTGATAAAGTCTAAAATAATATAGGTAAAAAATGAGTTCTCAACTTACTTAGATCTAATGTACTCCTATAACTCTTCAAATTCTCTTTAAGTTTTACCTTTTGACTTTTTATAATCCATCCTTTTTGGTAATTTTCCCTTTAAATTTCCGTACTGGAGAGTTCTATGGAAGTATAATCTTTTCTAATCGTGACTCCATGCATTAGCCTCTAAGATGCCCAATTATAAAAAATTTCCGAGATCATATTTTTTGAAGAGCTCGCCAAAAGAAGTTGAGAGAAAATGTAGATTTAAGCTAAACTCTAATGTCAATATGAGATTACTTTGACGAAGAGCATTCAAGATTAGGGGATGTGACATAACATACTCAATCAAAACACCATATGTATAATTCACTTTTTATTTAGCTAGAATTACTCAAAGGATTGACCTAATTCTCATATACCCTATTAAGATCCAAGAGGTGGTAAGTTCGATCCCCATCATCTCTTTTCCCTTGTGATACCTATCAAACCCTGAAAAGACACTAAATGAAAGCTACATTATTTGCTTTATCTTGCATTTTTTTTTTCAAAAAAGAAACTTAAACCCTCTATGGGTCCGTTTGATTCGGCTTTGGAAAAATGCCATTGGGAAAATGTAAATACCTTTGAGGTAAAAGGGTTTTCCGAAATGTTAGACTGTTTGGTAAACTATAATTAAAAAGTGCTTTAGGGAAATGCAAGATTATTTGGTAAACATATATTTGAAAAGCCTTTTAGTGTGACTAAATTAAGTTTTTTAGTTTTAGTATTTTTAAAATTGCAAAAAAGAAACAATGACTATATAACATTTTGCATTTTCATGTTGAGAGTAATGTAAAAGATATATATTAATAAATTTTTTAAAAATTATATTAAAAGAATTTGATTATAGATTAGATGCAAAGCTCAACTTTTGGCCTATGGTTCTTTTAGGTTTGTTTTCAACTTTGATTTTTTTTTTAATTATTGCAGTATTAATCATCTTTGTTAATTAATGATCCTTCTAGTGTATTGATAAAAAGTTGGGCTATTAATTGTCAAAAGATAAAAATGACAAAAAATAAAATAAAAATGTGAACCCAACATTTGCAAAGGGTTATTATTATTATTTTTAAAATAAAAATAAAATCCGATGAAACTCCGTCGCCGATCAACTGCGGTTGGGGCGTGGGGGAAGATGATCAGTTTAAAAAAGAAGAAGAAGTCAACGGATGAATAATAGAAGTGGACTTGTATTTCAAATGCTGTCATTTGGCCAATGACACATTCAAATGCTAAACCAAACACCTAAATTTTTTTCAAGGGGTTTTCGGGGCTGAAAACTCCTTGGAAATGCTGAATCAAACAGGGCCTATGAAGGTTTTATTTACTTATATTATATTAATGAAGAACTAATTTTTGTGTGTGTTTATTTAAAGGCCTTCTTGAAAGCGTGGGAAGCAGCATGCACAGGTGACGGAGCAGGACAAACTCCAACAGTTGTGGCTCCTGCTGGGAAATCATTCTTAGTCCATCCCCTCCATTTTCAAGGCCCTTGCAAATCCGCCGCCATCAATTTTAAGGTATTTGGGGAAAAATAAATAAATAAAAAGAAAAGAAAACGCTAGAGATGGCCATAAAAAGCCAATTGTTTGTTTTTTTATATTTATATATTATGAGCATTTTTCTTTTATGAGGTTTCAATTTATTCAAGTTGTCTTAGTACATTTTATGGGGCTGTTCTCACAGCCATTCTCAATCACCTCTTAGGTTAATTTTAGTGAAATTGTTCCTTAATCAATACGAGAAAGTCAACTTTAGATTGGGTAATTGGAAAGGCGGAGCCGCGGCTCTGTTTTAGACTGGAGTGAACAGAAAAATGGGCCAACTTGGACAAGCAAATTTCTTGGGCTCGACTTGCCCACTTCGGCCGGCCTGGCCCAGTAAAATTTACATGGGCAAATTAGTATTTTCTTAATCATGGCAGTGATTTTTGACTCAATTCACCATCGATCAAATCCTCTCAGACTTGTTCAAAATAAAAGATAAAAAAAAAATGAACTTTAATTTCCCAGCAATCTTGGCTAATCGTTTCATTGAATTATCAATTCTTCTGGGGATTTGAATACAATTTTTTTTAAACAGATTTTGGGGAATATCACAGCGCCCGCCAAAATGGAGGAGTGGAAAAATTGTGAATCTCAAAGCTGGATTCTCTTTTCAAAGATCACCGGTCTGACGGTGACTGGGGAAGGGACTGGATTCCTAGACGGTCGTGGTCAGATTTGGTGGAACAAAGCCAAGTCCGACATCCTTCCACATGATGATAGCAACGGCGATTGCGAAAGACCTAAGGTCAGTCCCCTCTTTTTATTTCCTTTTTAATTAGCAAATATGATTTTTTTTTTCTTTTGGGTAAGAAAAAGAAAAAGAAAAACCCTAGTACACCATTTATCATTTAAGTCTACAATAAATTAATTTTATATAGAAAATTGCATTTACATTGATTCTTAATATATATATCACCGGAGGCATACAAGTCCAGCATTTTGTTCATGACCAGATCCATGGTAACGGTTGATTATGTGAAACCTCACTTAAGGGCCGTCGATTTGGGTCCAAACAAGAGTCTTTTGCCAAATGGACGGACCTGCTGGAATTAAAATCGAAGGGTTTTTCTTTTCTTTCTCTCTCTCTCTCTCTCTCTCTCTTTCCTCTCTCGGCTTGATCATGGGTGGAATTTTGCAGGGAGTAACCTTCCACCAAATAGAGAACCTTGAACTCAGTGGGCTCACCCATTTGGACAGCCCAAGGGTCCACATAAGACTTGAGAACTGCACTGGTGCAAAGCTCACTTCCCTTCTAATCCAGGCCCCTGAAGACAGCCCCAACACCGATGGGATCGCCATTGGTGCCTCAAGCCACATCCAGATCCATGACTCCACCATCAGAACTGGTAAGCCCGCCATGCTCCGTCTATTTCGCAAAAAAATAAATAATTTAAAAAATATTTTTTCTAAATATGATCGCTAATTCCATTTGAAATAATCAGTTAACGATTGATGCTTTCATTATCGACGCCGATTTTTGCCTAAATATTTTCATGGGCCGACGTAGATATTTTTCACTCATTCGTTTTTTTAAGTGATACAAATAATTAATTTTAAGAAAATATTTTTCTAGATCATTTATTTTCCACGAAACAAGTTGGGCCTTTTGACTTAAATTTCCACCATTTTGTTGACTTTTTGACTACCCTGGTGAGCTAATGAGAATGTGAGCAGGTGATGATTGCATTGCCATCAAGGGTGGGACCTCGTTCCTCGACGTCAACCGCGTTAAATGCGGGCCTGGCCATGGAATTAGGTTTGCCATTCTTCCTCCTCATAACATAGATCCCCACAAATTCTTTGTATCTTATTTACTTCGACCCAGAATTCTCAGCCTGTCGTTTGGCGTACCATGTATAAAGTGAGGATAAATCTCGTAAACATGCCATGTTTGAATGTATTGAAAAGAGAGATTGCCAAACAACGAAAATGAAGTATAAATGGTAGTTTAGTATTATGATTTTAACCTTCCAAAAATGTTATTTGATACCCTTTTCCAATGACATTATTTAAGTCCCTTTTCTTTCTGAGTTGAGTGCATACAAATCAATCACAGTGTGGGAAGCCTAGGATACGAAGGAGAATACGAGACGGTGGAAGAAGTCAATGTTCAAAATTGCGAATTCAAATCATCTGATAATGGCGCGAGGATCAAGACATGGGAGGTCGGTTGGGATGCATTAATTTTCAGTAATCAATAATAAAATTAGGGGTAACACAAATTTTAATCATAATACCCAAATCGACGTCTGTATTAATTTGTATTAATTATTTTATATTGAATTAATCATCTTTGTTTTGTGCTGTGTAGGGTGGATCTGGCTATGTTAGAGGTATCCATTTCGAAAATATTGTTATTTCTGACGCTCGTAACCCAATCATAATCGATCAGAACTATTGCGACGATCAAAAGAGAAAGTGCAAGGTAAACACCATGATTCCAGTAATGCTTGCATGGCTCTTTAGGGAACTTTATCAAATAGCTGCCATCATAAGTCTATCTATATAGAATGCATTAAAACAGCAGAATTTGTGATCCGTGTTGTGTCTCATTCGAACCACGATTGCAGATGAGTTCGTCGGTAGTGGAGGTGAGCAATGTGACATTTCGAAATGTGCGAGGAACTTCAGGGAACCAGCCGTCGATCAAACTGCAGTGTGCGGGAGGCAAAGGTTGCACGAACATCGTGCTAGACCACGTCAAACTCAACCCTCTGGAACCTGGGAAGAAGAGCTACGCCGATTGTGAGAACGTGGTCGATGGTAATTTCGACGACGTTGATCCTCAAGTTTCTTGCAAAACTTCGGGGGGTTAATTGTTGTAGCTGATGGCATCCATGCAATAAGTTGACCGAGGTTCCCGTCCAAAAAAAAAGATAGGTTATATGGTTAATTTAATCAGACTTATATGTGTCTAGTGGTCGAGATGACTTATGCAATTTGTAATTCAGGGAATGGAGGCACTAGAGTTGATGTTCGGGTGAAACTATTTTCAGTTATATCTGAATAACACGTGCCTCTTTTTGTCTTTGTATAAGTACATTTGTTTTGTTGAGTTCTACTTTTTTGGTAGGAATAGACTCATTACATCAATATAAACGTAAGTACACAAAGAAAGAGCTCCTCCAAGATCGTCGGCAATGCTAAAATAGATAGTGTTAGAATTATAGACTTAGTTCGCAGAATTATTAAAAGAATCTTGTTAGGTGATTGGATAATACTTGGTAAATCATTTTTATTAACGAGTTTTAGTATTTTTAGCCAGCGGTGCACTATATGCAATTTGAGTATTCAAATAGTGATGCGGTACTTCTTTTGTATATAAATAATCACATAAGCAAAGATTTCAAGGACAATTAGAGTGTAAAAATCACATGATTACGAGACATGGGTGAAATAATAGTTAGAATTCATAACTGATATAGGAAAAAGATAAAAAGGATGAGATGCATCTTCCCAATTCCCCCCCATACATTTTTCTTCCCGGAAAGAAGGGAATACTGGAGTATGCAGCAGGGAGTCTCCACCTCTTGAAGGTATTTTTCTCTTGTCATTTCTGCCTTGAACCTTTCAAGGACTTGTCCAAGTTGAGAATTCTTAACTTATATAGGAAAAGATAAAAAAGATGAAATGCTCAACATTAAAATTGAGATGTACTATGATACCCTATTAAAAAGAGGGGAACAAAAAAATACCAGATACCCTCCTCATTTCCTTCACTCGATTACAACTTCTCTCTTCTCTATTTTTTAAAATACCGTTCTGCGTATTAACACAAACCACATTATTAAAAAAATCAAATTACCCTCCCTTATTAAATTGTCTCACCCTAACTCTAAAATGACTAACCACAAACCCATAAAAAATCTCTAAAGCCCAGTCTCCCGCACCCACCACCACCACTCGCCACCGCCGAACGTGATTACCTATCACAGGCACCGCACCGTTGCTCTCCGGCGCAAGCCCACTGTGGGATCGTGAAAGGGCGTGGCGACCTCACGTCTCGGTTGGCAAGGGTGTCCCTCAAACAATGACCAAGTCAATCCATGGTTAAAGATGTAAACTGAAGATGTAAAATCTGTCGGGAAGAAGTCCAACATGTACCTATAAAAGGTTGATTATACAAAGATTGTGTAGCGTGCGTTATCATAATTCCACTGGATAGTAAAAAGAAACAAATTTGAGCTGCAATTGAAATGCATTCAAACTTGCAGAAAGTGGAGTTCATGGAAAGTAATTGATGAAAAAAAATTGGTAAAATATGATTGTGCTCTTTGCTAAAAGAAGAAAAACGGACTCAAATCATTTCGTTTAGTGGAATCGATTAATAATTAGATTTTGTATCTTTCAAGTAAAAGAATAACGGGGAGTTTAAGTCATTTTAGTTTGTTGTGGCATTTCATTCTCAGGAAAAATTACCAAAATAGTCTTAAATCTAGTGCATTTTTTTCAATTCAATCATAAACCTTTTATTTTTTTTTGCCAATTTAGTCTTATACGTTTTGCATTTATGCCAATTTAGTCCATATGACCAATTTTGGTTGACCGCGTTAGCTGTCCAGCTAACACTAATGTGTCAATATTTTTATTTTTTTCTCTCTCCCTCTCCGTCTCCCTCTCCCTCCCTCTCCTTTCCCTTTCCTCCTTCCTACAACAATCGGCTAGAGGCTCGAGCTAGCAAGGTCAACCTCGTCGGTCACTGGAGAGGCTTGCCCTTGCCCAACCTCGGCCACCGTTGGGAAGGCCTCAATGTCTTTGGCGAGGTCGAGTCTCGCCCTCATCCAACCATGGTGAGGCTCGTCCTTGCTAGCGATGGCTGAGGCTACGAGAGGGCGAGCCTCCCCAGTGGCTAGTAAGGTCGACCTTGTTGGCTAGAGGAAGAAGGAAAGAAAAAACAAGAAAATCGAAAAAAAAAATTGACATGTCTCCGTCGATCGGATGATTGGCATCCACATTAGCATTGATTGGCCAAAATTGGGAAGATGGATTGAATTGACATAAATGCCAAATGTTTATGATTAAATTGGAAAAATTGCAATAAGTTTATGTCTATTTTGGTAATTATCCCCTCGTCCTCAAGGTAGCTCTATTTCTATATACAAAGAACTACACGAACTAAAAATAATCACACAAAAAAATGGGATTATATGGAGTCAATGTGGAGTAATTACTGCGTAGATTGATAAGTGGACTTTGTCAAGAAGGGTAAAATTACCAAAAAAGCAATAATTCTATTGTACTCTTACTAATTCTGTTCAAAACCTTTTAAATGTACTAATTGAGTTTTAAATGTTTTCATATTTTATTAATTGAGCATATTTTGGTAGAAAATTACTAACGTAAATGCCTACCATCCTATGTATATAGTTGTTAGTGATGTGGAAATTTTTAATTTTTAAAATATTCGTTGAATTTTTTAATAATTTTTTTTTTTGGTTTTTTGTTTACTTCTTTGTTCCCCTTTTCTTTAGTTCTTTTTCTTATTCTTTGTTGTGAGGGTTGGCAAGGGTCACCGGCTATAGGCAAGGGCTGCAACACTCTCACTAGCAGTCCTTGCTAGGGATCTAGCGAGGGCTGGCATGCCCGCACGCCCACGAGTTGGCCAATGAGGGTGTCATGGCCCCCACTCAAGGGCTAGGGCGAGGGTAGCCAAGCCCTCACCGGCTTGCGGCCCTCATTGCAAAGAAGGAAAAAAAAAAGAAGGTAAAGAAAAAAAAAATCATACAATTTATAAAAAGTTCAAAATTAATTTTAAAAGATATCCATGTCTGCGCTAGTCATATAACGTAAGATAGTTGACATTCATGTCAATAGTTTTTGATTAAAATTGATTGAATGGACTTAATTGGCAAAATGTAAAAAGTATTTATAATTTAATTGACACAATTAAAAGATTTATGATTGACTGCTAAAAGTGTAATAAGTTTGGTACCTTTTTTAGTAACATACAAGGCCATTTCCTTTTATTCTCAAAATAAAGAAGTATATAAAGAAAAATAAAGTCAACCAAATTAATACTCGTAAAAAGTAAAGTGGATTTGGCTGGGCATATTCTGATATCAGTAGATAATTAAATTTGCAGAAATTAATGAAAGAAAAGAAAAGGGTTAAGGGAATTTTATGCATAGAAATTTGTCATGGATAGAAGCATTTCAGATTGTGAGTGGATATTCACATTAATCACATAGTGCAATCGATTGTGGTAAAAAGAGAACTTAGGATTGCTTCTCCAACGTATCTTGTCAGATCACATTTCCTTTTGGGAAGTTGCAACTGTTGCCTCTTGCCTTTTATGGTTTTCTTTTTAATATGGTCTAAGCCTTTCATGGTTCATTTTCCTATTTATATTCTAGGACAAATTGTTGGAGGCAATTTGCGCAACCCAAGATCTCCATAATTAAACAAGTACATGCATAATTGACTAGAAAGATTAACGCACATATTTTGGGATCCATTATTCTTGAAGTGGAAGCGGAAACACAATATTCCACGCGTAAGTCCTTTTTCTCTATTACCCTCCGTATCACTAGCTCAATGAGGCGGCCCCCCTAAATACTCATTAGGTGAGTATACATGTGAGAATTATGGTTAGAGGAGATATTTGAGCACTATTTATAGAATTTCCAGCTATGCCCCCTTATTACGGGTTAGGCTCAATTCGGCTTACACTAGCTAGCCCTATATTAGACTAATTAAGAAACATTCTATCTCACCTTAGACCAATCCTATTTTACGGTAACTGTAAAAACAGTGAATTACAATATCAATTAATGTAGTCCACATTAGGAAAACTCTTACACAAGTCCCCAATTAATCTAGAGAGGAAGAACGAAGAAAGCGCTAGTACCCCGACTTCGGACCCATCTTGTTTGCACGGTCGCAAGCACCTAAAAATCTCCCATCTTCTTCTTGATTACAACAATGGTGGGACACGTTCTTCTACCCCATCTTCACCTAACTTCGCTTTTATTGCATTTTGCTTAATGGAAATTTCTGATTTTGGCAGGAATTTTTGGCTAGCATCATGATTTTATGTGTAGCCTTGATCGCGATTGGAGCCCGTAGTGCATATGGAGATGACCTCTGTCTTCAATGTGTTGAATTATGGTGCTGAAGGCGATGACTAGTCCGATGATTCCGACGTAAGTCCCCTAAAATTCTCATATTTCTCATGGATGCATGGATCTCACGGAATACAAGGAGACTCGCGAATAAGTGCACCACCACTAAAATCACAAGACTATGGGGCGATCTTTTATATATCCATGAAAAGAAACCATCCGCGACACGAGCGCATTGAAGTGTAAAAGAGCAATGATATGCTTGATTCTTGTCGAACCCAATAACTATCTTATCTTTTAAGTGTTGATACTTAGGAGTTTTATGGAGGTAAAGTTTTTTTTTTTCTAATGGTAAATCTATGGATTATCCTCTAAGATGACGTAATTAGCATTTCTAGTTACTAAACGTGCTGCATGTGACATATTTATCTAGGGATCACCATATTTTTCAAACAAAATAAACTAGCAATGTCCGAACTTGCCAAAAGAAGTTGAAAGAAAAATTGGGTCCAAGCTAAAAATTTGTTACAAAATTACGCCAAGGAATGTCGGACCAAGAATTCGAGATTAGGGAACACGACCTAACCTATTTAATTAGAACATCATACGTATGATCTACTTTTTCTTTACCTAACCAAAGGATTGACCTAATACTCATATACCCTATCAAGATGCAATAGGCCGTGAGTTTGATTCATATCACCTATTTCCCTTTGTAAAACCTATCAAACCCTAAAACGACACTGAATGGAAGTTACATCATGTGCTTTATCTTTCTTCGTTTTTTTTTTTAATACTAATCTTACCTTGATGACGTCTTAACCTTTGATTTCCTTTCTTTTTGTGTGTGTGTGTGTATTGAAAGGCCTTCTTGAAAACGTGGGAAGCAGCATGTACAGGTGACGAAGCTGGACAAACTCCAATGCCTGTGGTTCCTATTGGAAATCATTTTTAGGATGCTTTTGGTTCAACATTTTGAAAACGAATTAGGAACATGCAAAACAGTGTAGCTTAAAAGACTTTGAGTAAATGCAAAAATCGTTTGGTAAACTATGTTTTGGAAGCAACTTGAAAAAAATGCCATTTGATAGAAAACAAATTTGAAAAACCCCTTTAGGTGAGTAATATATATTTTAATTTTTATTTAATTAAAATTGAAAAAAACAATATATGCAACTTTAAAAAGAATATATATATATATATATATATATATATATATATATAAAAAATGACATAAAAAATGCTAAAAAAAATCAAATATATATAATTTAAAAAAATACTAAACCCTTCGACGGTTCGGCAAAGGGTTATAGCCGCTGACAAGCAAGATTTGGTGCTAAGAGCCGTCGATTGAGGTCACTCAAAGGCAAAATTTGAAATTTGATTTTTAGTATTTATATATATTTGATTTTTTTTTAGCATTTAAAGAAATAATGACAAGGGCAAATTTAGAATTTTGAAGATGGGTGAGGGTGGATTTGGAAGAAGAGAATGAGTTTCAACATTTGATCAAATACTAAAAGCTCAATGTTAGTCTCTATTAGTATTAGGCTTTTAGCGTTCCCAATATTGACTTTCACTTGAAAGTTATTTCAAAATGGTTGTCAAATGATTCAATATTTTTCCAAAGGGCTTTTAAGGTCGAAATGCCATTTGAAATACTGAACCAAATGCACCTTTAATCAATTCCCTCCATTTTCAAGGTCCTTGCGAGCCCACTACCATCAATTTTCAGGTACTCATGGAAAAATAAATTAACGGAAAAAAAAATGAAAAGAGAACATAAGAGATGGCTATAAAAAGTCAATTCTTTTTTTTTTTTGTTTGGTACCATTATTTTGACTTTCCTAAGATTACGAACAATTTCTTTTCTCAAATGTCACTTTATTCAAATGATCTTAGTACATTTACAAAGTTGTTCTCATGGTGATTTTAATACTGGGGAAATTACAATCCCCTTTAAGTTAATTTTAGTTAAATCGTCTTTTTAATCAACATGAGATACTCAATTTAGATTGGGAAGTTGGATGGGCGGAGTTGTGGACCGTTTCATATCCGACTGGAGCAAAAGCCAAAATGGGGTGACTTGAATTGCCCACTTTGGCCGGCCCAAGCCTAGTTAAGTCTTTTATTTTGGTCAGAAAGTTAACTTCCATTACTTAACCATCATTAGAGTGCCACAAAGTTTCGACATCTAAGCATAAAATTAACAAAAGAGAAGGAAGGGGGGGCAGTTTAGCCAATTAAGGAAAAGTTCTCCTGCTTTGTGGGCTTTTGCGACCCAATCCGCTGCTCTATTGGCTTCTCTAGGCTTGTGGTTTAATTTGACATTGGGCATGAGCTTCAAGAGGGATTTGCAGTCCTCGGTTACTGTTCGTGCGGCCCATACGCCTTCCTTTTGGCCCAAGATGCTTTGAATTGCTTCAAGATTGTCTGAGATGAGTTGGAAGTCAAAGTCTTTTTTGATTTGGAAGTACAATCCTGAACGTGCGTGTCTGTCCTGTTCGAAGCTTTGAAGAAGCTAGAGCAAACCTTCCTTCACTGCTAGGGTTTCGACAATTAGGGCAGAGGGCGCATGGATTGGTTTCGCGAAGCCGTCCATGAGAAGTCCGGTGCTGTTCCGAACTACCCTTGCTACCGAACTGAACATGGAGGAGCTGCACCAGGTGCTGTCGACGTGGATTAGACAGGTATGGAAGTTTTTGGGGTGGCTGTTCATCAGATTTGGGTTCTGTTCTGTGGATGCCGGTTACTTACATTGCTGGGTTTTGATCTGTAGATGCCAGTTGATGAACAGGAGGCTCGTGGTAGTCGCATCTTCAAAAATCAACCTGAGGTTGGGCTTACAAGCTTGGAATATTAGGGCATTCCTTGCTTTCCAAATCTGCCATAGAATCTAGGTGAAAAAAGCTTTTGATTGATGATCCACCGCCGAGGTAAAGATTTCTGAAACCCATTTGTCTATACGGGTCATCTTCTGTGGGGAGGTATCGATCATCAGTCGCGGGTCTGACCATATCTCATTTGTCCAGCTGCATAGCGCGAACAAATGCTTGATCGTTTCTAGGTGTTGGTTGTAGATAGAGCATCTTGGATATGGTATTATCTTTCTTTTGAATAAATTTTCTTTGGTGGGGGAGAGCATTGTTGCACAGGCTCCATACTAGGTATTGAACTTTGGGACTAGTTTGTAGCTTTCAGATTTCGCGCAATAGTGTTTTGGGAGTCTGGTAGGAAGTAGAGGGCAACATTGCTGATGAAGGCTTCTCATAATCTCTGAGTAGATTGTAGCCACTCTTAATTGTGTAGGGTCCTGATCCGTTTGTTGTCCAAATTAGTTGATTAGGCTTCGGGGATAGACTGAGAGGAGTCGCTAGTATTTCCTTTGCTATACCTTCAGCGAAGATCATATTAATTATCTATGCATTCCATTCTCTGGTATTTTGGTCTATCAATCCGAACACCCTTTGTGGGTCTTCTCTGTTTGAGAGACCGCCAATCTTGCCCATGGTTAGCCAACAATTCTCTCGAATTCTGACTTCCTCTCCACCTCCTACTTCCCATTTTATTGCAGGTTCTATCACCTCCCTACCTATTAAGAGACTTTGGCATCCCCAAGATGGTCTGTGACCTTTAGGAGCATTCCAGAAAGTGTGTCTGGGAAAATATAAGCTCCTTAGAATTCTACTTCATAGGGCTTATGGGGTTTAAATCAGAGGCCAAGCTTGTTTCCCTAGCAAAGATTTATTAAAAGTCACAAGATCTCTAAAGCCAAGACCTCCACAGTCCTTTCGGGTTTTTAAAAGGTCCCAATTCTTCCAATGAACCCTTTTTTTTTTTTTTGTTGAATTTTGCTTCCACCAGAAATTAGAGATTCGTTGTTCTATCGCCTGACAAATAGATATTGGGATTTTGAAGAGAGACATAGCATATTGTGGTAAAGCTTGGACTACTGTCTTGATAAGGATCGCTTTCCTTGTTTTGGATATGAGTTTTTCTTTCCAGCCCTCTAGTTTCTTTTCAACACAATCAAGGACCCAAGCAAACATGTCTTTTTTGGTCCGGCCCCAATCTAAAGGTATTCCCAGGCATTTCCCTGTTTTTTCCATGATAGGAACCCTTAATTGATTCGCTAGGTTTGATTTTAAAAGATGAGGGCAGCCCTTCTCGAAGAACATTCCAGACTTGTTTAGTTTGATGGTTTGACCCGAGGCAAAGCAGTATTGGTTTAGGATGTTTGCCAGATTTTGGGCCTTAGTGATTGTTCCATTAAGGAAGAAGATAGCGTCATCAGCAAAGAGGAGATGAGATAGAGTGGGGCAAGATGGGTTTAGTTTGATACCTTTGAGAATTTGGTCTTCAATGGCCTTTGTCATGAGTGATGAAAGAGCATTGGCCATGAGAATAAAGATGTAGGGGGATAATGGGTCCCCTTGTCGGATTCCTCGAGATGGGCTAAAAGGGTTGCAAAGGTCGCCATTAACTCTCACACTATATGAGACCGTGGAGATACATTTTCTGATAAAGGATTCCCATTTGTCACAAAATCCCAGCTTTAGCATATAATCACAAAGGAAGTCCCATTCCATCCTATCAAAAGCTTTTTGCATGTCAAGTTTAAGGACTACCTGAAATTTCCGCTTCCTTTTCCTCACTCTTAGCTGATGTATGACCTCTTGAACAATGAAAATATTATCCTGGATTTGATGGCCACTAACAAAAGCACTTTGTTCTTGGGAGGTTAGGTTCGGGAGGAGGGGTTTTAGTCTGTTTGCCATAACTTTGGCAATGATTTTATAACTGAAATTGCAGAGGCTGATAGGCCTATATTGGGTTATACTTTCTGGTTGTGCTACTTTAGGGATAAGAGTGATATGGGTCTTATTCAGTTTAGGATCGAGAGTACCTTGGCTAAAGAAGGAGTCTATCAATTTGAAAACATCATCTCGAACCACCTGCCACTAGCTTTGGTAAAATAATCCGTTCAGTCCATCCGGCCCTGGTGCTTTGGTAGCTCCCAATTGAAATGATGTGTTTCTTACTTCTTCCTCTGAGATAGGCTTGACTAGGTCTGCATTCATCTCATCATTTACTAGCTGTATGCATTGGTCAAGGATAGGTTGATAATTTCTCTCCCCCACCGTGGTATATAGACATTGATAGAAAGCCCTGATATGTTGTTTTATGATTGAAGGCTCACGACTCCATGTGTCTTCATCAATCCGTAACATAGAGATCTTGTTTCTAATTCTCCTTTGTATAGTTGTGGCATGAAAAAATGTTGTGTTTTGATCGCTCCATGTGAGCCACGTAAGTCTTGAACGCATGCTCCAATACATTTCCTCTTGTCGCCACGGGCCTTTTATTTTCCCAGCTACATTTCTGTACTCCTCTTCGTCGTGATGCTCCTCTTCCTTATTTGTCAACTCCGTTAGTCTTTGCTTGATTGAATCTATTTGGTGGAGTGCATTGTGAAATTTTCTTCGGCTCCATATGGTTAGGTCAGCTGCAACTTTCTGTACTTTACATGCAAAGTTTCTTTGGTAAATGCTGTTTTTTCCCCAAGCCTCTTGGATCACATCTATACATTCTTTTTCTTCAAGCCAGCATGCCTCAAATCTGAACTCTTTCTTTCTTCTTGCAGGTTTTGGTTCCAGTGTAAGTAGCAAAGGATTGTGATCCAAACCAATCGCCGGTAGAGCAAGGACCTCCGCGTTTGGAAATTGTACTCTCTATGCCCAATTATATAAAGCTCTGTCAAGCCTTTTCTTCACTAGGTCATTTCATGCTCTATTGTTGGTCTAGGTAAATTTATAGCCTTTGCTTTCCATATCCATTAAGGAGCATGAGTCCATGCAAGCACGAAAGGCCACCATTCTGTGTCTATCTACTTCTCTTCTTCCAACTTTCCCAATAATAAAGAACCTCGTTGAAATCTCCCATTTCAAGCCAAGGTAGATTATTGGATGAATGAATTGAGGATAGCAATTGCCAAAGGCTTAATCTCTCTTGGAAATAGGTATATGTGTGCAGAAATGATATTCTCATCTGATCACTGCTGCTGCTAACTTTACACTTTACATCAATAATCTCCCTAAAACATGCTAGAACTTCCACTTGCACTTGATCATCCCACATTAGAATTAGTCACCCTGCTGTTCCATTTGGATTGATTATAGTAGAGTTGTTGAACTTCAGGCTTTTCCGTATTCTATTAACCTTGTTTTCTTTATTCTCGGTTTCCATAAGGAACACCAAGTTGGCCTCTCTTGAACCACTAAGGCTTTAAGGTGCTGAACTGTCAAGGGTGTGCCTAGGCCCTGACAGTTCCAGCAAAGGATCCTCATGTATGACCTGGTGGCTTATTAGAGCTAGCCACCAAAGCCTGCTCCAGGACGCCTTCCATCGATTGGATAAGAGTATCCGATAAGTTCTCCTCATCTAAAAGTTGAATTGTAGATGATCTTTTCTCGTAAGGAATAATCCTTTTTTGTTTCTTTGTCACAGGGGTTTTGAGCTTGTTTTTTTTTTTTTTTTCTTCAGGTAATTAGCACCTTTGTCTTCCTCCACCGAAGGGAGAAGCAATAGCTGGGTTTGTTGAGGTCTGTTCCCCTTATTTGGGAAGCTATGGTCATCCATCCATATATCATCTCTTGGTTCGTTTGCTAGGATCGTGGGTAGAATTATGGCTAAGGTCTCTAGTTCAGTAGCAAATGGTTCTGATCTGGATGCATTTACAGTGGATGTCATGGGGGTTTCGGGCACCATTTCTTCCTCTTCATTTTGGTGGTCAATTTGCCCATAAAAGGTCTTCCAACAGGGGTTGTGTTCGCTAACTTCTGCTTTCAGCCAAGAGCCATACTTTCTTACTTTGTCTTGAGCCAATCCTATCTCTTCATAAGGTATTTCAGGCAGTAATTGGTGTAATGCCCAATTCAACGACATGAGTAGCAGAAATGAGGTAGCCTTTCATATTTAAAGTCTAGCCACCATTTGTTTCCTCCGAAAGTAACCATTGTTCCTTTTTTCAAAGGGTTGGATAGATTTAAATTGACTTTTGCTTTGCCTAACTTGCGCGAGCTATTGTTCCGAGCCTCCAGTTGGACCTTCTCCACTTTGCCTAGCTTTGACGCTATGTTCCTGATAGAATCTTCATTTATCCGAGCTCGAGGTAATCCCAATATATGCACCCAAAAGGCATTATATGAAAAGTCATAGCAATGTTCAGGGGTGTTAGGATCGCCTTCTAAGAGTACAAGTAAGTTACTTGCAAATGACCAAGGTCCATTTTCTATGACTCTTTTTTTGTCCTCTAGCGATTCAAATAAGAAGCAGAAAAAACCAGGATTAATAACTTCACATTTGATAGAATCTGCTTTCCAAGCCCTCCTTATGGTGTTAATAAATGCCTGAAAATTGACATTTGGTTTAGAAATCAGTTTTCCATACAGAGTTAGGTCACTTTCCTGATTGTCTTTGTTAGGTATGTGGGCGTCCAGCTCTGTAACTTCATCTTCTGACTAGAGGTCCCCTATACTTTTGCATAGTGCTGCTAGTCGGAGTTGGTTTTCTTTGAGTTTGTCCATGTGAGCCTAGATAGACGTTTATTTGGTAGATCTGGGTTCTGGTTTGATGCCGAGCTTGGTGGAGTGAAGGGAGCTCAATGCGTGTGTGTATGGATTGATTTGGGGGGTATGGATAAGAACAGAGAAGAGATTATAGGGTATTATTGCTATTGAGACTGTCAGATGAGAGGGAAGTGTTGAGTGGATGGTTTGGTAGGGTTTGTGGTAAAGGCTAGGAGGTAGTGATGATCGAAGCATGATGTGGAGGCATTTGAAAGGGAAGAGTACCTTTGCAAGTCCATTCGGCTTAGTCTACCATTGTTCGCAAAAAGGTTTTGAGGATGATGCGATTGAAAGGCAAAATCTAGGAGGGTTAGGGTTTTGGTGAGCTTGGGGTTCGAAAACTGGGTGAAAGAGGATAATCTGGTGGAGAGGCCATTTGATTGAGTGAAGCCTCATATTTGGGGTCTATGGGTGCAGGGAATGGCTATCAACGAGGAGAGAGAGAGAGAGAGAGAGAGAGAGAGAGAGAGAGAGAGAGAGCTCATGCCATTGATGAGGGGGAGAAGCCCAATCAAGTTCACATGAAAAGAAATTAGTACTTTTTGAATGTGGGAGAGATTTTAGGCTCGACTTATCCATCGATCAAATCCCCTCAATTTCCAAAGGGTAAATACTGCTCATTATAGAAAAGAAGAGTGCCGAAAATATTTAATATGAGTTTATTGATTTATGTAATATGATATTTTATCTTTTTAATTATTTATCAAATTTTGTGGACTAAAAAAATGTAAACATAAAAACGAAAAACAGGTTTTGGGGAATGACAAAACTGTGAATCCAAGAGCTGGATTTGCTTTTCAGAGATCACCAATCTGACGTTGACCGGTAGCGGGAGTGGAGCCATCAACGGTCATGGTCATATTTGGTGGAGGAGAGTCAAAGCCGATCTCCTTAAGCATGATAGCGACAATCCTTGCCAAAGCTTAAGGTCAGACCCCTCTATTTATTTTCTTTTATTTGGCATTTTTTTTTTTTTGGGTTTTGTTCCCTTGACAAAAAAGAAAGTAGAAGTAGAGGGAAACCATCTGTCATTTGAGTCTACAATAAATGAATTTTCTCCTATGATGGAGCATATATATAAAAGATTGCATTAACATGGCAACCAACCAAAACGAGAAACTGAAAGAGAAAATAAAAATTAGCAAGGAATTAGAAGAAGACTTCCATTTCCCAGCTAGCTATTACTTGGTGCACCAAATGCAGGTGAATCTACTGTTTTATAATGGGTTAATTCCCTAAAAAACCCCAAATTTTAGATCAAGTTACAAATTTACCCTAATTTTTTTTTGTCTAAGAAAAAATCCTAAACTTTAGGTCTGGTCCCAAATTTATCCCGAACTAAAAAATAAAACCCTAAACTTTAGTTCTAGTCCCAAATTTGTCCCGAATTTTGTTTTGTCTAAATGAAATCACGAACTTTTAATCTATTATCAAATCTACCCCATATTCCAGTCCTAACTTAACATGGTATTTCCACATTGATAATAAATATACATCGGCAAGGTGACTTGAAAAATTATCTTCAAAATAAAACTGTTCGGAGATATAAAAATTAGGGATTACTAATCGTGACTTTCTAATAGAGGGCTAATGGGGCAGATTTATGACTAGAGGAAAAATGATTTTCCCTTCGACAAAAAGATTGGCGTAAATTTGGGATTAGACTTAAATCTTAGAGTTTGGGGTTTTTCTAAGATAAAAAATTTTTGGAGTAGAATTGGTACTAGACCTAAAGTTTGAAGTTTCTTCTAGACTAGACATAAAGTTTGAGATTTTTTCTGAAAAAAAAAAAAGGTTCAAGATAGATTTGAGATTGAACCTAAAATTTAGGGTTTTTTTTTTCAGGGAATTAGCCTATTTCATAACTAATTGGTTGTGCATGACTAGATTCATCATAACCGTTGATTAAGTGGGTCTCGGTCGAGGCCATTTGGATCCACGCAAGGTTCCCACCCCCCAGCCCCGGGGACCTGACATGGACCCACCAAGTCTGAAAATCCGTGCTGCATTGGGCTCACGGGCCTCTCAGTGCATCCGAAAGGTTTTCCTTTTGTTTTTATTTTCTAATTTGGTTTTCTCATGGGTGAAATTTTGCAGGGGATGACCTTCCTCAAGATGGAGAGCCTTGAGCTGAGTGGGCTCACCCATTTGGACAGCCCAAGGGCCCACATAAGACTTGAGAACTGCAAGTCTGCAAACCTCACTGCCCTGCGAATCCACGCCCCCTCAAGACAGCCCCACCTTAATTGCTGCCTCAAACCACGTCCAAATCCACAACTCCGCCATCAGAACTGGTAAAATCTATTAGAAAAAAAATTATGACATTTAGGCTCCTTTTATTTCATGTAAATGGAATGATTTGACAAAGTATTCTCTCAAAAGTTGTCATTCGTATTACTTACAAAAATGAATGACCGAAAAAATAATTTTTTTTCATCTATGAAAATGTTTAGACATAATTAATGCCGGTAATGAAAATATCTTTCCTTAACTTATTATTTCGAGTGATACAAGAGATTTTTTTTTTAGATTATTAATTTTTTATGAAACAAAACGGAGCCGTTCGCTACTCAAATTCCCATGAATTTGTTGAGTTTTTTTTTTTTTTTTTTTTTTACTTTCTTGTTGATCTAATGACAATGTGAGCAGGCGATGACTATATTGCCATCCAGGGTGGGTCCTCGTTCATCAACATCATTGGCATTCAATGTGGGCCTGGCCATGGAATTAGGTTTGTCATTCTTCTTAACATGCTAAATCCCTACAAATTCATCATATCTTATACCCTTTGACTTAGAATTCTCGATCCGTCAGCCGTTTTGGCATACTAAATAAAGTCTGGATAAATCCCTTAAACAAGTCATGGTGAATGTATTGAAAATGGACATTGCCAAACAACGAAAATGAAGTATAAATGGCACTTATAGTGTTATGATTTTCACCTTGCAAAAATGTGACTTGGTAGCCCTTTTCCAATGACATCATTGAAGCCCTTTTTCTTACTGAGTTGAGCGCAATGCATACAAATCGATTAGTGCGGGAAGCCTTGGATATTAAGGAGCATACAACACGGTGGAAGAAGTCCATGTTCGAGATTGCATATTCAACTCAACTGAAAATGATGTGAGGATCAAGACATGGGAGGCCGGGTGCTGTACATTAATTTTCACTAATGTATTTATACCCAAATTCATGTTTGCATTAATTTGTTTTATAGCATAGTAATCATCTTTATTTTATTTCGTGTAGGGCGGATCCGGCTATGTTAGGGGTATCCATTTTGAAAATATTACCATTTTCTATGCTCATAACCCGATCATAATTGACCAGGGCTATTGCGACGATCAAAAGCGCCGTTGTAAGGTAAAAGTGATGTTTCCAGTTAATGCTTGCATGGCTTATTAGGGATCTTTTAAACTGCTGCCGTGTGCTCTTATGGTTGCAATCATAAGTCTAGATATGGAATGCATTGAGACAGCAGCAGACAATTTGCGTAGTGTCTTATTCGAAGCGTGATTGCAGATGGCGTTGTTGGTAGGGAAGTAAGCAACGCGACGTATCGAAAAGTGAGGGGGACTTCGGGCAACGAGCCGTTGATCGCGTTGCGATGCACTGGAGGGAGGGGTTGCGTGAACACCATGATGGGGCACATCAATGTTGACTCTTCAGAACCTAGGAAGAGGAGCTATGCCGATTGCAAGGACGTCATCGATGCTAGTTTTAGTTCCGTCAGTCCTCCCGTTTTTTGCCTCACTTCGTAGAGTTAACCATCATAGCCAACGAAGTTGATCAAAAATAGTTTTTCTTTTCTCCGCCAAAGATGAAAATAGGTTATATCATTAGTGTTGTATTTTTTTAATACGTTCATGATGTGGTGCAATTAAAACGAACCATTTCGTTTTGATATGTTATGATGGAAATACACTCTTTAAAATGGTATGAGGAAATCATACAAAAAAATATTAAAGATAACCGATAAAAAGGTTAGCAGAAAGGACGTTTAGAAAGAAATTGTCCTTTATTCCTCTCCATTTTCCATCAAAGAAAATAATAGGGTGTTCTATTACTCATTTACGAAAACAATTGGTATTTATGATGTGAAAATTAGATATTTTCCTCGTGACTATATCAAGACCATTGTGAAGTTATATTGTTACCTATAATTCAACGTTCATTCCGAGATAAATTGTTCATTACAAATCCGAAAGAGGTTGGTCATCTTCCGTCGACTTTCCTCCAACATTTAGTTTGATTAGATTCGTACATATTTGATGGTCGTGATGATTTAGACTTTTGTAATTTATGGGAGAGCCCGAATAGTATTAAAGTTGATATTTAGGCGCCATTCTATCTCAAATCCCTTTTTACTTGAAAACACACCTTTTTGGGTCTTTTTGTAAATACATTCATTTTGTTGAATTTTACTTTTTCTTTTTGGTAGAAATAGAACCATAACATCAATATAAACACAAGTACACGAAGAAAGAGCTCTTCAAGAAAGGTTGTAGGCAATGCTACTGCTGTAAAAATGGAGAGTGATAGAATTATAGACTTAGTCCGCAGAATTATTAAGAAGAATGTTGCTAGGTGATTGGATATAACTAAGTAAACCATTCTTATTAGTAAATTTTAATATTTTTAGCCAGAAGTGCACCATATGCTATTTGAGTAACTAGATAGTGATGTGGTGCCTCTGTTCATATATATATATATATATATTTTGGTGCTGGAGGAACCGGCTTGCAGCCGACAGCTACGCCGTAAACCTCCAGGTGACACTTAAGTAGGAGGACCCATCACCCTTGAGTCACACTTAATACACCTAGCGCCTCCCCTGGGTTTTGAACCCTTCACCTCTGGGCTGAGGATCAGCAGGGCCTTATCCAGCGGAGCCACCGCGGCCGGTGCACTATATGCGATTTGAGTAACTAGATAGTGATGTGGTGCCTCTGTTCATATATTAATAGTCACATTAGCAAAGATTGTAAGGACAATTAAAGTCTAAAAGGTGCATGATTACGAGCAGCTAGTGAAATGATAATGGGAATTCTTAACTTACATAATAATAATAAAAAGATAAAAAGGAGAAATGCACAAAATGATAATTGAGATAACTAGGTGACACTATATTAAAAAGTAAAAATACTGCATACCTTCCTTATTTTTTCATTATATTACCACTTTTCTCTCTCTCTCTCTCTCTCTCTCTCTCTCTTTTTTTTTTTTTTTCAAATACGTTCTACATCTTAAGACAAACCTCAGTATGTAAAGAGCCAGATTACAGTCCCTTATAAGTAAAAAAAAAAAAAAAAAAAAAATCCCCCTTAGGGGTGAACATATAAAATAGCTCGAATTGGAACTACCTGATTCGAACCTAATTGGCTGATTTTGGGCAGTTCTAGAAGGCGCCGGTTTGGTTCTTGATTCCATAAAATTGAAATCAATAATTTTTGGTCTAGTTCTCGGTTTTAAGGAAAGAATCTAATTAATTGAACCAGACCAATTTAATTATATTTTTTCACTTTTTAAAAAGTAAAGTGTAAACCCAAACTCTAATATCCTCTCACACCTCCCTTATTCCAAATGATGAAGTAAATCTTTGTTTCTTTCATATTATTGCACTGGCTCATCCAAGTTGCTCCTTTTATTTCTTGCTTCCTTCTTCATTTTACCTTTTTTTTTTCTTTTCCTGCAAAGATTCACCAATTTTACCTCCCTCACTTACTCCTACTTTGTGAGTCCATCATTTATAAAAAAAAGAAAAAGAAAAAGAATCCATTGAATCGTCCTCCTTTTTATGAGCATGCCCCTATAAGCATGGCCCCATCATCTCTCAATCTTCTTCACAAAATTTTGGATGAAATCCTAAATTTGAATTACGACATGGCTTAGCTATTCAATTAATAAAAAACTTTTGACCAAGATATGGAATCTACCAGTTCTATTGGATTGCTCGAGAAACAGACCGATTTGGTTTGGTCCTAGGACCAAGTGATCTTCTTCTTGGTTCCTAGTTCTTGAATGAAACTGAACCAGATCACGAACCGATCATCCCTAATCCCCCTGACTCTATGTTGCAAACTCACATTTCTAGAAATTATTAACACAAAGTGATAATGACTTGAAAAGTAGCAAAATATTTGTTGTTTTTCCAAGAGATAAGGCTATGTTTGATTGTTAAGATAAAATTCAGAATAGGATAATATCATATCTTGCGTTCGGTGTTTGCTTAGGATAAATAAAGTTAGATATAAGAGGGATATAGCTTGAAAAAAATTATCATAGGGGGAGGTAGGATAAAGATGAATAAAATTTATAATATTTTTTTTGGTAAAGGTAATATATGTATTAACTTTAACCCACAAGGAAACTATACAAGAGAAAGGAGACCTGACACCAATAGTAAGGACTTGTACTCATGGTGACATTAGTAAATGTCAATAAGAGTGCAAGGGTGTCATGATACCGAAATGAGAGAAACAGGGGAAAACAGCCCCGACAAAAGAGGAGATAAACAAAAAGGCCAAGCCATAGCTCACTCAGAGAAGATGGAGGGGCTAAGGCTCCAGCTTTGTTGCATCCTTCTATTGGCAGAGGTATCCAGCACTTGTTGGAACGTAATGGCTTTGTCTTTGACAATCTTGTGTAGGAAAATTATTTTTCTTGAATAACAAAATTTTTAAATTAATAAAATTACAAATATATGTAAATATAAATGATATTTGAATTCTAATATAAAAAATTCAAAATAAAAAAGTAACAATTTATTTTTTAAATTTGATCTTATTATTTATAAATCCAAATTTTATTCTATCTTATAATATAAATCCAAAATATGGATATAGCTTTAGGTATTTTAGTATTTTAGGTATATAAGTACAATTTACTATTCAATAAAATTTATTAGAGAATGATGGAAGGGGAAAAAATATAAAATAAAATAATTTTAAAAAAAGACAAAAAAAGTACAAAAAAGCAAATAAATATAAAGTAGGTAAGAATGTTGCAAGAGATTTTTATTATCTCCATTTGTGAACTTTTACATTCATTTACACTAATATGTTATTTATGTAAAAAAATGTTTATGATACAATGTGGAGATATTCAACTTTTTTACTGCGATTTACCAAATGATTGGTAAGATATAACAAAATCCCTAAATTTCATGCATTATCCTATCAAGCCTTATTTTGGTTAGAAATCTAGATAATCAAATATAGCCTAAGTGCATTGAAAGTTCTAAAACTTGTTAAGAAAGTATAATCAAGTTCTAAAATTTACCAAATAATGGATAAGATATAACAAAATCCTTAAATTTCATGCATTATCCTATCAAGCCTTATTTTGGTTAGAAATCTACACAATCAAATATACCCTAAGTGCATTGAAAGTTCTAAAACTTGTTAAGAAAGTATAATTACGTTCTAAAACTTTCAAAAAGTGCACTTGAGTTTTAAAACTTATCATATGAGTATAATCCAAGTCTTTTTTTAACTTCGTCCAACATGATTAACGAAAAAGATTGGCGTGACCTTTTTTTTTTTTTATAATTATTTTCTCTCTCATACGTAGCACTGATGTGGCTAAAATATGAAACATCAAACTAAGACGATGTCGTTTTGAATATGGCTAGCCCATTGGCTTAAGATCCAACGACTCTCGCCGGTCATTACAGACCCTTTTCAATGATGGTGAGGCAGTTGCTTGGTTTTTGTTTATGTTTTTCTTTTTTTGCATTCATTTTTTATTAGTTTATTTTTTAAAATTAAAATAAGACTTAAGGAAAAATGACACTGTCACAATTCATGTTTTAGCTCTGTCAACATCATGAAAGAGAGAAAATATGAAAAAAAAAAAGGTTACGTCAGCATTTTTTGATAATTAAATTGGATGGAATGAATGAAACGACTTGATTGCATTTAAACAAAAATTAAGTAAACTTATCTCTATTTA
This sequence comes from Eucalyptus leucophloia subsp. euroa, assembly GCA_017140325.1. Lineage (NCBI taxonomy): Eukaryota > Viridiplantae > Streptophyta > Magnoliopsida > Myrtales > Myrtaceae > Eucalyptus > Eucalyptus leucophloia. Next base: position 23,996,905 of record CM029470.1, on the reverse strand, counting down.
TCATTAAGAAAGTCTGCACCTTATTGGACTACCTCATAAGTGCAAGCTACCAAGAACTGGCGCTCAAAAATTCATTATATATCTTTAAAACTTTCAATTGACACGTCTAGAGGAGAGAGTTATGACCAAGTAAACAATTTATTATGCTGTAAAGAAGACTCGCAAGAGAGGAGAGGAACAAAAAGTACTCGCCCCACGCTGAAGAGGTCAATTGCGCAATGCAATGAAACATTTCATTTTCTAACGTGCAAGGACGCCCCCGCATTGAAAATGTGCAAGGACGCCCCCGCATTAAAATTCCCTGGCTTATTGAAAACATGGGAAGCAGCGTGTGAATGTGACAAAGCAGGACAATGTCCAAGACTTGTTGTTCCTGCTGGGAAATCACCCTCAGTCCATCCCCTCCATTTTAAAAGGCCCTTGCAAGTGCTCGATTTTCAGGTACTAAAAAGATAATAAAAAAACTAATTGGAAAAAATTAAAATGCCAAGAAGACCCAAGAGATGGCCATAAAAAAGTTAATTATTTATTTTCCTTTTATTGTTATTTCATCTGTTTCGTGATCACAAACAATTTCTTCTGTCGAGATTGTCTTTACATTTTTAAGGATGTTCTCATGGAAATCTCAGTACCAGGCAAATTATGATAGCCTTTCAAGTTAATTTAGACTCAGTTCGTTTAGCAGAAAATGTAGTGTTTCTGGAAAATATTTTCTAGGAAACGTTTCTTCTAGAAAAATGACGATATTTTTTGGTATTCTATTTAAATTTGAAAATAAAGTGGAAAACATTTTTTGCTGTTTGGTGAAAAAAATCTTTTCCTTCATGAATTACTTTTCAATAAATTTTTTATTATTTTTAATTGATTTTTTAATTTCTTTTCTTTTCTTTCTTTTCTTCTTCTTCTTTTTCAGCCACGACGATCAATCACGAGTGAGCTCGAGCTTTGTCATAAGCCGATGAAGACCCAACTTGTTGGATGCAAGTGAGGTTGAGCCTTGCTAGATCTAGCGAGCTAGGTGAGGCTCGAGCCCTGCCCAGCTCATTGGATCTAGCAAGTCTTGAGCTCACTCAAGGTTGTCGGCCGAGCTCGGGTGAGGTGAGGTTCAACCTTGTCGGCTTGTGGTGAGGCTTAATCTCACCTATGGTTGGTCACCGACCGTCGCTGTGGCCAACCATCGGTCGAAGAAGAAGGAAAAAAAAAAAGAAGAAGGAAAAAAAAAAGATAGAAAGGAAAAAAAAAAGGAAAAGAAAAAATTAAAAGAAATTAAATTTTGAATTTTTAAAAAAAGTATAAAATAAAAATAAAAGGAAATGATGTTGGGTGAAAAAAAGTGTTTGGTTTAGAAGTGAAAGAAAGAGGATGTAAAACTTTACCAAAAAAAAAAAAAAAAAAAAAGAAAGAGGATGTAAAAAGTTTTCTACTTTCTAAAAAGTGAAGCATTTTCTCTATTTTAGAAAACTTTTTTCTATTGATGAAAAATATTTACCAATTCATATTCCATTAAACGAATGTTGAAAAATTAGGAAAATGTTTTTTTAGAAATTTTTTTCCATGAAATAAATAAAATCTTAGTTAGACAATTTTAGACCTGACCAAAATGAAAGGCAAGATGGGTTGACTTGGACAAGCAAAAATATTATCCAGCTTTATTTGACTCACTTTGACCCGCTCAAGCCTGATCAAATTTATGTGAAAAAATTAATATTCTCTATATAGAGTGATTTTAGGCTCGACTTATCTATTGATCAAATCCCCTCAATTTGTGAAGGTAATATTGCTCATTATAGAAAAGAAGAGTACCAAAATATGTAACACGAGTTTATTGATTTTATGTAATGTGTAATATTACGAGTCGCAACAATCTTTTCTAATTGTTTTATGGGAAAATCTCAAATAAGGACCTAAAGTAAGCCTATTTTCTCAAATAAGGATCCGGAGTGGCCGTCGTCTCAAAATAAGGACCCGAAATGGCTAGCAAGCCTCAAATAAGGACCTTAACTTGCTGGCCGGCCAAAATGTTCACCTGGTCGGCGAGAGTGTGACATTTCCTGTGGTCGGAATATGGGCAATTTTGTTCAAAAAAATATAGATAGAAATTAACAAACCCTAAAAATCACTCTCCAAACTCTTCATGTTCGTTTGACCTAAAAAGAAAAACTCTTTATGTTCTCACGTTTTTCTTCTTCTGCTCTTCATCTTCTCCGTTCTTCGTCCTCTCTCGCTTGGGGCACGAAAATTTTCTGTTAATGGAACACAAATTGAAACACAACAAGAAACCCCTACCTTCGTTTCTTCACATCTTCTTCTTTTGTTTTATGTCTTCGTTTCTTTCCAACAAAGAAGACAAATCGAGTAAAGCCACTTTTTCGTTATTGAGACACTCATGTGTAACATGAGGACCTCGATTCTTCATTATCTTTTCCTAGGTTTCCCATACACTTTGATTCACACTCCCGTTCAACCGAGGTCAGTTTCGTTCAAATTGAGAGGGAGGGCACGTACCTTTGGAACTCAGGGAGATAGGGATCTTGCTCCATCAATAGAGAATTTGGGTTCTCCAAACGAGAGGGGACAAAGAATGTAAAAGATGAAGAGCGGAAGAAGAACGTGACGAGTTTGGAGAGTTTTGTTTTTAGGGTTTGTTAATTTCTATCTATAATTTTTTGGGACAAAATTGCCCATATTCATGCAATCGGAAATGTCATACGCTTGCCGGTTCGTGAACATTTTGGTCGGCTGGCGGGTTCAGGTCTTTATTTAAAACTTGTTAGCCACTTCGGATCCTTATTTTGAACAATGGTCGCTTCGGGTCTTTATTTAAGAAAGTATGCTCACTTTGGATCCTCATTTGAGATTTTTTCTTGTTTTATTGATTTATCAAATTTTGAGAACTAAATTTTTTGTTTTTGGTCGGTGAGAACTAAAAAATTTAAAAAGTTAAAATAAAACAGGTTTTGGGGAACATCACAGCGCCTCCCGAAACAGAGGAATGGGAAGACTGTTAATCTAGAGGCTGGATTTGCTTTCTAGATATCATTTATCTGACGGTGGGAGCGAGCGTGGAGTCATCGACGATCGTGGTCATAATTGGTGGCGCAGAGTTAAGTGCAAGCTCTTTTCACGTGATAACAACCACACTTGCCGAAGCCCTAAGGTCAAAACCCTCTTGTTATTTTCTTTTTATTTGGCAAATATTTATTTTTGTTTTGTTTTGGGTCTACAGGATAAATGATAAAAGATTGCATTTACATGGTTTCCTAAAACATACCAACCAACCAAAATGAAAAAAATAACACAAGTTACAAGGAATTAGAAGAAGACTTTTCCATTTCCTTACTAGCTATTACTCTGTACACGAGATGCATGTGAGTTCGATGTTCTATAATCGATGATAGGCTGTGTATGGTTAGATCTATCACAATCGTTGATTACATGAGCCTTAGTTAGAGCTATCGATCTAGATTTTGGCTTAGATGGACCCACTAAGATTAAAATATGTGCCGGATAGGGTTCACGAGGCATTTTTGTTTCTAGAATTTTTTTTTCTAAATCATTCACTATCTGTGAAATAAATTCACCCTTAGACTTTATTTATTTCCCAAAAATTAAATAATTTAGAAAATATTTTTCTAAAGCTGATTGTTTATATAACTTAATATAATCATTCAATGAAATATATTTTTATTATTGACATAATTTATGCTCGAAGATTGTTGTGGATGATAAATATATTTTTATTTCATGTATTTTTGTAAGTAATGCGAATAATTACTTTCTAGAAAAAAAAATTTAGATCATTTATTTTTCACTAAATAAATGGAGTCTCAATTCTCAAATTTTCATTATTTTGTGGGAAAATTTCAAATAAGAACTCAAAGTGAGTTTATTTTCTCAAATAAGGATCCGAAGTAGCTAACAAGTCTTAAATAAGGATCTGAACTTGCCAGCCAGCAAAAATTTACACCAGCCGGTGAGAGTGACATTTCCAGTGGCCGGAATATAGGCAATTTTGTCCAAAAAAAAAATATAGATAGAAATTAACAAACCCTAAAAACCACCACTCAAACTCTTCACGTTCTTTTGGCCTGTAAAGAAAAACTTTCATGTTCTCACATTTTTCTTCTTCTGCTCTTCATCTTCTCTGTTCTTTGTCCTTTCTCGCTTGGAGCAAGGAAATTTTCTGTTAATGGAACACAAATTAAAACACAACAAGAAACCCATACCTTTGTTTCTTCACATCTTCTTCTTTTGTTTTCTGTCTTCGTTTCTTTCCAACGAAGAAGACAAATCATGAGTAAAGCCATCTTTTCTTTATTGAGACACTTGTGTGTAACACGAGGGCCTCGATTCTTCATTATCTTTACCTAGGTTTGCTATACACTTTGATTCACACTCCCGTTTAACCGAGGTCAGTTTCATTCAAATTGAGGGAGGGAGGGTATGTACCTTTGGAACTCAGGGAGACAAATGGCGAATGCCACCATTGGTGGGTCCCCGTGCATCAACATCACTGGCGTTCAGTGTGGGACCGGCCATGTAATTAGGTTTGCGTATTCAACTTAAATGAAAATGGTACGAGGATCAAGACACGGGGGGTTGGTTGGTGTACATTAATTTCACTAACTAATAACAAAATTAGGCAAAAGAAAATATGCTTATACCCAATTCATGTTTGCACTAATATATTTTATAGTAAATTCATTATCTTTATTTTATGTCATGTAATGTGGATCTAATTATGTTAGCAATATCCATTTTCACAAATGTTACTATTTCCTATGCTCATAACCCGATAATAATCAACTGGGGCTATTGTGATGATCAAAAGTATTGTTGTAAGGTGAAAAACTATGTTTTTAGTTAGTGCTTGCATGGATTATTAGGGATCTTTTAAACTGCCGATGTGTGCTTGTGTGGTTGCTATCATAAATCTACATATGAAAAGCACTGAAACAGTTGAACTTGTAATCCACGTGGTGTCTTATTCAAGTTGCGATTACATATAGCATTGTCGATAGTGAAGGTAAACAACATGACACATCAAAATGTGAGGGGGACTTCGGGGAACAAATTGTCGGTCATGTGACATTGTGTTGGAGGGGACAAGTTGCCCGGACATCGTGATGAAGCACATCAACCTTGACTCTTCGGAACTCAAGAAGGGGAGCTATGCCAATTGCAAGAACGTCGTCAATGCAAGTTTCATTTCCGTTGATCCTCCGAATTCTTGCCACACTTCGTAAGGTTAATCGTTGTAGCCAACATCCCTGCAATAAGTTGACCGAGGTAGTTCTCTTTTCTTGACCTAACATCAAGATAGGTCATATCGTTAGTGTTATCAAACTTAAATACGTTTGCTGGTCAAGATAATTTGTGTGAGTTTTGTAATTCATGGAAGGGCCCAATGGGTGTTAGAATTGATGTTCGGGTGAAATTATTTCACGTCCCTTTTCATTTTAAAACGCATCCTTTTGAGTCCTTCTATAAGTACATTTGTTTTGTCAACTTCTACGTTTTTGGTCGAAATAGAACCATAACATCAATATAAATGCTAGTGCATAAAAAAAGAGCTCTCCAGGCAAAGTTATTAGTGATATTATTGTTGTAAAAATGGATAGTGTCCACACCTGAATTTTTTTGATTGGTGCCCGAGAAATTTTTGTTGAGTATGAAAGATTGCAAAGACTTAGGTCAACTCAGTTTGACCTGAGATTGACCCTGGCTCATTAGGCCCAGATTGATAGAACTCGACGCAATCAGGCCATAAAACCGTGCCCCCCTCTCTTTAGCCACAATTCCCGTACCACATGACTCACGTTCCCATTAGTCATTGTTCTCACTCTTCACAATTATCACTTGGGTGTCTATTTCTTTTGTTCATGTGCCACGATTCCCATACCACATGACTCACGAATGTCTTCTTGCGTTCACCGTGGGGTCAGTGGGAAAACAGAGCTGTCATTGGAATTAAAGAGCTTGCACGTTCAAAAGGAGAGAAGGACAGTCACAAGGAAAATAGGTCTTATTTTATTCCAAAATATCTTAGAAGAAGGACAGCACGGTTTTTCCCTAGGCCAATTCTCCCTAGCCTTATCTCGTTCGCTCTTCATTAGCTAGCAGTAACCCCCTGTCCGCCATTACCGGCCACTGACGATTCTCCTTTTTAAAAGAGGGCAAGAACAGAGAGCATGGACTGAGAAGACTTGCGGCCTCTTTGGGCGTCCAAAAGTCGCTGCCTCGAGGATTCTCTCTGAGCCATTTCTTTCCTTTTCGTTGCCGATCCTCGCCGTCATAGGAACGCTGTGTAGTTATCGTTGGCCCAGCAAGCGCGGTAAACCCTGTTTTGCCCCTTGTTTTTCTGCTGTCGAGATCCGAAGCAACTCGCGCGGGTTTGAAGCTTCATCGCTGGCGTGCACCCTCGTCGGCAACACTTTTCAGACGTGTAAGTTTGACCAGCAACCGCAACCGACAGCTCCTCCATGACAAGGTATTGTTGAACCCCCTGCGTTTCCCCTGTTAAGAGTGAAACGCCGAAGCTTGGTTTCTTCCGTTCATGCTCGTGTTGGATCTGAATAGGTTGGTTGTGTTGATTTCGAGCATTTCTGAGCGATTTCTTTCGAGTCTGGATGTGAGTTCAAGTCCTGAAACGGTCAAGCACTTTTTTTCCTTGAATCCACGTCCTTAACCTATCCTATAGTGGTGCGTTTGGTAATAAAACCTATTACGAGAATAATTTCTGCCTAGAAATATTATATTATTTTTTTTTTCTGAAAATAAAAAGTAAATATTCATAACTTTTTATTTTTATTTCAAATCTATTTTTCAACTATTTTCTTATTTTGAAAAATAAAAAAATTAATTGATATTATCAAATTTATTTCTGTTTCGGAAAACAAGAGAACAGAAAATTGAAAAATAGGATGTTACCAAAAAGACCTAATTCTGTGCAAGTTAATTTCATTTTTTGTCTAACTCAAAAGCATATTGCCTCGGATTAAGTCACCTTAATTGATTTTCAAAATCTTTCCAATGATTGAGCGCGCTTTTTTTTCTCCATCATCCGTTTTCTCACGGATTAAGCTCCTGAGGTCACCAATGGCGATTGTCGGTGAGTTGATGATGTTGTATCCGTGGCCCGAGTGTTTTGACCATCTTGTGCATCCAAATTGGTTTTGCTTATGGTGTCCCTTTATCTGCTTCGTCCTAACCATACTGCGAATGTGTGAATGGGGTTGATGATCGAGGGGGGTATTGATGGCTGGCGGTCCCAGGTGTGGGTGACCGGTGAATCCGGTGGTGGTTTCGGGGTGAGTGAAGGCGATGTCCTTTTAAAGGTTCGGAGGTGTAAATCATGGACAAAACCCTGTTTCCTTTTTTTGGGGTGATCCTAGCATGACGACCGTCTAAGGATCGGAGGATTAGTCATAAAAATTTTCCTTCCCCAAACACAAGCACGTAGAAATTGCCAAGCAAAATACATAGCTTTCTCGCTCTTATCGAAAATGTATGGTTGAGAGTTTACCGTCCATTTTCCAAGCTAACGGTACAGTTAGCAAATCAATTCCCTTCTTTTGTCGTTTATTGTAAAGGGTATTGGTTGGTTAACTGTACTGTTAGCATGGAGAACAGATGGCGAACCCTCAGCCATACGTTTTTCATGAGAGGGAGAAAAATTTGTACTTTGCTTGGCAATTTCGACGGGAAAAATCGTCAGATGGTGACATCATCATGCTAGCATCACCCTATTGTAAAAGAACGGTGGTTGGAGTTCGGGGAATAGGAAGCGAGCGTGGAAGACGATGGGAGCACAAGGAAGAGGAAAATGGGTTTAGTCTAGATGGGCTTAAGTGAGATTTTTTGACAAATTTGGGGAGTTTAGGCCCAATTCGGTATTGATAATTTTTGGGCTTAAATTGGTTTGATATTATTTGCGCTTGGTTGTTCTAGTTATGATTGGGTCGGTGATTTTCGGGCTTGAGAATAGGCTTGATGGATCCAACCTTAGTGTGGGCTTGATGCTTCCCTGTAGTGAAAATGGGCTTATTTCTGGTAGGTTCAACTGGGTCTACTTGATTTGGGCCTAATCTGTTTCTAGTAAATAGGGGCTTGGTTTATTTCTAGAGGAAACTGGGCTTTTGAATTTCTAATGGAGAGAGGCTTGACTAGTAAGCCCTTTCGCCTGCGGTGGTCCGTGTCCATGTGAAGCCCGTGCCTAATCCCACAAGCGAGTAATAATTTTAAAAAGAAAAGGGAAAAAAATTCAAAAAAAAAAAATAATAATCAGAAAATGGCTACGAATAGAAGCCTTGATTAGGTTGTTAAATCTTAGTGATATATTTAGCTTAGTTTCAGTTGTATAGCATAACTTTTAATTTTTCGAGTTTTAGTAGTTACTTTTCATATAGCTTAGACTTAGATTGATCAATATTTTAAGTAACAAATTGAACCCAATTTGAACTCATTGGGCTGCTATCTTGGGGTTTAATAAGAATGCCATGTATATTTTGTACTTGTTGCTTCCTTGAGTCTACTTTCCTACACTTTACTTTTATTGCACTGATTATGACTATCTACTCTTTTTTTTTGTTGCACTCATGCATGGATAGCATTTAGTGGCATATATTAATAAAAAAATGGTCAAAGATTGCTTGAATCATTTAGGTAACAAACCAATCAAGTTAGGGTATTGAAAGAGCACTAGTTGGTTAATTAGTTTAATTAAGCTATTTTCTTAAATCGCTAATTGCACGAGAAATGAACTATCCTTCCATGCACTTGACTCTTAGTCAATCTCATAGGCTAGTGGTGACTCCTATTTAGATTGGACTTTATTGATAGATCAATTTCAATCGTAGTTTCCTAATGTTGAGCGAGGTAATAATTTGGGAAATCCGCATTGATTGAAGACTATTGGTCCCAAATTCGACAATACCTCCAAACCTATCACCTTCTTGACATGCTTGTCGGGAGGGTTGCATTAGATAGTGCTAGATTATGAGCCTCTTTTTTTTTTTTTTTTTTTTGGGGGGTCCCGTGTTAGTATTTTAGACTTAGTTTGTAGAATTATTAGAAAGAATCTTATTAGGTGATTGGATATTACTTGATAAATCATTCTTACTAGTAAGTTTTAGTATCTCTAGCTAGCAGTACACTATATACAGTTTGAGTAATAAGGCTGATGTGGTACTTCCACTCATATATCAATAGCCACATAAGCAAAATTGAAAGAATGTTTAAAGTCTAAAAACAGATGAGTACAATAAACCATTCAAAATAATTGTTGGATTACCTAACTTATATAGAAAAAGATAAATAGTAGAAATGCACAAAACAAAAATTGAGATGTACTATGATATCATATTATAAAGGACGCATACCAAATATCCTCCTCATTGTTTCACTTTTTCACTCTATTACAACTTTTTCTCATTTTAAATAATCTTAAAACTTGTTACAAAAGTGCAATTAAATTCTTAAAAATTCCAAAAAGGGTAATCAAGTCTTAAAACTTGTCTAATTAATGCAATCAAGTCCTTCCATTAATTCCATCCTAGTTTTTTTAGTCAAAAGCTCCATCCTACTTGGCTAACATAAAATGTTTATTACTATTCTCTCTCTCCTATGTAACATCACTAAAACATGAAACATAAAGATAAATTGACATTGTTTTGATACGAATCTTTCTTTTTAAGCCAAAATTCTAGTTAAATTAGATTAATAATAAAAAGGTTTATTTTTTATTTTTAAATAAAAGAACATAAAACAAATCAGCCCTTGTCGTTGTCGCCCCACCATTACTGAAATTGGCCGGCGATGGTGGGGCGATGCAGGATCGCTTAGGTCTTTAGCTAACAACCGCCTGATCTTGGGGTTGAGAGGGTTGCAGGGTATCATTCTTTTCCTTTTTCTCTCTTTTTTGTGTCCTTTTTTGAAAAATGTAACCTTTTTATTTAAAATTTGGGTAAAAAGAGTTAGACTTGGACCAAAACGATTTGGTTTTAGTCTTATGTTTTATGTTTAGTGACGTTGACATCACGTAGCATAGAGAAAATAATAAACAAGTCATGTCATCTTTTTTTTATTAGTCAAGTTGGATAAAGTTAACAACAAGACTAGATTATTCTAATCTATAGATCTTCGAACTTAATTATACTTTTGAAAGTTTTAAGATTCAATTATATTTTGTAATAAATTTTAGAAATTCAAGTATATTTCCCTTTTTTAGAATACCGCTCCGCTCCTTATTAAACAAATTATCCAAAGAACCAAATCATGACTCACGTCATAGGGCGGTGGAGGCCGTGGAGACAGACAACGGTCGGAGGTTGTTGGGGGTGGACAGGAGTTGGGGAGATGGAAATTTGTATGAAGGATGAAAAACGGTTCGATAAGCAAGTTTAGTCTGTCAGCTGATATGAGGTATATAGTTAGGTATCTAACATAAAACTTATGGTACAAACTTGTATTTCCATTAAAAAAAAGACTACAAAGCTCAGAGAATAAGCTTTGTAGTCATTACGCCAATGTGGTCAACTATGCAATGCAGTGAAACATGTCATTTTCCAACGTGCATGGACGCATTATGCTTTGACTAGGAAAAGAAAAAACCGCAATGCGTTCTTTTTGGCTTCTGCTCCTGTTGCATCCAATTAAATCGAATTGCCTCTTTAGCATGTCATTGTATAGGTCTCTGTCCCTATATCTCTATTTCTTGACGAGTCAAGAGATAGCATCTCTTCTTATCGTTGACAGTCAATTCTTGGGGAAGAAAGAACCCTAGATCCGAATGCAGCCAAGAACAAGAATTCAGTTCTTTCCCATCCCGTCAATCCAACACTTGTAACTTAAATTACATCTTTATCTCTTGACTCGTGTCACAATCCAACGTAAAAAAATTAGGCACTAACAATGCTTCATCTGGTGTTGCAGGGTATCTCGTGTCCAAAACATGTCCTTACTTCTGATCCTAGTCTCACTCTTCCTCGGTTCTCAGCAAACTTATTCTTCAACTTCCTCTTCAAGTCTGGAGTCTACAAATTTCTTTTTCCCTTCTTTCAACCCTGTCTCTTGCACCGGTAAAGAGCTCATTTGCATGGGCTCGGTAACCTCACAAGATGGGTATTTGAACATCACGCCGGAGCCGGGTAATTCAAGCCTTGAAATGTCGAAAAACCAGATAGGGCGGGTTCTTTATTCCCGGCCAGTGGTTGCTTGGCCTGCCATGATCTCGACCACGTTCACCATCAGGATTACGCCATCGCCAAATTCCACAGTCTCTGGTGACGGGATGGCTTTTCTTTTCGCACAGGACAATAGACCCTCTCCGCCGAATAGTTATGGCTCATACATGGGGATTCTCGATCGGTCCACTCAAGGTACTTCCACCTAATCTTTTGTTAAATGAATATGAAATTTGTGGTACTTCGCTATAGAGTGTTCATACAAATATGATTTCTCTTCAACTGAATATATAGGTGGCGTTGTTCATCAACTAGCTGTGGAGCTAGACCCTTTCATGAATGAGTTTGATATTGATGGGAACCACGTAGGCATAGACACGACGAGCACTATGAACCCAGTCGATGCCCAGACCCTAAACAACACAGGAGTGAACCTAAAAAGTGGAAAGGACATCAAAGTCAAAATTGACTATGATGGCTATAATCATGAACTCCAAATCTCTGTGGCATATTTTGGGAATTCACTAATAAGCGTTCTCAATCATTCGATCAAAATGTCGGAAATTGTGCCTAGTCTCGTGTACGTGGGCTTTTCGGCAGGCACTGGTCCTCTTCCTGAAAGCCACAAGGTCATTAAATTGGGAATTTAGCTCTTTTCCTTTATTTTCGGCGGAGGACCAGCTTAGGAGAGACAACAGGATCAAAACCATACTGGTTCTGGTTGTGCCAAGCGTGATGACGGTATTGTTCATCATTATATGCGTCTACCTCGTTAAGAGAGCACCGAGGAGGAGAGACAAGAAGGACGCTGACATAGAGAGCCAATCGAGAGAGGCCGCGAACGTTCCAAGGATGTTCACCTGCAAGGAGCTAGCAAAGGCCACTCGCAACTTTAGCAAGGAGAACCTGCTCGGCACCGGTGGTTTTGGAAGCGTTTACAAAGGGGTCATCTCAGATCCTCCAGTTGAAATAGCCGTGAAAAAGATATCTGCAACCTCGAAACAAGGTCTGTTTCTTTACTTGTCATGTCCTGTAGCACTCTTTTTTCGAACATGGTCTCGTAGATAAGATTTAACATCACAGAAACATAGTGCTGGAGCAATTTTATAATTGCGATGAATAAAGTAGAAGAGAGAAATTCCATATATTTATAATGTATCTAGAAAAAGTATGCGTGGAGCTTAATTATAGGCTTGAATAGACGGCAACCTACGGAAATCAGATCGGATATGTATAATTATAATAATTAAAGAAAATACCTTAAATATCTCTAGAAAATACCTAAATATCTCTAATATTCCCCCCTCAAACTAGAGCATATATATTAATTAGATCTGGCTTGTTATAAATATATTCTATCCTCCCATGATCCGGAGATTTAGTAAATATGTTTGCAAGTCGTTCAACAATCATAATGTGATTTGGAAGGATCACTCCACTCTATAATTTCTCTTGTATAAAATGACAGTTGACCCCAATATGTTGTGTTCTCTCATGAAATACAAGATTTGAAGCTATATGTATTGCAGCCTTATTATCACAACACAAATGCATAGGAACTAAAGTTTTAAAGCCTAATTTAGTCAATAGCTGCTAAATCCACACTAAGTCACATGTTACTTGTGTCATGACTCTATTTTGACTCAACACTTGAGCAGACAACAACACTCTATTGCAACAACACTCTATTGCTTACTCTTCCATGCTACTAGATTTCCTCTAACCAAGGTACAATAGCTAGTAGTCAATCTCCTCTTATTTGGAGACCTTGTCCAATTAGTGTCAGAGAATCCTTCAACTTTACTATGGCCATAATTTAGGTAAACAATTTCTTTCCTTAGAACCTTTTTCAAGTACCTCAAAATCCGAATAATTGCATCCCAATGAAATGTACAAAGAGAAGACAGAAATTAGCTTACCACACTAATTGGAAATGCAATGTCTAGTTGAGCAACTGTGAGATAGTTTAGCTTGCCTACCAGTTTTTAATATCTCTCAAGATTATCATGAATCTCTTCTCCCTCAGCAATTGGATTATCTCCTTGTTCCATTGGTGAATCAAGATACTTTGATCCCAACATGCCTGTCTCAATGAGTAAATTCTGGTGAAACTTTTGTTGTAATAGAACAATACCTTTTTATGACTGTGTCACCTCAATTTCTAGGAAATACTTCAACTTGCCCAAAACCTTAGTATGAAATTATTGCTGAAAATAGAGCTTTAGTTCAACTATATTGACCAAGTCATCTCTCGTGACAATAATGTCATCAACATAAACAATTAAAAACAACTTGCCTCCCCCTAACTATTTATAAAAGGAGTGATCATTTCCACATCTAGACATTCCAAAAGAGAGGACAACTTTAGAAAATCTTCCAAACCAAACCTAATGGGATTGCTTCAAACCATACGACTTTTTAAACTTGCAAACTAGTCATCTAGACTTCCCTTAAGCAACAACTCCAAGAGGTTGCTCAATATACATTTTTTCATATGCAAGAAAGCATTCTTGACATCAAGCTGCAATAATGGCCGTTATAAGTGGCTATTAGAGAGATCAAAATACCAACAAATGTGATATTGGCAACAGGAGAAAAAGTGTATGAGGAGTCAACTCCATATACCTGAGCATACCCTTTTGCAATAAGTCTTTCTTTTAAGCAAGCAAGAGGGCCATCGGAAATGACTTTGATAGCATACACCCATTGACAACCAATAGCAATTTTGCCTGAAGGAAGAGGTACCAAGTCTCAAGCTTGATTAACTTGTAAGGCCTTTAATTCTTCTTTCATAACTACTCTCTAGCTAGAGTTATGTAATGCCTTGGCTGCAAACTTGAGGATAGAATATTGTTCAACCATAGATAAAAAGATTGAAAGAAAGGCGACATAGAAGAGTATGAACTAAAGTCTACAATGGAATGTTAAGTACAAGCATGATACCTTTGGGATGAACAATATGATAGGCTAATGATGGATTTGGAGTTGAAGATGACCTAGTAGTGGTTGTAGGAAGGGGGGAGCAGTATCTACTCAAAGTCGAGTGTAGACCTTGAGAGAAGTTGGTTCTTGTGCAAATATTAGGAAATAGGTGGATCAATTGACCAAATGGTGATCACATGTAAAATTTTGTCCACCTTATAAACAGTAATTGGAACATTGTGATATACAATAGATTCAAAGAAGGAAACATTGGTAGTTATAAAGTAATTTTGCAATGATGGAGAATAACAATAGTATCCCTTTTAGGTACGAGAATAACATAGAAACATATACTTGATGGCCCTATGATCAAATTTTGGTACTCCAGGTTAATGACCACGAAAAGAACTAACACAATAAAAAATACAGGATGGTAAGAAAAATAATGATTGATTGAGAAACAAACAAGAAAATGGAATACCACATTGTAAAATCAAACAGAGACAGAAAGCCCAGCATCTCTCTCTCCTTTATATATATATAAATGAATACCACCTCATAAAACAAAAGAAGACATGTGATTAACGAGATATCAAGCAATTAGGACAACATAAAAAATAAAAAAAAAGGTTTTGGGGGACTTCATCGTAGATAACATGGATGTGGTGACTTCCAATAGCGCCTATTCTTCTTTTTAGCTACATCATTTTATTGTGGTGTATCGAAACAGGAAGATTCATGGATCAAACCATGCTAAGTCATAAAATCAGTGCAGAAAAGTGCTCTTAGCATTATCAAAACGCAAAATTTTAACATGCACACTAAAGTGAGAGTGAAGTTTAAAATTAAAAGCACAAAATATAGCAAACAATTTTGAATGACTTTACATTAGATATAGCCAAGGGACTCTGGAATAGTCACCGACAAAAGTAACAAAATATATAAAACCAACCAAATATTTGAATGAACTAACAAAAAAGGAGGCATCGCTTGCTTAATGACTTAAGGCAAGTAACTAATACGATGCAATTTGCCAAGTTGACATGACTCGCACTCTAAACTAGAAAGAGATTGAAAACTAGAATCTAAATTTTGAAGATTGTGAAACTAAGGATGGCCAAGACGACAATGGATTTGATGTAAGGAAGCAACACTAGAGCATGGAATAGATGGATCATTTTCAAGCACGTAGAGCCCCCTACCTCACATCCTATATCAATCATCATCTTTGTAGCCAAATCTTAGCAAATATAAGAATCAAAGTAGAATGTCAACAAACATTGAAAGTTTTTGGTTAATATACCAACAGACATAAGGTTCAATGGAAATTGTGGGAGATAAATCATCAAGAATAATGGCAATGAAGAAGTTGGATGAACTGCATCAACCCTATTAACATGTGTAGATGAACCATTAGCTAAGGTAATAGTGGATGATGATGGAGTAAGAGAAAAAAAAATACTTGAAAGACCTGACAAAGGACGAGATATAGCTAAAAGGCATGCAATAGCATTACTTGTTTGTACCCAAATAATAGTGAAAGAATTAGGCTCGTGAGATCTGAAACTAGCTATATTGAACAAATTCCTCATCAAACATAACCACTACGTTGCCTTCAGAAAACTATGGCAAAAAAGAAGAGTTATTAGTACTAGATGTAGCATTTGCAAACTGTTGTTGCTATCCTAGTTTCCCAAGTAACTTGTAATAAGATTTTCAAATGTGGTCAAGTTTGCTACATTAATGATATGTCCAAATGGCCCCTAAGCTATTAGTGGAATTATGGGACTATCCATAAAGCCGTTGTCGGCCTCGGCCTCTTCCTATTTCCTATGCCTCGGCCACCACCATGGCCACCATGACCATTATGTCGTCCATGAGTTCCCCTTTCATTCCCACTACCACTACTGGTTCAAGAGTAGGACACAAGAGCTTACTATCTACCACAAACATGGTGTCCTTGAGAAGACTCACGAGATACCCAAAAAACTCAAGCAAATGTATTTATGAGTGAGCGATATTCTCTCTCCTAGGAATTAGAGATATGACAGTTTCATTGTTCGGACTAAAACCTCCTTCGAATCCCAATACAACCAATTATTCTCTCTGAAGATGCTTTTGGTGAACATTGGCTAAAATTGAGATAAGATGATTCAACTCCTATAGGCCCTCTTAAAATTAGCAAAATATTGTGTAATGGAACACCCATTCCTATTAAATCGGTAAAACTCTTGTGATAGCTCATAAATTCATGAAAGGTTATTTTGGCTAGAGTACAATATAGCCAAATACTCCCACAATTCTTTAATTATGTCAATGTGAGTTATGAGATCAACTATATTACTCTTTATGGAGTTCAACATTTGACCAAGAATATGTGAACCAACTACATTCCAAGTTGCATCAATACTAGGTTTAGGCTTAGTCAAGTGTATAGGTTGATATCCACCTATTAAAGTTAGCTTCACAATTTTCTTCTATTGTTGAAAGTTGGCACTATCCTCAAGCTTTTATTGGTAATTCGATTAGAAGTAGAAGAAATTGCCTCCATCATCACAGTATTACTCTTCTCAAAATCACCCATTCTTTAATAAAAATAAGAAAACCACTACAATATTTTCCTTCAAGCAACTCAACTTCAATAGTTCAATAATTCAACACAATTGAAAAATATCATCAATGGACCATTAACAATGATGTCACAGCACTAACAACCAATTGAACCAACAATGCAGACATATTAATAGAGTACTTATAGCCTTCCAAGGTTCTTTAGGTAGAAAGTTCATGCACCCATGGTCATTCCAACTGACCAATCATAGAGAACAAGAGCAACAAAGGCCAAATTAGATAACCCTACCAGGTTTCGTATAAATCTCACAAAGTTGATCATTGCAAAGTCATTTCTTACAACCCAATTTCCTTGAATTTGCCCTTGAGATTCCAAAAGTCTCCACCTCCAGAGACCACAGCGATTAACTTCACCAAACTACACAACAGCTCATTGCTCACTCACCCATTGCATTGCATAACGAAACATCTCAATCGGTGCAAGCTAAAACTACCATAAAATTCAGATGTAATCCAATATAGCTTGACCATTGGACAAAAGGCATGATCTAGGTAGCCTTGGAAGACTTTGAAAAAATAGCAAATAGAGGGAAATGCCAAATTGACATCAGCGAAGCGAGAGTTAAGCCCAAGAACCTATACTTGAGTGTGAAAAGCTGAAGAGATGGAGTAGGCGACATTTGATGATGCCAAATTTGACCTAGGTTGGATGGCGATGTAAGATCTAAGCTGGCAACTTTTTCTTTTTTTAATAAGAATTTCCGCAATGTCTAATATTTAATATCATGTGAATAAAGTGGGAGAGAGAAATTTTGTTTAATTTCAATGTATCTAGAAAAGAGTATATGGAGCTTATTCATGGGCTTGAATACATGACAATTTAGGGAAATCAAATTAAATATGCATAATCAAAATAACCAAAGGAAACATCTTAAATATCTCTAGAAAATACCTAAATATATCTAACAACCACCATCACTGCGAAGATCCTTTGTGAAAAAGTTCTCAAGTATAAGTTAATTAACCTTAGGCAATTTTTCAACCTCATATTCAACAGGTGAAAGACAGTATTTAGCAGAGATATGCACAATTGGGAGGATGAGGCACAAGAATATAGTGCAACTCCAAGGTTGGTGCCATGAGGGGGAACAACTTTTGCTAGTCTACCAATACATGGCCAACGGTAGCCTTGACCGCTTTATTGGCAAGCAATCCCTTAGTTGGGAGACCCGGTATGAAATCCTGATTGGTGTGGCCTCAGCACTACTCTACCTCCACGAAGAATGTGGGAACCCCGTGGTCCATCGAGACGTCAAGCCCAACAACGTCATGCTGGATGCCAACTACAATGCCTACTTGGGTGACTTTGGGCTCGCGAGGCTGATCCAGAGTGATGCCTCAGCGACAACCATGCTCGCGGGCACCCCTGGGTACCTAGCCCCAGAGGTGGCATACTTAGGGAAGGCCACGCCAGAGTCAGACGTGTACAGCTTTGGGATGGTGGTCTTGGAGGTGGTGTGTGGGAAGAGGTCAAAGGGGATCACAGAAGAGGACAGCTTGGTGGATTATGTGTGGAGTCTCTATGGTGAAGGCTTGATCCTGGAGTGTGTGGATGAGCAAATGGAAGGCCAATTTGACAAGGAGCAAATGGAGAGGGCACTGATAGTGGCCCTTGCTTGCTTGCACCCCTACTCTGCGTGTAGGCCGAGGATGCGAAAGGTGGTCCAGATTTTCCTGAACCCGAACGAGTTGCTGATGGAGTTGCCCAAGTCCCGACCCAACATGGCCTTTGTGCCGGTCTCATTCTCAGGCTTGACCACCGTCGGCTACTCCTCCACCTACAAGACCAATTCCACCTTCACTCACTCACAGCTCAGTTCACCCTTAGAGATAGAACTCAATCATGAACAAGGGATGCCAGGATTGCGTTAATGGTCTCGAGAATTAAAGATCATATTAGAATATTTCACGTGATTCATATCCGAGTTATACAAGAATAAGTTTTACTTTGTATTATGTTATGATGTAGTGCATAATGGATACTCTTTGAAGTTAGTTGTACTGTATTTACATACCTCTATGAATGTTACGTTCTTATGTGAAATTGAGTTGAAGCGGTTCAAGTCATGCCACCTTATTGCAGGAGTTACATGGAGCCATCGAAGAAGAAGACCCACTTAAATTAGGAACAATTTACATATGTCGATTCATATATTTATGAATTTCAAGACTCACGACTCAGTTTACCACCAGAGATAGAACTCAATCATGAATGGGGGATGTCAGGGTTGCGTTAATGGTCTTGAGAATTAAAGAACGTATCAGAAAATTTCATGTGATTCATATCCGAGTCAAACAAAAATGAGTTTTACTTAGTATTATGCTATGATGTAGTGCAAAATGGATGTTATTTGAAGCCTGTGTTGTATATACATTCCTCTGTGAATATTACGTTCTTATATGAAATTGAGCTAGAGTGGTCCAAGTCATGCTTGCCACCTCATTGCAGGAGTTACATGGAGCATATGAAGAAGAAGGCCCACTTAAATCAAGAATGATTTACATATGTTGATTTGTATATTTATGAATTTTAAGGTCAAATTAATCCAATGAAAGAAAAAATAATGTGTAAAATGAAAGAGAAGTATTTCACTCGCTCACGGCACAGTTCACCTTAGGAGATAGAACTCGATCATGAATAGGGGATGTTAGGATTGCGTTAATGGTCTTGGAAATTAAAGATCATATCGGAAAATTCCACGCGATTCACATCTAAGTCATACAGGAATAAGTATTACTCTAAATTATGCTACAATGTAATCCTAAATCATATAATGAACTTTACGCATCACCGACGTTCAGGAGAAATAGATATACTTCATATCCCGAATGGCATTAAAGTTGATGTTTGGGCCATACTATCTCACATCCCTTTTTACTTGAAAACACACCTTTTTGGGTCTTTTTATAAATATATTTGTGTTGTTTACTTTTACCTTTTTGGTAGAAATAGAACTATAACATCTATATAAAACATAAGTACATGAAGAAAGAGCTCTCCAAGCAAGGTTGTCGGCAATGCTACTGCTGTAAAAATGGAGAGGGCTAGAATTATAGACTTAGTTCGCAGAATTATTAAAAAGAATGTTGTTAGGTGATTGGATATTACTAAGTAAACCATTCTTATTAGTAAGTTTTAATATCTTTAGCCAGCAGTGCGCTATATGCGATTTGATTAATTAGATAGTGATGTGGTACTTCTATTCATATATTAATAGTCACATAAGCAAAGGTAGTAAGGACGATTAAAGTCTAAAAAGTGCATGATTACGAGCAGCTAGTGAAATAATAATTGGAATTATTAACTTACGTAAAAAAAAAAAAGAAGAAGATAAATAGGAGAAATGCACAAAATGATAATTGAGATGAACTATGTGATACTATATTAAAAAGAAACAATACTGCATACCCTCCTTATTTTTTCATTCTATTACCACTTTTCTCTCCTTTAGTTTAAAAAATACATTCTGCATCTTAAGACAAACCAGGTTATCTAAAGAACCATATTACCATCCCTTATAGAGAAAAAAAAAAGAAAAGAAATCCCCCTTAGGGGTGAGCATATAGAATAGCCTGAATTGGAATTGCCTGAACCAAACCAATCCGGCCAATTTTGGTTAGTTCTAGAGGGCTCCGATTTGGTTCTTGATTCCATAAAATTGAAATCGGTGATCTTCAATCTAGTTCTCGGTTCCAAGGAGAGAACTGGACTAACCACACCGGACCAATTTAAATATATTTTTTCATTTTTTAAAATGTAAAGTGTAAACCCAAACTCTAATATCCTCTCACACCCAGCTTATTCCAAATGATGAAATAAATCTTTGTTTCTTTCATATTACTGCATTGATTGATCCAAGTTGCTCTTTTTCTTTCTTGCTTCTTTCTTTGTTTTACCTTTTCTTCTTTCCCTCAAATATTCACCAATTTTACCTCCCTTGCTTATTCATACTTTGTGAGTCCATCATTTATTAAAAAAGAATCCATCGAATCCTCCTCCTTTTTTTGAGCATGCCCCCATAAGCACGGCCCCATCATCTCTCAATATTCTTCACAAATTTTGGATGAAATCCCAAATTTGAATTGTGATGTTGCTTGGGAATTTAATTGATTAAAAACTTTTGACCAAGATATGGAATCCATCGATTCTATTGGATTGCTCGAGAAAGAAATTGGTTTGGTCTAGTCCCAAGACCAAATCATTTGCTTCTCGATTCCTTGTTCTTGAATAAAACTGAATCGAATCATGAACTGATCATCCCTAATTCCCCTAACTCTATGATGCAAACTTGCATTTCAAGAGCCTATTAATACAATGTGATAATGACTTGAAAAGTAGCACAATATTTGTTATTTTTCTTAAAGATAATGCTATGTTTGTCAATTAGGATAAAATTCATAATAGGTAATATCATATCTCGCATTTGGTGTTTGCTTAGGATGAGATAAAGTTGGATATAAGAAGCATATAATCCTAATAAAATTATCATATGGAGAGGTAGGATAAATATTGATAAGATTTTAATATTCATGATAGGAAATTATTTTTCTAGAATAATTTTTTTAAATTAATAAAATTAATATTATATGTAAATATAAATAATATTTGAATTATAATATAAAAATTCAAAATAACAAAAATAAAAATTTATTTTAAAATTTAATCTTATTATTATTTATAAATTCGAATTTAAATTTTTTTCTTATAATATAAATCCAATGTATAGATGTAACTTTAGGTTTTTTTAGTATTTTAGTTATATTAGTTCAATTTACTATTCAATAAGATTTTATTAGAGAATGATGGAAGGGGAAAAAGAAATATAATTAAAATAATTTTTAAAAATGATAGGAAAAATTACAAAAAGCAAATAAAAATAAAGTAGGTAAAAATTTCAAAGAGATTTTTACTATCTCCATTTGTGAAATTTTATATTCATTTACACTAATATGCTATTTATATAAAAAACATATATGATATAATATGAATATATTCGACTTTATTATTGCGATCTATCAAAAATAGACAAGATATAGCAAAATCCTCAAATTTCATGCCTTATCCTATCAAGTCTAATTTTGGTTATAAATCTAGACAATCAAATATAGCCTAAGTGCATTGAAAGTTCTTGTTAAGAAAGTACAATCGAGTCCTAAAACTTTCAGAAAGTGCAATTAAGTTTGAAAACTTATCAACTAAGTGGAATCTAAGTCTTTCATTAACTTCATCCAACATGATTAAAGAAAAAGATTAGCGTGGCTTTTTTTTTTTTTTTATTTTCTCTCTCACACATAGCATTGATGTGGCTAAAATATGAAACATAAAACTAAGACGATGTCATTTTGGATGTGGCTAGCCCATCGGCTTAGATCCAACGATTTTCACTAGTCATGGGATTTCGATGATAGTGACACTATCGCTTGGTTTTTGTTTATATATATATATATATATATATATATATCTTTTGTGTTCATTTTTTAAAATTAAAATAAGATTTGAAGCAAAATGACATTGTTACGTTTCATGTTTTAGCTATGTCAACATCATGTGAGAGAGAAAATATGAAAAATAAATAAATCACCTCAGCGTTTTCCGATGGTCAAATTGGATGGAATGAATAAAATGACTTGATTGCATTTTTTTATTAAAAAAAAAACTTTAAGTGAACTTATCTCTATTTATCATTAAGAAAGTCTGCATCTTATTGGACTACTTGAAAAACCGCAAACTACTAAGAACTGGCGCTCAAAGATTCATTATATATTTTTAGAACTTTCAATTGACAGCTCTAGAGGAAAGAGTTATGATCAAGTAAACAACTAATATGCTGTAAAGATGGCTCGCAAGAGAGGAGATGAAAAGTACTTGCCCCACGCTGAAGAGGTCAATTGCACAATGCAATGAAACATTTCATTTTCAAACGTGCAAGGACGCCCACGCGTTATGCTTTGAATAGGAGAAGAGAAGAACCACATTGTGTTCTTTTGGGCTCATATGCATTACTCGCATCCAATTAAATCAAAAGGCCTTCTTAGCTTGTCATTGAATAGATTTCTGTCCCTATATCTCCATGTTTTCGCGAGACAAGAGACTGCATCTCCTTCCAATCATTGGTAGTCAATTCTTCGGGGCAAGAAAGAAACGAACCCTAAAATCCGAATACAGCCAAGAACAAGAATTCACTTCTTTCCCATCCCGCCAATCCACAGCCCTCGTAACTTCGACTGGATCCCCATCTCGACTCATATCACGACCCAAGAAAACAAATTAGGAAGCAAACCTGCGAACCGTTCTATACATGCGCCAACAATGCCTCATCTGTTTTGCAGGGTCTCTCGCGTACAAACCATGTTCTTGCTTCTGATCCTGGTCTCAGTCTTCCTCGGTTCTCAGGAAGCTTATTCTTCGACTTCTTCTAGCCTTGAGCCTACAAATTACTTTTTCCCTTCTTTTGACCCCAGCTCTTGCACTTGCAAGGAGCTCATTGCACGGGTTCGGCGAGCTTGCGAGAAAGGTATTTGAACATCACACCAGAGCTGGAGGAGCAGGGTAATTTGAGCCTTGTGCCCATGCCGACGAACCAGGTAGGGCGGGCTCTTTATTCCTGGCCGGTCGTGGCTTGGCCTGCCATGATCTCTACCACGTTTGCCGTCAGGATCACCACGTTGCCGAATTCCATAGCCTTTGGCGACGGGATGGCTTTTCTTTTTGCACAGGATAATAGCTCCTCACCACTGGATAGTTACGGCTCATATATCTGGATTCTTGATCGGTCCACTCAAGGTACCTCCACCTAATCCTTCGTTAGATGAATATGAAATCTGTGGTACTTTGCCGGAGTGTTGATTGAAAGACAATCTCTCTTCGATTGAATATATATAGGCGGCGTTGTCCGACAACTAGCCGTGGAGCTGGATACTTTCATGAACGAGTTTGATCCCAAAGGAACCACGTAGGCATAGACACGACAAGTGTTATTAATTCAGTCTATGCTGAGAGCCTAAACAGCATGGGAGTAAACCTAAAAAGTGGAAGGGACATCAGAGTCAGAATTGACTATTATGGCTATAAATATAATCTCAGTGACATATTCTGAGAATTCGCTAATAAGTGTTCTCAATCATTCGATCAGAATGTTGGAAACAGTCCCCAGTCTTGTGCATGTGGGCTTTTCAGGATCTACTGGGCCTCTACCTGAAAGCCATCAGGTCATTAACTGGGTATTCAGCTCTTTTCCTTTATCTATGGAGGAGCGGCTCAAGAGAGACGACAGATCAAAACTGCACTGATTTTGGTCGTGCCAAGTGTGATGACAATATTGTTCATCGCGATATTCGTCTACCTACTTGTTGAGAAAGCGCCCGGGAAGAGAAACAAGAAGGACGCTAACATAGAAAGCCAATGGAGGCAGGTTGTGAACGTTCCAAAGATGTTCACCTGCAATGAGTAGCGAAGGCCACTCACCTGCTTGGTATTGGTGGTTTCGGAAGCGTTTACAAAGGATTGTGTCAGAATTTTGAGTGAAAAGCATTGGGAGAAAAATGTATTGTGTATTTTTCTTTCACTGATTAATGATGTACAATATGCTTCCTATTTATAATACAATCGATCAAAAATATCTAAGGAAGAAAAATATACAGAATATGTGAAAAAGATTTCCTAATACACAATATTCTAATTTTCTAACAATAGACTAATCAGCATCAATTAAGATCAACATTCCATGCAGCAAGATCAATTTGCTGGCAATAGTATCTTCAACACTCCCCCTCAAGCTGGCGGTCTATAGACATCTAGAACGCCTAGCTTGCTTAATAAATACGAATGTTGCCTTTGACATAAAGGTTTAGTGAAGATGTCTGCGGGCTGCTCCATAGTTCTTATCCCCCTTGTCTTGATCAATCCATCTTGAATTTTATCTCTGACAAAATGGCAATCGACTTCTATATGCTTCGTCCTCTCATGAAAAACTGGATTCGCTGCAAGTTTAAGTGCAGCATCATTGTCACAAAATAGGATAGTTGGTTCCTTAATCCAGACACCAAGATCTTCGAGTAATCCTCTTATCCAGACTATCTCACAATTGGTCTTTGCCATTGCCCGATATTCTGCTTCAGCAGATGATAATGAAACGGTCGATTGTTTCTTTGTCTTCCAAGATAGCAATGAGCTACCCAATTTGATGCAGAATCCTGTGACTGACTTTCTACTCATAGGAAAAGTAGCATAATCCGTATCACTGTATGCTGTCATCTTCATGTCATTATCGCGAGACAGTAATATTCCCAAGCCTGGACACCCTTTTAGGTATTTCACAACTTTCATCGCAGCATTCATATGCGACTGTTTCGGACTATGCATAAACTGACTGAGAATCTGCACTGCATAACATATGTCAGGTCTAGTCATAGTTAAGTATATAAGCTTCCCTACGAGTCTCTGATAAACGAAAGGATCTTCGAGTAAAGGATCCTCATTCAAGGGCAATAAACCCTTGTCATACTCTACTGTCGTCAATTTGACATTCTGTTCAATTGGGATAGCAGCTGGTTTGGATCCTGACAATCCTGTTTCTGATACAATCTCCAAGACAAACTTGCGTTGGCTGAGACAAATTCCCTTATCCGACCGTGCAATCTCTATTCCAAGGAAATATTTGAGAGGTCCCAAATCCCTAATATGGAAACTTGAATGCAAATATTGCTTAAACTTCTTGATGGCATCTTCGTCATTCCCCATAATAAGTATGTCATCAACGTATATAAGCAAATAAATTGATGACGTACCTTGTCTCCATGTGAATAAGGCATAGTCATGTTTGGATTGCTTGAATTTTGCAGCTGTAAGTGCATTGGTAAACTTGGCATACCATTGACGAGAAGCCTGTTTAAGTCCGTATAGGGATTTACGGAGACGACATACTTTGTTCTCCCCCTGTCTGCGTAAACCCGGCGGAAGGTCCATGTAAATCTCCTCTTCAAGATCACCATGAAGAAATGCATTATGAACATCCATTTGATGAAGAGGCCAATCACGAATAGCAGCAACAGAGAAAAAAGAACGAACCGTGACTTCCTTTGCTACTAGAGAGAATGTTTCAGTGTAATCAAAACCTTCTCGCTGAGTAAACCCCTTAGCTACTAGTCTAGCTTTATAACGTTCAATTGAACCATCCGCCTTATACTTGATCTTGTATACCCACTTGCACCCTATAGATTTCCGATGAGTGGGTATAGGAACAACTTCCCAGGTCTTATTCTCTATTAGAGCTTGCAATTCATCTGCCATTGCTTGCTGCCAATGAGGGTCTTGAACAGCTTCTTCATATGAAGATGGTTCCCGTCCTTCAGATTTTTGACTAATGCAACACATGTGCTCAGGTGAAAGATTAGCAAAGCTAACATATGATGAGACAGGATATTGTGTACTAGATGACTTCAATGTAGGACAAATGTAGTCTGCTGTCCAAGTGGGTGGTTGGGTAATACGCTTTGAACGTTGAGGAGAAGCCGATGTAACAGATGGAACAGTCCCTTGTGATTCAGATGGAATAGTCCCTTGTGATTCAGGGATATCATCCAGAGATGTTGGTGACGAAGAAGGTACTGGAGATGCCAATGTCGCTTCTTGTGAAATATCTGGAGTTATATAATGTAAATCTAAGGATGAGCCTCCATCATATCCAGGTGTCGAAGAAGCCATGGGAGATATATGAGGAATCATCATTTGAGTAGGGGTGGAAATATCATCGTCAGCTAAAAATTGACAACTCTCAGTAGTTGAATCGTTCTGTTGAGAAGATAATCCTTCTTGAAAAGGGAATACATCCTCATGGAAAATAACATCTCTACTGACGAAGAAGTGCCCATTGGAGAGATCATATACTGAATAACCCTTCTGAAGATTAGGGTATCCCATGAAAACACATTTGATGGCACGAGGCCCCAATTTGTCACGAGTGCCCACAGTGGATACATAACATAAACAACCAAATACACGAAGATGGCGAATATCTGGACATTTCCCAAAAAGCAATTCAAATGGACTTTTGCCATTAAGAACCCTGGATGGCATCCTATTGATCAAGTATGCTGCTGTGACCACACAGTCTCCCCAGAACATTTCAGGAATAGAGGCTTGATATTTGAGGGCACGAGCAACTTCTAGGAGATGACGGTGTTTTCTTTCGACAACACCGTTTTGTTGAGGGGTATATACGCAGGAACTTTCATGAAGAATGCCATTTGTAGTGAACAAAGTAGAACATTCATGACTAAAAAATTCCCGGCATTATCAGTGCGAATTCGCTGTACGGATTTATGAAACTGACTCTTGATGAGGGTAAAAAAATCTCTTAGGTAAGAGGGGACTTGGGCCTTAGACTGCAATAAGAAAACCCAAGTTGCTCGTGTATGGTCATCCACAATTGTGAGAAAGAAACGAGATCCATCACGATGTGCGATGTGATATGGTCCCCAGATATCCATATGCAAAAGAGTGAAAGCCGTCTTACTACGAGAAGTGCTTTGCGGAAAAGGTAATCGCGATTGTTTAGCTAAAGGACATACAGGGCACTTTGGATGAGGAAAAGAGGCGCTATGGCCTAATCGCTGATGAGATAAAATATTTTTATTGATGCTAGCATTACATAGAGTGCCCTTATTCAAGGGAAAAAGTGGAACATCAAAATTTTTTGGAAGAGTAGCCCAGAAATAAAGTCCCTCATGATTGTTACCCAAGCCCATCAGTTTCCCAGTCGAAAGAGCCTGAAAGAGACAGATGTCATAATTAAAAAAGACCCGACAGGAATTGTCTTCACAAAGTTTTGACACGGAGATTAGGTTAAACTGGAATTTGGGAATGAGTAAGACATTTTTGAGAGTAATGAGAGGACTAAGTTGAACATCCCCAACCTTAGTGACAGAGGTATCTTCTCCATTTGGAAGTCGCACGGATGTATGAGAATGTGCTTTATAGATTTTAGAAAAGAAATGTTCATCGCAAACTATGTGATCACTAGCACCTGAATCAATAATCCATGCTTTATTGGAAATGGAGCTCAAACAGTGAGAAGTACCTGCATAGCTGCTTGTTTTGTCTGATGTTCCCAGCTGGTTTAAAGTGCTCATAATCTGTTGCAATTGATCTTTATTAATGGGTTGATGAGCCTTTGCATGTGCTGCAATAGAAATATCTCGCGCTTTCTTCTCCTTTTCTCCTGGTTTTCCATGTAACTTTCAACAATTTTCTCGAGTATGATAAGGGCGTTTACAATAATCACAAAATTTACCTTGCCCTTTAGAATTTTGGGCATGTGATTTATTGGAAGCTGAGGAAAAAAATTGTCCATTCGATCCTCTCCATGTTGGGGCTGATGTGGCTCGATTTGAGCCGTCCAATCTCGGAGCCGCTAGGATGAAGCTGGAGCCGTCTGATCGTGCGGAATATAGCAGGCCACCGTCTGATCTCACGGAGTAATTTGAGCCGTCCGCCTGCATGATCTGATCTGGACCGTCCGCACTTAATGAGACCCGCGTGCGCCTTGGGCCGTTGGATGAGTGAGCTGCATCTCGACCATCCATTGAAAAAGGTCAAAAAAGACCCATCTTCTTCCTCCAACAACCCTAGGTCTGCCCCTGTTCTTCCCGATCGTCTGAAACCACCATGCCCGGACCTTGCCGCGAGCAAATGCTGGTCCGGCGTCGCCTTGGCCGCGAGGACAACCCGATCCCCTACTTTGAGGTATTCCGTTGAGGCGAGTCGCTGCGATTCCTCCTGTACCGCAAGCTGATATATTCGGCCAAGGGAAGGAACCGGCTCCATCGCGAGGATCTGACTGCGAAAGGGTAAGTAGCTCTCATTGAGGATCAAAAGAAAGCGCATTACCTTCTCCCTTTCCCTAATTGCTCGGTATTGAGCTAGGGTTTCTTCCGGTCCTTGAAGTTTTTCTTCAGCTTCCTCCAATTCGTTCCAAAGGGCTGAGAGTTTGTTAAAAATGGTTGAAATGGATAAATTTCCCTGTTTTAGCTTTGATAGAGCTTGGGTTATTGAGAAAATCCTAGCTCTATCGAGCTTGCCATACATCTCCCGTATGTTTTCCCAAAAAAGGTGAGCATCGTCGGTCGGAGGGAGTCCGGCGGCGACCTCCGGCGTGAGGCAGTTACCGATCCAAGTTCGTACTAACTGGTTGCATTTCTTCTAGTGTCGGGCCAACCGTTCGTCGGTCGGAACAGGTACGGATCCATCTATAAAACCATCTTTGTCCTTCGTTATGAGTGCTCGCCGAAGTTCTCGGGACCAAACGGAGTAGTTCTTCGGTCCCAAGAGTTGTTGCGAAATCAAGCGGAGTTGAGGGCCATCGGCGGCGGCCGTGTACAGGGTATCTCCTGGTTCTGGTCATCCGCCGGGTATGCCTGCAAAAGGGAAAACACCAGGTCCGAATCCCGGGTAAGAGAAACTCGTCGAACCCGAAAGGTTGTGGTTCGGGTATGACCAACCGGATCCTAATCCTGGGTTGGGTCCAGATCCTATTGTTGGGCCTCCTCCTGGCCCGATGCTTTCTGCGTGGGTCCTCTCTGTAGAACCCGAAGTGTTCTGGGCTGGTTGAACTTGAATGGGAATCCATTGTACATATGGACCCTGAAAAAATTGCCCCGAGTTGGGCTGAATCGAGCCCTGAAGTCCTTCAGCGGGTGGTAGTTGATCTTCATCTTCATTCTGATTTTCATCTACCTGAGTCGATTGCTAATATGGAGATGAATCTGAGGGAAAATTTTCTTCGGATGATCCGGATTTTGAAGCTTGGTTCTTGGTCATGATTTTTTTGTGTGAAAATATGATAAAAATTTCACAGGATGCGTGATAAAGAAAGGAGAAGAAAGGAGCTGTGCATAAGCGACTACACAGAATCAATATGCGGAAGCTAGGTCTAAGAGAACCTGCTCTGATACCATGTCAGAATTTTGAGTGAAAAGCATTGGGAGAAAAATGTATTGTGTATTTTTCTTTCACTGATTAATGATGTACAATATGCTTCCTATTTATAATACAATCGATCAAAAATATCTAAGGAAGAAAAATATACAGAATATGTGAAAAAGATTTTCTAATACACAATATTCTAATTTTCTAACAATAGACTAATCAGCATCAATTAAGATCAACATTCCATGCAGCAAGTTCAATTTGCTGGCAATAGTATCTTCAACAGATTGATCTCAGATCCTCCGGTCAAAGTAGCCGTGAAAAAGATCTTGGCAACCTCAAAACTGGGTCTGCTTCCATACTTGTATCACATCCTTTTAGAACATTTTCTTGAACATGGTCCTGTCAATAAGATCTAAAAATTACAGAAGCATAGTGCTGGAGCAATTCTGTATTTCGCTTTTGTTCATATTCATCACTAATCACCACAATTGCGAAGATCCTTTGCAAAGTTGTTCTCAATTTCACTATCTCTGCCAATTAACTTTAGGGCAATTTTTCAACCTCAAATTCAACAGGTGAAAGACTATTTGGCAGAGATATCCACCATTGGAATGCTGAGGCACAAGAACATAGTACAGCTCCAAGGTTGGTGCCACGAGGGGGAACGACTTCTACTAGTTTACCAATACATGGCCAACGGTAACCTTGACTGCTTTATTGGCAAGTAGTCCCTCGACTGGGAGACTCGATACGAGATCCTGACTGGCCTGGCGTTGGCATTGCTTGGCCTCCACAAAGAATGCGGGAACCCCATGGTCCACAAAGATGTCAAGCCCAACAACGTCATGCTGGACTCCAACTACAATGCCTACTTGGGTGACTTTGCTCCAGAATGACGCCTCAGTCACAACCATTCTTGCAGGTACCCCTAGGTACTTGGTCTCGGAGGTGGCATACACAGGGAAGGCCATGCTGGAGTTGGACGTGTACAGCTTTGGGATGGTGGTCCTGGAGGTGGTGTGCGGGAGGAGGTCAAAGGGAATCTTGGGAGAGAACAGCTTGGTGGATAATGTGTGGAGTCTCTATGAAGGGCTCACTCTTGGAGTGCGTGGATGGGAAAATGGGAGGCTAATTTGAGGAGGAGCAAGTGAAGAGGGCATTGATAGTAGGTCTTGCTTGCCTACACCTGAACTCTGTTTTAGGCCAAGGATGCAAAAGGTGGTCCAGATTTTCTTGAACCCGAACAAGCCACTGATGGAGTTGCCTAAGTCCTGACCTAGAGGGGTCTATGTGCCGGTCTCATTCTTGGGCTTGACCACCGCCACCTTCTCCTCCAGGACCAGGTTCGCCTTCCATCCCTCATAGCTTGATTTGCTGCATGAGATTGAACTTGAGCATGAATTGGGGACATCGGGATTGTGATGATGCCATCAAGAACTAGAGACTAAATTGGAAAATTTCAAGCAGTTCATGCCTGAATTGTACGGGATTGAGTTTTCTTTTTGAGTACTTATTATGTTACACATGTTGTGCAGAATGAATATTCTTATAAAGCTAGGTGTGTTTACGTTCCTCTGTGAAAATTACATCCTTACATGAACTAGGGAAACAACAGACGTACATATTTTGACCAAAATGAAATTGAGCTTCAGTATTTCAAGTCATGATGCCTCATGGCGGGAATTACATGGAGCACACTAAGAAGAAGACCCATTTGAATTAGGAATAATTTACATATGTCGATTCACATTTTTTTTTTTTAAATCAAGGCTCAAATTAATCTAGTGAAAGAAAATGATTAACACCACAAAACACCCTAAATTCACATACATATGAAAAATTTACATAAAATAATTCTTTAATCACAAAAAATCCTTAACTTATTGAAAACATGGGAAGCAGCGTGTAAATGTGACGAAGCAGGAAATCACCCTTAGTCCATCCTCTCCATTTTCAAGGGCCCTTGCTAGTTCCCCGCCATCGATTTTCAGGTACTAAAAAGATTAAAAAAAGCTAATTGGAAAAAATTAAAAAGAAAAGAAGACCCTACAGATGGCCATAAAAAATCAATTTTTTTTTTATTTTTATTGTTATTTCAACTTTTTCAAAATCACGAACAATTTCTATTGCTGGGATTGTCTTTGTACATTTACAAGGCTGTTCTCATGGAAATTTAAAATACTAGGCAAATTACAATGGTCTTTAGTTAATTTTAGGCTCCGTTTATTTCACAAAAAATATAGCATTTTAGAAAATGTTTTCCATGAAATATTTCTTTTAGAAAAATGACAATGTTTTCTGGGATTTAACTAAAATCTGAAAATGAAGTGGAAAATATTTTCCATTATCCAATAAAGAAAATTTTTTTTCCTTCATGTATTCCTTTTCAAAAATTTTATTTTATTTTATTTTTTAAATCAAATTTTAAGTTTTTTTCTTTTTTTCTTCTTCTTCCTTGGCCACGACGACTAACCATAGGCTAGCTCGAGTCTCATTGTAGGCTAGCAAAGTTCCTTGCCCTAGGCCAGCAAGCTCTAGCCTCACCAGATCCAATGAGATAGGTGAGGCTTGATCCTTGCTAACTCGTTGGATCTAGCAAGGCCCGAGCTCACTAGAGGTTGTCGGGCTCACTTGGGTGAGGCGAGGCTTGACTTTGCTAGAATCTAGCAAGCTTGAGCCTCATCGAGCCTGGCGAGGCTTAAGCTTACCTGTGGTTGGTTGTTGGTCGTTGTTGCTTGCAACCAACCATGGTGGGTGACTAGTCAAAGAAGAAGCAAAAATGAAAAAGAAAAAAATTTAAAAAATTTAAAAAATCATTTTAAAAAAATAAAAAAAGGAAAATGTGTTGGGTGAAAAAAAAATACTAGGTTTAGAAGTAAAAGAAAGAGAATTGAAAATATTTTACACTTTCCAAAAAGTGAAAAACATTTTCCCATATTTTAGAAAAAAATTGATGATGGAAAATGTTTACTAGTTCATATTCCGTTTAATAAATGCTGAAAAATCCTAAAAACGTTTTTCAAAAGGTTATTTTTTATGAAATAAATGGAGTCTTAATTAGACCATTTTAGACTTGACTAGAGTGAAAGGCAACATGGGCTGACTTGGACAAGCGAAAATGTTCTCGGGCTTTATTTGACCCACTTTGGCCTGCCCAAGCATGATCAAATTTATGTGAAAAAATTATGCTTTCTGTATAGAGCGATTTTAGGCTTGGCTTATCCATTTATAAAATCCTTTCAATTTGCAAAGGTAATATTGCTCATTATAGAAAAGGAGAGTGCCAAGATATGTAATATGAGTTTATTGATTTTATCTAACATGTAATATTATGAGTTCCAAAAATATTTTTTTAATTGTTTTATTGATTAATCAAATTTTGAGAACTACAAAATTTAAAAAGTTAAAATAAAACAGGTTTTAGGGAATATCACAGCTAGGGGTGAGTGGTTCCTGGTTCCTTACAGGTTCCGCTTGGAACTGGAACCTACCCTCGGGTACACAGTTCCTCCTTTTTAGGAACCCTGAACCTCCCGTCAGGGACTCAAGAACAACTCTAACCACCCGTCACGGGTTCCGGCTCGGTTCCAGGTTCCAATAGGTTCCTTTTTTTTTTTTTTTTTTCATTTTTAGTTAAAAAAATGGAAATGAATGCAATAATAATAAACAAACTTGTCATTCATCAAAGAGAATATAACACTAACACAATCTATAATACTCATAAGCGTTCAATGATCATAATTCAGAAGTTGCAATAAGAAAGGACAAATTTAGTCTTACCTATATAATGGCATTGGCCAGTTTCAACGCAAACATATGTCGTTCAGTGTCTGCCTCGTAAATGTTTGGTTACCATTTCTCTTCTTTCCATCATTGTTCACCTTAGCATCAGATGTATCCCTTTCTTTCAGAACAGCAAGAGCATTTTGTGCAGCAAGTTTCTGCGCCATCTTTTTTTGTGGATTATGAGCAACCCCAACCTGTACTCCATCAACAAAGACTTCAACTGTGGCCAAGTTGCCATTTCGGGAGGCTTTATACTCCAAGCCTTCAGCCTGCAGCCGGCAGCGCTCTTGCAGCTCCCTGACAGGATGCATTGGGAGTCTATCTAGAGTGACCATGGGATGCAACAAGGGCTGAAAAACCTGTAAAAGAAAAAGACAATTCAGTACGCTAGATACTCTCTATGTATTCACACTTCCAACAGAAAAAAAAAAAAAAACGAAGTTCACTGTTTTTTTTTTCCATTTATCCTCTTCTTTTGTTTTCCAAGAGGGCATACTGAAAAAAGAATGCCCATAGGTCAACCAAATCAAACTAACCTTCCAAACAACAGCAGTATCATGTCCACTATCAAGGAATATAGCACCAGCAATTGATTCAACAATATCGGCAAGGACTTTTGGTGCTTTAATCCCCTAAACCAAAAGAGTTGAAACCTGGCTTCGACAATTCATCCTGAACTTCCTTTACGAAATCCCTGATCTAGAAAAAAAAAAAAAAGCCAAAAGACCTAATAGTCATTACCCTCATAGACAAGTCAAACAATATTGTTTATAGGTCATGTTATGTATCAAACAACCACAAAAGAAATTTAATGATGATACAATGTCACGAGCAAGAAAGAAAGAAATGAAAAACCTGCTTCTCCAAGGCACTGGACCCATGCCGAAGGTGTAAATGGAGCTTGTGTTTAACCGCGACACCAACTCCAGAAGATGGTCGTGATGCATGAGCAATAGCTTCTATCAAGAGGCCTCTGTCTTTAAACTTCAAATTAAGGGCAGATTCTAAAGCATCAAAATTGACACTCCTGAGGATGCTCTCTGGGACATTTGATGACCTGATTGCACATTCTTTCTCGTCAATATCAAACTCAACCTGTATTCCTACCCATTTCATGAAGTGCTTGGAATACACCCCAATCAATGCTTCAACAACATCTGCTAGTGTCTTGCTAGATAGAACTCTGTAAGAACTTGAGTCACTCTCAACTTCACCATCTTCAATACTTTCATCATCAAACTCGGCCCCAATTACATCTGACTTACCTCCAACTTCAGCAAGTGAATGCTCCATATCAAACAAGGAAGTTTCATCCTTTTATCCTCATCGAAGACAGGAAGCACTCCTGGTGCAGACCATCTAGATGGAGCAAATCTATCCGCTTGGTTATATGATTGAAGTCCTTTATTCAAAGCATACTCATACAAGACCATGTTACTCACCATTTGTTGCCTCATTCTGATCAGCTGACCCTCATGCTTTTGAGGATATCTAAGAAATAGAAATTTGCTTACAACCCATTTTAAGTAAGCATCTCCAAGGAGCTCTGCTCTTTCATAACAGAACGTCTCAAGACAAAAGAGATGCACTAATAAGATACACAAGACAGCAACTTTTTCAAAACTTAGAACATAACACACCTTCGAAGCAGGGACTGAATAATCTATTACATCCTTGAGTTGAATTGCAAGCAGTATGCTCTCTACCCTTCTCATTATTGAAGGCAATCGCTGAGCTCCACGAACAAGTGACCCGGGAAGTGGATGCACTAGACAGAGTTCGGGGGGGAGGAACACATAATATGTCCTGTCCAGAAACGGAGATGGTTTTTATCGACGCAGACGGAACAGCAGCCCACCAGAAACGACAGCTCTTATATCCTTAAATCCACGAATCGCAGATGCATAATAGAAGAATCAAAAGGAGGAGCAAAAGAGCGAGGCGCGAAATCCTTCCGGCGAAAATCGGATAGCGGAGAAACCACATGCAAACTACAGAAGAAATCGAATCTCCGATCGGAAACGACATCGAAAGACCCCCTCGTTTTCCCCCCTCCTTCCGAGGTTCTTGCGAGGGAAGGGTGAATCGAAGCGAGCAGACGGAAATGAAGAGGGGAGGAGAAGGGAGAGGAGGGAGCGTATGATGCCGATCTTGAGGTGGGAGGAGAACCTGCCGAGGATCGGCCGCTCCGTTAGGGCTTCCTTCGATTTGGCGGCTTTAGGCGGCATTTCCGGTTAGGAACCGAAGCAACGGTGGTGTCAAGAGCAAGCGGCGAGCCAGAGGTCGACGGCGGTGGCCTTGAGCGGAGGTTAGCGAGCCAGAGGTCAGCAGCGGTGGCGTCGAGGGCGTCCAGCGGTGGCGTCGAGCAGAGGCGGAGAACGGGCGAAGATAGAACCGTGAATCTGAAGGTGTCGTATGTGAAAGTGAAAGTTAATTTCGCCCTAACCGGACCGGTTCCGGTTCCGCTTCAGGTTCCCGGTTCCGGTTCCGGTTCTCATAGGAACCGGAACCAGAACCGGAACCGCCGGTTCTCAGAAAAAAGGGAACCGGGAGCGGAACCGGTCCCTTGTAACCGGAACCGAACTGGAACCTCTGGTTGGTTCCCCTTCCCTGTCTACCCTAACCACGCTCACCCCTAATCACAGCGCCTACCGAAATAGAGGAATGGGTGGAAACAAAAAAAATAGAGGAATGGGAGAACTGTTAATCTAGAAGCTGGATTTGCTTTCTAGAGATCACGAATTTGACAGCAGGCGGGAGCGATCGTCGAGTCATTGATAAGCGTGGTCATAATTAGGGGAGCAAAGTCAAGTCATATCTCCTTTCACATGATAACAACCACCACCCTTTGTAAAAGCCCTAAGGTCAAACCCCTATTTTTATTTTATTTTTATTTGGCAAATATTTATTTTTGTTCTTTTTAGGTCTATTATAGATGAATTATAAAATATTGCATTTACAGGGCTTCCTAAAACATACCAACAAACCTAAATGGAAATATTTAAAAAGTTACAAGGAATTAGAAGAAGACCTTTCCATTTCCTCACGAGCTATTACTCCGTGCACCAAATGCATGTGAGTATGATATATTATAATTGACGATAGGTCGTGCATGACCGAACTCATCATGACTGTTGATTAGTTGAAGCTATCAATCCAGATTTAGGCAAGAATTTCTCCCCAAATGGACCCACCGAGATTAAAATCGATGCCACTTTGGGCTCACAAGGCATTTTTGTTTCTAATAAAAAAGTGTTCTAAATCATTCACTTTTGGCGAAATAAACGCATCCTTAGACTTTATTTATTTCTCAAAAATTAAATAATTCAGATTTTTTTCTAAAATTGATCGTTTAATCACTTGATATAATCATTCAATGAAAAATGCTTTTATTACCGACACAATTTATGTCTGAAGATTGTTGTGAATGATGAAAATATTTTTATTTCATATATTTTTATAAGTGATATGGACAATTATTTTTTAGAAAAATATTTCTTTGGATTATTATTTTCGTTAAATAAATGGAGTCTCAACTCTCAAATTCCTATCATTTTGTTAACTTTTTTTTATTGATGCATTGATCCAGTGAAAATGTGGGTGGGCGATCGCGATCGCCACTTTGGGTGGGTGCCCGTTAGACCCGTTAAATAGGTGGGTCGGGTCATAAATGGTCCAATCAAAATCGAACCATTTAACTCGTTTATGACCCATTTATTGCAATGCAAAATTTTTGACCCATACCCGACCCGACCTATACTCAACTCATACCCGACCCACTTAACTAAACTTAAAAAAAACTCATTTCTTATATATATAATATTTTTAAAAATGATATTGCTAAAATATTTTTATACAACACAAATTTAATGGACAATTTTTATAATTTTAAAAATAATTATGTTAATCGAATATTAATTATTTTTTATTTTTAAAAATTAAAATTAAAATTAGTTTTATTTTTTAAGAATATAATTTTAAAATTTCTTTTTCTCTTTTTTGTTCTTCTTCTTCCTTGGCTAGCCGCCAACCACAATGACAACCAACGACGCCGGCTACGGGCGAGCCTCGAGCTCGCGATGTTGGCAAGCTCGAGTCTCGCCGGACATTGGCGAGGCCTCCGCTCGCTAGATCCGGAGAGCTCGAGCTCGCCCCTCGCCGGATTTGGCGAGGCTCAAGCCTCACCCGATGTTGGCGAGTTTGAGTCTTGCCGATTTGGCAAGCTCGAGCTCGCCCGACCCTAGCAAGTTCAAGTCTCGCCCAGATCGGCGAGGTTTAAGCCTCGCCGAACATTGGCAAGGCCTTTGCCTCACTAGATTCGGTGAGCTCGAGGCTCGCTTGGCTGGTCACCGGCCATCGCCGTGCGGCCACCGAAAGGAGGAGGAAGAAAGAAAAAAAGGAAAGAAAAAAGAAAAGAAAATTAAAATAAAAAATAATTATAATTTTGATTTTTATAAAAAAATATTTTTTAAAGTTAAGGAGGGAAGAGAGAGATTGTGAGGTTTTGGTTAAAAGTGGGTTCTAAATCCAACCCATTTAAGATCCACTTAAAACCCACCTATTTTAAATCTTTGATTATTAAACCTATTTAACTACTTTTTCTCAAAAACTAAGTGACCCATATATGACCCATTTATGATTTAAATGGGTCATATATGTGTCTAAGACTCATTTTGCCACCTCTAGGGCCTGTGTATCTGTGACGTCCCAGAGCGTCACGTACTAAGTGCAAGCGGAATTATTATTATTATTATTATTATTATCATCATCATCATCTTCTTGTCTAGCTTGTAATCTCCTTTAGATAACCCATAGCGTTTACCATTGGAGGTTAGCATGTATAACATGGATTATTTAAAATCTCAAGTTTATATTATAAGGTTATCCTACAATGCACATAGACAAGATCATAAAAGGCTTCCTTTCATGTTATCATCATTGGGGCATACAAAATTATCGACCTGGACTCATTCCATGTTCTTCGCCTATATATTTACATCATATACAAAACAAAAGTAAGGCGTAACACAAGCCAGGGATATGGGTGAGGTTATCTACTCCATGAGTTCCCACACTAGCCCACGTCTAACAAAAAACAAAAGTTAGTCAGCTTCTACAAGATCAAAGGCGTCTAGGCGCCGTCCATCCCCGCTCCAGGTTCTCCTGCTCCAAAGGGCAAAGGTCCGAACATCTCTCCTTCATGGTTGACAAACCATGCAACGAATGTCATCAGTAATAACTCAGCTCTACCGTCATCCAACCATAAGGTGGCCTCGTACTTGGAGAGGGTCATATCAATGTCGGGATCATACTCGTCATGAAGAGAAACATCAAGACTCACTACCGCCCCGTATCGAGCTACCGGCGGTACATCCATGCTATCAATATGAAAATGTAAGGTATGAGCAAACAACCTTGCCCAAAGAAAGAATGATAAAACTCTAACTTAAACAATCCATAGCCATCAAAGTTACAAGTGAATCAGCAAACAATTTAGGATACTAAGAGAATATATCACAAGCATAAACAACACTATTACTTCATGTAAGAAATCACCTTATATGCATCCACTTCTATACTTACCCTTCACAAACTCATCTCACATCAAAATATAATGCAACAATAATAGATGAACTCACTCGCCAAATAATTATATTTAGTGTGCATAAAATCCACCCTCGATCAATCATTAACCGGAATTCAACCGGTTGATCGAGTCACTTCCGGAAAGTACGTTATCCGAACATCCACAATACTTCTAATTGTGGGCATCTCACTCCGAGGCATCCCGGCATCACACAACCGAGGTCCTCCCAAGACCACACAGCAAGGGGCATCTCACTCCGAGGTATCTCAGTACCACACAACCGAGGCATCCTTGATCACACACAAGGGCATCTCACTCCGAGGCATCTCAGTATCTCTCTACCGAGGCATCCAAGACCACGCAGCAAGGGCATCCCAAACTTCCGGGGGCATCACGATATCTCGGTACCGATGGGCTCATTCATCTTAAGCACACGTTTCACACCACCACACCTTTGATTAATGCATTTATCGTATGCAAAAGAAAAAGACTCTAAAGTATCTATCTAACTCTCATGAACCTAGCACACGTGCGTGTCTGGATTATAAGATAAAACCCATTTTGTCATGCCCCATTCCATGGTGAACAGATATTTATCCCATAATCAAGCACTATGCACTGCACTCATTGCACACACATGATTCTATATGCACTTATATCTCAAATGATATATGAGACTTACTCATACACAACTAACATCTAGTATAAGGTTTATTAGACTCTATGTTCATCATACAAGTCTAAGATACAAGACACTACATCTCATATATGTTCTCGGGTACAAACAGTTTACTAGCTAAATGAACAGTTTTGGTTTTGGACACAAAAGGTATATCAATTATTGTCGAAATATTACCAAATTTTAGTATGTTATATTTAAGACATAGAATAACAATTCCAGTGATGAAACTTAAGTCTAATTCTCACTGTATTAAGATTAAAAATCGCCATAATCTTTACTAGTACCCTGTACCGACGTCCAGATTCTTTATCTACAAAGAAAATTGTTTCACTAGCCAAATCTTATCGATTTAATCTCAAATTTTGACACGTCATTCCTTAAGATGTGTTCTACAATTTTCATTGAGGATTAGAAGTCCAAATCTAACTAGGTAAATACAGAAAATTCGCATAATCAGTAAAGGTCAAACCGTTTCTCACAAAACAGTTTACTGGTTTTACTAAGTTAACTTCTATCTCTATGTTTTATATATTCATATGGTTATAGCTACGTGTATAACTTGATCTTATAGATGTTCTATCATGTAGAATAGTTTCTTTCTTAGTTCTATTAACATACATGAAGAAAACTAAACACAAACAGAAGACTCCATATCTGTTTTCACTTAGAACAGAATAGATACACAAATTTTCTCACTTCTAACTCAATGAAACAACTTATCTGTCCACAAATCTCTTCTAAAATACTCCAATGCTTACTCACAGCAACTCAAAGCAACTTCAGCATATCATTCTCTAACAAATGATCAATTCCACAGCTCGGCTCGAAGTGTAAACGCATCCGTAAGCCACTTATCACGATTTCTACCAAAACAACACACTCGGCATCCATTTCATCACTTCGCTCAACAAAACAGCATACTCACACTTGGATTTCAAGACATGCAGTCCTCAAAAACAACATGCAATGGCTTCTAACTCTAATCTAACACATTCTCAGCTTAGATCAATCACAAAACAGCAACTACAAACTATATCCATCACTGTTTGGTTAGATCCTCAAGCTCCCTTGATGAAACAATGGATAACTTTCCATTTAGAGTTAGATCTTTCCTTACCTTGCTTCAGCTTCTAAACAACACAGAGATGCTTCAAGATCAACACTCAAAATCAGCATGCAAGAAGAAGAAGGTTGCTGGTTTGCTTCTGGTTTTATCGCTGTTCAGCCGAGAGAAAAGATGAAGAAGAAGATGGGTTGCTGGGTTTTATATGGAGAGAGAGAGAGGGTACGAAGCTTAAGGAGGAAAATAAGTCTACAAACTAATCCCTAGGCTAGTGTAATGATGAGATCTTGTAATGATTATGTTCCTTGAAGTTTACATGTCTCGGTTCATGGGAATCAAAACCGTGGGCGAAGAAAACAAAGAGAGAAGAGAGGTGTCGTGGCTTTCATGCGTGAAGATTTTTGCCATCTGTCGATCGTCGCTAATTAATAGTTAATCGATATCATTCATTAGTTCATTAACTTCTAATATTTTCATCTAATTGCGTTTTTTTTTTCTACTTAATCCCAATTATACAAAGTCATCACATATATATAACATATCAAATAACATAACATATTGACTAGTCAATGTTAATCTATAAAGAATTCATCACAAAATGCGAAAGTTAGAAATTTATATTAGCATTATAAACATTAATCAAGTTATCATAACTATAATCTATAAAATAAATCATTCGAGCCTAAATATTCATTCCCGGCCCAACGGGCTCAATCTATAACGATCCGGGCCCACTAAACTAAATCTACAAATCTAATAATTTCGAACCTTGGTCCGCTTCAAGCCAAGTCCAAGCCCATAATCACTCATTAGATTTCTTAAGTCCAATTCGTGTGGCCCACTCACTTCTCAAGCCCACACATTCCTCACGATCCATCAGGTTCACTTTCCAGCCCAATCTAATTAATCTAAGTTCCTAATGATCTAATTGCACTAATGAAGGTTGATGAAATTTGGGATGTCATAGTATCAACGTCATTGGCGTTCATTGTGGGACCGGCCATGGAATTAGGTTTGCGTGTTCAACTCAATTGAAAGTGGTGCGAGGATCAAGACATGGGAGATTGGTCGGTATACATTAATTTTCAGAAACTAATAACAAAATTAAGCAAAAGAAAATATACTTCTAGCCAAATTCATGTTTGAATTAACATATTTTATAGTAAATTCATCATCCTCCGTCCATGATTGCACCAGCACCACCCACGCATTGGAACAAATAAAAGAAAAAAATGATAAAATGGGGGAAATTGATTTGATTGATTATGCCAAGCCGCAAATTTTGACCACCAAGTGAATAAGCTCCACCACCGACCCACGAGCCCTCTCTACTCCCCGCCGTTGTTGCTCATCCTCCGTTTTGACGTTTCACCAAAGAAGTGACATGTGGCCAGAAAAAAAAAAAACAGTCTATTCGTCTTCTTCGCGTCGTTCCCTTGCCCACGCTCACGCTTCCT
The DNA here is from genome assembly GCA_017140325.1 of Eucalyptus leucophloia subsp. euroa. Lineage (NCBI taxonomy): Eukaryota > Viridiplantae > Streptophyta > Magnoliopsida > Myrtales > Myrtaceae > Eucalyptus > Eucalyptus leucophloia. The sequence goes on along the minus strand of CM029470.1, from coordinate 23,954,666 downwards.
CCGCCGTGAGCACCAGCACAGCCGCCGGTTGCCATTGTTCCAACACCCGTGCGTCTCCTCCGCGATCCGCCCACCACCGGCGCCACTACACCTCCACCCGCTAGACTCCAACTGGACTGCAACAGCACCTAAGCCTATGTTGCTCCTTTGCAACCCGCGCCCAGTAACCCGGCGGCCCGCGATTTGCCCATTGTCGCCGCCACCATAGCAACTTCAGCGTCCGACGACCATGCCTCTGCTTGTCCTTTGCACTAGCAACGATGCCGTGCTCCGAGCGCACCTCGGCCGTCGTCAACGCCATAGCAACCGCCGGCGACTCGAGCCCTCTTGCCCGCTAGTCACTCCTGTTGACGCCGGCCCACGCCGGTCACTTGTGCCTCCGCGTCCCTGCGGCGGCTCGCGACGGTGATGCTAGAGCATGCTGCTTTGAGTCCTCGTCCGAGCTCCACCCCACGATTGCCACCCCAATTTTGAAAAAAGAAAAAAAGAAAGCACATTAGGTAGTTTTTTTTTTTTTATTTTATTTGTTTTTATTTTATTTTATTTTATTTTACTTTATCTTTTTTTTTTAGTATAATTAGTCTTTAACATATGATTGGAAATTCCAATATATCACCTGATTCGCAACCGCACCTGGGTTTTTTATTTCATCCATAAGGCTTTAGATGAAGTAATTAATTAAACGGGAATAAAATTAATATTTTAATCTTTAAAGCTTAAGATCAATTTATCAATTTTACTAGTGGAATATTACCCTTTGATTTGAATGATGTGTGATGTTTTTGATAATTTTGAATTATCTGTTTTGTCTTAATTACTTTATTTATCTTAAAATATGTTTGAGTTAGAATCTTGCATGTTTAAGGTCATTTGAACTTAGACTAGACATTTTATTTCAAACTTTTAAAAAAAAATAAAAATTCCAAAAACATAAATTTAGGATGTTAGATTTTTGTTTCACATTATTAAATTGCATGTTTAATTATTTGAATTTTTTTCGAAATTTTATAAAACAAAAAAACAAAAAAAATAATCATGCATATGTCATGTATAATTAGATCATATTTTGTATATCATTGTATATTAGGGCAAAATTGCACTTAGTTTAATTCTAGATAAAAAATTTCTTAATTTATTATAAGTTTATATATTTTCTTGAATAAATTGCATTTTAGGATTATTTGGATTAAGATAATATTTTATTTAAATTAGGATTTAGTTCAACCTAATTCCTAATGCAAATTAAATACAATCTTAATCTAGTTAAATAATTTTCACATTTTTCCTAATTCCGAATTTCATGAAAAATACACAAAAAAAATGTCTTAGAATAAATTAGTTCCATTTCTAGGATAGATTGCATTTTTTAGGAAAAATAATAAATGTCATGTAAATGTCATATAGAATTAAGTTCATGAAATGCATGTTATTTAGTGATCGTGGTTAGGTCCATTTAGTTAGAAATTACTTGTCACTAGGTCAGATTGCATTGCATTGCATAACTTTCATTAATCAAGTGAAAATAAAAAGAAATTGCGTGTTAATTAGAAATCATATCTAGGGTTGATGATGTGAATTTTAATTTAACATACATAGATTATTTCGTTGCTTTGAGGTAAGTTTTTGCAATTTATTTATTTTTATATGCTTTCTTGGACGTTAAATTGATGGTTTGCACATCCGCATGATCACCTCACATGTTAGGGAAATAAATTTAAAATCAATCCAAAGCTGCCTGCAAAAACATTTTTTCAAAATAAAAGAAATGGTACCGAAAGGGCGTTAGAGAAATCTAGCGTAACCAAGTCCCCGTACCCAAATCTATGGTTCGTAGGAGTAAAGTAAGTCTCCAATTACTTTACTTGGGTTTCTAATCAACCCACCAAAAATAAATTAGTGGCGACTCCTAATTGAAAATCAATTTCATGTTAAGAAGTTGAACCTAAGTCGCGAATTGGTATAGGCTTGGGAGAACTCGAGATAAGTCTAGGCTTAACAATCCATTAGGCAAACCCTAGGTAGTTCACACCCGAAATTTTGGTCGCGAAAGCTTGGCGACTCCCTTGGGGACTTGTGTTAAAACACTTAGTGGACTTAGGCCAATTTTCTTCTTTTTGCAATTTTTTTTTTGTTTGGCAGCGAGGATTCCAGGTACGTCCCTAACATTTAGGTGTTAAATGTTCTTACGGATTGAGAGATATAAGAGGAGTAGTCTTTGCTAACCCTTGTCTTGTAGGTTGGAGTTGAGGATGAATGTTTTAAATTTAAGTTATTGAAGTGTTGCTTGATTTAAACTGTTGTGCATGTCTTGCATTTACACTACACTTTTACACACACAACCTACCGTCGGACCTGGGCCGCACTAGGATATTTAGGATGGTGTTGAGTTGGATATGACTTCGACCGCAAGGCCACTTAGTAGAAGTTGCCCAACTCAATTCCGAAAGTTTTTCTTGGTGTCAAGAATGTTCACCTTTGCCCGCGAGGTTGATATCATTCTTGACTAAACCGGAGTTAGGAAGACTTGACTTAGCATGCGAGGCTGCTTCTAAGTCATCCCACCCTTTTAACTCCATTTTGCTAACCTGTTTAGATAGAAATTGAGCCTCACACTTCATGCGCTTGTCTATGTGATTGCTGTCGATTTTCCTTGGTGAAGTAAGTTTTCTATCCCTATACCATGCAATTTATTTTGGTCTATCCATGACAATCTAGGGTAGCATTTGATTTAACTCCCTTGTCAATTAGAGATGAAATGAGGAAATTGTCATGCAATGAATAATTTGGAAAATAACCAAAAAAACTTTGGAGAATTTGTTTTCAGTTCATGTCTAGAAAATTTGATCTTGCTAAGGTGTCTATTTTTCTAACTCTCTTTAGGAAATTCTCTTCTTGTAAGAACTTTTCATGAAAAATGAAAAAAAAAAATTTGATAGATCATTGTCACGGATCGATTTGCTATTTGCACCTCATACTTATGCATTTTTATTCATTTAATTTAGGTGATAATAGATCCTCCACGCTCTCCTATCATTATGTGATCAAGGGCTAAAATGGCCGACCAAAAAGAGATGCACGATCGTATGTCATCCGTGGAAGATCAATGTAAACAGTTAGCCGCCTCCATACAGCTTATAATAGCTCAACTTCAATCCCTCCAGGTGAATCAAAATCCTCCACCCGCTCTCCCTGAGATAGTAGTCTCGAGGAACAGGGCCCAAATGAGTGATGACGAAATGCCTGGGTTGGAAGATGACATGGTTCTTGTTGGAAAGGCCAAGCTTGACAGTGTTCCCAAGATAGATCAAGATGCGCGCGCTGCAAAGTTGGAAGAGAAAGTGAGACAGCTGCAAGAGTCACAAAACTCACTCCCGTTTGACCTCTCAGTTTATGAGAAGGTCAAAATGCCAAGCAAGTTCAAAATACCAAAATTTGAGAAGTACGATAGGAAATCTTGTCAGAAATCTCATTTGCACATGTACCACGTGCGCATGGCCCAGCACGAAAAAAAATGAGCCCCCCATGATCTAATCGTTTCATGCGAGTTTGATCGGACCCACACTAAACTAGTACGTAATGAAGAACATAAACCTCCTCGAAACCTGGAATGAAGTGGCGAACGCATTCCTCAAACAATACAAGTTTAACAAGGACATCACACCTTCCTGAGAAGACTTAAAGCGGATGGAAAAGAAAAAGAGTGAGTCATTTAAAGAGTATGCTGTGAGATGGAGAAACTTGCAGCTCAAATTACTCTTGAGCCTACCAATAAGGAGTTGATGAAGTTGTTTGTGAAGACCCTTCCATTTGATTTTCATAACCGAATGGCCAATACGTATGTCGAGAGCTTCAATCAGCTTATTCCTGGAGGAGAATGGATCGAGATGGGGATAATAGAAGGATGGTTTTTTGAGCCATCTACTAAAAGATTCTCTGCCAAGAAAGAGAAGGAAGTTGTTGAGGATGTAAATGTGACCTATAGCTCAGAAGGTGCGATTAGCTTAGAAGATACTAATCGCACCTGAGCTATCCAAATGAATCAAAGGCAACAACAAACTGCTGGTCGTCAATCATTTGCCCAAGCAAATAATAGAAGGCAATTCTCTCCTCTCCTTGGATCTCCATCTCAGGTGTTGGCAATTCTCCGAAAGAAATGTTTGCTTACTAGTGAACCGAAGTGTCCTAACCGCGAAAGCAATCGAGGTTACTACCCAATGAAGAAGTGTGACTATCATAGCGGTGAACTGTAGCATTCAACTGATGAATGTTTCACCCTCAAGCACAAGATCCAAAACCTTTTGGACACAAAGGCCTTTTCGTTTCAAACTGTTCAGCCGAACGTCCAGAAAAATCCGCTACCAGAGCATGAGGGTATGGTGAATGCTATCTTGGAACATGACGCCGATCGAATCAAGAGCTTGAATGTGCATGTGATGGACACCTTGGGGCAGCCGAATGATGGATGGGGTGGCATGGGTGATTCGACACCTCCAAACACAAAGAGCTCTAATGATGCCTTGGAAGGAATTACAAGTCTATTCGATGACCTCTCATAAGAGCTATTGATAAACAATCCTCAGAAGAGATGGGCCTTGGCCCACAAGAGTAACTCTTTTACTGCTTTTGCACATTCCCCTACATGGGAACTTTTATTGTTTTTTGAGAGGTGTTTTCAGTTTCTTTTAGTGATTGAGGTGTTGCATTTTTCTATTCAATAAATGTAATTGATTGATGAATTTCAATAAAATTACAAGTTTTATTTTTAAGGGCATGATGAGGTACACCAAACCAGCCCGGTGATGATATCTAACCGATAAAAGAAAAGAAAAATCCAAGGAGAATTCTGAGGCCTGGGCTTCATCATGCTTTCTCGTGTCAAAATGTTTCAAAAAAATGCTTTTCCAAATGCTTTTCAAAAAAAAAAATTCAAAAAAATTCAAAAAAATAAAACTTGATTTACTCTGTTTGTCTTTTTGACCCATCTACTTTTTGTTTCAGAGACGGTCTTATAGAATGTAAAGGTGTGGAAATGGTCCAATCCAATTCCGGATCCTGGGAGCAAGTTCTATCTGAATTACAGTGGCTCTTATGTGGTAAAGAAGATACTTCCTTAAGGTGCCTTTATCTTGGTAGAAATGCATGGTCATGAGTTTTCCACTCCAGTTAATTCTGATGTTGTCAAGAAGTATTATCCGTGATAGAATTTGCCCTGTCATGTTTTGAACTGCAAGCATTTCTATGATGAGTAAATTGCTTCAATGAGTTAAATTGTTCAAATTTGTTGCAAATTTTGCATATTTTCCTAATGAATTGTGTGAGATGAATTGAATGTGTCAAATCGGTACTTTGGAATGACGAAAGGCAAACCTTGTTCTATACACTGCTTCATACATTAACCCCCAATGAGTTGTGTGAAAAATTACATGCCCCCAAGGAAGAGGGCTATCTCGCAAAGGGTACGTCAACCAAGGTGATGAGAAGTATTCTTTTCTCTATCCCAAACTTTACAGGTGATCCATTGCTCAACCCCTTTGAGCCCCATACACTTATGAAGATTCTTTTAAAATTATCCCTGTCGAGGATCATCCCATACTGGGGCAAATTTAAAATGAATGATAGGAATCTTTTTGCTCACACTTGCATCAATCTTCAAGCATCGCTTTTGCAGTGCAAGTTACGTGGTAATTTAAGTGCCTTAGGATGACGAAGAGCAGTTCTTTCTTTATCCTACACACTTTTGACTATTGCACAGCCCACTTGAGCCTATAAATTCATTTCATGTCAAACCCAGCTGATGATCATCCCCCACACTGGGACAAGATGAAAGACAATCATTCAAGTAGTATGGTCTAAAATGCTCATAAAAGAAAATCGTGTAAGTCCAAAGAGAAGAAGTGCAAAATAGAGGCATGAAAAAGCAATGTGCTTGGTAAAAGTAAGGCCAATGCCCAAAAAGAAAAATCAAACACTTGTGTCGTATCCCCAACAAGGTGGTACCAAAAAAAAAAAAAAAAAAAAACTCAAATGCTGTTGCAATCAATGGAGTTGTGATAAAAAAAAAAAAATCTTCAACAATGGAGAAGAAAAGTGGTGGAAATGTCAGGATGATCACCAACTTTAACCCCCTAAACATTTTTTTTAGCCTAATAATCCTTTCATTTCTCAACCCATGAGCCAAGCCTATGTTATGTCCCTTGCAAAGTCTCTTCTGATTAAGGCACTTGGATTAACCTAGGGGTTCACATGTTTTAAGCATCACTCGAAGAAGTGCGAGCAAGATTATTCCTTTATCATTTTGCAGGGTTCTTGACTTGTAAACCCATAGATGATTACAGAATATCACTCATTCTTTCAAAAGCCTCGACTCAAAGAGTCCCTTTTGTTAAGCCGTTGACTAGGCCCACATTATGGTCCTTGTTAAAGACCTCTCAGATTGGTAAGGTCGTATCACTTGCGAGATTGCACAAAACCTTGTTTGGCATGATGATAGTGAGATAGAGTGATTGCTAAAATCCTACGTCAAAGGTCAGGATGAAACGACCCTTTTAATGATGATGAGAGAAAAGTCCTTTCAGACCAAAAGATCCCTCATTTGATACATCAATGACACTCATGTGTTCAGATTAGAATATTCTTTAGAGATATTTCTTGATGGAAATTAGGTAATGCAAGATTGATAGAAATCATCACGCATGAACCTCATTTGAATTAATGCATATCTGTGAATGCATATTGCCCCTCCTACAATTATGTTTTGCAGGAGACATATCCCCAAGGAACAGAGATGTTACCAGGTAAGTATATCTCTATCCATACCTTAAATACTTGTCATTGTATAGGTATTCTTTTTCAAGCATTGGCACTCGATGGAGTTGCCCCCCAAAGATTTTTCCTAGATTCATCAAGCGACCATATAATGGTACGGGTCATGGAAAATAGATCCCCGTTTAGGCGACCGTAGAATGGTACGGGTCCTAAACAACACCTATTTAGGTGGTATGGGTCCCGAAAACAGAATGGGCGACGAATGGTCCTGAAAATGAATCCCGTTTAGGCGACCATAGAATGGTACGGGTCCTAGAAAATTTAAGAATCGTAGAATGGTACGAGTCCTAGACAACTTATAGAATGGTACAAGAAAAGTCTTTTTGTCAACAACCTCGCGAGACAAATGGTACCTCAGGTCCTAGAAAACCTCGTTTATATGACCGTAGAATGGTATGGTCCCGAAAATCATTTTTTAGGGTCTTAGACGTCAGAATGGTATAAGTCTTGGAAAATCATTTTTTCGTTTAGGCGAATAGAATGGTACTGAATGGAGTGGTCGGGTCTTAGACACAACAAACAATGCCATACTAGGTGACCGTAAAATGGTACGGGTCCTGGGAAAACAATCTTTTTGCAAAGTCATGTTACTATTCTGGGCGACCGTAGAATGGTACGGGTCCTAAATATGTAACACCAATTTATCTTGAGTTACTCTACCCTCCTCGAAGGTAAGTAATTCCAGGTAAGTTCCTTTATCATTTGCATTAGCATTTCCATGCATCATATAAATTTCCTTTCAAAATGGGGTTTATTTTTCAAAAAAAAAAATGAAAGAAAAAAAAGAGTCATTCAATACATGTGCATGATCAAAATTTAGGTTTCAACTTGTCTTTGAAGGCAATCTCTACGAGCTCACCTTCAAAGAGGGGCAGCCATTGACACCTAATTTTAGCAAATCTAGGAAAATAAAGAAAATAAAAATTGCATTGGAACAAATAAAAGAAAAAAATGAAAAAATGGGGAAAATTGATTTGATTGATTATACATGGAAAATTGGAATTTTGATGGATATTCAAATTTTGTTAAATGCAAAAGCAATTTAAAAATCAAGTGAATAAGGTGCATGAATTTTTTCAAAACGGAATAAATTGGAGCAAAATCGAGTTGATTGCGAAATCACGCTCTGATTTGTAGCTTTGATTTAATGCGACAAAAGATGAAAACTCGGAAAATGCCATACAAAGCAGTCGTTCGCAATTAGAATAAAGGAGAGCTTCGTTTTTCGTAACCGCGGGGGGGGGATCCGCTAAAAAATTTCGCGAAAAGAGTTGAGGGGATTCGTGAAAGTGAGAAAAAAATAAAAGAGAGGAAACCCCATTTTCTCATCCAAGAGTCTTTTTCTTTTTTTTCCCTTCTGACAGCCTGCAGAAGAAAAGAAAGGGAAAAGTCAGCAAAAGAAAGAGAAAAAGTGCAGAGAAGTGACATGTGGCCAGAAAAAAAAAAAAGGAAAAAAAGAAAAAGCAGCAGGAGCTATTGTTCGTCTTCTTCATGTGGACGCCCCGCCCACGCTCGCGTTGCACCTCCTCCGTCCGTGAGCACCGCACCAGCACCACCCACGCCGGCAACTAAGCCGCCGACCACTGCTGCTCTGCCACTGACCCATGAGCCCTCTCTACACCCTCGCCGCCGCCGCTCATCCTCCGCTGACGTTTCGCCTGTTGTGTCTCCGCCTGTCCGTGCTGCTGCTTCGCCAACCACAGCCGCCGGTCGCCATTGCTCCAGCACCCGTGCATCTTCGCGATCCGCTCACCACCGGCGCCACCACGCCTCCACCCGGCGGGATCGCAGCCCGAACAGCACCTAAGCCCGTGTTGCCCCTTTGCAACCCGCTCCCGAACCGGCGGCCCGCGATTTGCCCATCGTCGCCACCACCATAGCAGCTTCAGCGTCCGACGACCGTGCCTTCGCTTGTCCCACCAGCAACAACGCTTATGCTCCGCGCTCACCTTAGCATGTCGTCAACGCCATAGCAACAGCCGGTGACTCTGAGCTGCTCCACCCCCTTTGCCCGCTAGTCGGCTGCGATGCCGATGCCCCACGCCGCCCACGCACTCCGCACCTCCGCGTCCAGCAGCGGCTTGCAACGGTGACGCCGAGCTCGTTCTTTGAGTCCTTCGTCCGAGCGCCACCCCATGGCTGCCACCCCAATTTTGAAAAAAAGAAAAAGAAAGAAAGCACATTAGGTAGTTTTTTCTTTTTATTTTATTTTATTTTATTTTACTTTATCTTGTTTTTTTAGTATAATTAGTCTTTAATATATGATTGGAAATTCCAACATATCACCTGATTCGCAACCTCGTCTGAGTTTTTTATTTCATCTATAAGGCTTTAGATGAAGTAATTAATCAAGCGAAAATAAAATTAATATTTTGATCTTTAAGGCTTAAGGTTAATTTATCAATTTTACTAGCGAAATATTACCTTATGATCTGAATGATGTGTGATATTTTCGATGATTTTAGATTATCTGTTTTATCTTTATTGTTTTAATTATCTTAAAATATGTTTGAGTTAGAATATTGCGTGCTTTAAGGTTATTTGCATATTTAGACTAGACATTTTATTTATCATCAATTTTTGAAAATAAAAAAAAACATGAATTTAGGATGTTGGATTTTTGTTTCATTAGCTTAAATTGCATGTTTAATTATTTGACTTTTTTTTTCCGAAATTAATAAAACAAAAATACAACAAAAAATAATCATGCATATGTCATGTACATATAAGGCATGTTTTGTATATCATTGCATATTAGGGTAAAACTGCACTTAGTTTAGTTTTAGATAATATTTTTCTTAATTTATTATAAGTTTAGGTATTTTCTTGAATAGATTGCATTTTAGGATTATTTGGGTTAAGATAATATTTTAGTTTAAATTAGAATTTAGTTCAACCTAATTCCTAATACAAATTGAATAGGATCTTCATCTAATTAGATAATTTTTACATTTTTCTAATTTCGAATTTCATGAAAAATACAAAAAATGTCATAGGTTAAATTAGTTTTATTATTTAGGATAAAATGCATTCTTTTAGGAAAAAGAAAAAATGTCATATGCGCGTTATTAGGATTAGATTCATTGATATGCATGTCATTTAGTATTTTTGCTAGGTCCACTTCATTAAAAATTACATGTAATTAGAATTAGGTCATTTAGTTAATATTGCATTGCATATTGCATGATTAAGTGAAAAAAAAAAAGATAGAAAAGAAATTGCGTGTTAATTAGAAACCATATATAGAGTTGTTAATATGGATTTTAATTTAACATTGTAGATGCTTTCGTTACTTTGAGGTGAGTTTTTGCAATTTATTTATTGTTTATCTAGGTGTTAAATTGGTGGTTTGCGCATTTGCATGATCACCTCACATGTTAGAGAAATATATTTAAAATTAATCCAAACAGCCTGCGAAAAACATTTTTGAAAATAAAAGAATGGTACCGAAAGGGCACTAGAGAAATCTAGTGTAACTAAGTCCCCGTACCCATAGTCTCTAATTCGTAGAAGTAAAGTGAAACTCCCATTACTTTACTTTGGTTTCTAATCGACCTAACAAAAAAATAGATTAGTGGCGACTCCTGATTAAAAAATCAATTGCATGCTAAGAACTTGAACCTAAGTCACGAATTGGTATGAGCTTGGGAGAGCCCAAGTTAAATTTAGGCTTAATAGTCTATTAACCTAAACTTTAGGTGGTTCACACCTCGAAAAAATTGATCGCGACACCTATGCTCATAACCTGATAATGATCGACCAAAACTATTGTGATGATCAAAATTAGTGCTGCAAGGTGAAAAACGGCATTTCTAGTTAATGCTTGCATGACTTATTAGGGACCTTTTACACTGCTAATGTGTGCTCATATGGCTGCAATCATAAATATATGTATAAAATGCACTAAAGCAGTAGAGGTAAATAACGTGACGTATCGAAATGTGAGAGAGACTTTAGGGAATGAGCCATCAATCACGTTGCATTGCACTGGAGGGGATGGGTTGCATGGACATTGTGATGAAAAACATCAAACCCGATTCTTTGGAACCCGAGAAGAGGAGCTGCCGATTACAAGAATGTTGTCAATGCTAGTTTCACTTCCGTTGATCCTCCCCTTTCTTGCCACAGTTCGTAAGGTTAATCGTTGTAGCCACAACACCCATGCAATAAGCTGACCAAGGTAGTTTTCTTTTCTCGACCAAAGATCAAGATAGATCATATCATTAGTTTAATCACACTTACATATGTCTGATGGTCAAGATAATTTGTGCGAGTTTTGTAATTCATGGGAGGGCTCAAAGGGTGTTAGAATTGATGTTCGGGTGAGACTATTTTCATGCCCCTTTTTATTTTAAATCGAACCATTTTGAGTCCTTTTTATAAGTACATTTTGTCGCCTTCTACTTTTTTGGTGAAAATAGAACCATAACATCAACATTAATGCAAGCACGTAAAGAAAGAGCTCTCCAAGCAAGGTTGTCGGCAATGCTATTGTTGTTAAAATGGATAGTATTGATACCTGAATTTTTTCGACGGTTAGCCTGAAAAAATTTTGTTAGTTATGAAATATTACAAAGACTCAGGTCAACTCAACTTGACTCGGGATTGACCCGGACCGATAGGACTTGATACGATCCGGCAATAAAAGCGTGCCCGTCTCTCTTTGGCCAAAATTCCCATACCACATGGACTCACGTTCCCATCAGTCAAAGTTCTCGCTATTCACAATGGTTGCTTGGGCGTCTGTTTCTTTTGGTCAAGTGGCGCAAGGATGGAAAACCGTTGAGAAGACAAAGACGTCTCTTTCACACTCGATTGTCTTCTTGCGTTCACTGTGGGGGCAGTTGGAAAAACGGAGCTGCCTTTGGATTAAAGAACTTTCACGTTCGAAAGGAGAAAAGGACAGCGTCAAGGAAAATAGGTCTTATTTTATTCCAAAAAATCTTAGAAGGAGAAGGAGAGCACGGTTTTCCCTAGGCGAATATTTCCTATCCTTATCTTGGTCACTCTCCATTAGCCAGCAGTAACCAGCAGTCCGCCTTTACCGGCCACTGACGAGCCTTTTTTTTAAAAGAGACCAAGAACAGAGAGCATGGACTGAGGAGAATTGCGGCCTTTTTCGGGCGTCCAGAAGTCGCTCCCTCGAGGATTCTCTCCGACCCATTTCTTTCCTTTTCTTTGCCGATCCTCGCCATCGCAGATAGCCGTGTCGGTCATTGTTGGTCCAGCAAGCGCAGTAAACCCTGTCTTGCCCCTGTTTTTCAGCTGTCAAGATCCGAAGCAACTCGTACGTGTTTGAAGCTTTCATCGCGGGCGGGCACTCTCATCGGCAATACTTTTCAAACGTGTAAAACTTAACCAGCAACCTCAACCGACAACTCCTCCTTGGCAAGGTAATGTTGAACCCTCTGCCTTTCTCTGTCGCGAGTGGAACGCCGAGACTCGGTTTCTTCCGTTCATGCTCGTGTCAGATCTGAGTAGGTTGGTTGTGTTGATTTTCGAACATTTCTGAGAGACTTATTTCGAGCCTGGATGGGAGTTCAAGTCTTGAAACGGTTATGGCTCTGTTTGGGAACTGCTTTCCCAAGGTCTTTAGGGGCCTAAAGGCCTTTGGGCAAAATATTTAGTATTTGGCAATTTTTTTTCCACTTACCTTTGCCAAAGGCCAACCTTCCAAAGGCTGAAAGTCCAAGGCAAGTTGGGGGTCGCCTTGACCAGCTGCGTCGCGACTTCCGTGCGGAGGTTGCTGGTGCCGCTCGATTTGATCGCGGTGACCCAGATCGCGTGATCTCGGTTGTTGCGACCCTCATCGCGCCGTGTCCTCCGCACAGTGACCCTAGCTAGATGCTGCCCTTCGCCGTGCTGCCTCCCCCTCACCGGACCACCTACCCTTCGCTGTGCCACCTCTCCCTCACCGGACCGCTTACCCTTTGTTGGCAGTAACCGATGAAGGCCCTTGGCCGGCGGTAACCGGCAAAGGCCCTTGGCCAGCCAACTCTCTTTTTTTCCCTTTTTTTTAATAACAAAGCCTTTTGCAAATTTAATTTATCCAAACACAATTTTGCTCAAAGATACTTCACAAAGGATACGCTTTACCAAACATAATTTGCATTTTGAAAAACTCATTTAACTCAAGGACCTTTACATTTTCTCAAGAACTTTTCCCAAAAGTCTTCCCAAACGCACCCTAAGTACTTTTTTCCCGAATCTACACTCATAACTTGTCCCACGAAATGCCTATAGAAGGGTGTTCGGTAACATTCCTATTCTAGGAATACGTTTTACTCACAAATAATTTTTTTTTATTTCTATTCTCGAAAATAAAAACATAGATGTTTTTTACTTCTTTGGTTGCAAATTTATACTATCTAGTGCAAACAAGTTATTTTCCTTTTTTTTTTCTAACTCGAGAGCATATTACCCCCGGATTAAGTCACCTTAATTGTTTTTCAAAGTCTTTCCAATGATTGAACGCATTTTTTTTTCTCCATCATCCGTTTTCCTCTTGTGTTCTATGCTTCCAAGGTCATCAATGGCGATTGTCAGTGAGTTGATGATGTTGTATCTGCGGATTGAGTGTTTGACCATCATGCGCATCTAAACAGGTTTTGCTCACAACGTACTTTTATCTGCTTTGTCCTAACCATGTCGTTTATGTGTGAATGGGGTTGATGATAGATGTGGGTATTGATGGCCGAAGGTCCGAGGGGAGGGTGATCGGTAAATCCGGTGGCGGTTACGGGGTGAGCAAAGGCAATGCTCGGTTTAAAGCTTTGGAGGTGTAAATCATGGATGGAATCCTATTTCTTTTTGAGGTGATGCTAGCATGATGACCGTCGGAGGACGGCAACAAAAACTTTCTTTCTCCAACACAAGCGTGCGGAAATTGCCAAGTAAAACTCAGAGCTTTCTCTCTCTCATGGAAAATATATGGTTGAGGGTTCACCGTCTACTTTCGAAAAACTTTCTTTCTCCAACAAGTACGTGAAAGTTGCCAAGTAAAACACAGAGCTTTCTCCCTCATGGAAAATGTACGGTTGACGGTTCACCCTCTATTTTTCAAGCTAACGGTATTATTAGCAAATCAATTCCCTCCTTCTGTCCTTTATTGCAAAGGGGTCCCTTCTTTTTTATACTCATAAATGCTCAAAGGTGATTTATTGTAAAGGGAATTAATTGGCCAGCTGTACTGTTAGCTTGGAAAATTGATGGCGAATTCTCAGCCATATATTTTTCATGAGAGGGAGAAAAATTTGTATTTTACTTGGCAATTTCCACAGGAAAATATCGTCCGATGGTCACGACATCATGCTAGCATCACCCTATTGTAAAAGAAAACGGGGTGGAGTTCTGGGAATGCGAAGTGAGCGTGGAAGATCTGTTAAAAAAAAAAAAAGAGAAAAGAGGGTGGAAGACGACGAGAACACAAGGAAAAGGAGACTGGGATTGGTGTAGGTGGGCTTAAGTGAGATTTTCGGGCTTAATTCGTTTGATATATTTGGGCTTAGTTGTTCTAGTTATGATTTTTTTTTTTTTGGTCGTATTTTCTAGTTATGATTGGGTTGGTGATTTTCGGGCTTGGGAATTGGCTTGATGGATCCAGGCTTAGAGTGGGCTTGACGCTTACTTTTTGCGAAAATGGCCTTACGTTCTGGTAGGTTCCAATGGGTCTAGTTGATTTTGGGCCTAATTTGTTTCTAGTAAGTAGGGGCTTGGTTTAGTTCTAGAGGAAATTGGGCTTTTGAATTTCTACTGGAGAGAGGCTTAACTAGTAAGCCCTTTTGCCTGCGGTGGCCTGTGTCCATGTGAAGCCCATGCCTAATCCCACACGCGGGTAATAATTTAAAAAAAGGGAAAAAATCGAAAATAAAAAAAATCAGAAAATAGCTAGGAATAGAATCTTTGATTAGGTTGTTAAATCTTACTGATATATTTAGCTTAGTTTCGGTTGGATAACATAACTCTTAATTTTTCGAGTTTTAGTAGTTACTTTTGATATAGCTTAGACTTAGATCAATCTTTTATGTAACAATGCTAGGTGTATTTTGTAATTGGTGCTTCATTGAGTGTACTTTCCGATGCTTTTATCTTTATTGCATTGATTATGATTGTTTACTTTTCTTTGATTGCGCAATCATGCATGTATAGCGTTTAGAGGCATAGGTTAATTAAAAATGGTCAAAGATTGCTTGAATCGTTTAGGTAACAGACCAATCAAGTTAAGAGTACCAAAAGAGCACTAGTTAGACAATTAGTGTAATTAAGTCTTGGTCTTAAATCTCTGATTGCATAAGAAGTAAAGTATCCTCCCATACCTCACTTGGCTCTTAGTCAACCTCATAGACTAATGTTGACTCCTATTATGGATAGATCAATTTCAATTGTAGTTTCCTAATGTTGAGCAAGTTAACAATTTAGAGATAGACAACGGTCAGAGGTTGTTGGGGGGTGGATAGGAGTTGGGGAAATCGGAATTTGTGCTAAGGAATGAAAAACAGTTCTGTAAGTTTAGGCTGTCAACCGATACGAGGTATATGGTTAGGTATCCAACATAAAACTTATGGTACAAACTATTTTTTTGATATTAAAAATAAAGGATACAAGGCGTATTCTCTAAGCTTTGTAGTCATTATGCCAAAGTGGTCAATTGCGCAATGGAGCGAAACATGTCATTTTCCAATGTGCATGGATGCATTAGGCTTTGACTAGGAAAATAAAAATCGCAATTGTTCTTTTGGGCTTATGCTTCTGCTGCATCCACTTAAATTGAGTTGCCTCTTTAGGACAGCACTTGTAACTTAAATTGCATCACCATCTCTTGACTCATGTCACCACCCAACACAAAAAAATTAGGCACTAACAATGCATCATCTGGTGTTGCAGGGCCTCTCGTGTCCAAACCATGTTCTTGTTTCTGATCCTAGTCTCACTCTTCCTTGGTTCTCAGCAAGCTTATTCCTCAACTTCCTCTTCAAGTCTTGAGCCTACAAGTTTCGTTTTCCCTTCTTTCGACCCTAGCTCTTGCACCGGTAAAGAGCTCATTTGCACGGGCTCGGTAATCTCACGAGATGGGTATTTGAACATCACGCCAGAGCAGGGTAATTCGAGCCTTGCGCCAATGCCAATAAACCAGGTAGGGCGGGTTCTTTATTCCCAGCCAATGGTTGCTTGGCCTGCCATGATCTCCACCACGTTCACCATTAGGATCACCCCATCGTCGAATTCCACAGTCTCTGGTGATGGGATGGCTTTCCTTTTTGCACAGGACAATAGCTCCTCATCGTCGAACAGTTCTGGCTCATACATGGGGATTCCCAATCAGTCAACTCAAGGTGCTTCCACCCAATCTTTTGTTAGATGAATACGAAATCTATGCTACTTTGATGTAGAGTGTTGATCCAAAAATGATTTCTTTTCAACTGAACATTTAGGTGGCGTTGTTCGACAACTAGCCGTGGAGATGGACACTTACATGAACACATTTGATATTGATGGGAACCATGTAGGCATAGACACGACGAGCACTACTAACTCAGTCGTTGCCCAGAGCCTAAAGAGCACAGGAGTGAACCTAAGAAGTGGAAGGGACATCACAGTCGGAATTGAATATGATGGCTATAAAAATGAATTCCAAGTCTCAATAGCATATTCTGGGAATTCGCTAATAAGCGTTCTCAATCATTCGATCAAAATGTCGGAAACGGTCCCTAGGCTCGTGTACGTGGGCTTTTCGGGAGGCACTGGCCCTCTTCCTGAAAGCCACCAGGTGATTAATTGGGCATTTAGCTCTTTTCCTTTATCTATGGTAGATGAGCGGCTCAAGAGAGACAACAGGATCAAAACCATATTGGTTCTAGTCGTGCCAAGTGTGATGACGGTATTGTTCATCATGATATGTGTCTACCTTGTTAAGAGAGCACCGAGGAAGAGAGACAAGAAGGATGCCGACATAGAGAGCCAATCGAGGGAGGCCGCGAACGTTCCAAAGATGTTCACCTACAAGGAGCTAGCAAAAGCCACTCGCAACTTCAGCAAGGAGAACCTACTTGGCACCGGTGGTTTTGGAAGTGTTTACAAAGGGGTCATCTCAGATCCTCTGGTCGAAATAGCCGTGAAAAAGATCTCCGCAACCTCAAAACAAGGTCTGTTTCTTTACTTGTATCATGTCCTTTAGCACTCTTTTTTATAACATGGTCTCGTAGATAAGATCTAAACATCACAGAAACATAGTGCTGGAGTAATTTTATAATTGTTATGAATAAAGTAGAAGAGAGAAATTCCATATATTTATAATGTATCTAGAAAAAGAGTAAGTGGAGCTTATTTATAGGCTTGAATAGATGACAACCTAGGGAAATCATATCACATATGTATAATTATAATAATTAAAGAAAATGTCCTAAATATCTCTAGAAAATACCTAAATAGCTCTAATACTCCCCCCCTCAAACAAGGGCATAGATATTAATCAAATCCGGCTTGTTACAATTATATTCTATCCTCCCGATCCGGAGGTTTAGTAAATATGTTTGCAAGTCATTCACTTATCGTAATGTGAATTGGAAGGATCACTCCACTCTATAGCTTCTCTCGTATATAATGACAGTCTAAATGTGTTGTGTTCTCTCATGAAATATAGGATTGGAAGCTATATGTACTGCACTCTTATCATCACAACATAGAGGCATAGGAATTGAAGTTTTAAAGCCTAATTTAGTCAATAGCTGCTAAATCCACACTAATTCACATGTTACTTGTGTCTTGACTCTATATTTTGACTCAACACTTGAGCGGACAACAACACTCTATTGCTTATTCTTCCATGGTACTAGATTTACTCTAATTAAGGTACAATAGCTAGTACTCTATCTCCTATTCTTTGGAGACCTTGTCCAATTAGTGTCAGAGAATCCTTCAACTCCACTATAGCCATAATTTTGGTAAACAATTTATTTTCTTGGAAACTTCTTCAAGTACCACAAAATCCGAATAATTGCATCCCAATGAAATGTACAACGAGTAGATAAAAATTAGCATACCACACTAATTGGAAATGTAATGTCTGGTTGAGCAATTGCGAGATTATTTAGCTTGCCAACTAGATTTTTTATATCTCCCAAGATTATCAAGAGTCTCTCCTCCCTCACCAACTGGATTATCTCCTTATTCCATTGGTGAATCAAGAGGCTTTGATCCCAACATGCCTGTCTCAATGAGCAAATTCTGGACAAACTTTCATTGTAACAAAAGAAATACCTTTTTGTGACTGTGCCATCTCAATTTCTAGGAAATTCTTGAACTTGCCCAAATCCTCAGTATGAAATTATTGCTGAAAAATAGAGCTTTAGTTCAACTATGCTAACCAAGTCATCTCTCATGACAATAATGTCATCAACATACACAATTAAGAACAACTTGCCTCCCCTTGACTGTTTATGAAAGGAATGATCATTTCCACATGTAGACATTCCAAAAGAGAGGACAACTTTAGAAAATCTTCCAAACCACACCTACGGGGGCTACTTCAAACCATATGACTTTTTTAACTTGCAAACTAGTCTCCAAGACTTCCCTTAAGCAATAACCCCAAGAGGCTGCTCAATATACACCTCCTCATATGCAAGAAAGCATTCTTGACATCAAGCTGCAATGATGGCCAGTTATATGTGGCTACAAGAGAGATCAAAATACTAACAAATGTGAACTTTGCAACAGGAGAAAAGGTGTATAAAGAGTCAACCCCATACACTTGAGCATACCCTTTCGCAACAAATCTTTTTTTTTAAGCAAGCAAGAGAACCATCGGAATGACTTTGATAGCATGCAACCATTGACAACTAATAACAATTTTGCTTGAAGGAAGGGGTACCAAGTCTCGAGCTTGATTAACCTATAAGGCCTTTAATTCTTCTTTCATAAGTATTCTCCAGCCAAAGTTATGTAATGCCTCGGCTACAAACTTGAGGATAAAATATTATTCAACAATAGATATAAAGGACCAAAAGAAAGGAGACATAAAAGAGTATGAACTAAAGTCTACAATGGAATGTTGAGTACAAGCACGGTACCTTTGGGATGAAAAATATGGGTTGGCTAATGATGGATCTGAAGTTGAAGATGACAACCAATTGAACCAACAATGTAGACATAGTAATAGAGTAGTTGT
Organism: Eucalyptus leucophloia subsp. euroa; assembly: GCA_017140325.1. NCBI lineage: Eukaryota > Viridiplantae > Streptophyta > Magnoliopsida > Myrtales > Myrtaceae > Eucalyptus > Eucalyptus leucophloia. The sequence goes on along the minus strand of CM029470.1, from coordinate 23,935,675 downwards.
AGCGTTTGAAGGTTCTTTAGGTAGAAAGTTCATGCATCGATGTCATTCCAACTAACCAATCATAGAGAACAAGCGCAACAAAGACCAAATTAGATAACCCTCCTAGATTTCGTATAAATCTCATAGAGTTGATCCTTGCAAAATCAGTTCTCGCAACCTAATTTCCTTGAATTTACCCTTGAGATTCTAAACATCTCCATCTCCAGAGACCACGCCGATTAGCTTCACCAAACTATGCAACAACTTATTGCTCACTCACCCAGTGCATTGCATAACGATACATCTCAATCAATGCAAGCTAAAATTGACATAAAATTCCAATCTAATACAATATAGCTCAACCATTGGACAAAAGGCATGATCTAGGTAGCCTTGGAAGACTTTGAAAAAATAGCAAATAGAGGGAAACACCAAATTGACCTCAACGAAGTGAGAGTTAAGCCCAACTACCTATACTCGAGTGGTGAAAAGCCAAAGAGATGGAGTAAGCGACATTTGACGATGCCAAATCTAACCCAAGTTGGATGGCGATGCCAGATCTAAGCCAGCGACCTTTTTTTTTTTTTTAAAAATAAGAATTGCCATAAAATTCCAATCTAATACAATATAGCTCAACAATCGGACAAAAGGCATGATCTAGGTAGCCTTGGAAGACTTTGAAAAAATAGCAAATAGAGGGAAACACCAAATTGACCTCAACGAAGCAAGAGTTAAGCCCAACTACCTATACTTGAGTGGCAAAAAGCCAAAGAGATGGAGTAAGCGACATTTGATGATGCCAAATCTAACCCAAGTTGGATGGCGATGCCAGATCTAAGCCAGCGACCTTTTTTTTTTAATAAGAATTTCCGCCATGAGTGACGGCTCTTATACCATGTGAATAAAGTGGGAGAGAAATTCTGTTTAATTTCAATGTATCCAAGAAAGAGTATATGGAGCTTATTCATGGGCTTGAATACATGACAATTTAGGGAAATTGAATTGAATATGCATAATCAAAATAACTTAAGGAAATATCTTAAATATCTCTAGAAAATACCTAAATATATCTAACAATTGCCAAAACTGCAAAGATCCTTTGTGAAAAAGTTCTTGAGCATTCGTTAATTAACCTTAGGCAATTTTTCGACCTCAAATTCAACAGGTGAAAGACAGTACTTGGCAGAGATATGCACAATTGGGAGGATGAGGCATAAGAACATAGTGCAACTCCAAGGTTGGTGCCATGAGGGGGAACAACTTCTGCTAGTCTACCAATACATGGCCAATGGTAGCCTTGATCGCTTTATCGGCAAGCAATCCCTTATCTGGGAGACTCGATACGAGATCTTGATTGGTGTGGCCTCGGCACTACTCTACCTCCATGAAGAATGCGGGAACCCTGTGGTCCACCGAGACATCAAGCCCAACAATGTCATGCTAGACGCCAACTACAATGCCTACTTGGGTGACTTTGGGCTCGCAAGGTTGATCCAAAGCGATGCCTCAGCAACAACCATGCTCGCGGGCACTCCTGGGTACCTAGCCCCTGAGGTGGCATACTTAGGGAAGGCTACGCCAGAGTCGGACGTGTACAGCTTTGGGATGGTGGTCCTGGAGGTGGTTTGTGGGAAGAGGTCAAGCGGGATCACAGAAGAGGACAACTTGGTGGACTATGTGTGGAGTCTCTATGGAGAAGGCTCACTCCTAAAGTGTGTGGATGAGCAAATGGAAGGCCAATTTGATGAGGAGCAAGTGGAGAAGGCATTGATAGTGGCCCTTGCTTGCTTGCACCCCTACTCTGCATGTAGGCCGAGGATGCGAAAGGTGGTCCAAATTTTCCTGAACTCGGATGAGCCGCTAATGGAGTTGCCCAAGTCCCGGCCCAGCATGGCCTTTGTGCCTGTCTCATTCTCAGGCTTGACTACTGTTGGCTACTCCTCCACCTCTAAGACCAATTCTGCCTTCACTCGCTCACGGCTCGGTTCACCCCCAAAGATAGAACTCGATCATGAATAGGGGATGCCGAGGTTGCGTTAATGGTCTCGAGAATTGAAGATCGTATAAGAAAATTTCACGTGATTCATATCCGAGTCATATAAGAATAAGTTTTACTCTTTATTATGTTATGATGTAGTGCAGAATAGATACTCTTTGAAGGTAGTTGTGATGTATTTACATACCTCTGTGAATGTTATGTTCTTATGTGAGATCAAGTTGGAGTGGTTCAAGTCAAGCCGCCTCATTGTAGGAGTTACATGGAGCATACAAAGACAAAGACCCACTTAAATCAAGAACGATTTACTTATGTGGATTTGTATATTTATGAGTTTCAAGGCACACGACTCAGTTCACCACCAATGATAGCACTTGATCATGAACAGGGGATGCTAGGGTTGCGTTAATGGTCTTGAGAATTAAAGAATATATGAGAAAATTTCACGTGATTCATATTTGAGTCATACAAAATTGAGTTTTACTCAGTATTATGCTATGATGTAGTGCAAAATGGATACTATTTGAAGCTAGTTGTGTTGTATATCCATTCCTCTGTGGATATTATGTTCTTATGTGAAATTGAGCTGGAGTGGTCCAAGTCATGCTTGCTACCTCATTGCAGGAGTCACATGGAGCATATGAAGAAGAAGACCCACTTAAATTTTGGATGAATCCACCAAATCCTCCTCATTTTTTTGAGCATGCCCCCATAAACATGCCCCCATCATCTCTCAATCTTCTTCGCAAATTTTGGATGAAATCCCAAATTTGAATTGCGACATGGCTTGGGAATTCAATTAATTAAAATAGAGTGAGTTGGACTTGTTGGAGTTCCAATTCCATTTGACGTATCTGAAAGTTCCTTAAGTAGAGGTATAAAACCTTTTTTAGATACACAAGATCAAAGTGGTTAGGTCTAATCGGGGTGACAATTAAAAACTTTTAACCTAGATATGGAATCCAGCGATTCTATTGGATTGCTCGGGAAACAAACCGGTTTGGTTTAGTCCCAGGACCAGATGATCTGCTTCTCGGTTCCTATTTCTTGAATGAATTGAACCAACTCACAAACCGATCATCCCTAATCCCCTTAACTCTATGATGCAAACTCGCATTTCGAGAAACTATTAATACAAAGTGATAATAACTTGAAAGTAGCAACATATTTGTTATTTTTTTAAAGATAAGGCTATATTTGGCAGTTAGGATATAATTCATAATAGGATAATATCATATCTCGAGTTTGGTGTTTGCTTAGGAGAAGATAAAGTTGGATATAAGAAAAATAGAGCCCTAATAAAATTATCATTTGAGGAGGTAGGATAAAGATAGATATGATTTCTAATATTTGTAATAGAAAATTTATTTTTCTCTAATAAAAAAATTTTAAATTAATAAAATTAAAATATATGTAAATATAAATGATATTTGAGTTCTAATATAAAAATAACAATTTATTTTTTAAATTTAATGTTATTATTTATAAATTCAAACTTAATTCTATCTTATAATATAAATCCGATATATAGATGTAACTTTAGCTATTTCAGAACTTAGGTATATTAGTACAATTTACTATTCAATAAAATTTTGTTAGAGAATGATGGAAGGGGAAAAGGAAATATAAATTAAAGTAGTTTAAAAAAAGACAGGAAAATTACAAAAAAAAAAAAATAAAAATAAAGTAGGTAAGAATGTCTCAAGAGATTTTTATTATCTACATTTGTGAATTTTCATAGTCATTAACACTAATATGCTATTTATACCAAAAATATATAATGTAATATGAATATATTCGACTTTATTACTGCGACTTACCAAATAATGGACAACATATAGCAAAATCCCCAAATTTCATGCCTTATCCTCTCAAGATTTATTCTAATTAGAAATCTAGACAATCAAATATAGTCTAAGTGCATTGACAGTTCTAAAAGTTGTTAATAAAGTACATTCGAGTCCTAAAACTTTCAAAAAGTGCAATCCAGTTTAAAAACTTATCAATTAAAAATAATCTAAGTCTTTCGTGACTTTGTCCAACATGATTAACGAAAAAGATTAGTGTGACCTTTTTTAAATTATTTTCTCTCTCACACGTAGCACCGATGTGACTAAAATATGAAACAGAAAATTAAGACGAAGTCGTTTTGGATGTGGCTAGCCCATTGGCTTAGATGCAACGACCCTCGCCAGTCATTACAGACCCTTTTCGGTGACAGGGAGGCAGCTGCTTGGTTTTTGTTTATGTTTTTCGTTTTTTGTGTTCATTTTTTATTTAGTTTATTTTTAAAATTAAAATAAGATTTAAGGCAAAATGACATTGTTACATTGCATCACGTGAGAGAGAAAATATGAAAAAAAAAATCACCTCAGCATTTTTTGATAGTCAAATCAGATGGATTGAATGAAATGACTTGTTTGCATTTTTTTGTTTATAAAAAAAAAAAAAAAAAAGTGAACTTATCTCTATTTATCATTAAGAAAGTCTGCACCTTATTGGACTACTTCAAAAAGTGCAAGCTACTAAGAACTGGCGCTCTAAATTTCATTATATATATTTAGAACTTTCAATTGACAGGTCTATAGGAGAGAGTTATGACAAAGTAAACAATTAATATGCTGTAAAGAAGGCTCGCAAGAGAGGAGAAGAAAATTACTTGCCCCACGCTGAAGAGGTCAATTGCGCAATGCGATGAAACATTTCATTTTCAAACGTGCGAGGACGGACGCCCACGCATTATGCTTTGACTAGGAAAAGAGAAGAACCACATTGTGTTCTTTTGGCCTCACATGCATTACCCGCATCCAATTAAATCAAAAGGCCTCCTTAGCTTGTCATTGTTTAGATTTCTGTCCCTATATCTCCATGTCCCAACGAGACAAGAGACTGCATCTCCTTCCAACATTGGTAGTCAATTCTTCGGGACAAGAAAGAAACAAACCCTAAAATCCGAATACAGCCAAGAACAAGAACTCACTTCTTTCCCATCCCGCCAATCCACAGCCCTCGTAACTTCGACTGGATCCCCATCTCGACTCATGTCACAACCCAAGAGGACAAATTAGGAAGCAAACCTGCGAACCGTTCTATATATGCGCCGACAATGCCTCATCTGTTTTGCAGGGTCTCTCGCGTACAAACCATGTTCTTGCTTCTGATCCTGGTCTCGGTCTTCCTTGGTTCTCAGGAAGCTTATTCTTCGACTCCTTCTTCTAGTCTTGAGCCTACAAATTTCTTTTTCCCTTCTTTTGACCCTGGCTCTTGCACCTGCGAGGAGCTCATTTGCACAGGTTCGGCGAGCTCGCGAGATGGGTATTTGAACGTCACACCAGAGCTGAAGGAGCAGGGTAATTCAAGCCTCGTCCCCATGCCGACGAACCAGGTAGGGTGGTCTCTTTATTCCCGGTTGGTCGTGGCTTGGCCTGCCATGATCTCCACCACGTTCGCTGTCAGGATCACCACATTGCTGAATTCCACAGCCTCTGGCGACGTGATGGCTTTTCTCTTTGCACAGGATAATAGCTCCTCACCACCGGACAGTTACAGCTCGTATATCCGGATTTTTGATCGGTCTGCTGAAGGTGCCTCCACCAAATCCTTCATTAGATGAATATGAAATATGTGGTACTTTGCCGGAGTGTTGATTGAAAGACAATCTCTTTTCGACCGAATATATATAGGTGGCGTTGTCTGACAACTAGCCGTGGAAATGGATACTTTCATGAACGAGTTTGATCCCAACGGGAACCATGTAGGCATAGACACGACAAGCGTTATTAATCCGGTCTATGCCGAGAGCCTAAACAGCACAAGAGTGAACCTAAAAAGTGGAAGGGACATCAGAGTCAGAATTGACTGTGATGACTATAAATATAAACTCCACATCTCAGTGGCATATTTTGGGAATTCGCTAATAAGCGTTTTCAATCATTTGATTAGAATGTCGTAAACGGTCCCCAGTCTTGTGTACATGGGTTTTTTGGGATTTACTGGGCCTCTACCCGAAAGCCACGAGGTCATTAATTGGGTATTTAGCTATTTTCCTTTATCTTTGGAGAAGTGGCTTAAGAGAGATGACAGGATCAAGACCACACTAATTCTGGTCATGCCAAGTGTGATGAGAATATTGTTCATCGTGATATGCGTCTACCTATTTGTTGATAAATCCCCCAGGAAGAGAAACAAGAAGGACACTGACAAGGAGAGCCAATCAAGGCAGGCTGCGGATGTTCCAAAGATGTTCATGGACAAGGAGCTAGCAAAGGCCACTCACAACTTCAGAAAGGAGAACCTGCTTGCTACTAATGGTTTCGGAAGGGTTTACAAAGGTTTGATCTCAGATCCTCCAGTTGAAGCAGCCGTGAAAAAGATCTCGGCAACCTCAAAACAAGGTCTGCTTCCATACTTGTATCACATTTTTTTAGCATATTTTCTTGAACATGGTCCTGTCGATAAGATCTAAACATTACGGAAATTTAGTGCTGGAGCAATTCTGTATTTTGCTTTTGTTCATATTCATCACCAGTCACCGCAACTGTGAAGATCCTTTGTGAAGAAGTTCTTGATTTCACTATCTGCCAATTAACTTTAGGGCAATTTTTCAACCTCAAATTCAATAGGTGAAAGATAGTATTTGGTAGAGATATGCACCATTGGAAGGATGAGGCACAAGAACATAGTATAACTCCAACGTTGGTGCCATGAGGGGGAACAACTTCTACTAGTCTACCAATACATGGCTAACGGTAGCCTTGATCGCTTTATTGGCAAGCAGTCCCTCGGATGGGAGACCTAATACGAGATCCTGACTGGCCTAGCATTAGTGTTGCTCTACCCCCACCCCACGAAGAATGCACAAACCCCATGGTCCACCAAGACGTCAAGCCCAACAACGTCATGATGGACTCCAACTACAATGCCTACTTGGGTGACTTTGGTCTCACAAGGCTGCTCTAGAACGACGCCTCAGTCACGATCATTCTTGCGGGCACCTTTAGGTGCCTAGCCCTGGAGGTGGCATACACAGGGAAGGCCACGTTGGAGTCGGACGTGTATAGCTTCGGGATGGTGGTCTTGGAGGTGGTGTGCGGGAGGAGGTCAAAGGGAATCATGGAAGAGAATATCGTGGTGGATAATGTGTGGAGTCTCTATGAAGGAGGCTCACTCTTGGAGTGCGTGGATGGGAAAATGGGAGGCCAATTTGAGGAGGAGCAAGTGAAGAGGGCATTGATAGTAGGTCTTGCTTGGCTGCACCTAAACTCTGCGTTTAGGCCAAGGATTCAAAAGGTGGTCCAGAACCTGAACAAGCCACTGATGGAGTTGCCCGAGTCCTGACCAGCGGGGTACCGGTCTCATTCTCGAGCTTGACCACCATCGGCTTCTCCTCCAGGACCATGTCCGCCTTCCATCCCTCACAGCTCAATTCACTGCATGAGATTGAACTTGAGCATGAATTGGGGATGCCGGAGTTGTGACGATGCGCCATCAAGAACTAGAGATTGAATTGGAAAACTTCGAGCAGTTCGTGTTTGAATTGTACAAGATTGAGTTTTCTTTTTGAGTACTTGTTATGTTACACATGTTGTGCAGAATGAATATTCTTATAAAGCTAGGTGTGTTTACGTTCCTCTGTGAATATTACATCCTTACATGAACTAGGGAAACGACAGACGTACATTGTTTGACCAAAATGAAATCGAACTTCAGTATTTCAAGTCATGACGCCTCATGGCAGGAGTTACGTGGAGCACAAAGAAGAAGACCCATTTGAATTAGGAACAATTTACTTATGTTGATTCACATTTTAAAAAAAAAAAATCAAGGCTCAAATTAATCTAGGGAAAGAAAATGATTAACACCACGAAACACCCTAAACTGACGTACATATGATAAATTTACATAAAATAATTCTTTAATCACAAAAAAAAATCCCTAACTTATTGAAAACTTGGGAAGCAGCGTGTAAATGTGACGAAGCAGGACAAAGTCCATCACCAGTTGTTCCTGCTGGGAAATCACCCTTGGTCCATCCCCTCCATTCTCAAAGGCCTTTGCAAGTGCCCCGCCGTCGGTTTTCAGGTACTAAAAGGATTAAAAAAAGCCAATTGGAAAAAATTAAAGAGAAAAGAAGACCCTAGAGATGGTCGTAGAAAGTCAATTTTTTTTTTTTCTTTTTCAAGATCACGAACGATGTCTATTGCCGAGATTGTCTTAGTACACTTACAAGCCTGTTCTCATGGAAATTTCAATACTGGGCAAATTACAATGGCCTTTCAAGTTAATTTTAGGCTCTATTTGTTTCACGAATATCGCAACCTAAATTTCGGGTGCACTACCTAAAATTAGGTTAATGGACTAAGTCTTTAAACTTAGCTCGGGCTTTCTCAAGTTCATACCAATTCGTGACTTAAGTTCAAATATTTAATATGCAAAAGATTATTAACTAGGAATCGCCACTAATCGGTTTATGGTAGGTTGATTAGACACCTAAGTAAAATAATGAGAGAATTATTTTACTTCTACAAATTAGAGACAAAGGGTACAGGAATTTGGTTTCATTAGATTTCTCTAATGCTCTTTCGGTACTATTTCTTTTTAATTTTCAAAAATATTTTTACAGGTAGCTTGGATTTATTTTAAGCTAAATTACTATCATGTAATTGAGTGATCACACGGATGCTTAGTCACTATTAAACAATCAAAAGACTTCCATTAAAAGAAATAAACATACAAAGCATTTCTTGGATTTTCTTTTATCTTGAAATTGAAACGTGCATTTTAACTGACCTAATTTTATTAACAAGCAAATTCTAATTAGATGAACCTAACATGCATTTTAACATGAAATTGAAACATGCATTTTAATTGACATCTACCTAATATTTTTTGTATTTTTCATTAAAATTCGAAAAAAAAACCTAATTTAACTATCTAAAATGAATGATCATCTAATTTAGTTTAGGGATTAATTTGACTTAGACCCTATCTTATTTTAGAAAACTATTTTTTTTTTAAGAAAAATGAGTTTATCAGAATGTGCAAACATTATTTAAGAGTCTATTTATAAAGAAAATTCAATCCTAATCTATTCCGAGAAAATTATCTAAAAATGCAATCCTAAAAAAAATTTCTAATTTACTAATCCTATATGTCTAATTTACTAAACCTACATGATGCAAGATTTTGATTTTTTTAGTATTTTTGATTTTTGATTTTTTTAGTGTTTTTCTAAAACAAGTAATTATCAAATAAACATTAAATCTAAACAATCAAGATATTCGACAAATAAAGAATTAAAATAATCGAAAAAATACCATGTTGTCTCACAAAGTTAAATTAACGATTGCTCTAACCCTAAACATCATAACATAAATCTCAAAATAATTAAAAATCTGATTCGAAGTATTACGAGATCAAATTAATAATTATAATAATTAAAAAATTAAAATGCTATTAAAATACCCAAAAATTAATATAATTAAAAAAATGATCCGACGTCTTACGGATCAAATTAATAATTACAACAATTTTGGGCAAAATCCCCGCGGTTAATGCCTTTAATATTCATCATCTAAGGTTCCAATTTAAATAACTAAACTTAAAAGGATAAATAAAATAAAATAAAAATAAAAACATAAAAAAATAAAAACTACGGAAGGAGACCTTGATAAAGGTAGCAACGAAGGGTGAAGCACGGGCTGAGGCGAGGGCACGGTTCTCGGGTCGAGGCGGTGGTACAATTGCTGCGACGTCGGTGACGTCGGCTCCGGCAGCGCGAGCGGGACGGGGGTGGTGCGCGTCGGAGCTTCTAGCGAGGGCTTTTGGGTGGCGACGGTGAGGCCGGCGGCTGCTGCAGATTTGAGGTGATGGGGCGTGCGATGGCTTGCGCGGCGAGCTGCCACAGCTGGTTCGCGGCGAGGACGCCGGCAAGACTCGGTGGCGCGTGGAGGTGCTCACGGGATTGGTAGGACGCGGGCTTCGAAGGCGCGACGTCGGGTAGCGGATCCGGAGCTGCAGGGGGACGAGCGAAGCAGAGTGAGGGGGCGTCAGATGCTGGTGCAGGCGCGGTCGAGGTGGTGTGGTGACGGAGCTGTTAAATTGCTAAAAGGAGGAGAGATGAGACTAAAACACCATCTTACGTACAAAGCAACCAAGTCTTTTACAAAAGACAAAATGCATCACGTAAAACACACCATAACTACCCATATTCTCCATAAAGCACTTGCCCCACTAACACCTAAAAACTAGGATAACCAACACACATGACTCCACTAACTCTAATAACTGAAAAACTTCAGCAACATGTGAAAAATAAAATAACTATTTTATCAACAATCCATCCCTTAAACTGATGTTTGCTAATATTCAGTTTAAAGCTTTGACTTCTTTCACCGTGCAAATACCTAGTAACTTTCTGAGCTTCACAAATGACTCCATCTTGAGGGCCTTGGTGAATATATCAGCAACTTGATCTTCACTCCTACAGTAGATTAGATCAATTGTTCCATCATTGCTAACATCTCTCAAGAAATAAAACTTCACATCAATGTGCTTGCTTCTTCCATGTAACACCGGATTCTTGGAGAGTTTTATTGCTGAGTTATTGTCATAAAAAATTTTAGTAGGTCTGGTTGCTTGAATTGTAACTCCTCAAGAATTGCTTAGCCAAATAGCTTGACAAGCGTGTAGCTGTTGCAGCAACAAATTCAGCTTCTGTAGTTGACAATGTGACAATTGGTTGCTTCTTGGATGACCACGAAATAGCACCTGTTGCAAACATAAAAGCATAACCCGAAGTGCTCCTCCTATCATCTTGATCTCCTGCATAGTCACTATCAGTAAATCCTAACAAATCAGACTTTTCACCATTCTTGTAAAATAGCCCAAAGTCTCTAGTTCCTTGCAAGTAACGAAGGATTCTCTTGGTAGCTAACAAATACATTTGTGTAAGACTCTCCATATATCTACTGATTAAACTCACAGAATACATTATGTCTGATCTTGTTGCAGCTAAATACATCAAACTGCCCACAATTTGTTTGTAAAGTGTGCTGTCAACCTTCCTCCCTTCATGATCTTTGTATAACTTTAAGCTAAACTCAACTGGAGTGTTTACAGGATTACAATCCTTCATCTGAAACCTATCCAAAATCTCTCCCACATATTTCTTTTGAGAAATAAAGATCCCATCATCTGATTGTACCACTTCTATGCCAAGGAAGTAATGCATCATACCAAGATCAGACATTTCAAACTCATCCATCATAGATTTCTTGAATTCTTCAAACATGCCATCACAACTTCCAGTAAATATAAGATCATCAACATACAAGCAGACAATAAGCATTTTCCCTTTATCTCCAATCTTGACAAAAAGTGTATGCTCATAAGGACATTTTGAAAAATCAACTTTAAGAAAATAAGTTTCAATACGACTATACCAAGCCCGAGGGGCTTGTTTTAGCCCATAAAGAGCTTTCTTCAATTTATAAACTTTATGCTCATTTCCAATCTTGACATAACCAGGGGGTTGCTCGACAAATACCTGTTCCTCCAAGTATCCATGCAAGAATGCCGATTTGACATCTAGCTGGAAAATATGCCAAGAATTCTGTGCCGCCAATGCAACCACCAATCTGATTGTGTCATGTCTCGCAACTGGAGAAAAAACCTCTGTATAGTCGATCCCATATTGCTGCTTGTATCCCTTGGCTACCAAACGTGCTTTGTATTTGTCAACTTCACCATTTTCTTTCAGTTTTGTTTTAAAGACCCACTTTACACCAATGGTTTTTTGTCCATCCAGAAGATCGGATAACTTCCAAGTATCATTTCTTTCAATGGAATTAATTTCATCATCCATCGCTTTTCGCCATTTTTCTTCTTTGACAGCATTCTCAAAAGTTGTAGGGTCACAGTCTGAAAATAAGGCAAAATGAGTAATTGAATCTTCAATTTCAGTTACCTTATAATCTTCCATCCAAGCGGGCTTTCTTCTAACGCGGCGAAGAGATTGGGCTTCTTCTTCATTGACTTGAGCCTGTTGGTGAAATTTCAGCAGCTGTAGAAGTCGTATTTGATGAATTTTGGGGCATACAAGGTGCTGAAATTTGCTCCTATTCAGCATCATTGTCATAAAGAACTTGAGTAGGCTGCTGCCTATTCCAATCCCAAGTGTTCTCTTCATCAAAAACAACATCCCTGCTAGTCACAATCTTCTTTGTTAGTGGATTGAATGATTTATATGCTTTGGATGCTTCACTTACACCAAGAAAGACACATTTTTCAGCCTTGTCATCAAGTTTCTTCCTTTTCACATCCGGGACATGGCCATATGCGATGCATCCAAAAATTCTGAAGTGATCTACAGCTGGTCTTCTCCCACTCCAAGCCTCCTCGGGTGTCATATTCGAACAGCAAAAGTTGGACTTGTTCAAAACATGAATACTTCAATTTACTTCTTCTGGCCAGAAAGTCTTTGGAACTCTTCCTCTTACCAATAAACTTCTCACCATGTTGAGAATTGTTCTATTTTTCCTCTCGAGATACACCATTCTACTTTGTGGTGTATATGCAACATAAGCTCTTTTCGAATGCCATACTCGCACAAAAAACTTCAAATTCTTTTGAGCAATATTCACCGCCACGATCTGTTCGAAGAGTCTTAATGGTCTTTACTGCTTCATTTTCAACACAAGTTTTGAAGCTTTTAAATGTGGAGAAAGCTTCTGATTTTTCTCGTAAAAAATAAACCCAAGTTTTTCTGGAAAAATCATCAATGAAGGTAATTAAGTATCTTTTACCTCCATTAGAAGATGGATTTATGGGACCGCAAATGTCCGAATGCACCAACTGCAAAACATCCTTTGCTCTCCATGACTTTTCTTTTGAAAATTGAGAACGATGCTATTTGCTAACAACACATTCTTCACAAACTTGGGAATGAACAGTAATTTGAGGAAGACCCGTCACCATGTTTTTCTGTTGGAGAGTTTTCAATCCACCAAAACTCAAGTGACCATAGCGAAAGTGCCAAAGCCATGAGGGATCTTTCTTTTCAGCCATCAAGCAAGACTGAATATTTTTAATCTTTAATGGAAACAATCTATTTGAATTCATAGGAACAACTGCAATAGCACCTCTAACGAATCATAAATTTCACGAGACACCCCTCTGAATGGTGATTACATAACCCTTTTCTTGTAATTGGCCAGCACTCAATAGGTTACTTTTCAAGTCAGGAACATACAACACATTAGAGATCGTTTCCACAAAACCATTCTTGGTTTTTATCTTAATATCACCTTTTCCCATCACTTTCACAGTAGAATGATCCCCAAAACTCACAGTGGAATGAAAATCTTTATTTAGATGAGAAAAAGAAAACTTACTTTCACTCATGTGGTTACCGCAGCTGTATCCACATACCAAATATCGACTCGCGCTCCTTTTTATCTTGAACTGCCATCAACAATGTTTCTGCTTCCTTTTCTTCAACAAAATTTGAACTCTCTGCCTTTTCTTTATTATTAGGCAGCCTAGTATAACATTCAGATGCATAATGATCAAATTTATGACATCTAAAACACTCTACCTTGAATTTGTTAGGATCCCGTCCTCTGCCTTTGCCTTGAAATTGGTCATTATTGGCTTTAAAATTTCTGCCAACATCTCTATTTCCTCGATCTCCCCTTCCTCTACCTCTACCTCTACCCCTTCCTTTGAAATTGTTGGAATGAGTATTGGTAGAAGCCTTCAATGCTTGCTCCTCTACTGTTGAACTTCTGTTCATCTTCTGTTCATGGACCAATAAGGAGCTTTGCAATTCATCAAGAGATAGCGCATCTATGTCTTTCGACTCTTCAATTGAGCAGACAATATAATTAAACTTTGGTGTCAAGGAACGCAAAATTTTCTCCACAATGGTAACGTCGTCCATCTTCTCGCCATGGAATCGCATCTTGTTGTTGATCTCCATTGTTCTGGCGCAATAACTAGTGATAGATTTTCCATCCTTCATCGCTAGTGTCTCAAAATCTCTTCTCAAGGCTTGAAGCTGTGCACGCTTCACCCTAATAGAGCCTTGATATTTCTTCTTCATAGAATCCCAAATATCTTTGGAAGTTTCTTTGCAAAGAATAGTCTCCAAGATGGAACGATCGATAGCTTGAAAAAAAATAATTTTTTGCCTTCAGGTCCTTCAACTTTCGAGCTTCCAATTCTGCTTTCTGAGGATCTGTCAAAGCCATGCCTACTAGTGGCTCTTGAATTCCAGATTCGACAACCGACCAATACTCCTTTGATCGTAAAAAATTCTCCTTCAACATACTCCAATGGTCATAGTGACTATCAAACCGTGGAATTGCTGGTTGAACAAAATTATCGGTGGCCATTGGAAATATTGCTGCTGCAATTTTCTCACGAAAGTTTTTTTTTTTTTTTTAACTCTCTCACGTTTCTCTCAGGCTTTGATACCACTGTTAAATTGCTAAAAGGAGGAGAGATGAGACTAAAACACCATCTTACGTACAAAGCAACCAAGTCTTTTACAAAAGACAAAATACATCACGTAAAACACACCATAACTACCCATGTTCTCCATAAAGCACTTGCCCCACTAACACCTAAAAACTAGGATAACCAACACACATGACTCCACTAACTCTAATAACTGAAAAACCAAATCAGCAACATGTGAAAAATAAAATAACTATTTTATCAACAATCCCTCCCTTAAACCGATGTTTGCTAACGGGAATGACAGCAAATGGCGAGGCAATCGAGAGCTCGGGGCGCGGGTTGCTGGCTTCGGGGCATCTGGTGGTGCTCGGAGATGTCGACGTCAGTGCAGCGACGACAAGGGACAACGCTGGCTACAGGCACCAGGTGGAGGCTAGCCACGACCGACGAGTTTGTGGGTGTCGGCGGGCGCGCGGCGGGGCTCGGGTAGAAGCTGCAGATCGGCGATGGTGCAGCGAGGAGGGCCCGATGACGGATTCTAGCGATGCGGGTCGCTGCAGCTAGTCGCGGGTGGAGGCGCTATAGGGGCGTCGGGTCGAAAGGGGCTGCAACGGGCGAAACAGAGGCACGGCGGGGCGGCGGTGCGAGCTCGCGGGCGAAGGCGCGGCTGCTGTAGGCGTCGCGCTACGGCGGTTCAGCAAAGGATCGAGTGCTGCGGGGGCGTCGCGGAGCGCACAAGCGCGGCGTGGAAGTGACGAGCGCGGCGGCTGGGAAGCTCCCGGAGAAGGAGAAGACGAACAGTAGTGCTATTTTCTCTCTCTCTCTCTCTCTCTCTCTGCTCACGTCCTCTTCTCGCTGGCTTCCGACTTTTCCTTTTCTCTGCAGTTTGTCAAGAAAAAAAAAAAGAGAAAAGCTCTCTTTTGACTGAAGATGGATGGGGAGAAAGCCTTTTTCTCTCTTTTCTTTCTTACTTTCTCCCCGCAGCCCCCCCCCCGGGTCACCAAAAATGCGTTCTCTTATAATCAAACGGCCGCTTTGTATTATATATTCCGAGTTTCCATCTTTTATTGCATTAAATCAAAGCTGTAAATCGAAGTGCGATCTCGCAATCAGCTCGATTTTACTCAGATTTCTTCAATTTTGTAAAGATTATTGCCCTTTATTCACTTGATTTTTAAATTGCTTCGCATTTAACAAAATCCGAATATTCACCAAATTTCAAATTTTCATGCATAATCAATCAAATCCATTTCCCCCATTTTTTTTTTCATTTTTCCTTTTATTTGTTCTAATGCAATTTTTATTTTCTTTACTTAGGGTTGTCAAAATTTATGTGTTAACAACAAAAAATATAACGTTTTTAGAAAATGTTTTCTATGAAATGTTTCTTTTAGAAAAATGACAATATTTTATAATGTTTAATTGAAATCTGAAAATGAAGTGAAAATTATTTTCTGCATTGTTCAATAAAGAAAATGTTTTCCTTTGTGTATTCCTTTTCAATAATTTTTATTATTATTTTATTTTTTAAATCAATTTTTTACTTTTCTTTTCTTTTCTTTTCTTTCTCTTTTTCTTCTTCTTCCTCAGCCACGACAACTGGCCACAAGCTAACTCAAGTCTCACTACAGTCGACAAAGCTCCTTGCCCAAGGCTAGCAAGCTCTAGCCTCACCAAATCCAGCGAGATAGGTGAGGTTGAGCCTTGCTAGCTCGCTGGATCTAGTAAAGCCCGAGCTCGCTCGAGATTGTCGAGCTCACTTGAGTGAGGAGAGGCTCGACCTCGTTGGAATCTAGTGAGCTCGAGCCTCGTCGGCTTGTGGCAAGGCTTGAGCTCGCCTGTGGTTGGTCACTGGCCATCATGGCTTCGACTAGCCACAACTGGGACCAATCGAAGAAGAAAAAAGAAAATTTAAAAATTTAAAAAAATTTAAAATGTTTTTTTTAAAAAGAAAAAATAAAAATAAAAGGCAAAGGCAAAGGCATTGAGTGAAAAAAAAAAAAAACTAGGTTTAGAAGTAAAGAAAGAGGATGGAAAATGTTTTCCTCTTTCTAAAAAGTGAAAAACATTTTCCCATATTTTAGAAAAATTTTGTTGGTGGAAAATGCTTACTAGTTCATATTCTATTAAACAAATGCCAAAAAATCCTAAAAACGTTTTCCAAAAGGTTATTTTTTTACGAAACGATTAAAGTCTTAATTAGACTGTTTTAGACCCAACCGGAGTGAATGGCAAGGTAGGTTGACTTGGACAAGCGAAAATGTTCTTAGACTTTATTTGACCCACTTTGGCCCGCCCAAGCTTGATCAAATTTATATGAAAAAATTTATACTCTCTGTATGGAGCGATTTTAGGCTTGACTTACTCATTATAAAATCCTCTCAATTTGCAAAGGTAATATTGCTCATTATAGAAAAGAAGGGTGCCGAGATATGTAATATGAGTTTATCGATTTGATCTAATATGAAATATTACAAGTCCCAAAAATCTTTTCTAATCGTTTTATTGAGTTATCAAATCTTAAGAACTACAAAATCTAAGAAGTTTAAATAAAACATGTCTTAGGTAATATTACAGTGCCTACCGAAATAGAGGAATGGGAGAACTGTTAATCTAGGATTGGTGGCGGCCTGCCTTGTTCCTTGGGGTTTTTGGGAGACCTCTTGGATAAAACTCCATAGTTAGTGATTAACCCCGCATGGCCTTGGGGGAGCCTTTTAAGGTCCTGCTCGGGACCTAGCTGGATTTGCTTTCTAGGGATCACGAGCGGGAGCGAACGTGGTCATAATTGGCGGAACAGAGTCAAGTCATATCTCTTTTCACATGATAACAACCACCAACCTTTGTAAAAGCCCTAAGGTCAAACCCCTCTTTTTATTTTGCTTTTATTTGGCAAATATTTATTTTGTTTTGTTTTAGGTCTACTATAGATGAATTATAAAATATTGCATTTAAAGGGCTTCCTAAAACATACCAACCAACCTAAATGGAAAATTTTAAAAAATTTACAAGGAATTAGAAGAAGACTTTTCCATTTCCTCACGAGCTATTACTCTGTGCACCAGATGCATGTGAGTCCGATGTTCTATAATTGACGATAGGTCGTGCATGACCAAACCTAGCATGACCGTTAATCACATAGATCTCAGTTGAATCTATAGATCCAAATTTAGGCAAGAATTTCTCCCTAGATGGATCTATCGAGATTAAAATTGACGCCACATTGGGCTCACAAAGGCATTTTTATTTCTAGGAAAAAGTTTTCTAAATCATTCACTTTCGGCAAAATAAACGCATCCTTAGACTTTATTTATTTCCCAAAAATTAAATAATTCAAAAAATATTTTTCTAACGATGATCATTTTTATCACTTGATATAATCATTCATTAAAAATACTTTCATTATCGATATAATTTTTGTCCAAAGATTGTTGTGGATGATGAAAATATTTTCATTTTATATACTTTTATAAGTGATACGGATAATTATTTTTTAGAAAAATATTTCTTTGGATTAATTATTTTTTTCTAAGTAAATGGAGTCTCAGCTCTCAAATTCCTATGATTTTGTTGACTTTTTTATTGTTGTATTGATCCAACGAAAATGTGGGCGGGCGATGGCGATCGCCACTATGGGTGGGTGCCCGTGCATCAACGTCACCGGCATTCAGTGTGGGACCGGCCATGGAATTAGGTTTGCGTATTTAACTCAACTGAAAATGGTGCGAGGATCAAGACATGTTAGGTTGGTCGGTATACATTAATTTTCACAAACTAATAACAAAATTAGGCAAAAGAAAATATGCTTATATCTAAATTCATGTTTGCATCGATATATCTTATAATGAATTCATCATCTTTATTTTATTGCATGTAGAGTGGATCTAGTTATGCTAGTAGTATTGATTTTCAAAATTGTTACTATTTCCTACACTCGTAACCTGATAATAATTGACTAGGACTATTGTGATGATCAATAGTATTGTTGTAAGATGAAAAACTATGTTTCTAGTTAATGCTTGCATGGCTTATTAGGGATCTTTTAAATTGCTAATGTGTGCTCATATGGCTGCAATCATAAATCTATGTATAAAATGCATTGAAGCAATAGAACTTGTAATTCTCGTGGTGTCTCATTCAAACTGCGATTGCAGATAATGTCATCGACAGTAAAGGTAAACAATGTGATGTATCCAAACGTGAGAGAGACTTTGAGGAATGAGCCATCGATTGTGTTGCATTGCACTGGAGGGGATGGGTTGCATGGACATCGTGATGAAGCACATCAACCTCGACTCTTCGGAACCCAAGAAGAGGAGCTACGCTGATTGCAAGAATGTTGTCAATGCAAGTTTCACTTCCGTTGATCCTCCCATTTCTTGCCACACTCCATAAGGTTAATTGTTATAGCCGACAACACCCATGCAATAAGCTAATCGAGGTAGTTTTCTTTTCTCGACCAATGATCAAGATAGATCATATCATTAGTTTAATCACACTTACATAGGCCTGGTGGTCAAGATAATTTGTGCAAGGTTTGTAATTCATGGGAGGGCCCAAAAAGTGTTAGAATTGATGTTCGGATAAAATTATTTACATGCCCCTTTTTACTTTATATTGCACCCTTTTGAGTCCTTTTTATAAGTACATTTGTTTTGTCGTCTTTTACTTTTTTGGTGGAATAGAACCATAGCATCAATATAAATGCATGCACATAACAAAAGATTTCTCCAAGCAAGGTTGTCGGCAATGCTATCTTTGTAAAAATGGATAGTATTGATACCTGAATTTTTTTGTCCGATGTACTGAATTTTTTTTGTTAATTGTGAAAGTTAACAAAGACTCCGGTCAACTCAACTTGACCCGGGATTCACCCTGCCCTAGGCCCGGACCGATATGACTTGATCCAATCCGGGAATAAAACCGTGCCTCTCTCTCTTTGGCCAAATCTCCTATACCACATGGACTCACGTTCCCATTAGTGAATGTTCTCACTATTCACAATGAGTCTATTTCTTTTGGTCAAGTGGCGCAAGGTTGAAAACCCCAGAGGCGTATCTTTCACACTCGAACGACTTCTTGCGTTGACTGTAGGGCAGTTGGAAATATGGAGCTTTCTTCGGATTTAAAGAGGTTTCACGTACGAAAGGAGAAAAGGACAGCACAAGGAAAATAGGTCTTATTTTATTCCAAGATATCTTAGAAGGAGAAGGAGAACACGGTTTTCCTAGGCGGATATTCCCTATCCTTATCTTGGTCGCTCTCCATTAGCCAGCAGTAACTACCAGTCCGCCATTGCCGGCCACTGACGAGCCTCCTCTTTAAAAAAGAACAAAAGCAGAGGGCATGGACTGAGGAGAATTGCGGCCTTTTTCGGGCGTCCAGAAGTCGCTCCCTCGAGGATTCTCTCCGACCCATTTCTTTCCTTTTCTTTGCCAATCCTCGCCGTCGCAGGATCGCCGTGTCGTCATTGTTGGTTCAGCAAGCGCAGTAAACCCTGTTTTGCCCCTGTTTTTGGGCTTTGAAGATCTGAAGCAACTCGTACGTGTTTGAAGCTTCATCGCCGGCGTGCACTCTCATCGGCAATACTTTTCAAACATGTAAATTTGACCAGCAACCGCAACCCAGAACTCCTCCTTGGTAAGGTAATGTTGAACCCTCTGCCTTTCCCTGTCATGAGTGGAACGCCGAGACTCGGTTTCTTCCGTTCATGCTCGTGTCGGATCTGAATAGGTTAGTTGTGTTGATTTTTGAACATTTCTGAGAGACTTCTTTCGAGCCTGGATGGGAGTTCAAGTCTTGAAACGGTTAAGTACTTTTTTTCCTGAATCCACGTTCATAACCTGTGTGAGGAAATGCTATAACGTTTCTATTTTAAGAATAATTTTTAGTTAAAAATAATTATTTTATATTTCTATTCTCGAAAATAAAGATATAGGTGTTTTTTACTTCTTTGTTTCAAATATATACTATTTTTTATTCCGAAAAATAAAATAAAAAATTAATTAATGTTATCAAATTTGTTTGTGTTCTGAAGAACAAAAGAACAAAAAAAAAAAAAAAAAAAGAAAAATAGGATGTTACCAAACATGTCCTAACAATCTAGTGCAAGTTAGTTTCCTTTTTTGTCTAACTCGAGAGCATATTCACCCGGATTAAGTCACCTTAATTGTTTTTCAAAGTCTTTCCAATGACTGAACGCGTTTTTTTTTTCTCCATCATCCGTTTTTCTTGTGTTCTATGCTCTCAAGGTCACCAATAGCGATCGTTAGTGAGTTGATGATGTTGTATCCGTGGATGAGTTTTTTGACCATCATGTGCATCTAAACCGGTTTTGCTTACAACATCCCTTTATCTGCTTTGTCCTAACCATTTAGTTTATGTGTGAACGGTGTCGACGATAGAAGTGGGTATTGATGGCTGGCAGTCAGGGGAGAGTAAGCCGTAAATTTGGTGGTGGTTCCAGGGTGAGCAAAGGCGATGCTTGGTTTAAAGCTTTGGAGGTGTAAGTCATGGATGCAATCTTATTTCTTTTTGAGGTGATGCTAGCAGTCCGGAGGATTGCAACAAAAACTTTCTTTTTCCAGCACAAGCGCGTGGAAATTGCTAAGTAAAACTCAGCTTTCTCCCCTTCATGGAAAATGTATGGTGGAGGGTTCACCGTTTATTTTCCTAAAACTTTCTTTCTCCAACAAGTGCGTGAAAGTTGCCAAGCAAACACAGAGTTTTCTCCCTCTATGGAAAATGTTTGGTTGAGGGTTCACCCTCTATTATTAGCAAATCAATTCCCTCATTTTGTCGTTTATCGTAAGGGGTCCCTTCTTTTTGTACTCATAAATGCTCAAAGGTGATTTATTGTAAAGGATATTAATTGGCCGGTTGTACTGTTAGTTTGGAAAACAGATGGCGAACCCTCAGCCATATATTTTTCATGAGGGGGAGAAAATTTTGTATTTTGCTTGGCAATTTCCACGGGAAAAAATCGTCAGATGGTCACATCATCATGCTAGCATCACCCTATTGTAAGGGAACACGGTGTGGAGTTCTGGGAATGGGAAGTGAGAGTGGAAGATGACGAGAACACAAGGAAGAGGAGACTGGGTTTGGTGAAGGTGGGCTTAAGTGAGATTTTTGGGCTTCAATTCGTTTGATATATTTGGGCTTAGTTGTTCTAGTTATGATTGGGTTGGTAATATTCGGGCTTGGGAATTGGCTTGATGGATCCAGGCTTAGAGTCAACTTGACGCTTCCCTTTAGTAAAAATGGGCTTGCGTTGTGGTAGGTTCCAATGGGTCTAGTTGATTTTGGGCCTAATCTGTTTCTAGTAAATAGGGGCTTGGTTTATTTCTAGAGGAAATTGGGCTTTTGAATTTCTACTGGAGAGAGGCTTAACTAGTAAGCCCTTTTGCCTGCGGCAGCCCGTGTCCATGTGAAGGCCGTGCCTAATCCCGCACGCGGGTAATAATTTTTTTTAAAAAAAGGGAAAACATTCGAAAATAAAAAATAAAAAAAAAATCAGAAAATGGCTAGGAATAGAATCCTTGATTAGGTTGTTAAATCTTAGTGATATATTTAGCTTAGTTTCGGTTGGATAACATAACTCTTAATTTTTTCGAGTTTTAGTAGTTACTTTTGAGATAGCATTGACTTAGATAGATCAATCTTTTTAAGTAACAACTTCAACCCAATTTGAACTGAATTCATGGGGTTGCTATCCTAGGCCTTAATAACAGTGCTATGTGTATTTTGTAATTGGTGCTTCATTGAGTATACTTTCAGATGCTTTATCTTTATTGCATTGATTATGATTGTCTACTTATCTTTGATCATGCACTCATGCATGGATAGCATTTATAGGCATAGGTTAATTAAAAAGGTTCAAAGATTGCGTGCATTATTTAGGTAACAAACCAATCAAGTTAAAAGTACCAAAAGAGCACTAGTTAGACAATTAGTGCAATTAAGTCTTGGTCTTAAATCTCTGATTGCATAAGAAATAAAGTATCCTCCTATGCTTCACTTGACTTCTAGTCGACCTTGTAGACTAGTGTTGACTCCTATTATGGATAGATCAATTTCAATCGTAGTTTCCTAATGTTGAGCAAGTTAACAGTTTGGGAAAATCCATGTTTATTGAAAACTATTGGTTCCAAACTTGACATTACCTCCAAACCTATCATCTCCTTGACATCAACAGATAGTGGTAAAATTATAAGCTTCTTTTCTTTTTTGGTTTGTGCTAGTATTTTAGACTTACTTTGTAGAATTGTTAAAAAGAATCTTGTCAGGTGATTGGATATTACTTGGTAAACCATTCTTATTAGTAAGTTTTAATATCTCTAGCCAGCAATACACTATATGCAATTTGAGTAATCAAATAGTGATGTCTTTTATTAATATATTAATAGTCACTTAAGCAAAAATTGAAAGGACAATTAATGTCTAAAACTCATGAGTACAATAAACTAATTAAAATAATTGTCGTAATCCCTAACTTATATGGAAAAAGATAAACAAGGGAAATGCACAAAATGACAATTGAGATGTACCATGATATCATATTATAAAGGAAGCATGCCAAATACCCTCCACATTTTTTCACCCAATAAACCAATGAAAATAATTGTCGTAATCCCTAACTTATATGGAAAAAGATAAACAAGGGAAATGCACAAAATGAAAATTGAGATGTACCATGATATCATATTATAAAGGAAGCATGCCAAATACCCTCCTCATTTTTTCACCTTTTTGCTCTATTACAACTTTCTCTCCTTTATTTTTTTTAAAGGGATAAGTGCACCATAATTCTTAAAACCTTTTAAAAAGTGCAATTAAGTCCTTAAAAGCTTATCAAATGATACAATCAAGTCATTCTATTAATTCCTTCTTATTGTTTTTAGTCAAAAGCTCCATCCTACTTGGTTAATGTAAAATTTTTATTGCTATTTTCTCTCTCCTATGTAATGTTGACATTACTAAAACATGAAACATGTAGCTAAAATGACATTGTTTTTATTTAAAACCAAATTTGAGTTAAATTAAATTAATAATAAAAAGGCCATTTTGTTTCTTGAAAAAAGAACACAAAACAAATCGACCCTTGTCACTATCATCCCACCATTACTAAAAATGGCTGGTAATGGTGGGGTGATGCCCAATTGCTCAATTCTCTAGCTAACAGCCACTAGTTCCTAGGTCTTTAGTCCTCACCTAAGGTTGAAAGTTTTGCAAGGCACCATTCTTTTTTTCTTTCTCTCCTTTTTTTTTTAAATGTAACATTTTATTTAAAATTTGGGTAAAAAAGAATTAGATTTAGACCAAAACGATATCATTTTAGTATTATGTTTTTTGTTTAGTGATGTTAACATCACGTAGTATAGAGAAAATAGCAAACAAGTCATGTTAGTTTTTTTTTTTTTTCCATTAGTCAAGTTGGATAGAGTTAACAACAAGACTAGACTACATTAATTTATAAATCTTCAAACTTAATTGCACTTTTAAAAATTTTAAGACACAATTGCATTTTGGTGATAAA
The DNA here is from genome assembly GCA_017140325.1 of Eucalyptus leucophloia subsp. euroa. Taxonomy (NCBI): domain Eukaryota; kingdom Viridiplantae; phylum Streptophyta; class Magnoliopsida; order Myrtales; family Myrtaceae; genus Eucalyptus; species Eucalyptus leucophloia. The sequence continues at coordinate 23,911,700 of CM029470.1, read as the reverse complement.
TTTTAAAATTTCATGTATATTTATCCCTTTTTTAAAATATTGTTTTGCTTCTTATCAAACAAATTATCCAAAGAACCAAATCAATCTCCCATAAAAAAAATATCAACCTAGATCTAATATTACCAACCACAAACTCATAACAAATCTCCAAAGCCTAGTCTTCTGCACCCACCGACACTTGCACTTGTCGATCATGGCTACCTATCATAGGCACCACATCTTTGCTCTTTAGCGCAAGCCCACCGTCTCTCTCTGTCTCTCTTTCTCTCGCAAGGACTGTGAAAGGGCATGGTGACCTCATGTCTTAGGGTGGTGAAGGCCATGGAGACAGATGACAGTCCGAAGTTGTTGGGGGTGGACAGGAGTTGGGAAATCGGAATTTGTGCTAAGGAATAAAAAATGGTTATGTAAGTTTAGTCTATCAACCGATATGAGGTATATGGTTAGGTATCCAATGTAAAACTTATGGTGCAAACAAAGGATACAAAGCATATTTTCTAAGCTTTGTAGTCATTACGTCGAAGTGGTCAATTGCGCAATGAAGTGAAACATGTCATTTTCCAACATGCATGGACGCATTATGCTTTGATTAGGAAAATAAAAATGGAATTTTCTTTTGGGCTTTTGCTTCTGCTGCATCCACTTAAATTGAATTGCCTCTTTAGCTCAGCACTCGTAACTTAAATTGCATCACCATCTCTTGACTCATGTCACCACCCAACACAAAAAATTAGACACTAACAATGCCTCATTTGGTGTTACAGGGTCTCTTGTGTCCAAACCATGTTCTTGCTTCTGATCCTAGTCTCACTCTTCCTTGGTTCTCAGCAAGCTTATTCCTCAACTTCCTCTTCAAGTCTTGAGCCTACAAGTTTCTTTTTCCCTTCTTTCGACCTTGGCTCTTGCACCAGTAAAGAGCTCATTTGCATGGGCTCAGTAAGCTCGCAAGATGGGTATTTGAACATCACGCCAGAGCAGGGTAATTCGAGCCTTGCATCGATGCCGACAAACCAGGTAGGGCGGGTTCTTTATTCCCAGCCAGTGGTTGCTTGGCCTGCCATGATCTCCACCACGTTCACCGTCAAGATCACCCCATCGCCGAATTCCACAGTCTCTGGTGACGGGATGGCTTTCCTTTTTGCACAGGATAATAGCCCCTCACCGCCGAACAGTACTGGCTCATACATGGGGATTCTTGATCGGTCTACTCAAGGTACTTCCACCCAATCTTTTGGTAGATGAATACAAAATCTGTGGTACTTTGCTGTAGAGTGTTGATCAAAAAATGATTTCTTTTCAAATGAATATTTAGGTGGTGTTGTTCGACAACTAGCCGTGGAGTTGGACACTTACATGAACGAGTTTGATATTGACGGGAACCACATAGGCATAGACACGACGAGCACTACTAACTCAGTCGTTGCCCGAAGCCTAAATAGCACAGGAGTGAACCTAAGAAGTGGAAGGGACATCACAGTTGAAATTGAATATGATGACTATAAAAATGAATTCCAAATCTCAATAGCATATTCTGGGAATTCGCTAACAAGTGTTCTCAATTATTCGATCAAAATGTCAGAAACGGTCCCTAGGCTCGTGTACGTGGGCTTTTCGGGAGGCACTGGTCCTCTTCCCGAAAGCCACCAGGTGATTAACTGGGCATTTAGCTCTTTTCCTTTATCTACAGTGGAAAAACGGCTCAAGAGAGACAACAAGATCAAAACCATACTGGTTCTAGTCGTGCCAAGTGTGATGACGGTATTGTTCATCATTATATGCGTCTACCTCGTTAAAAGAGCACCGAGGAAGAGAGACAAGAAGGACACTAACATAGAGAGCCAATCGAGGGTGGCTGCAAACATTCCAAAGATGTTCACCTACAAGGAGCTAGCAAAGGCCACTCGCAACTTCAGCAAGGAGAATCTACTCGGCACTGGTGGTTTCGGAAGCGTTTACAAAGGGGTGATCTTAGATCCTCCGGTCGAAATAGCCGTGAAAAGGATCTCGGCAACCTCAAAACAAGGTTTGTTTCTTTACTTGTATTATGTCCTTTTAGTACATTTTTCTTGAACATGGTCCCCTAGATAAGATCTAAACATTACAAAAACATAGTGCTGAAGCAATTTTAGCACATTTTGCTTTCATTGTTATTCATCACCAATTGTTGTGAATAAAGTGGGAGAGAGATATTCTATATATTTTCAATATATCTAGAATAAAGTACTTGGAGTCTATTTATAGGCTTGAATAGATGACAACCTAGGGAAATCAAATGGGATATGCATAATCATAATAATTAAAGAAAATGTCCTTAATATCTCTAGAAGATACCTAAATATCTCTAACTCCCCCTTACGTTTGGGCATAGATATTAGTCACATCTAGCTTGTTATAAATATATTCTATCCTCCCATTACCTAGAGGTATAGTAAATATGTCTAAAAGTTGTTCACCAATCGTAATGTGACTTGGAAGGATCACTCCACTCTATCGCTTCTCTTTTATATAATGACAGTCGATCTCAATGTGTTTTGTTCTCTCATGAAACATAGGATTGGAAGTTATATATGCTACAACCTTGTTGTCACACCACAGAGGCATAGGAACTTAAGTTTTAAAGCCTAATTCAATCAATAGCTACTAAATCTACACTAATTCATGTGTCACTTGTGTCATGACTCAATATTCTGACTCAGCACTTGAGCGGACAACAACATTCTATTGCTTCTCTTCCATGATACTAGATTTCCTTTAACCAAGGTAAAATAGCTAGTGGTCAATCTCCTATTATCTGGAGACCTTGTCCAATCAACATTAGAGAATCCTAAAACTATGCTATGGCCATGATTTTGGTAAACAATTCATTTCCTCAGAATCTTCCTCAAGTGCCTCAAAATCCAATGATTGCATCCCAGGGAAATGTACAAGGAGAAGACAAAAATTAGTTTACCACACTAATTGGAAATGCAATGTCTGGTTGAGCAATTGTGAGATAATTTAGCTTGCCTATTGGTTTTTAATTATCTCTCAGGATTATCAAGAATCTCTCTTCCCTTAGCAACCATATTATCTCCTTGTTCCATTGGTGAATCAAGAGGTGTTGATCCCAACATGCCTATCTTAGTGAGCAAATTATGGGCATGCTCTCACTATAATAGAACAATACCTTTTTGTGACCATGTCACTTCAATTTTTAGGAAATACTTCAACTTGCCCAAGTCCTTAGTTTGAAACTATTGCTAAAGATAGAGCTTTAGTTCAGCTATACTAACCAAGTCATCCCGTGTGACAATAATAATATCATCAATATGCGCAATTAAGAATAACTTGCCTCCCCTTGATTGTTTATAAAAGGAGCAATCATTTCCATATCTAAACATTCCAAAAGAATGTTAACTTCAAAAAATCTTCCAAACCACGCCCGTGGGGACTGCTTCAAAGCGTGCGACTTTTTTAACTTGTAAACTAGTTTCCCAAATGTCCCCTAAGCAACAAATCCTAGAGGTTGCTACATATACATCTTCTCATATTCGATAAAGCATTCTCGACATCAAGCTGAAATAATGGCCAGTTATACATGGCTACAAGAGAGATCAAAATACCAACATATGTGAACTTGGCAATAGGAGAAAAGGTGTCTAACTAGTCAACCCCACACAACTGAGCATACCCTTTGACAACAATTCTTTCTTTTAAATGAGCAAGAGAATCATTGGGAATGACTTTGATAGCATACACCCATCGACAACCAATATCAATTTTGCCTAAAGGAAGAGGTACCAAGTCTCAAGTTTGATTAATTTGAAAGGCTTTTAATTCTTCTACCATAGCTAATATGTAGCCAAAGTCATGTAATGCCTCGGCTACTAGCTTAAGGACAAAATATTGTTCAACAGTAGATAAAAAGGATTGAAAGAAAGGAGACACAAAGAGTATGAACTAAAGTTTGCAATAGAATATTAAGTACAAGCATGATATCTTTGTGATGAAGAATATGGGTCAGCTAATGGCAAATCTAGAGCTAAAGATGACATAGTAGTGGTGGGAGGAAGGGAGGAGCAGTAGCTACTTGAGGATGCCGAGTATAGACCTTGAGAGAAGTTGGTTCTTGTGTAAATATTAGGGAAATTGGTGGATCAATTGATCACATGTAAGATTTCATCCATCTCAAAAATAGTAATTGAAACATCATGATATGCAGTAGATTCAAAGAAGAAAATGGTAGTACGAGAATAACATAGAAACGTTAGAAGAATAACAATGATATCCCTTTTAAGTACAAGAATAACATAGAAACGTATACTTGATGGCCCTAGGATCAAATTTTAATACTCTAGGTTAATGACCATGAACAAAACAGACACAACAAAAAATACAGGGTGGTAAGAAAAATAATGATTAATTGAGAAACAAATTAGAAAATGGAATACAACATTGTAAAACATAAGAAGGAATGTGATTAATTAGATAGTATGCAATTGGGGCAACATAAAATAAAAAAAAAAAAGAAAAAGAAAAAAGGTTTTACAAACCATCATCTTAAATAACATGGACTCGGTGACTTCCAATAATGCCTATTCTTTCTTTCAGTTACATCATTTTGTTGTGGTGTATTGTAATAGGAAGATTTGTGGATCATACTAGGTTGAGTCATAAAGTCAAAAAAGATGTGAAAAAGTACTCTTAGCATTATCAAAACAAAAAAAAAAAAAAAAATTTAACATGTATACCAAACTGATTATGAATTTCGGAATTAAAAGCACAAAATATATAAAACAATTCTAAATGACTTTCCATTAGATGTAGACAAGTGACTTTGGAATAGTCATCAACAAAAGTAACAAAGTATCTAAAATCTACCAAATATCTAAATGAACTAATGAAAAAGGAGGCATTGCTAGCTTAATGACTCATGGCAAGTAACTAACACGATGCAATTTGCCAAGTTGACATAACTCACACTCTAAACTAGAAAGAGATTGCAAACTAGAATCTAAATTTTGTAGATTGTGCAACCAAGGATGGCCAAGACAACAATGGATTTGATGTAAGGAAGCATCACTAGAACATGAAATAGATGAATCATTTTCAAGCACATTCAACCCCCTACCTCATGTCCTCTACCAATCATCATCTTTGTAGCCAAATCTTGAAAAATACAAGAATCAATCTAGAGTGTCACCGAACACTGAAAGTTTTTGGTTGATATTCTAATAGACATAAGGTTAAACAGAAATTGTCGGAGATAAAGCATTGAGGATAATGTCAATGAAGAAGTTGGATTAATTCCATCAAACCCCTTAACTTGTGTAGATGAATCATTAGCTAGGGTTACAATGGATGATGATGGAGTAAGAGACAAAAAAAAAAAAAAAAATGAAAGACCTAACAAGGGACAAGATATAGCTGAAAGGCATGTGGTAGTATTACCTGTTCGTACAAGAGTAGCAATGAAAGAATTAGGTTGTGTTGAAACTAGCTGTATCGAGCAAATTCCTTATTAGACATAGCCATTGCGTTGCCTTTTGAAAACTATGGCAAAGAAGAAGAGTCGGTACCGGATGCAACATTTGCAAAATGTAGTTGCTACCCTAGTCTCCCATGTAACTTGTAACAAGATTTTTGAATGCGACTATTTTTGCCACATTAATGACAAGTCCAAATGGCCCTTGAGCTATTAGTGGAATTATGGGACTGTCCATAAAGCTCTTCTTGGCCTTAGCCGCTTCTTGTTCCTACGCCTTAGCCAACACCATGGCCACCATGAGCGTTATGTCCTCTACATGTTCCTTTATCACTCCCACTACCACCACCGATTCAAGACTAGGACACAAGAGCTATCTACCATAGACATAGTGTCCTCAGAAGACTCATGAGATACCCAAAGAACTCAAGCAAAGGTATTTGTGAGTGATGCAATAGTCTCTCTCTCCTAAGAATTTGGAAACTAATAGTTTCTAGTTTGGACCGAAACCTCCTTAAATCCCAGTACAACCAACTATTCTCTTTGAAGTTGCTTTTTCTCAATAATGGTTGAAATAGGGAAAAGATGATTTAACTCCTCATACATCTTCTTAAAATTAGCAAAGTATCGTGTAATGGAACACCCCTTCCTATTAGATCGGTAAAACTACTGCAATAGCTAATAAATTCGTGAAAGGTTATTCTAGCCAGAATGCAATATAGCCAAATGCTGCCATAATTATTTAATTGTGTCAACATGAGTTACGAGATCAACTATATTACTCTTCATAGAATTCAGCATCTGACCAAGAATACATGAATCAACTACATTTTAAGTTGCATCAATACTAAGTTTAGGCTTAGTCAAGTGTGTAAGTTGATTATGTCTATCGAAGTTAGCTTCACAATTTTCTTTTATTGTTGAAAGTCGGCACTATCCTCAAGCTTCTTATTGGTAATTCGATTAGAAGAAGAGGAAATCAACTTGGTCATCATAGTATTACTCTTCTCAAAATCACCCATTCTTTAATAAGAATAAGAAAATTACCACAATATTTTCCTTCAAGCAACTCAACTTCAATAATTCAACACAACTGAGAACTATCATCGATGGACCGTCAACAATGTTGTCACAACACTGACAACCAATTGAACAAACAATCCAGACATAGGTATAGAGTACATGTAGCCTTTGAAGGTTCTTTAGGTAGAAAGTTCATGCAGCGATGGTCATTCCAGCTTACCGATCATAGGAACAAAGGCAACAAAGACCAAATTAGATAACCCTCCAAGATTTCATATAAATCTCAAAGAGTCTTGCAAAGTCAATTTTCGCAATCCAATTTCCTTGAATTTACCCTCAAGATTCCAAACATCCCTACCTCCAGAGACCACACCAATTAACTTCACTAAACTGTGCAATAGCTCACCACCCACTCACCTAGTGCATTGCATAATGAAAAATCTCAATTAGTGCAAGCAAAAACTACTAGAAAATTCCAATCTAATCCAATATAGCTCGACCATCGGACATAAGGCATGATCTAGGTGGTCTTGGAAGACTTCGAAAAAATAGCAAATAGAGGGAAGCACCAAATTGACCTTAGAGAAGAGTATGAGTTAAGCCCAAGAACCTATGCTCCAATGGTGAAAAGCCGAAGAGAGGGAACGGGTGACATTTGACGGCACCAAATTTGACCTAGGTCAAATGGCGATGCTAGGCAACACTAGATCTAAGCTAGCGACTTTTTTTTTTTATTTATTTATAAGAATTTCTACAATGGGTGGCAACTCTAATACTAGTGAATAAAGTGGGAGAGAGAAATTATGTTTAATTTTCAAAGTATCTAGAAAAGAGTACATGGAGTTTATACATGGGTTTGAATAGATGGCAATCTAGGAGAATTAAATTGGAGATGCATAATCAAAATAATTAAAGGAAATATCTTAAATATCTTTAGAAGATACCTAAATATCTCCAACAATTGCCACAATTGTGAAGATCCTCTGTGAAAAAGTTCTCTAGTATTTGTTAATTAACTTCAGGCAATTTTTCAACCTCAAATTCAACAGGTGAAAGACAGTATTTGGCAGAGATATGCACAATTGGGAGGATGAGGCACAAGAACATAGTGCAACTCCAAGGTTGGTGCCATGAGGGGGAACAACTTCTACTAGTCTACCAATACATGGCCAACGGTAGCCTTGACCGCTTTATCGGCAAGCTGTCCCTCAACTGGGAGACTCGATATGAGATTTTGACTGGCATAGCCTCAGCACTACTCTACCTCCATGAAGAATGTGGGAACCCTGTGGTCCACCGGGATGTCAAGCCCAATAACGTCATGCTGGATGCCAACTACAATGCCTACTTGGGTGACTTTGGGCTTGCGAGGCTGATCCAAAGCGACGCCTCATCGACAACCATGCTTGCAGGCACCCCTGGGTACCTAGCCCCAGAGGTGGCATACTCGGGGAAGGCCACACCGGAGTCAGATGTGTACAGCTTTGGGACGGTGGTCTTGGAGGTGGTGTGCGGGAAGAGGTCAAAGGGGATCACAGAAGAGAACAACTTGGTGGATTATGTGTGGAGTCTTTACGGAGAAGACTCACTCCTGGAGTGTGTAGATGAGCAAATGGAAGGCCAATTTGATGAGGAGCAAGTGGAGAGGGCACTGATAGTGGGCCTTGCTTGCCTGCACCCGTACTCTGCATGCAGGCCAAGGATGCGAAAGGTGGTCCAGATTTTCCTGAACCCGGATGAGCCACTGATGGAGTTGCCCAAGTCCCGGCCCAGCATGGCATTTGTGCCAGTCTCATTCTCGGGCTTGACCACCGTTGGCTACTCCTCTACCTCCAGGACCAAGTCCGCCTTCGCTCGCTCACCGCTCAGTTCACCACAGGAGATAGAACTCACTCATGAACAAGGGATGCCGGGGTTGCGTTAATGGTCTTGACAATTAAAGATCGTATCAGAAAATTTCAAGTGAGAGTCATACATGAATAAGTTTTACTATGTATTATGCTACAACGTAGTGCAGAATGGATACACTTTGAAGCTAGGTGTGCTGTATTTACATTCCTCTGTGAATATTATGTTCTTATGTGAAATCAAGTTGGAGTCGTTCAAGTCATGCCGCCTCATTGCAGGAGTTACATGGAGCATGCGAAGAAAAAGACCCACTTAAATCAAGAACGATTTACATATGTCAATTCATATATTTATGAATTTCAAGGCTCATGGCTCAATTCACCACCAGAGATAGAACTCAATCATGAACAAGGGATGTCAGGGTTGCGTTAATGGTCTCAAGAATTAACATTGGATCGGAAAATTTCACGCGATTCATATATGAGTCATATAGGAATGAGTCTTACTCTGTATTATGCTATGATGTTGTGCAAAATGGATACTCTTTGAAGTTAGCTATACTATATTTACATTTCTCTATGAATATTATGTTCTCACGTGAAATCGAGTTGGAGTGGGTTGAAGTTATATCGCCTCATTACAAGAGTTACATGGAGCATAAGAAGGAAGACCCACTTGAATCAAGAACAATTTACATATGTCAATTCCTTTTTTTTTTTTAATGAATTTCAAGACTCATGGCTCAGTTCACCACCAGAGACATAACTTGATCATGAACAGGGGATGTCGGAGTTGCATTAATGGTCTTGAGAATTAAAGATTGTATTGGAAAATTTCACGCAATTCATATCTAAGTCAAACATGAATCAATTTTACTTTGTATTATGCTACGATGTGGTGTAGAATGGATACTCTTTGAAGCTAGCTATGCTGTATTTACATTCCTTTGTGAATATTACGTTCTTATGTGAAATCGAGTTGGAGTGGTTCAAGTAATGCCGCCTCATTGCAAGAGTTACATGGAACATACGAAGAAGAAGACCCACTTAAATCAGGATCGATGTACATTGGTCGACTCATATATTTACGACTTTCAAACCTCAAATTAATCCAATGAAATAAAAATAATGTGTAAAATGAAAGAGAATTGTTTCATTTGCTCACGGCTCAATACACCATAGGAGATGGAACTCGATCATGAACAAGGATGCCAGGTTTGCGTTAATGGTCTCGAGAATTAAACATCGTATTGGAAAATTCCACACGGTTCACATTTGAGTCATATAGAAATGAGTTTTTCTCTCTATTATGCTACGATGTGATGCAAAATGGACTCTTTGAAGCTAGCTGTGCTGGATTTACATTCCCATGTGAATATTACGTTCGTAAGTGAAATCAAGTTGGAGTGGTTCAAGCCATACCACCTCATTGTAGGAGTTACATTGAGCATAAGAAAAGGAAGACCTACTTAAATCAGGAATCATTTACGTATGTCAATTCATATATTTATGAATTTTAAGGCTCATATTAATCCAATGAAAGAAAAAATAACGTGTAAGATGAAAGAGAAGCGTTCTGGCGAAAGAGAACTTGGTTTTGCAGCTACAGGGAAGTCCCAAAAAAAAAGGCAAACCGACGTGCGATTGCCGGGAGTCGAACGCACGTCTATTGCTTGGAAAACAATTATCCTAACCGTTGGACTACAAATGCCAACACAAATGCTGTTGAGCTATATAATTTTATAAACTTTCTAGCTGTCTCTACCCTTTTTAAGGCTGCACGACTAACGAACCATTGGGCCGATTGGGCTAGAGCATCGCGGTTGAGATAAAAGGAGCAGCAGACATCTAACGAATGCAAGTGAGCATTTAAGGCCACACCTGTGCCGACTGACACATCACATAATTTTTTTTTTTTTGTTAGTCCTACTCTATGTCTTCTCTACACTCACTCTCAGACTTTTGCCGTGCCTCTTGCAAAGCGTGGGAGTCGAAACCCACTCCTGAAACTTACGCGTCCCTACCCCATCCCTCTTGAGAAGGTGGGGATTTGAACCCCTCACCTCCCCTTTCCATGTTGAAAAGGTGGTCATTAGGGCGAATCCCAGTGGTTACATCATCACATAATTGAATTGGTCTGTCTTTGCCCAATCTAGAACGAGTTGAAAAGCCGAGATTCTCAGGTCAGCCTTGGATACTCCACACTGGATTGCCAGGTGACAAGTGGCGAGCACTCCTTTTGCGACTGCATAAGTAGTTCTCCGACTCTACATTTGAATCAGGCATTGGAGGTCTTATTCAGTGGTCGGGCCTCGGCTCACGCCTAACCCTGTTGCGGAGTGCGGGTTTTGACTCCAAAGATCAAATGGAGCACGCCAATCCTGAATTATATCATGAACTTTATGCATCACTGACGTTCAGGAGAAGGATCGCCGTATAGTAGTTGGCGAGACTCTTGTGATCTTGTTGGTGGTACAGCCAAGTTTAGGCCCATTATAAAGTGACTCAAACCGATGTACATGACAAAAATCTTCCGTTCGTGCTGCAGTTCACTCTCACTCTGTGGAAAAGCTTATACATGCACTCTCCGAAAACGATCGGGATGACGTAAGATGAGTTGAATCACAGTGAGATCCTATACAAAGTCGTCGATGAAGCTAAGGATAACTGTGATGCTGAGTAGCAATGCATGCTACTCCAGGGATCAAGCTCAAGATTACAAAAACAAAACCCATGTTGTCTGGGTTTGCACTCTCAGCAAGATGGCCATTGGTCTGTTTCAACGCTCCCAAGAGCTTGATGGTTGAGAATGGTTTCTACTTACGGAGTAGCTGGTGAGTCATTCTCTCATCTGATATGGGATTAGCCTGTTATCAGAATAGATCTCGATCGAGGATTTAAAGCTTTAACCCCTCATTCTACACTTCAAGTAATTCCATGGAAGCCATGAGAGTCCTCTCTTTCTGAGTAAGTGCAGAGGCACAGTGGAAGCTAAAAACTAATAGTTAAGAAAAATAATACGGAAAAAAAGGAATATGGAAATTTATGCATACTTCGATGTGTATTAATGAAGACTATATCGGTCTATATTAGATAATTATTCTAAAATAGTATCTCAATCGAGATTTGCATAATTAAAGAGATATATGCAACCTTGAGATATAAGGATAACTACCATAGAATATTGTTATAAAAAAATCCCTAATTATCTCTAACAACCCACTCGATTGTAAGCGATTGAGACATGGCAAATGAGGCGGCATCCAACCATTGTTCATGGCTAAACTTCCAGATCTAGCTAGTTTGAGGGCAGTAAGTTTGGTGGTGTTTTTGGCTTCTTGACACACAAAAGGTAAGAATTGGAGGGGAAACAACAAGTGACTGATATAGTTAACAGTAACTGAGCGATGTAGCCTATACAGCTGGCATCATAACTTCAAGTGGCCTATATAGCAGGATTGAGAAAATAGTTATTGAGTGATGTGACCTATGCAAGTATATTGAAAGAAAAATCACTTCTGTGAAAAAGGATCAGTTAGGCAACACAACCAATGCGATTAGAGTCAAAACACAACAATCATGAAATGCACTCAATTAGATGCTTTGTTAGATGAGACTTGTGCATATAGAGTGAAACTTGTTGAGCAGTAGGGATGGATTTATTTGGGTTGTAACTAAGGTTCTCAAGGTGCACACCATGCATTTAAGGTTTCCTCAATATTTGTAACTTTGGTACCAAGTCAAGAATAGTAAAGCAAAAAAGAGGAATGTAAAAATTTATATGTACTTCAATATATGTTAATAAAGAATATATCGATCTATTTATAAGTTTTATAGGATATGCACAATCAAAGGGAGATGTACGTGCAATATTCATGCAATCTTGAGAGATACAAATAATCAATAAAAATATCATAATATCTCTAACATATAAAATTATCTTAGAAAAATCCCTAAATCTTTCCAACACTGTCATCATTTTTAGCTGTAGGAGGATATTGGAATATATTGGAAAGGCAGTTGTGATATGTTAGGCCTTTTATTTAGGCCGTTTACTTAGGAAGTTTTGTGTACATATCTTTTTTATTGTGTTGTCCTTGTATTTTTGGTAGTTTAGCCTAATTAGGAGATTGTTTGATAGCTGTATCTTGTAGATATGTTGCGTTTCCGTGGTAATGAACAACAGAATTCTCATTCCAAAATTCCTCAGTTCTTTTACATGGTATCAGAGCCATGGCCGATGGAAAAAAAGGTGAGGAGAGTTCTAGAATAGACAAGAAAACCTCTAACCCTTACACACTGAATTTGAATGATAACTCGGGTAACTTGATTACCCAAGTTCAATTGAAGGGCGAGAATTATTAAGAATGGGCGCGAGCTATGCGGATTACATTACGAGCCAAGAAGAAATATGGTTTTATTGATGGATTTGTCAAGCAACCAGCAGATGATTCGCTGGAACTTGAAGATTGGTGGACGGTTAATTCCATATTGGTTTCTTGGGTGTTTAATACCATTGAACTGACACTTCGTTCGACTATCTCTCACTTGGAGAACGTGAAAGATTTGTGGGAGGATATCAAATAGAGATTCTCAATTGGGAATGGTCCACGGATGTAGAGATCGGATTTGGCCCATTGTAGGTAGGATGGTCAACCCACATGTCCTATTTTGGTAAACTCAAAATCTTGTGGGATGAAATAAAAAACTATGATCAGATACAAGTGTGTGTTTGTACAGGTTGCAAATGCAATATAACCATTGAATTGGAAAGAAAGTGTGAAGAAGAGAGAGTTCATCAATTTTTGATGGGCTTTGATGAAGAGAGACATGGAATAGTGCGCGCTAATATTTTGAGCACTGAACCTTTGCCTAATCTAAATCGTGTCTATGCTATGGTTGTTCAGCAAGAGCGAGTGCGAACTATGACACGAACCAAGGATGAAAGAGGCAATCCCATGAGTTTTGCAATCCGAGCAGGTGGTCAAAATTCAAGGGGGGATAAAGATAAAATCCTGTTTTGTTCTAATTGCAACCGAGAGGGACATGATGCTGAAAGTTGTTTCCAGCTAATAGGATATCCAGAATGGTGGGGTAATAGACCACATGGAACCTTTGCTAGATAAGGTAGTGGTCAAAAGCGTAGTAATAGAGGTGGACGTAACAAGGGAGGTGGTGCTCATGCCAACGTCTCACAGGTAACTGGAGTTGATGGTGGGCGAGGAGTTGTGACGGATTCAGATCAAAAGGGTCTTAGTGGATTGAATAATGAGCAGTGGGCAACTTTATTGGGAATGTTAAGTTCTCATCAAAATGGTGTGCATGAGAGGCTGACGGGTAAACATAGTATATTTCCTTGGATTATTGACACAGGAGCTTCCCACCATATGACAGGAATGTTGGCATTTTTTAGAGAATTGCGTGACATTATGCCATGCTCAATCGAGTTACCCGATGGAGAAAAAACCATGGCAATGAAAGAAGGAACTGTGTTTCTTGGAGGAGACTTGAAATTGCGATGGAGAAAAAACCATGACGTTTTTTTCAATTTATGAGGTCTCAACTGCCGGGAAGCATATGCAACAACTCTGTCATGTTGAATCAGCACGCAACCCAATCCCCTAAATGACGCATCACTATAGATCTCGAATCCTTCGGGACCGATGGAATCGTCGCACAAAGCGGTAGTCGCTTTTCCTTCAGCTCTTGGAAACTATGCTCGCACTTGTCTGACCGTATGAACTTCTCATTTTTCTTCGTGAGCTTTGTCAGAGGCGACGCTATTGATGAGAATCCTTCCACAAACCGTCTGGAATAACCTGCTAACCCCAAAAAACTTATGATCTCTGTCACTGATGTCGGTCTCGGCCACTTGATCACGGCTTCTATCTTGCTCGGTTCGATGGACATTCCTTCTCCGGAAATCACATGACCTAAGAACGCAATACGAGTCAGCCAAAACTCGCATTTGCTAAACTTAGCATACAACTGATGAGTTCTTAAGGTCTGAAGCACTAATCTCAGATGATTCTTGTGCTCTTCATTACTTCTCGAATAGACCAAGATATCATTTATGAACACGATCACAAATTGATCTAGATATTCCTTGAACACTCTGTTCATCAAATCCATAAAGGCAGCTGGAGCATTCGTCAATCCAAACGGCATCACTGTGAACTCGTAATGCCCGTACCGGGTACGAAATGCTGACTTAGGAACATCCTCTTTCCGAATCCTTAGCTAATAGTATCCTGTCCTCAAATCGATCTTCGAGAATATTGACGCTCTTTGCAGTTGATCAAATAGGTCATCTATCCTCGGCAATGGATACTTGTTCTTGATCGTTACCTGATTGAGCTGCCGATAGTAGATGCACAAACGCAACGAACCATCTTTCTTCTTAACAAACAGAACTGGTGCTCCCCAAGGCGATGCACTAGGACGAATAAATCCTTTATCCAGTAGCTCTTGCATCTGCACCTTCAGTTCCTTCAACTTAGATAACACCATTCGGTAAGGTGCCTTTGAGATCGGTTCTGTCCTTGGTACTAGCTCGATTACAAATTCAATCTCTCTTTCTGGCAATAACCCTGGCAATTCTTTTGGAAAGACATCTGGAAACTCCTGTACCACTGCAATATCTTCCATTTTCAACTCTTCAACTGTCGTATCCACGACGGTTTTTTTTTTTCTAACAAACGAGCGCTTCCGTGACGAGATTAAGGAAATCGAAGGTCCTCCTCGATTCCCGACAAACTCAAGCTCTTACCCCCTAATGGGTCAAACCGAATCGCCTTGCGATAGCGAGTCTATTTTAGCTCGTTGATTGGTGAGCCACCCATGCCAATTATCAAATCAAAATCATACATGGCTAGGACTAACAAGTCAATTTTCCCCACTCGCTCACCAATCTCTAACTTGCACCCCGAACATCCCAAAGTAGTAATAACTTTATCTTTCAAGGGTGTAGATATGCAAATTGCCGATTCCAATAATACAGGATTCAATCCTAGCATCCTAACATATTGCTCGGTAATGAAGGAATGGGTTGCTCCCTAATCAAACAAAGCATAAGCAGGTTAGTCATTGAGCGAGACCGTACACCGTAATCACGCTAGGCGCAGCTTCGCCCGACCTTGGGTAATCGCATACACGGCGCCCGGAGCCGGAGGTCTCTACTTGTCCTCCTTGCGGTGCATTCGAGGGGCATACCCTCCTATCTGTCTCATCGGTGGCGGCGGCGGCAACTGAGGTTGTCCTCTTTGCTTCTTTGGACAAAATCTGGCTATGTGGCCCTGTTGGCCACATTCAAAGCATGTACCCATCCTAGCTGGGCACGGTCCTGCCCCATGTCTTCTCCCACAGAAGCGACACTCATTAGTCCTAATAGGTCCTAACCTATTAAATCCACTCTTCTTGCTGGGCGGACTTTAGAATCTATTTCCAAACATCGGCCTCTTCCCTTGGCGGATGTTGTCTCTGTGTGAGCTAAACCTCAATCCAGATGAGGCTGCTTGCTCCGATATACCTCTCTCTATCATCTGAGCCTGACGGTAGACTTCACGATAATCTACCAAATCCAATGGTAATAGAGGTTGTTTCAGTTCTGTACGAAGACCATTCCTAAATCTCCGAGCTTTCTCCTCGAGGTCTTCAATCAATCTTGGGGCATACTGAGATAATTCAGTGAACTTAACCTCATATTGATTGACAGTCATCAATCCTTGGTGAAGGCGTTGGAACTCCTCCATCTTCAATTCTCGGGCATCACTCGAAAAATATTGATCATTAAAAGCTTTAAGGAAGGTGTTCCACACCCTTGGTACTCCTTCCGGAACACAAAGATCCTTGGTGGCTCTCCACCAAATGTTGGCATTATCTTGAAGTTGATACACAGCTAGTATCACCTTTTCTTCTTCATTACACATCAAGACTACGAATGCTTTCTCCATATCTTGTACCCACTGTGATGTAGCCTCAGGGTCTCCAATACCCCAAAACCTTGGTGGATCTAGCCTTCGAAAGTGCCCCACTAACTTACTTACTGGTCTTTCTGCAACCACTATTCCTGGCTGACCTTCAACGTTCGCTGCGGGAGGAACTATGGCAGGTGCGATCGCGGGTGCGGTGACGGCGGGATAAACGGCTACAGCCGCGGCCGGCAAACGATTAGCGGCGGCTTTGAGCGGCGGCTTCAACGCGGCTTGCTGATCCATTCTATTACCCATTGCTTCCAAAACACGCAAGATCCCATCTACCCTGGGATCATTAGGGGCTGCTACCCCGACATCTACGATAGGTGGATTCACTCCACTCGCGCTAGCTTGTCTTGGCGCTCGACCACGTCCGCCTCAGTTTCCGACACGAGTCGGAGCTCTACCCCGAATAACGGCCCTACGCAGGAGTTCTCGCTCCCGATCGCTCATGGTGTAGCTTTACTCAACTAACACATATTTCCAATTCAACACCGAATTAGAAACAGAGCGATCCAAACAACAAACAATTTTAGCACTCAGTTAACACAGACATGCACCAGCATGAATTTAAAGGCATTTCCTACTAACTATCCCATGGTCAACGCTCCTTATCACTCCAATCTTCAACCTCGCTTTGATACCACTTAAACCGGATGTCACGCCCCGATCCTCAGGTACGCACACATCCGTCTCACTTGGTCGATTTTATAATGCCATATCCTAAGACAATGTATCGCCGACCCTTTCATTTTTAAGCACACGCGAAAGCAGTTAAAATCCCCAGACAATGAAAAGATGGAATAGAAAAGCAGAGCCATATTTTTCATATTGAAATTTATAACCAAACTTTTGCACAAAACACAAATCACTTCATAACTATTTACATCAAAAAGGAGATCTCAAAAGAAGATAGGATCTCAATCCATCCAGACCGTACTCAAGACCCCTCTCGGGACTATCTTCTTCTTCCAAAAATCTTTCTCCTTAAGATTCGCCTCCGAGTTCTCCTTCTCGGATTCCTCCTCCTTAGCTCTTTAGTGGGTTCCTGAAATGGTTTCCCCAAACTGGGATGAGACTACGTCTCAGCGAGTTCTATCCCACTAAGCCTGATTAGTAAACCATTATACTATAGACTGCCTAAACACACACAGGGCAGAGGACTTACCTTGACCTCGAATCCCACCTACAAGTCAGTACAATTTACAATAGGCACTCATTTACTCAGCACAAATCGAACCCGTCGATTACATGTCATACCAATCAATCCCCACTGTGGGATATTTAAAAGCTAGGCCACGTGCATTCTCCAGGACGACATTCCAGGTCTCCGAGTTCACGTGCCTAGAACCTTAGGCCACGTGCATTCTCTAAGGCGACCTCTTCGCCAAAGTGATACATCAAGTCACCGAGCCCACGTGCCCTTTTAGATGCTATTCTCAAATACTGGACCCACGTGCATTCTCTAAGGCACTCAATTGCCAAGGTGACGCATTAGATCACCGAGCCCACGTGTTCTTTTTACGATGCCCGGGCCCACGTGCATTCTCTTAGGTGCTATCTCACCAAAGTGATGCATCAATTCACCGAGCCCACGTGCCCTTTTAGATGCCAAACTCTGTCACCGAGCCCACGTGCATTCTCCTGGAGGACATACCGAGTCTCCGAGCCACGTGCATTCTCTCAGGCAACCTTTTCGCCAAGGTGACATATTCAACCACTGAATTCACGTACATTCTCCAGGTGATATTCCAATTCACTGAGCCCACGTGTCCTCTTTCAAGTGATTACCAATCTACTTTCAATATCGACAACCAATGCCCAATAATTTCTCAATCAAATAATTAAATCAACTCAACAAAGCATTATAAATGTTGAATAACATATTTGGCCATTTACCAATCAACAATTCAATCTCAATCAATTCCAATCAATTTAGGGTAAATCCCTAAAATATCACAATTTATTTAATTCCATACAACGTGGAGCTCAAATAAATAAATGGACTGCGCCACGACGATCAGCACGAGATTTCGGTCGTCGGCCATCAAAACCTTAATTTCCTAAAAATAATTAATTAATTAATTAATTTCGAAAATTAAATAATTAATATTAAAAATTCAATTTAGCTCAAAATAAAGCCCGATTAAATAAACGAACTTCACCACGGTCATCGGCATAATTTTCCAATTCCAGACCATCTCAGTTGAATTTTCGGAAAATAAATAATTATTTAATTTAATTCCGAAAATTAATATTTAAATACAAAAAAATCCACTTAGGCCCGAAAAGCCTAATTGGAGCCCGCTAAGGGTCGGGAAAAATCTCGAGGCACTTCCAATAAATAGTAGACCACGTCTACTTGCTAATTACACATTCAATTTATCTAATTCACATCACAATTGGCTAATAATTGCTAATTTATTCTAATCTAACAATCTAAACATAATTAATTAAATCTAAACCAACCTTAAGCATAATTAGCCAACTAATCCTGGATTAGTGAGATTACCACCAAATCGTGGTCCGGGTGCGATGCTTTCCAAAGCACGGCTCGGGTTCGTTCTTTTTGTGCCCAATTTGAAATGCAATCTGACAAAGGCGGAACAGGGCTGGGTTGGTTGGATCGCGCGGAGGGAGGAGCGGCAGCGAAGTGACGGACGACGGGCGGAGCGCACGACGTGTGCGGGCATCACAACTTCTTAATGATTCAAATTTGGTTATTCAACTCACTAAAATAAAAACAAAATTATTCTTATTTTCTTTTCTTTTCTCTTTCCCTTTTTATTTCCTTTCGGGCTTCAATTTTTCTTCGATAATTTCTTTCTTGAAATTTAAAATTGACGAGCGATGAGACAGATCCTAAATATAAGAATTATGGCGCGCTTAAAATTCGATTCCCGAAATCAAGTTCAATTTCGTGGTTAAAAATCGATCGACGTGATTTTAGTCCAATCCAACCAATTAGGTAGCTTTTAGGGATTTTACTTCCCTCTCAAATAGGTTAGTTAACTCGTGAGTGACCAGCTCGGAGAAAAAGGACCCTAAGTGACTTTTCACTTTATCGTACATGGGAGTGACTTTAGTACATGCTTGCACGGTGGCTAATATGGAATCATTTGAGCTTTGGCACAAAAGAATGGGTCATCCTTCTTCTAAGGTGGTGGAGTTAATTCCAGAAGCTGGAAAAATGGTTAGAAAACCAATAAAACTTGTGAGGTTTGTTTTAGAGCAAAACAAACAAGAGAGATCTTCTTTTCTAGTGGCAATAAAGCTAAAGATTGTTTTGAATTAATACATTGTGATTTGTGGGGACCTTATAGAGTGCCAACTTCATGTGGAGCAATTTATTTCTTGAAAATTGTTGATGATTACTCTCGTGCTGTGTGGATATATTTGCTGCATGGAAAAAATGAAGTGGCTTGTATTCTTAGGAAGTTTATTGCGATGGTTAGATGCCAATTCGAGAAAAATGTGAAAACTATTAGAAGTGATAATGGAAGTGAATTTTTGTGTTTGAAAGAATATTTTGATGAACATGGGATATTGCATCAGACTTCTTGTGTTGGAACACCTCAACAAAATGGTTGAGCGGAAAGAAAGCATCGCCATATCCTTAATGTTGCAAGAGCTTTGCATTTCCAAGCAAATTTACCTATAGAATTTTGGGGAGAATGTGTACTCACAACTAGGTATTTGATTAATAGGACTCCATCTATATTATTGAATGGTAAAACCCCATATGAGATTATTTTTGGCCAACCTCGTTCTTACAAACATATTCTGATTTTTGGTTGTTTGTGCTATGCGCATAATCAGAATCGGGATAAAGATAAATTTGCTAGTAGAAGTCATCGATGTGTTTTTGTTGGTTATTCGTTGGGAAAGAAGGGGTGGAGATTGTATGATTTAGGCTGCGCATGACAAAATTTCTTAAATATAAATTGATTTATGGCCAGAAATTGATTTCTCAATTTCTATTCCCCGGACAAGTTTTTGAGCAAAGAAACCCGTTTGATAACGACTCAAAATTTCTGTTTCTAAAAAACAAATCTGTTTGATAACAGAATGAAATTTCTATTTCTATGAATCATGTTGTCCCCATCTTTTACCTCACTCTTCTTGGTGCTTGTGATGGTAATTTAATTTGATAAAATTTGGTAAATCACTTTAATTTAGATTGGTAATTCGATAAAGTAGTTAGGAACTTCAAAACATTAGCAATTTATGTAAATAAAAGCTAGTAATTAGTGTAAAAAATGCTAATATGCAAACTGTAAAAGATTTGGTATTTTCAAATGCTAATATGCAAACTATAAAAGATAAGAGTGCCTCCGTGACAACAACCACGGTGGTGTTTCGGTTTCAAGGAGTACTGCTGCTACATCTTCATCGTTGTTGCCCTCATCGTGTGCTGCTAGTAACAACAATGTAGCACCGATGCAATCGAGCTATTATTGCCTCACAAGGCTTGTGGTGAAGCTAAAGAAGTGGAACAAGATGTTGCTGCGCCACAATAATAAGAATAGGCAGAGTTCGTTCCGGTGCTCGTATGATCTGTTGAGCTATTCTCTCAACTTTGATGGGAGTGGTAAGGGAAGCGTGTTGGATCAGGAAGACAAAGATTATTACCAGTTCTATGCTTTTTCATTGAGGTTTGTAATGGTGAACTTGAGAAGTATCGCCGCGAGCCCAAGACAAATTGCCATTTCTCGCTAGTCTAGGCTCTCAAAGATCCAAGTTTTGCTTTACGCCTTCTCCCCATTCCTTTTTCTTTCTTTCTGGTATTCCCGTTTACATTTTCTGGCCATGTTTGTATTTTGACAGTGCAATGGTCAATGACTAGTTGGAAAAGAGACTGGTCATCTTCATTTTCCTTTATGATTGAAAAGATCGGTAAGATCAGTACATGCTTACTACAGTGAATGTGCATTGATGTGACATCAATCGAACATTTGATCGGGATTGCTAACAGAAGCGGTTGTATAGGTTGTAAGATCACAATTGGATGTTCTAACTAAAAGGGATAGTTTGTTGAATCACCTACGAACAAAGTCTAGGCACCTTTACCATAGTTCATATGAACCTTGTGGGGAGTGGAGGACCCTCAGTCTAGTGTGAAAACCGATTCTTTGATGACACGAGATTCATTCTCATCTCGTGGAACGTGAGATTAACTATATGCAGGACAAGGCTAGTCCTTTTCAACCATTTGTCGTCCTCTGTGAGTTTCTGGTGGGGACTTTAAATGATAAGCAATGTTGTTTTGGCTGGACAGGGGACATGACCTATTCCCCATAGTCTTTTCCATATTGTACAACTTAGAAGTAAAGGCATTCGAATCAGCACCCTACCCAAACATTCCACAATCCAAGCAAAGAACTCTCCCAAGCCTTTTAATTCGAAGGGGGCGCTTTGCAAATGGCTTGCATCAAATGGAAGTGCAAAAGAAGAAGATAACAAACCGGGCTTTGAATATTGTAAATTATGAAAGCTGGAGGTGAATCCCGCATACAATTGTTTGCTATAAATAAGTGGACTAAGTCAAAAACATGCATTGATACAATTGACTAGCCCAGGAGTTCAGAGTCATGCGCTTGATTTTCAGCTATTGCCAAAGTCCCCATCTAAAGCTGTCGATATAGTATGTTGAATTGTGCCACAAGGTGATTGTCCCCTTGAAAAAACTGGCGTATGAAAACATAATGCTCCAGTTCTTGCCTCAAAGCCGCAAGTTACCATACATGTCAAAACATGTGATCGTTTCCACCAAGGACCTAGAGCTACTGAAGACATCATCTAGCAATATGCCCCATTGATATAGAATGGCTTCACCAACAATTATGCGAAGGCAACATCAAAACCGGGCTCTTTGGTTCCATTTAGTCTCATGACTGCTGATAATCAAGTCACCATCTTAGCTAAATTTTGACCATGAAATAGAAGGCATCTTGGCCAAGAAACCAAAGAATCAAGTATGGAATTTCAAAAAATGATGTGCCCTTCCTTGGCCAGTCCCAATTATCTAGACTGCACATACATCTAAACCAGCAGTAGAAAGGCATGACAGCTTCTACAAAGGAAAGGTTAAACTCAAATGAACTCACAAATAAGCGCAACCTCTTTTTGTAAGGAAATTGCCTTAATGACAGATTGATCATTCTGGCATTACTAAAGCATATCTAAAGCACAGGGGTTACTTCTAGCAGAATGTTAGCCTACATAATAGACTAGAGAAGAGCTTGAATACCACTGTAAGACTAAGAAAAGAATCAACAAAACGAAAGGGAAATGTTGAGTATAGTTCAGTCTTTTAGTTGGAAAAGTGCAAAAAATAAGAGCATTAAGTGAAAGTTTTTCCAGTGACATGAAAGAATGCACAAACATCCTTATGCATGGAAAGCAATATAAGATCTTGATGAGCAGATTGCATGACAAGATTTGTAGACAAAGCATGACAGATATCCGATGAAAAGCAGTGAACAGCTCTCGTTCCATAACCTTGTCAAAGTCACCCGACGGAGTTATGAAGGTACAACTCCTAAAAAGAACCCGAACCCTTGAGCCACACTCTCTGCAGCACAGATATATCTCAACAACAGATGCCAATTCTTCTACAATCACGACAAGCTAGCAAGAAGATAGGTTCTCTCATAGATTGCTAAAGCAATCACAAAGCTAAACACCAACCATTGCTTCCAAAACACCATTTCCAAGACCAAGCACGGCAATTCTCGACTCCGAAACAGATCCACAATCCACATATCCAATCAACCCTCAACTCACACACGACCGTTCCACATCACGCATCAAACAAAGTTCTAATGTAAGCAGAAACTTAATCAGGGAAAGCATTTTTTCCCCATCCTGCATTGGCCAAGATGAGAAACAGTCGACGGCTGAATGCTGAAACATGAAAAGAGAGGCGAGAAGGGAAGGATTGATTAAACCTCGTGAGGAATCGTGGGGGAAGTTCCAGAGAAGGCCACAAACGAACGCCAATGCGAGCGGATTGAGGAATCGAGAGCGAAAAAGGGACGCGAATAGAGGAGGCGGGTCCGATAGGACGACTAAAGCAAATTGGACGGTTTACGAATGGTGACAACAAGATGAGTGAAAATCTGACCGGCAAGAGGATGGCAATGGCATCAACGGCGAGGATGGATTCGGAGTCAACGGCGCTAGGGTTTTTGGTTAGGTAAGAGGAGAAAGAGAAGGAATGCCCAAATGGAAGAAAAAGAGAAGGAATGCCCATATAGAAGAAAAGCCCATGAACGATGAAAGGATGCCCAAATAGAGGAAAGAAAAAATAATTTCTATTTCTATTTCGAAAACAGAGAAGCTAAAATTTTTAGCTTCGGATTTCTCCTCCAAAACAATTTCTGGAATAGAAATTTGTTTCAGAAATAGAAAAATCAATTTGCGTTACCAAACGGATTTCTATTCCAAACCTGTTCCGAGGAATAGAAAAATCAAGAAATCAAGAAATAAAATTTTACCATACACAGCCTTAAAAGCTGGTGAATACTTTGTATCAAGAGATGTAGTGTTTGCTGAAACAGAATCTCCATATGCTGATGAGAAAACAGTAAGTGATGAACTCATTAAAAATAGAGTTATGGAGTTGGGTGATGAAGTTGATGATTTAAAAAGTGACTTGAGAGAGGAGCACGCTGAAAGTGTAGATAGAGAAAATGAGGTGAATCATGAAATTGAGGAATTGATCCACACAAACAATGAGGATGTGGAAAGAAGTGAAGTTGTTGAAGAGCAACTAGGTAGGGGACAAAAGATCAAGCAACCGTTTATTCGTTTGAAAGATTATGTGACAAACGCCATCAAAATAAGCCCCTCGACATGCTCATCTACCCAATCTGATTCCTCAGGTATGCCTTATTCTATAGCACATTATGTGAGTTATAAAAAAAATTTCTGCGCTACACCGGTGTTTCTTGGCAGCAATTACTGCAAGACATGAACCAAACTCTTATGCGGAAGCAATTAAAGATGAACAATGGAGAGAGGCCATGAGTAAAGAAATACAGGCTTTAGAAGATAATGGCACATGGACAGTCGAAAATTTGCCGCCCGAGAAGAAAGCAATTGGGAGCAAGTGGGTGTATAAAATTAAGTACAATTCTAATGGAAGTGTTAAACGATACAATGCGCGGTTGGTGATACTAGGAAATAAACAAGTTGAAGGCATAGATTATCAAGAGACTTTTGCTCCTACGGCAAAAATGTGCATTGTATGCACATTTCTTGCCGTTGTGGCTGCAAAGAATTGGGAACTTCATTAGATGGATGTTCAAAATGCTTTCTTACATGGCGATTTAGAGGAAGAGGTTTACATGAAGATGCTGCTTGGATTTGCCTCTCAATCGTCAGGGAAGGTATGTGGACTTCGGAAATCTCTATATGGTTTGCGGCAAGCACCTAGATGTTGGTTTGCAAAATTGGCAGCATCTTTGAAAGCTTATGGATTTCAGCAATCATATTCAGATTACTCCTTGTTCACTTTTCGAGTTGGGACTGCTCAATTGAAAGTGCTTATTTATGTTGATGATCTCATTATCTCCGGTAATGATATTTCCGCTGTGCAAAAGTTCAAGAACTATTTAAGTTGTTGTTTTCATATGAAAGACTTGGGGAAGCAGGAATTTTTCTTGGGGATTGAAGTGGCGAGAAACTCAAATGGTATTTTCTTGTGTCAACATTAGTATGCATTGGATATGATTTTTGAGGTCGGATTGCCAGGTTCTAAGCCAGCTAAAACTCCTCTTGAACAAAATCACAAGTTGGCCCTTACTGAGAGTGATGATGTAGACAACCTTGCTTAGTATAGGCGCCTAGTGGGTCGGCTTATTTATCTAACAATAACTCAACCTGAATTGTCTTACTGTGTGCATATTCCCGCACAATTCATGCGGCGGCCAAAGAAAGCTCATTCGGAGGCAGCTGTGAGAGTTATGAGTTATTTGAAAGGTATTATGTTGCATGCCAATTGTGACCTCAAATTGTCTACTTACTATGATTCTAACTAGGCTAGTTGTCCTTTACAAGATGATCTTTAACCGGTAACTTTGTTCTTTTGGGAGAATCACCTATCTTGTGGAAGACTAAGAAGCAATAGACAATGTCTCGCTCATCCGTTGAAGCTGAATACAGGTCTATGAGCACTACAGTTTGTGAACTTAAGTAGTTGAAAGGATTATTGGATTTTCTTGGTGTGGAACATTCTCAACCTATGCAGCTATATTGCGACAGTCAAGCAACCTTACATATAGCCGCCAATCCTATTTATCATGAGCGTACCAAGCATATTGAAGTGGATTGTCATTTTATTCGTAATGAGATACTTAATGGTAACATTCAAACAGATTACGTACATAGTTCAATGCAGCTAGCTATATCTTCACGAAGGTGTTGGGAAAGGATCAATTTAACTTTCTTCTTCGCAAGTTGGGCATTCGAGATCTCCATGCTCCAACTTGAGGGGGGGTATTGAAATATATTGGAAAGGTAGTTGTGTTATGTTTTTATTTAGGCCTTTTATTTAGGCCGTTTACTTAGGAAGTTTTGTGTACATATCTTTTTTATTGTGTTGTCCTTGTATTTTTGGTAGTTTAGCCTAATTAGGAGATTGTTTGATAGCTGTATCTTCTTGTATATATGTTGTGCTTTTGTGGTAATGAACGACAGAATTCCCATTCCAAAATTCCTCAATTCTTTTACAGAGGAAGAGGGTCAATGGTGGTTTCTATGGAAACCATGTGAGTCCTCTCTTTCTGAGTAAATGCATGAGCGACTATGGAAGTTGAAAGCTAAGGGGGTGCATGACAACTATCTATTTTTGTTCTAGAAACAATTTTTCTATTCCAGACCTGTTTCTAGAATAGAAATTCGTTTAATAAAATTATTCCGTTTTCCTATTTCTAGAATAAATTTCTATTCCAGAAATTGGTTTGGAATAGAAATCAGAAATATAAATTTTTTACTTCTCTATTTCTAGAACAGAAATGAGAAATAAAAATTTTTTTCATCGTTCGTCAACTGGTCCTTCATCCGTTGCCGCCAACCGCTGTCTATCGGTCGCCGACCACCTGCCGGCCCCCGCCAGTCACCGGTCGCCTGCCGGCCCCTGTCGATTGCCGTCGCCACCACCTACCAGTCGTTGGCCCTGCCTTCTGCCCACCGCCAATCGCCGGCCCCGCCCACCGCCCACCGCCGATTCTAACCTTGCCCGCCGCCCGCCGCGCCACAGCCACCGCCGTCCATCACCTCTATCCGTCGGTCCGCCCTCCAAAAGGAAAAAATTTTGTGTTGTTATCAAACGAATTTCTATTTTTAGAGTAGAAACTTTGTGTTAATATCAAACGGTTATTTTTGCTTAAAAACTCTTCTAGAAATAGAAATAGAAAAATCTATTTTTTGTTCTAGAAAGTATTTCTGAAACAAAATGGTTGTCATGTGCGCCCTAATTAGTTGACGTCTTTTCAGCTGTGAGAGGAAAAGTGTCGATGGAGGTACCGTGCGACTCGTTGCCCACAGATCCATTCGCTTAGTCCCCCAATGAATGGGTCGCTGGCTATTCCCACCGGTGTCAATGCGCGGTGGGCATTTCTTCTTGATGTCTTCCACGAGCGCATCATGTGGAAAGGTTATCTGAAACTGCAAGTTCGAGGAAGAAGGGAGGGGACAACATGGGCTGAGCGAAGAGCCGATTCCACTGCTTTGTCTTTGTTTAATTTCCCGAGCTAATGCAAAAAGATCTGGACAAACCCTCCTCGGGCTCACACAAGTCAGCGCATTTAATTTTCATTTTTAAAATTAAAAATTTTTAAAATTTTTAAAATTTTTAAAATTAAAATTTTTAAAATTTTCGCCCCTTAAAATAAAATTTGTCACGTTGGTGGAGGCTTTTGTTTCAAGATGAAACCTCATGTTGTAATCTAGTCAGGTTTTATATATTGCATGAAATAGAAGACTGTTCTTTCTTTAGGGAAATAATAGTTTGCATGCACTCTTAATTATGCAAATAGATCCGACAATTAGGGACAATACATTGCACTATCAACGTCAGCACAGTTGATTAGGATTTGTGAGGAAATCTGGTTCAAGAATTGAAAGTTACCTGTGTTGATCCCACCAATTATATGCGAACTGCTCTAAATCATGATGTGACTTAACCACTTCAAGGAGTTTGTGAAGTATAGTCGGGTCTCTACCCTTGTGTCCCCATGTATTAACAAAAAACTTAAGGATATGCTTGTTTTGATGGAAATTAACCAACAAATAACTTTCCCTCATTTTCTTGCCATTTGGCACCTCATAAACATTGGTTAAAAAGAAATTATTGGCAACAAATGAAAAATTGTATTAGAGTTTGAGAAATTGGCTCATGTTTCTATCGACTGAACAACATTGAATAACAAACTGCATTGACTATATCGGAAGATACACTGCAATCCTTATACTTGATTGACAAACAATTCCAACCAACAAAGGAACATGAACTTGGCTTATTGATTCCCTTCAAAGTATGACTACAGTTTGTCAATAACATGAAACTGTTGACATCTAAATTTTATCAAACCATTTAAGTACTAATTGCATAAAAAATTAGAGATTATTCCTAGCCTCAAAACATTTTTTTTAATTAAATTGTATATGATTATTAGGAGCATTTGTATTAGTAGAAATTTGATAAGTCCATATAGTTTGCATTTGAATTGGACCAACTGCAGATAAACTTAATTAAATCACATAGTCTAAGCCCATGACAGAATAGAGAGAACAAGAGAATAGTGTATAGCCAAATCCCCTCTCGAGCACGCTCTCCTTGCTGCACCACCATTGCACGCCAGACACTATACCATTTTCTTTTTCTCCCAGCCATGCTGCAATCTCCTTCAAAGAAGCAACAGCCTCAAGACCAGCCTTATTATTGCCGGTTGGAAAATATGTTTTTGAATTGGATAGAATAATCAAGTCAGACTTCAAGCTGTAATATCACTTTCTTTAAAAATTTATTTACCCCCATAATGTGGCTAATGGTTACAACAAATTTTCTCCAAGATACAATAAAGTCTCGATTAAGATAGTAGATAGCAATTTTAGTATTTCTCTAGGATCTCTTTAAGAAACAATTAAAATGATGGTTGTAGTTTAGAAAATACGACTCGAAACTAACTTGATTCTCACTCATACCAAAAATTGGCATATGTATGGTCTTAAATAACATATGCAACTTTTTGAGAAAGATTGCAAAGTGAACAAAGGCAACTATTCAGGAAAGATCGTAAAGTGAACAAATGCAACTCTTGTAAAATGTTTCAAACTGAACAAGTATAATTTCAAAGGTTTTCTTGAAAATACACATATAAAATTCAAAATAAAATAATTAAAAATAATAAATTTCTTAATAAAATAAATTTTGAATTTTGTAATTTCTAAAAACATTGAATGAACAAATACAATCTTTCGACTAATAGGTTAACAAGATAATCATATGAAATAAAATTAAAAATAAAGATAAAGAGATTAATGCTAATTAAATGGCGGGAGCGCAAGCATGCCAAATGCAAAATACATCTAATAATCGCACACCCGCATGCTTGTAGGTTTAATCCACACCTCAACCTTGTTCTTTGAACACATTAGAAAAGGCTCTAACCCATTTCCTCTCAACTTTCATACGTGGGACAATGAAAGATACATATTGTTTGTTTTACAAACAAACAAACAATACCACCTAGCCAAGACGCAACTTCCCTAGCAATTTGCCCGCCAGCTGCACCACAACCTGTTGATCGATCCACCACATCCTCTGCTGGGCCACGGCGAAGCAGACTTCCCGCGCCAACCTGCACCACGAGTCTGCACTACGTTGAGCTTGCATCGATGCATCTCCATCGTGATCACCTCAAATCAGCCGCGAAGTTGCTTGACGACGAATCAACCAATTCCCATTGCTCTTGCCGTCGCCTACACCGTTGGCTAGTCACAAACCCTACACTTCCGCGACGCCTCCACCTGCTCGTCGAGCCATACCAGTAGCGCAAACCGAACTTGCTGCCCTCGCGACGAAGCTGTTGTCCCTCACTACCGGTCTCTGCTATGAACACTGACATCTTGGCCCCATCGTGACTTGCCACCGAGAGCTCCCATCTACAGACGCCCTGCCGCCGACTCCCATGATCCACCGTCTTTGGTTTGTTTAAGAAACGAATATTCGAATTAGGTAATCATCAGGTCCAAATTTGAATTCGATATTTTATTGCCTAATTTGATATTATTGTGATCTAACTTGGTTATTTTGAGAATTTAGGCATATCACATCCAAAAATTTCTGATTCCGAAGTCTGCGCAGGGACGATAATTTGATCTTTGGGCATTAAGATTGTGTTATGGATTGCATGAAATCAGCAATTCGATCTTTAGGCATTAAGATCGAGTTGTCTGTTTATTTCTCTCCAATTTTGAGATTGGTGGATATATTTGATTTGTTTGAGTTTATCTTATCGCTTCTCTAATTTTCTTGATTTAAAGATTGCATTGCATGATCGATTACAATAGTTTTCTAGATAGGATTGCATATTTAGATAATATCTAGCAAGTTAAGATAAGATTCCCAGTTAGAATAGGATTTAATTTAAATTATTTACTAATTTCAGTTAGTTAATCCTTCCCTTTAGATAGTTTCTTTTTATTATTTATTTTGAATTTTAATAAAAACAATAACATGTACACGATTTAGTTGCATCACACGCGTATCCTACTTGCTATGTCATATTGCCATGTTATGCCATGTCACATACTATGTCATATGCCACGCCACCTATACGTGCCATGTCATCAATGCCATTCATGTTGCCATATCATCGTTATGTGTCATGTCATGAATGCCACATCATTGTCATATCATTGCCATATCACCATCCCTGCCACGTCATCTACGCCATGCCTTTTAGTAATTGCATGTTTAGGGTCATTTAATTTATAATAATGTCATAGTAGACTAGTTTATATTAATTTTGCCATTTATTAGAATTAGGCCATGTCACTTGCCATCAAAGTAACAAATCATGCATGCAAAACCTAGATTAGAATTTCATATAATTATTCTTCATAAATAAAGAGGAAAATAAAAAAAATAAAAATAAAGGAATTGATTAGAATTGTTAACTAGTTTGTGAAATCACGGTTAGGGTAGGTGTAGAATATTAGCACTTATACTTAGGAAATCAAGTAACCCGAGTTGTTTGAATTTTTGCTTTATTTCTAGAATTTTATGTATTCAATGCTTTGTTTATTGAGTGTCATTTTATTAGTTGTGTACCCGCATGATCATCTTTCATATATTAGTGGCTAGGTCACAAGTATTTTTTGAGAAAATAGAAAAGATACTAAAAGGGCGTAATTAAGTCCAAAAATCCATTAAAAATATAGTTTTTAAAAGTAAAATATGTTTCCATACTTCGCTTGGATTTATAATTAACCCACCAATAATAGATCAATTGCATCTCCTGAATATATTAATTTACATGTTAAAATTGAATCGAAAGTTGAAATTGGTATGGGCTTAAAAGAGCTCCAACTGTGTGAACTTAGCCCTTGTTTGGTAATACTCTCGAGAATAACTGATTATGTTCTTTATTCCTAGGAGCAAAAAAAGAACAAAGATTCGTTTGATAATTTTTTTGTTTCCGGAATAGATTTGGAACAAAATTAAGAAGTAGGAAAAAGTTGTTTTTTGTTCTTAGGAACAATTCTTAAAATCAATTCCAATTTTTTTCTACTCCTCTTTTCTTCTCTTTTCTCTTCCCTTTCTTCCGGCCTCGACCATGGCCAACGACCAGCCAAACGAGGGCTAATGACCTTGCTAGAGCGTCATCGGCCCTCAGCAACGCCAAGCGACGACGAGGCTTGTTGGCCCAAGCCTTGCCTAGCCACCTCCAAGTCGGCATTGCCTTGTGGTGGCCTAGTGGGGCTGAGTCTCGCCGATGGCTAGGTAAGCTCGGCCTCGCTAGATCTAGACAAGGTTGATCTCCCCCAGCCAAGGCGAGGTCGAGGCTTGCTCGACAATCGGCGAGGCTTGCTGTCACCCAGATCTAGTGAGGCCGAGGCTCCCCTTGGCAAGGCGAACCTCTGGGAGATTCACCAGACCTTGCCCAACTGATTATTGTTCACGATGGTGGCCAGTGACTTGCTACAAAAAAGGAGAAAGAAGAAGAGAAAAAGAAAAAGGCAAAAAGAGAAAAATAATATATATATATAATAAAAGTATTAAAAAATTAAAAGAAACAAAAAAGTTTTAAAATAATATCAAACGCATTTCTATTCTAAGAATAGAAATTTTGAACAGTTACCAAATGAGTTCTTTCGCTTAGAAATTGTTCTTGGGAATAGAATAAAAAAATCATTATGATAAAAAAATTATTCTCAGGAATAGAATCGTTACCAAATGCGCCCTTAGTAACCCATTAGCTATCTCTCGATGGTTCATCGGAGAGAAGGTTGTGACTAGAAACCTCAAACTACAATAGCAAAGGTAATCATGCAAGGAAAAACATGCAAATAAATTGACTGAAAGTAAATAAAAAAATCTTGAGTCAAGAAAAAAATAACAATATTTTCTGAAAATGAAGTGGAAAATATTTTCTGCTATTCAATAAAGAAAATGTTTTCCTTCATGTATTCCTTTTCAATAATTTTTTATTATTTTATTTTTAAATCAATTTTTAAGTTTTCTTTTCTTTTCTTTCTCTTTTGTCTTCTTCTTCCTCGGCCAAGACGATTGGCCACAAGCTAGCTCAAGTCTCACTACAGGTTGACAAAGCTCCTCGCCTAAGGCTAGCAGGCTCTAGTCTCACCAGATCTAGCAAGATAGGTGAGGCTTGAGCCTTGCTAGCTCGCTAGATCTAGCAAGGCTCGAGCTTGCTCAAGGTTGTCAGGCTCACCTTGGTGAGGAGAGGCTCGACCTCGTTGGAATCTAGTGAGCTTGAGCCTCGTCGGCTTGTGGTGAGGCTTAAGCTCGCCCGTGGTTGGTCACTGGTCAAAGTTGGCTTCAACCGGCCACGGCTGGCGACCAGTCGAAGAAGAAAAAAAAAAAAATTAAAAATATTTTTAAAATGAATTTTTAAAAAAGAAAAATAATGATAAAAATAAAAGGCAAAGGTGTTGAGTGAAAAAAAAAATAAACTAGGTTTAGAAGTAAAGAAAGAGGATGTCAAATGTTTTACACTTTCTAAAAAGTGAAAAACATTTTCCCATATTTTAGAAAAAAAAAATTTGTTGGTGGAAAATGCTTACCAGTTTGTATTCCGTTAAACAAATGCCGAAAAATCCTAAAAACATTTTCCAAAAGGTTATTTTTTATGAAACGATTGAATTCTTAATTAGACCGTTTTAGACCCAACCGGAGTGAATGGAAAGATGGGCTGTCTTGGACAAGCGAAAATGTTCTTAGACTTTATTTGACCCACTTTGGCCCACCCAAGCTTGATCAAATTTATATGAAAAAATTAATACTCTCTGTATGGAGCAATTTTAGGCTTGACTTACCCATTGAAAAAATCCTCTCAATTTGCAAAGGTAATTTGCTCATTATAGAAAAGAAGGGTGCCAAGATATGTAATGTGAGTTTATTGATTTTATCTAATATGAAATATTACGAGTCCCAAAAATCTACAAAATCTAAAATGTCAAAATAAAACATGTCTTAGGTAATATTACAGTGCCTACCGAAATAGAAGAATGGGAGAACTGTTAATCCAGGAGCTGGATTTTCCAGGGATCACGAATTTGACAGCGGGTGGGAGTGAGAGTGGTCATAATTGGCGGAACAGAGTCAAGTCGTGTCTCTTTTCACATGATAACAACCATCACCCTTTGTAAAAGCCCTAAGGTCAAACCCCTCTTTTTATTTTATTTTTATTAAGCAAATATTTATTTTTGTTTTGTTTTAGGTCTACTATAGATGAATTATAAAATATTGCATATAAAGGGCTTCCTAAAACATACCAACCAACCTAAATGGAAAAATTTAAAAAGTTACAAGGAATTAGAAGAAGACTTTTCCGTTTCCTCACGAGCTATTACTCTGTGCACTAGATGCATGTGAGTCTGATGTTCTATAATTGATGATAAGTCGTGCATGACTGAACCCAGCATGACCGTTGATCACATAGATCTAGGTTGAAGCTATCGATCCAAATTTAGGATGGACCTATCGAGATTAAAATCGATGCCACATTGGGCTCACAAGGCATTTTTGTTTCTAGGAAAAAGTTTTATAATCATTCACTTTCAACAAAATAAACGCATCCTTAGACTTTATTTATTTCCCAAAAATTAAAATAATTCAAAAAATGATCGTTTTTATCACGTTGCATTGCATTGGAGGGGATGAGTTGCATGGACATCGTGAAAATGGTGCGAAGCACATCAAAATTAGGTAAATATCCAAATTCATGTTTACATTAATATATTTTATAGTGAATTCTGCAGAACCCAAGAAGAAGAGCTACGCCGATTGCAAGAATGTTGTCAATGCTAGTTTCACTTCCGTTGATCCTCCCATTTCTTGCCACACTCCATAAGGTTAATTGTTGTAGCCGACAACACCCATGCAATAAGCTAATCAAGGTAGTTTTCTTTTCTCGACCAATGATCAAGATAGATCATATCGTTATTTAATCACACTTACATACAACTGGTGGTCAAGATAATTTGTGCAAGTTTTGTAATTCATTAGAGGGCCCAAAAAGTGTTAGAATTGATGTTCAGATGAAATTATTTTCATGTCCCTTTTTACTTTATATCGCACCCTTTTGAGTCCTTTTTATAAGTACATTTGTTTTGTTGTCTTTTACATTTTTGGTGGAATAGAACCATAGCATCAATGTTCCTATACCACATGGACTCACGTTCCCGTGAGTCAATGTTCTCACTATTCACAATGATGGCTTGGGCGTCTATTTCTTTTGGTCAAGTGGCGCAAGGTTGAAAACCCCAGAGAAGACAAAGGCGTCTCTTTCACACTCGAACGTCTTCTTGCGTTCACTGTACGGCAGTTGGAAAAATGGAGCGGTCTTCGGATTTAAAGATGTTTCACGTTCGAAAGGAGAAAAGGACAGCACAGGGAAAAAAGGTCTTATTTTATTCCAAGATATCTTAGAAGGAGAAGGAGAACACGGTTTTCCCTAGGCGAATTTTCCCTATCCTTATCTTGGTCGCTCTTCGTTAGCCAGCAGTAAATACCAGTCCGCCATTGCCGGCCACTGACGAGCCTCCTTTTTAAAAAAGAACAAAAGCAGAGGGCATGGACTGAGGAGAATTGCGGCCTTTTTCGGGCTTCTAGAAGTCCCTCCCTCGAGGATTCTCTCCGAGCCATTTCTTTCCTTTTCTTTGCCAATCCTCACCGTCGTAGGATCGCCGTGTCGTCATTGTTGGTTCAGCAAGCGCAGTAAACCCTGTCTTGCCCCTGTTTTTGGGCTGTCAAGATCCGAAGCAACTCGTACGTGTTTGAAGCTTCATCGCCGGCGTGCACTCTCATCGGCAATACTTTTCAAGCATGTAAACTTGACCAGCAACCGCAACCGAGAACTCCTCCTTGGCAAGGTAATGTTGAACCCTCTGCCTTTCCCTGTCATGAGTGGAACGCCGAGACTCGGTTTCTTCCGTTCATGCTCGTGTCGGATCTGAATAGGTTGGTTGTGTTGATTTTCGAACGTTTCTGAGAGACTTCTTTCGAGCCTGGATGGGAGATCAAGTCTTGAAACGGTTAAGTACTTTTTTCCTGAATCCACGTTCATAACCTCTGACAAAATGTCTATAGGAGTGTGTTCGATATCATTTATATTTTAGGAATAATTTTTATTCTCAAATAATTTTTTTAATTTTTATTCTCGAAAATAAAGATGTAGATGTTTTTTACTTCTTTTTGTTTCAAATTTATACTTATTTTATTCAAAAAAAGTTAATTGATGTTATCAAATTTATTTGTGTTCCAATTAACAAAAAAAAAAAATATTTGTGTTCAAAAGAACAAACAAATAAAAAAAATAGAAAAATAGAATGTTACCAAACATGCCCTAACAATCTAATACAAGTTAGTTTCCTTTTTTTGTTTAACTCAAGAGGATTGCCCTGGATTAGGTCACCTTAATTGTTTTTCAAAGTCTTTCCAATGATTGAACGCGTTTTTTTTCTCCATCATCCGTTTTTCTTGTGTTCTATGCTCCCGAGGTCACCAATGGCGATCGTCAGTGAGTTGATGATGTTGTATCCGCGGATGTGTTTGACCATCATGTGCATCTAAACTGGTTTTGCTTACGACGTACCTTTATCTGCTTCGTCTTAACCATGTCGTTTATGTGTGAACGGGGTTGATGATAAACGTGGGTATTGATGGTCGGTGGTCTTAGGGGAGGGTAGTCGGTAAATTTTGTGGTGGGTCCAGGGTGAGCAAGGGCAATGCTCAGTTTAAAGCTTTGGAGGTTTAAATCATGGATGGAACCCTGTTTCTTTTCGAGGTGATGCTAGCGGACGACCGTCGGAGGATTGCAACAAAAACTTTCTTTCTCCAACACGAGCGCATGGAAATTGCCAAGTAAACTCAGAGCTTTCTCCCTTTCATGGAAAATGTATGGTTGAGGGCTCATCGTCTATTTTCCAAAAACCTTCTCTCTCCAACAAGTGCGTGAAAGTTGCCAAGCAAAACACACAGCTTTCTCCCTCTTATGGAAAATGTACGTTTGAGGGTTCACCCTCTATTTTCCAAGCTAAAGGTACTATTAGCAAATCAATTCCCTCTTGTCGTTTATTGTAAAGGGTCCCTTCTTTTTGTACTCATAAATGCTCAAATTTATTGTAAAGGGAATTTGATTGGCCAGTTGTACTGTTAGCTTGGAAAACAGATGGCGAACCCTCAGCCATATATTTTTCATGAGAGGGAGAAAATTTTGTATTTTGCTTGGCAATTTCCACAGGAAATATCGTCAGATGGTCACGACATCATGCTAGCATCACCCTATTGTAAAAGAACACTGGGTGGAGTTCTGGAAATGGGAGGTGAGCGTGGAAGACGACGAGAACACAAGGAAGAGGAGACTGGGTTTAGTGTAGGTTGGCTTAAGTGAGATTT
This sequence comes from Eucalyptus leucophloia subsp. euroa, assembly GCA_017140325.1. Taxonomy (NCBI): domain Eukaryota; kingdom Viridiplantae; phylum Streptophyta; class Magnoliopsida; order Myrtales; family Myrtaceae; genus Eucalyptus; species Eucalyptus leucophloia. The sequence goes on along the minus strand of CM029470.1, from coordinate 23,875,244 downwards.
TTGGGCTTAAATTCGTTTGATATATTTGGGCTTAGTTGTTCTAGTTATGATTGGGTTGGTGATTTTCGGGCTTGGGAATTGGCTTGATGGATCCAGGCTTACAGTGGGCTTGACGCTTCTCTTTAGTAAAAATGGGCTTACGTTCTGGTAGGTTCAAATGGGTCTAGTTGATTTGGGCCTAATCCGTTTCTAGTAAATAGGGGCTTGGTTTATTTCTAGAGGAAATTGGGCTTTTGAATTTCTACTGGAGAGAGGCTTAACTCGCAGCCCTTTTGCCTGCGGCGGCCCGTGTCCATGTGAAGCCCATGCCTAATCCCACACGCGGGTAATAATTTTTTTAAAAGGGAAAAAAATTCAAAAAAAAAATCCGAAAATGGCTAGGAATAGAAGCCTTGATTAGGTTGTTAAATCTTAGTGATATATTTAGCTTACTTTCGGTTGGACAACATAACTCTTAATTTTTCGAGTTTTAGTAGTTACTTTTGATATAGCTTAGACTTGGATAGATCAATCTTTTAAGTAACAACTTCAGCCCAATTTGAACTTAACTCATGGGGCTTCTATCCTGGGCCTTAATAACAATGTGTGTATTTTGTAATTGGTGCTTCATTGAGTGTAATTTCGGACACTTTATCCTTATTGCATTGATTATGATTGTCTACTTGTCTTTGATTGTGCACTCATGCATGGATAGCATTTAGAGGCATAGGTTAATTAAAAATGGTCAAAGATTGCTTGAATTATTTAGGTAACAAACCAATCAAGTTAAGAGTACCAAAAGAGCACTAGTTAAACAATTAGTGTAATTAAGTCTTGCTCTTAAATCTCTAATTGCATAAGAAGTAAAGTATCCTCATATGCTTCACTTGACTTCTAGTCGACCTCATAGACTAGTGGTGACTCCTATTACGGATAGATCAAATTCAATTGTTGTTTCCTAATGTCGAGTGATTTAATAGTTTGGGAAAATCCATGCTTATTGGAGACTATTGGTCCTAAACTCAACATTACCTCCAAACCTATCATCTCCTTGACATCAATAGATAGTGCTGGAATTATAAGCTTCTTTTCTTTTTTGGTTTATGCTAGTATTTTAGACTTACTTTGTAGAATTGTTAAAAAGAATCTTGTCAGAGGATTGGATATTACTTGGTAAATCATTCTTATTAGTAAGTTTTAGTATCTCTAGCCAGCAGTACACTATATAAAATTTGAGTAATCAAATAGTGATGTCTTCTATTAATATATTAATAGTCACATAAGCAAAAATTGAAAGGATGATTAACGTCTAAAAACTCATGTGTGATAAACCAATGAAAATAATTGTCGTAATCCCTAACTTATATGGAAAAAGATAAACAAGGGAAATGCACAAAATGAAAATTGAGACGGACTATGATATCATATTATAAAGAAAGCATGCCAAATACCCTCCTCATTTTTTCACCTTTTCACTCTATTACAACTTTCTCTCCTTTATTTTTTTTAAAGGGATAAGTGCACTAGAAATCATAAAGTTTGTTAAAAAGTGCAATTAAGTTCTTAAAATCTTATCAAATTGATGCAATCAAGTCATTCCATTAATTCCTTCTTATATTTCTTATTCGAAAGCTCCATCCTACTTGGCTAATGTAAAATGTTTATTGCTATTTTTTCTCTCCTATGTAACGTTGACATTACTAAAACATGAAACATGAAGCTAAAATGACATTGTTTCTATCCAAATCTTTCTTTTTCAAACCAAATTTGAGTTAAATTAGATTAATAATAAAAAAGGCTTTTTTTTTAGAAAAAATAACACAAAACAAATTGACCCTAGTCACTATCATCCCACCATTACTGAAAATGGCTGGCAATGGTGGGGTGATGCCCGATTGCTCAAGTCTCTAGCTAACAGCCACTAGTTCCTAGGTCTTTAGTCCTCACCTAAGGTTGCACGGCACCATTCTTTTTTTCTCTCTCTCTCCTTTTATGAGTCCTATTTTTTTTTAAAAAAAAAAGGTAAGCTTTTATTTAAAATTTGGCTAAAAAAGAATTAGATTTAGACCAAAATGATATTGTTGTAGTATTATGTTTTTTTGTTTAGTGATGTCAACATCACGTAGTATAGACAAAATATTAAACAAGTCATTTTTTTTTCATTAGTCAAGTTGGATAGAGTTAATGACAAGACTAGATTACTTTACTTTATAAATCTTCTAACTTAATTGCACTTTTGAAAATTTTAAAACTCAATTGCATTTTGGCAATAAATTTTAGAATTTCAAGTATATTTATCCCTTTTTTAAAATGCTGTTCCACTTCTTATTAAACAAATTATCCAAAGAACCAAATCAATCTCCCATACAAAGAATTATCAACCTAGATCTAATATTACCAACCACAAACTCATAACAAATCTCCAAAGTCCAATCTTCTGCACCCACCAACACTTGCACCCGTCGATCATGGCTACCTATCACAGGCACCGTAGCTTTGCTCTCTGGCGCAAGCCTATCATTTCTCTCTCTCTCTCTCTCTCTCTCTCTCTCTCTCTCTCTCTCTCTCTCTCTCTCTCTCTTGCAAGGACCATGAAAGGGCATGGCGACCTCATGTCTTAGGGTGATGGAGGCTGTGGAGATAGACGATGGTCGAAGGTTGTTGGGGTTGGACAAGAGTTGGGGAAATCGGAATTTGTGCTAAGGAATGAAAAATGGTTCTGTAAGTCTAGTCTTCAACCGATATGAGGTATATGGTTAGGTATCCAACATAAAACTTATGGTACAAACTCTTATTTTGATACAAAGTGTATTCTCTGAGCTTTGTAGTCATTATGCCAAAGTGGTCAATTGCGCAATGGTGTGAAACATGTCATTTTCCAATGTGCATGGACGCATTATGCTTTGACTAGGAAAATAAAAATCACAAATGTTCTTTTGGGCTTCTACTTCTGCTGCATCCACTTAAATCGAATTGTCCACACCAATACACTTGAAGTGCCAAAACTTGGCATGGAAGAAGATTTAAGTACCAAAAATTATGAAAGTGATACTTAAGTGCCAAAATCGGAGTAAAATGGATTAGTTAAGGCCAATGACTAAAAAATTTGGCCAAAATGCTAACGTAGTGATCTTCCGACGAAATAAGTGCAAAATGATGTCATTTTGCACGTTGATGTCGTTAGATAAGTACAAAAATGACGTTGTTTTGTTGCTGACGTGGATAAATAAGTAATATAAAAATTAGTTGAATCAAATTTAAAATCAAATAATAAAAAAGAAAGAGGAGATTAGGAATAGTGGCTAATGGCGCCGCTAGCTCCTTACCGTCCTTGGGAAGGGCCAAAGATGGTGGGGGTTGCTAGGCCTTTGTCGGGGGTTGGCGACCACGGCCGACCAATGATGAGGGCCTGCAAGCCCTTGCTTAGATTTGGGGTGAGGGTCTCGGCCCTTGCCGCTAGTCTGCCAAGGTGGCCAACCCTCCCTCCATCGTTCTTGATCCATCTCGATGACGACGGGGAGGTGGTGACAACGAGGCTGAGCCCTCAACCGCTATTCGTCTTCTTCCTTTTAAAAAAAATGATTTTAAATTTAATTAATTAATTTTTAAATTAAAATTCAAATCAAAGCCAAAACAAGGTCGTTTTTTTTTTTTTTGCTGAGTTAGCTCTACGCGAGCCACGTAAGTGAGCAAAATTAATACAAAAATTATCACATAAGATTTCTAGCAGCATTCACCGAAGGTAGCACTCAAGTATTCCATTTTTGTAAAAAAAAAAAATTACACAAATGTCACTTTCCTAACTTTTGGCATTTAAGTGTCCCTTGTACTAAGTGTTGGCATTTAGGGTGTTCTTTTGCCTCGAATTGCCTCTTTACCATAGCACTTGTAACTTAGCTTGCACCACCATCTCTTGACTTGTGTCACCATCCAACACAAAAAATTATTCACTAACAATGCCTCATCTGGGGTTGCAGGCTCTCTCGTGTCCAAACCATGCTCTTGCTTCCGATCCTAGTCTCGCTCTTCCTCGGTTCTCAGGAAGCTTATTCTTCAACTTCCTCTTCAAGTCTTGAGTCTACAAGTTTCTTTTTCCCTTCTTTCAACCTTGGCTCCTGCACCAATAAAGAGCTCATTTGCATGGGCTCGGTAAGCTTGCAAGATGGGTATTTGAACATCACGCCGGAGCGGGGTAATTCAAGCCTTGTTTCAATGCCGATAAACCAGGTAGGACGGGTTCTTTATTCCCAGCCAGTGGTTGCTTGGCCTGCCATGATCTCCACCACGTTCACTATTAGGATCACCCCACCGCTGAATTCCACAGTCTCTGGTGATGGGATGGCTTTCCTTTTCGCACAGGACGATAGCCCTTCACCGCCGAACAGTACTGGCTCATACATGGGGATTCTTGATCGGTCTACTCAAGGTACTTCCACCCAATCTTTTGTTAGATGAATATGAAATCTATGGTACTTTGCTATAGAATGTTGATCAAAAAACGATTTCTTTTCAACTAAATATTTAAGTGGCGCTGTTCGACAACTAGCCGTGGAGATGGACACTTACATGAATGAGTTTGATATTGATGGGAACCACGTAGGCATAGACACAACGAGCACTACTAACTCAGTCATCGCCCAGAGCTTAACGAGCACAGGAGTGAACCTAAGAAGTGGAAGGGACATCAGAGTCGAAATTGAATATGATGGCTATAAAAATGAATTCCAAATCTCAATAGCATATTCTGGGAATTCGCTAACAAGCGTTCTCAATTATTCGATCAAAATGTCGGAAATGGTCCCTAGGCTCGTGTACGTGGGCTTTTCAGGAGGCACTGGTCCTCTTCCCGAAAGCCACCAGGTGATTAACTGGGCATTCAGCTCTTTTCCTTTATCTACGGAGGATAAGCGGCTTAAGAGAGACAACAGGATCAAAACCATACTGGTTCTGGTCGTGCCAAGCGTGATGACGGTATTGTTCATTATTATATGCGTCTACCTTGTTAAGAGAGCACCAAGGAAGAAAGACAAGAAGGACGCCGACATAGAGAGCCAATCAAGGGAGGCCGCGAACGTTCCAAAGATGTTCACCTACAAGGAGCTAGCAAAGGCCACTCGCAACTTCAGCAAGGACAACTTGCTCGGCACTGGCGGTTTTGGAAGTGTTTACAAAGGGGTGATCTCAGATCCTCCAATTGAAATAGCCGTGAAAAGGATCTCGACAACCTCAAAACAAGGTTTGTTTCTTTACTTGTATCATGTCCTTTTAGTACATTTTTCTTGAACATGGTCCCCTACATAAGATCTAAACTACAAAAACATAGTGCTGAAGCAATTTTAGCACATTTTGCTTTCGTTTATATTCATCACCAATTGCTGTGAATAAAGTGGGAGAGCGAAATTCTATCGGAGTCTATTTATAGGCTTGAATAGATGACAATCAAGGGAAATCAGATCAGATATGCATAATCATAATAATTAAAGAAAATGTCCTTAATATTTCTAGAAGATACCTAAATATCTCTAATACTCCCCCTTAAGCTAGAGCATAGATATTAATCACATCTGGCTTGTTACAAATATATTCTATCCTCCCATGACCTAGAGGTTTAGTAAATATGTCTACAAGTTGTTCGCTAGAAGTAATGTGACTTGGAAGGATCACTCTACTCTATAGCTTCTCTTTTATATGATGACATTCGATCTCAATGTGTTATGTTCTCTCATGAAACACGGGATTGGAAGCTATATAGGCATAGGAACTTAAGTTTTAAAGCCTAATTCAATCAATAGTTGCTAAATCCACACTAATTCATATGTCACTTGTGTCATGATTCTATATTCTGACTCAACACTTGCGCGGACAGCAACATTCCATTACTTACTCTTCCATGATACTAGATTTCCTTTAACCAAGGTGCAATAGCTAGTGGTCAATCTCCTATTATCTAGAGACCTTGTCCAATCAACATTAGAGAATCCTTCAACTTTGCCATGGCCATGATTTTGGTAAACAATTCATTTCCTTAGAATCTTCTTCAAGTGCCTCAAAATCCAAATAATTGCATCCCAGTGAAATGTACAAAGAGAAGACAATAATTAGCTTACTACTCTAATTGGAAACGTAATGTCTAGTTGAGCAATTGTGAGATAATTTAGCTTGCCTACCAATTTTTAATTATCTCTCAAGATTATCAAGAATCTCTCTTCCCTTAACAACTAGATTATCTCATTGTTTCATCAGTGAATCAAGAGGTGTTGATCCCACCATGCCTATCTTAGTAAGCAAATTATGGGCATGCTCTCACTATAACAGAACAATACTTTTTTGTGACCATGTCACCTCAATTTTAAGGAAATACTTCAACTTGCCCAAGTCCTTAGTTTGAAACTATTGATAAAGATAGAGCTTTAGTTCAGCTATACTAACCAATTCATCTCCTATAACAATAATATCATCAAAATACGCAATTAAGAATAACTTGCCTCCCCCTAATTGTTTATAAAAGCAGTAATCATTTCCATATCTAAACATTCCAAAAGAAGGTTAACTTTAGAAAATCTTCCAAACCATGCCAGTGGGGACTACTTCAAACCGTGCGACTTTTTTAAATTGTAAACTAGTCTCCTAAACGTCCCCTAAGCAACAAATCCTAGAGGTTGCTCCATATACATCTCCTCGTATGCAATGAAGCATTCTTGACATCAAGTTGAAATAATGGCCAGTTATATGTGGCTACAAGAGAGATCAAAATACCAACATATGTGAACTTGGCAATAGGAGAAAAGGTGTTTAACTAGTCAACCCCACACATTTGAGTATACCTTTTCGCAACAATTCTTTCTTTTAAGTGAGCAAGAGAACCATCAGGAATGACTTTGATAGCATACACCCATTGACAACCAATATCAATTTTGCCTAAAGGAAGAAGTACCAAGTCTCAAGTTTGATTAACCTATAAGGCTTTTAATTCTTCTTCCATAGTTGTTCTCCAACCTAAGTCATATAATGCTTCTACTACAAACTTAAGGACAGAATATTGTTCAAAAGTAGATAAAAAGGACCGAAAGAAAGGAGACATGGAAGAGTATGAACTAAAGTTTGCAATAGAATATTAAGTACAAGCATGATATCTTTGTGATGAAGAATATGGGTATGCTAATGGGAAATCTAGAGCTGAAGATGACATAGTAGTGATGGGAGGAAAGGGGAAGCAATATCTACTTAAGGATGCTTAATATAGATCTTGAGAGAAGTTGGTTCTTGTGTAAATATTAGGGAAATTGGTGGATCAATTGACCAAATGGTGATCACATGTAAGATTTCATCCACCTCAAAAATAGTAATTGAAACATCATGATATGCAATAGATTCAAAGAAAGAAACATCAATAGTTATAAAGTAATTATGCAATGATGGAGAACAACAATGGTATCCCTTTTAAGTACGAGAATAATATAGAAACGTATACTTGATGGCCTTAGGATCAAATTATAATACTTCAGGTCAATGACCACGAACAAAACAGACACAACAAAAAGTACAAGGTTATGAGAAAAATAATGATTGATTGAGAAGCAAATTAGAAAATGGAACACAACCTTGTAAAACATAAGGAGGCATGTGATTAATTAGATAGTATGCAGTCAAGGCAACATTAAAAAAAAAATAAAAAGGTTTTACAGATCTTCATCTAAAATAACATGGACCCGGTGACTTCCAATAATGCTTATTCTATCTTTCAGCTACATCATTTTGTTGTAGTGTATCAAAACAAGAAGATTTGTGGATCATACCATGTTGAGTCATAAAGTCAAAAAAGATGCAAAAAAGTACTCTTAGCATTATCAAAAACACAAAATTTTAACATGTACACCAAACTAATTATGAATTTCAAAATTAAAAGAACAAAATATTTATAAAAAAAAAAACAATTCTAAACGACTTCCCATTAGATATAGCCAAGAGACTCTAGAATAGTCATCAACAAAAGTAACAAAGTATCTAAAGTCTACTAAATATCTGAATGAACTAACAAAAAAGATGCATTGCTAGCTTAATGACTCAAGGCAAGTAACTAACATAATGCAATTTGCCAAGTTGACATAACTCACACTCCAAACTAGAAAGGAATTGCAAACTAGAATCGAAATTTTGAAGATTGTGTAGCCAAGGAAGGCTAATATGACAATGGATTTGATGTAAGGAAGCAACACTAGAGCATGAAATAGATGGATCATTTTCGAGCACATACAACCCCCTACCTCATGTCCTCTACCAATCATTATCTTTGTAGCCAAATCTTGAAAAATACAAGAATCAATGTAGAATGTCACTGAACACTAAAATTTTTTGGTTACTATTCTAATAGACATAAGGTTAAACAGAAATTGTGGGAAAAAAGCATCGATGATAATGGCAATGAAGAAGTTGGATGAATTGCATCAAACCCCTTAACTTGTGTAGATGAATCATTGGCTAGGGTAACAATGAATGGTGATGGAGTAAGAGACCCAAAAAAAAAAAATAATAAATAAACAAACAAACAAACTTGAGAGACCTAACAAAGGACAAGCATGTGGTAGCATTACTTGATCGTACCAAAGTAACAATGAAAGAATTAGGCTATGTTGAAACTACCTATATTGAGCAAATTCCTTATTAGACATAAGCATCGCGTTGGCTTTTGAAAACTAAGGCAAAGAAGAAGAGTCAGTACTAGATGGCTACCCTAGTCTCCCATGTAACTTGTAATAAGATTTTTGAATGCAACTAGTTTTGCCACATTAATGACAAGTCCGAATGGCCCTTGAGCTATCAATGGAATTGTGAGTCTGTCCATAAAGCTATTCTTGGCCTTAGCCTCTTCTTGTTCCTATGCCCTAGCCAACACCATGGCCACCACGAGCATGATGTCCTCTACGAGTTCCTCTATCGCTCCCACTACCACCACCGGTTCAAGACCAAAACACAAGAGCTATCTATCATAGACATAGTGTCCTCAGAAGACTCACAAGATACCCAAAGAACTCAAGCAAAGGTATCTGTGAATGATGCAATAGTCTCTCTCTCCTAAGAATTTGAAAACTAACAGTTTCATAGTTTGGACCGAAACCTCCTTAAATCCCAGTACAACCAACGGTTCTCTTTGCAATTGCTTTTGCTCAACAGTAGTTGAAATAGAGAGAAGATGATTCAACTCCTCATACATCCTCTTAAAATTAGCAAAGTATTATGTAATGGAACACCCCTTCCTATTATATAGGTAAAACTATTGCAATAGCTCAAATATCTGCGAAAAGTTATTTTGGCCATAATGCAATATAGCCAAATACTCCCATAATTTTTTAATTGTGTCAACATGAGCTACGGGATCAACTATATTACTCTTCATAGAATTCAGCATTTGACCAAGAATACGTGAACCAACTACATTTTAAGTTGCATCAATACTGGGTTTAAGCTTAGTCAAGTGTATAAGTTGATTCTGTCTATCGAAGTTAGCTTCACAATTTTCTTTTATTGCTGAAAGCCGGCACTATCCTCAAACTTCCTATTGGTAATTCAATTAGAAGAAGAGGAAATCACCTCAATCATCATAGTATTACTCTTCTCAAAATCACCCATTTTGTAGTAAGAATAAGAAAATTACCACAATATTTTCCTTCAAGCAACTCAACTTCAATAATTCAACACAATTGAAAAATATCATTGATAGGCCATCAACAATGTTGTCACAACACTAACAACCAATTGAACAAACAATCCAAACATGGGTATAGAGTACCTGTAGCCTTCGAAGGTTCTTTAGGCAGAAAGTTGATGCACCGATGGTCATTCCAGCTGACCAATCATAGGAACAAGAGAAACAAAGACCACATTAGATAACCCTCCCAAATTTCGTATAAATCTCACATAATCAATTCTTGCAAAGTTAATTCTTGCAACCCAATTTCCTTGAATTTACCCTTAAGATTCCAAACATCCCTACCTCTAGAGACCATGCCAATTAACTTCACCAAACTGCACAACTCACCACCCACTCATCTAGTGCACTACATAACGAAACATCTCAATTAGTGTAAGCTAAAACTGCCAAAAAATTCCAATCTAATCCAATATAACTCGACCATCAGACAAAGGGCATGATCTAGGTAGTCTTGGAAGACATCGAAAAAAATAGCAAAAGTTGAGGAAGCACCAAATTGACCTTAGCGAAGAGTGAGAGTTAAGCCCAAGAACCTATATGCCAATGGTGGAAAGCCAAAGAGAGGGAGCAAGTGACATTTGACAGCGCCAAATCTGACCTAGGTTGGATGGCGACGCTAGGCAATGCTAGATCTAGGCTGGCGACTTTTTTTTTTTTAATAAGAATTTCTACAGCGGGATAGCTCAAATACCATGTGAATAAAGTGGGAAAGATAATTATGTTTTTTTTTTTTTTTTGGTAAGTGGAAAGAGAAATTATGTTTAATTTCAATGTATCCATAAAAGAGTACATGTAGTTTATACATGGGCTTGAATAGATGACAATCTTGGAAAATTAAATCGAAGATGCATCATCAAAATAATCAAAGGAAATATCTTAAATATCTTTAGAAGATACCTAAATATCTCCAACAATTGCCACAACTGCGAAGATCCCCTGTGAAAAAGTTCTCTAGTATTTGTTAATTAACTTCAAGCAACTTTTCAACCTCAAATTCGACAGGTGAAAGACAGTAATTGGCAGAGATATGCACAATTGGGAAGATGAGGCACAAGAACATAGTGCAGCTCCAAGGTTGGTGCCACGAGGGGGAACAACTTCTACTAGTCTACCAATACATGGTCAATGGTAGCCTTGATCGCTTTATTGGCAAGCTATCCCTCAACTGGGAGACTCGATATGAGATCCTGACTGGCGTGGCCTCAGCGTTACTTTACCTCCATGAAGAATGTGGGAACCCTGTGGTCCACCGGGATGTCAAGCCCAACAATGTCATGTTGGATGCCAACTACAATGCCTACTTAGGTGACTTTGGGCTCGCAAGGCTGATCCAAAGCGACGTCTCATTGACAACCATGCTCGCAGGCACCCCCGGGTACCTAGCCCCGGAGGTGGCATACTCAGGGAAGGCCACTTCAGAGTCAGATGTGTACAGCTTTGGGACAGTGGTCTTGGAGGTGGTGTGCGGGAAGAGGTCAAAGGAGATCATAGAAGAGAACAACTTGGTGGATTATGTGTGGAATCTCTACGGAGAAGGCTCGCTCCTAGAGTGTGTAGATAAGCAAATGGAAGGCCAATTTGATGAGGAACAAATGGAGAGGGCACTGATAGTGGGCCTTGCTTGCTTACACCCGTACTCTGCGTGCAGGCCGAGGATGCGAAAGGTGGTGCAAATTTTCCTAAACCTGGATGAGCCACTGATGGATTTGCCCAAGTCCCGGCCTAGCATGACCATTGTGCCGGTCTCATTTTCAAGCTTGACCACCGTTGGCTACTCCTCCACCTCTAGGACCAAGTCTCCATTCACTCGTTCACAGCTCAGTTCACCACAAGAGATAGAACTTAATCATGAACAGGGGATGCCAAGGTTGCGTTAATGGTCTTGAGAATTAAAGATTGTATCAAAAATTTCAAGCGAGAGTCATACATGAATAAGTTTTACTTTGTATTATGCTACGATGTAGTGCAGAATGGATACACTTTGAAGCTAGGTGTGCTATATTTACATTCCTCTATGAATATTACGTTCTCATTTGAAATCAAGTTGGAGTTGTTCAAGTCATGCTACCTCATTGTAGGAGTTACAAGGAGCATACGAAGAAAAAGACCCACTTAAATTAGGAACGATTTACATATGTCGATTCATATATTTATGAATTTCAATGCTCATGGCTCAATTCACCACCAAAGACAGAACCCGATCATGAACAGAGGATGTCAGGGTTGCATTAATGGTCTTGAGAATTAACGATTGTATCGGAAAATTCCACACGTTTAATACACGAGTCATACATGAATGAGTGTTATTTTGTATCATGCTACAAGGTAGTGCAGAATGGATACTCTTTAAAGTTAGTTGTACTATATTTACATTCCTCTATGAATATTATATTCTTACGTGAAATCGAGTTGGAGTGGGTTCAAGTCATGTCGCCTCATTGCAGGAGTTACATGGAGCATATGAAGAAGAAGACCCACTTAAATCGGGAACAATTTACATATGTCGATTCATATATTTATGAATTTCAAAACTCATGGCTAAGTTCACCACTAAAGACAAAACTTGATCATGAACAAGGGATGTTAGGGTTGCGTTAATGGTCTTGAGAATTAAAGATTGTATCAGAAAATTTCATGCAATTCATATCTAAGTCATACAGGAATGAGTTGTACTCTATATTATGCTATGATGTGGTGCAGAATGGGTACTCTATGAAGCTAGCTATGTTGTGTTTACATTCCTCTGTGAATATTAAGTTCTTATGTGAAATCGAGTTGGAGTGGTTCAAGTAATCCCGCCTCATTTTAGGAGTTACATGGAGCATACGAAGAAGAAGACCCACTTAAATCAGGAATGATTTACATATGTTGATTCATATTTTTATGAATTTCAAGCGTCAAATTAATCCAATGAAAGAAAAATAATGTGTAAAATGAAAGATAATTGTTTCATTCGCTCACTGCTCAATTCACCATAGGAGATGGAACTCGATCATGAATAGGGGATGCCAGGTTTGCGTTAATGGACTCGAGAATTAAAGATCGTATTGGAAAATTCAACACAGTTCACATTTGAGTCGTATAGGAATGAGTTTTGCTCTATATTATGCTACAATGTGGTGTAGAATGGATACTCTTTGAAGCTGGTTCTGCTATATTTACATTCCTATGTGAATATTACATTCTAAGTGAAATTGAGCTGTAGTGGTTCAAGTCATGCCGCCTCATTGAAGGAGTTACAGGGAGCATATGAAATGAAGACCCACTTAAATCAGGAACAATTTACGTATGTTGATTCATAAATTTATGAATTTTAATGCTCAAATTAATCTAATGAAAGAAAAATAACGTGTAAAATGAGAGAGAAGCGTTTTGGCGAGTGAGAACCAAAAAAAAAGGGCAAATTGACGTGCGTTTGCTGGGAGTCGAACTTGGGTCGATTGCTTGAAAGGCTATTATCCTAACCGTTGGACGTGTGTTATACATTTTATAAATATTTCGTTTCTCCCCTTTCCATAATGGCTACATGACTAACGAACCATTGGGCCAATTGGGCTCGAGCATCGTGGTTGAGATAAAAGCAGCAGCAAACATCTAACGAATGCAGTTGAGCATTTAGGGCCACACCCGTGCTGACTGACACATCACATAAATGAATTGGTCCGTCTTATCTCTTTTCACGACTACTTGTTGGCATTGTTAGCTTCTTCGAGTTCTCCCTTGGCTTGCTTTTATTTGGGGTCGTGATAGAACTTGTCGAATTATCCAACTCAACTATACAAGCTGTTGCAAGCTCTTCTCGTTCCTTCAATGCAACAGGCGCTTGAAAGTCCCATTCTTCTTCGCTTTCAATCTCCTTCTTACAAGAGGTGACGACATTTCCTTCTTCCTGCTTGTACCAACAAAATCTAGCAATATGTCCTACCTTGCCACAAACGTAGCACCGTTTGCTACGCCTTTTGTTGCTCTTGTCTTCATCGTCATTGTCGTCACGATCTTGACGAGCTCCCCCTGGCTGATAACCTTTCTTTTCGGGTTGCCTCCACCAATCTCCATGATTTTTCCATGGTTTGCCATCTCTTGCACTTGCTCTATTTCTATTTTGGCCCTTGAACCCTCTTTTATTATTAAAGAGGGCACTTTCATCCTCCTTAATTGAGACCTTAGGCATTTGTTTATCTAAGGCCTCTTGATTGGCCAATATATTTTCCAACTCAGTTAGAGTTGGCTCATTTGCCCATCCATAAGTGGCCGTAACAATACCGTTATACTCCGGCCTTAACCCATGAATTATTATTCTTCTCATTCTTGTCTCAGAGATGGCATTTTCAGGATCTAATTTTGAAATTTCTTCGCAAATAGATTTAACTTTAGAAAAATATTGACTCACCGTCATATTTTCTTGCGAGATTGAGAGGAGCTCGTTCTCCGGGCATTGTAACTTGGCATCGTTTGTCCTTGCAAACAGCGTCGCCAAGTTATCCCGAGGCCTCCTTCGGGGTCTTCGCACTCTTTATGTGTGGTAATAATTCATCATCAACAGTCACGGCAAGAACGTAAAGAGCCTTACCTGACTTGATGTTCCACTTTCTTAAATCACTATCATTTGTGGGTGGTGTGGTGTTGTTGCCGCCAACAATATCCCATAAATCTTGTCCAAGCAAATAATACCGCCAGGTACTCCATTATAATTAAAATCTTGAGATCCCATTCACCGACTCGAAAATCCACCATGGTGACTTGAACAATGCCCCGCACTATACCAAGAGGTCTCGGATTCTAATCCCGGATTGTAGGTCAAACTCGACGATCCACACTAACAATGGTCCCCAACCACTGCCGGGTGACAAGCGGCGAACACTCCTTTCGCAACCGCATATGTAGCTCTCCGACTCTACATTTGAATCAGGCATTGGAGGGCTTATTCAGTGGACAGGCCTTGGCTCGCACCTAACCCTATTACAGAGTGTGAGTTTTGACTCCAAAGATCAATTGGAGCATGCTCAATCCTGAATCATATCATGAACTTTATGTATCACCGACGTTCAGGAGAAGGATCACCGTATAGTAGTTGGCGAACCTCCTGTGATCTTGTTGGTGGTACAGCCAAGTTTAGGCCCATTATAAAGTGACTCAAACCGATGTACATGACAAAAATCTTCTGTTCGTTCTGCTGTTCACTCTCACTCAGTGGAAAAGCTTATACATGCACTCTCCAAAAATGATCGGGATGACAGAAGATGAGTTGAATCACAGTGAGATCGTATACAAGGTCGTTGATCAAGCTAAGGATATCTGTGATGCTGAGTAGCAATGCATGCTACTCCAGGGATCAAGCTCAAGATTACAAAAATAAAACCCTCGTTGTCTGGGTTTGCACTCTCAGGAAGATGGCCTTTGATCTGTTTCAACGCTCCGGAGAGCTTGATGGTTGAGAATGGTTTCTACTTACGGAGTAGCTGGCGAGTCATTCTCTCATCTGATATGGGATTAGCCTGTTATCGGAGTAGATCTCGATCGAGGATTTAAAGCTTTAACCCCTCATTCTACACTTCAAGTAATTCCATGGAAGCCATGAGAGTCCTCCTCTCTTTCTGAGTAAGTGCAGAGGCACAATGGAAGCTAAAAGCTGATAGTTAAGAATAATAATACGGAAAAAAGGAATATGGAAATTTATGCATACTTCAATGTGTATTAATGAAGACTATATCGGTCTATATTAGATAATTATTCTAAAATAGTATCTCAATCAACATATGCATAATCAAAGAGATATATACAATCTTGAGATATAAGGATAACTAACATAGAATATTATTAGAGAAAAATTCCTAATTATCTCTAACAACCCACTCAATTGTAAGCCATTGAGACATGGCAAATGAGGTGGCATCCAACCATTGTTCATGGTGAAACTTCCTGATCTAGCTAGTTTGAGAGCAGTAAGTTTGGTGGTGTTTTTGGCTTCTCGACACGCAAAAGGTAAGAATTGGAGGGGAAACAACAAGTGACCGATATAGTTAACAATAACTAAGTGATGTAACCTATATAGCTGGCATCATAACGTCAAGTGGCCTATATAGCAGGATTGAGAAAATAGTTATTTAGTGATGTGACCTATGCAGGTATATTGAAGGAAAAATCACTTCTATGAAAAAGGATCAGTTAGGCAACACAACCAATGTGATTCCGGTCAAAACACAACAATCATGAAATGCACTCAAGTAGATATTTTGTTAGATGAGACTTGTGCATATAGAGTGAAACTTGTTTAGCGGTAGGGATGGATTTATTTGGGTTGTAACTAAGGTTCTCAAGGTGCACACCATGCATTTAAGGTTTCCTCAATATTAGTAACTCTGGTACCAAGTCAAGAATAGTAAAGCGAAAAAGAGGAATGTTAAAATTTCTATGTACTTCAATATATGTTAATAAAGAATATATCGGTCTATTTATAAGTTTTATTAGATATGCACATTCAAAGGGAGATATACATGCAATATACATGCAATTTTGAGAGATACAAATAATCAATAAAAATATCATAATTATCTCTAACATATAAAATTATCTTAGAAAAATCCCTAATTCTTTCCAACGCTGTCATCTTTTTTAGCTGTAGGAGAAAGAGGGTCAATGGTGGTTTCCATGGAAACCATGCTGAGTCCTCTCTTTCTGAGTAAATGCACGAGCGACTATGGAAGCTGAAAGCTAATTAGCTGACGTCTTTTTTCAGCTGTGAAATTAAGAGGGTCGATGGAGGAACCGTGCGAGTCGTTGCCCACAGATCCGCCTGCTTTGTCCCCCAATGAACGGGTCGCTGGCTGTCCCCACCGGTCTCAATGCGCGGTGGGCGTTTCTTCTTGCTGTCTTCCACGAGCGCATCAAGTGTAAAGGTTATCTGAAACTGCAAGTTCGAGGAAGAAGGGAGGGGACAACGGAAGAGCCTGATTCCACTGCTCTGTCTTTTGTTTAATTTCCCGAGCTGATGCAGAAAAACCGGACAAGCCCTCCTCAGGCTCACACGAGTCTACGCATTTAGCATCGCCCCTTAAAAGTTTTACTGGCGGAGGCTTTTGTTTCAAGATGAAACCTCATGTTGTAATCTAGTCAGGTTTTATATATCGCATGAAATAGAAAAACTGTTCTTTCTTTAGGGAAATAATAGTCGGTCTGCACTCTTGATTATGTAAATAGATCCGACAATCAGGGACAATACATTGCACTATCAGTGTCAGCACAGTTGTAGGATTTGTGAGGAAATCTGGTTCGAGAATTTAAAGTTACCTATGTTGATCCAACCAATTATATGTGACCTGCTCTAAATCACGATGTGACTTGACCAGTTCAAGGAGTTTGTGAAGTATAGTCAGGTCTCTACCCTTGTGCCCCCATGTATTAACAAAAAACTTAAGGATATGCTTGTTTTGATGGAAATTAACCAGCAAATAACTTTCCCTCGTTTTCTTACCGTTTGGCACCTCATAAACATTGGTTATAAAAAAAAAAATAAAAATCTTGCCGACAAATGAAAAATTGTATTAGAGTTTGAGAAATCGGCTCATGTTTGTTTGCTAAAAATTGTCAATAGTAACTATCGACCGAGCAACATTGAATAACAAACTGCGTTAACAATATCGGAAGATACACTGCAATCCTTATACTTAATTGACAGACAATTCCAACCAACAAAGGAACATGAACTTGGCTTATTGATTCACTACAAAGTATGACCATAGTTTGTCAACAACATTAAACTGTTCACATCTAAATTTTATCAAACCATTTAAGTATTAATTGCATAAAAAATTAGGGATTATTCTCAGCCTCAAAACAAAATTTTTTAATTAAATTGTATATGATTATTAGGAGCATTTGTATTAGTAGAAATTTGATAAGTCCATATAGTTTGCATTTAAATTGGACCAACTGCCTATAAACTTAATTAAGTCATATAGTCTAAGCCCATGACAGAATAGAGAGAACGAAGAGAATATTTTATAGCCCAATCCCCTCTCGGCCACGCTCTCCTTGCTGCACCACCATTGCTCGCCAGACACTGCACCATTTTCTCTCAACCATGCTGCAGTCTCCTTCAAAGAAGCAATAGCCTCAAGACCAACCTTATTGCCTGTTGGAAAATATGTCTTCGAATTGGATAGAATAATCAAGTCAAACTTTGAGGTGTAATATCACTTTCTTTAAAAATTTATTTACCCCCATAATGTGGCTAATGGTTACAAATTTTCTCCAATATACAATAAAGTCTCAATTAAGATAGTAGATAGGAATTTTAGTATTTCTCTAGGGTCACTTTAAGAAACAATTAAAATGATGGTTGTAGTTTAGAAATACGACTCGAAACTGACTTGATTCTCACTCATACCAAAAAGTGGCATATGTATGGTCTTAAATAACATATGCAACTTTTCAAGAAAGATTACAAAGTGAACAAAGGCAACTATTCAGGAAAGATCATAAAGTGAACAGTTGCAACTCTCGTAAGATGTTTCAAATTGAACAAGTATAATTTCAAAGGTTATCTTGAAAATACACATGTAAAATTCAAAATAAAACAATTAAAAATAATAAATTTCTTAATAAAATAAATTTTGAATTTCATAATTTCTAAGAACATTGAATGAACAAATACAATCTTTCGACTAATAGGTTAACAAGATAATCATATGAAATAAAATTAAAAATAAAGATAAAGAGGTTAATGCTAATTAAATGGCGGGAGCGCAAGCGTGCCAAATGCAAAATACATCTAATAATCGCACACCCGCATGCTTGTAGGTTTAATCCACACTCCAACCTTGTTCTTTGAACACATTAGAAAAGGCTCTAACCCATTTCCTCTCAACTTTCATACGTGGGACAATGAAAGATACATTTTGTTTGTTTTACAAACAAACAAACAATACTACCTAGCCAAGACGCAACTTCCCTAGCAATTTGCCCGCCAGCTGCACCACATCCTGTTGATCGATCCACCACATCCTCTGCTGGGCCACGGCAAAGCAGACTTCCCGCGCCAACCTGCACCACGAGTCTGCACTACCTTGAGCTTGCATTGATGCATCTCCATCGTGATCACCTCAAACCAGCCGCGAACTTGCTTGACGACGAATCAACCAATTCCCATTGCTCTTGCCGTCGCCTACACCGTTGGCTAGTCACAAACCCTACACTTCCGCGACGCCTCCACCTGCTCGTCGAGCCACACCAGTAGCGCAAACCGAAGTTGCTGCCCTCGCGACGAAGCTGTTGTCCCTCACTACCGGTCTCTGCTATGAACACTGACATCTTGGCCCCATCGTGACTTGCCACCGAGAGCTCCATCTACAGACGCCCTGCCGCCGACCACTGTGAACCAACCGCCGACTCCCATTATCCACCGTCCTTGGTTTGTTTCAGAAACGAATATTCGAATTAGGTAATTATCCGGTCCAAATTTGAATTTGATATTTTATTGCCTAATTTGATATTATTGTGATCTAACTTGGTTATTTTGAGATTTTTAGGCATATCACATCCAAAAATTTCTGATTCCGAAGTGTGTGCAAGGACAATAATTCAATCTTTGGGCATTAAAATTGTGTTATGGATTGCATGAAATCAGTAATTCGATCTTTAGGCATCAAGATCGAGTTATCTGTCTATTTGTTTCCAATTTTGAGATTGGCGGATATATTTGATTAGTTTGAGCTTATCTCATTGCTTCTCTAATTTTCTTGATTTAAAGATTGCATTGCATGATCGATTACGATAGTTTTTTAGATAGGTTTGCATATTTAGATAATATCTATTAAGATAAGATGAGATTCCCAGTTAGAATAGGATTTAATTTAAATTATTTAATAATTTGAGTTAAATAATCCTTCACTTTAGATAGTTTCTTTTTATTATTTATTTATTTTAAATTTTAATAAAAAAATAAAAAAAAAAAATAAAGTAACATGTGCATGATTTAGTTGCATCAAACATGTATCCCTATTTGCTATGTCATATTGCCACGTTATGCCATGTCACATGCTATGTCATATGCCACACCATCTATACATGCCATGTCATCAATGTCGTTCATGTTGCCACATCATGATTATGTGTCATGTCATAAATGCCACGTCATTATCATATCATTGCCATATCACCATCCCTGCCATGTCATCTACACCATGTCTTTTAGTGATTGCACGTCATTTAATTTGTAATGCATCTCATAGTAGAATAATTTATATTAATTTTTTCCCTTTATTAGAAGTAGGCCATGTCACATGCAAAACCCAGATTAGAATTTCATATAATTATTCTTCATTAATAAAGAGGAAAATCAAAAAGAAAAAGAAAAAGAATTGATTAGAATTGTTAACTAGTTAGTAAAATCACGGTTAGGGTAGGTATAGAATATTAGTGCTTATACCTAGGAAATCAAGTAACCCGAGTTGTTTGAATTTTTGCTTCATTTCTAGAAATTTATCTATTCGATGCTTTGTTTATTGAGTGTTATTTTATTAGTTGTGTACCCGCATGATCATCTTTCATATATTAGTGGCTAGGTCACAAGTACTTTTTGAGAATATAGAAAAGATATTGAAAGGGCATAATTAATTCCAAAAATTCATTAAATCTCTAGTTTGTAAAAGTAAAATATGTTCCCATACTTCGCTTAGGTTTATAATTGACCCACCAATAATAAATTAATGGTGTCTCCTTAATAAATTAATTTGCATATTAAAATTGAACCGAAAGTTGAAATCGGTTTGAGCTTTGGAGAGTTCTAGCTGTGTAAACTTAGTAACCCATTAACTATCCCTTGGCTCACTGGAGAGAAGGTCGTGACTAGAAACCTCAAACTACAAGAGCAAGGGTAGACGTGCAAGGAAAACATGAAAATAAATTGATTAAAAGTAAACAAAAAATATCTTGAGTCAAGAAAAAAAAAATATTGTGCTTAATATAATTCTTGTTGGAGTCGGCTCTGATACTACTTATAACACCGGTCCTCCCGATTTTGTTCTTCTCGGGGTAGCCCATATTACCCAAAAAAAAATGTGTATGTACAGTTAGAGGGTCCATTGTCTTATAAGGCAACTCAGACCTCCCTCCCTAAGAGATGTGAGACAAGAGAGGAATCCATTCCTTGTGCACTTCCAGAGACCAAGGCACGGACGCACTGCCATCTCTCCTCCCCGCACACCACCACTCAGGCCGTCACACTCTCCTTGCTCGCGTATGGCCGAGGCAATCTTAATCTGTTCCTCTATACTATCTTGGGTCTAGGTCGTCACACTAGAAATCAATATCTTAAACCAAACGAATAACATTTGCGACATAGCCCATCATCCATTTCATATCCATTCTCAAATCCTCATAAACATTTTTATAAATCAATCGCAAAGCAATTTCATATATATTTCTCCACTTACTTTGTATAATACACTTTTCAAACATTCACAATCAACCAAAGAGTAGCAATTGTTCGATTTGACTTTTATGCAATAAAAATGCTCTTCTTGATTCAATATATATACATATATACTTCAAGACATGATTTTATAAAACCAAAGAAGATATAATACCACTTACTTCGTCATCTATGACCAAACGACAAACGATACTCATATCGTCGAACTTAAGGCCTGTCGCGACTAAATTTTTGACTCAGGGTTTAGCTAATGGATTGTTAAGCGGGTTTTCTCAAGCCCATACTAATTCATGACTTATGTTTAGATTCTTAACATATATATAGATTTTATCTAGGAATCGTCATTAATCTATTTTTTTTTTTGTAAGTCGATTAAAAACCCAAGTAAAGTAACGGGAGTTTTATTTTACCCTTACGAACAAGGACTATGAGTATAAGGACTTGGTTACACTAGATTTTTCTAATATCCTTTCGGTACCATTTTTTTTATTTTAAAAAATGCTTTTGCAAGTATCTTAAATTGATTTTAAATCTATTTCCCTAACATGTGAGGCGATCATGCAGGTGCATAAACCACCAATTTAACACCTAGATAAACAATGAATAAATTGCAAAAACTTACCTCAAAGTAACGAAAGCATCTACAATGTTAAATTAAAATTCACATCAACAACCCTAAATATGATTTCTAATAAACACTCAATTTCTTTTTTTTTTCTTTTTACTTAGTTAATGACAATCATGCAATATGTAATACAATACTAACTAAATGACTTAATTCTAATGACATGCAATTTCTAATTGAGTGGATCTAGCAACAACCACTAAATGGCATGCATTTCATGAATCTAATCCCAATGACATGTATAAGACATTTTTTTTTCTTTTTTTTCTTAAAAAGAATGCAAGTCATCCTAGAAAATAAAACTAATTTATTCTAAGACAGTTTTTGTATTTTTCATGAAATTCGGAATTAGATAAAATGTGAAAATTATCTAATTAGATTAATGTTCTATTGAATTTGTATTAGGAATTAGGTTGAACCAAATCCTAATTTAAACTAAAATATTATCTTAACCCAAATAATCCTAAAATGCAATCTATCTAATATCTAAACTTATAATAAATTAAGAAAATTATTATCTAGAATTAAATTAAGTGCAATTTTACCTAATATGCAATGACGTACAAAAAGATGCCCTAACTCTACGTGTTTTTATTTTTTTGGTTTTCTTTCTTTTTTTAATTTCGAAAATAATAATTGCCAAATAATTAAACATGCAATCCAAAAAAAAAAAAAAGCTAGCAACCTAAATTAAACATGCAAACCCTAAAACTACATTTTAAAAAAAAATAAGAAAACTAATTTAAGTAACATCACAACAAATCAAGCAATATTGATATTCAAATTGGCGAGTCATATCTCATGCGTGAGATCGAGGTTTGCTAATTTTACATAAGTCACAAATTGAATCTCAAACGAGAGATTGAATTGGCGATTTTTCAAGCGATTGCGATTGGATTTCAGGCATGAAAATCGGACTGTCAATCTCAAATTTCAGAACAATTTTATGTCGAGCATCTCACCCTCACATTAAGGAATAATTATACTAAAAAAGAACAATTAAAGTAAAATAAAAAAAATAAAATAAGATAAATAAATAAAAGAAAAAAACTACCTAAATTGATTTTTTTTCCTTTTTGTTTTTCTTTTCTTGCTTTCTTCACCCACGGGTGAGCAGCTTCGGTTGATCACCGGGGTTGGGTCGCCGGCGTTCAGAGCTCCGGCAAAGAACGGCAACGGGCAGATCGGCGGCGAGCGGTGGCATCGTGAGGAGCAGCAGCGGGCAGCCTCGCTTGGGCTCGGGCAGAGAGCGAAGCAGCTAGAGGCGTCGGATCGCTGGCAGGTCGCCGGCCAGAGTAACACCGGCGGAGAGCTGCAAGCAGAGACAAGACAGGGACAACAGCAGCGTCGTCGGAGCGGAAGGGCTGCGATCCGGTTCGGGTCAGGCTCCGGGGGAGGTGCAGCGACGACCGGCACGGGGAAGAGGCAGCAGGAGGGTCGCGGGCGGACCAGCAATGACTGGCGAGAGCTGCTGGACGCCGGAGCATAAGCGAGCTACTGGTGGCAGTGAGAAGCTCGGCTGCTGGCGTCGTTGACGCTCGGGCAGAGGTGGAGGCAGCAGCGACTGGTTCGGGGCCTGCTGGCGTCGGGGAACAGCGGCGTCGAGCAGAAACGGTGGCAGCTGCGGAGGCGAGCGGCACTCAGTGATGGGCGGCAGGCGCGGCGACGAGTGGGCGCGGCAGCAGCAGGCGTCGGCGAGGCAGAAGCAGCGGGTGGAGACGTCGGGTCGTCGGGAGCGGCAGAGGCTTCGCGAGCGTCGCAGACGGGCTGAGGGCGAAATCGGCGAGGGTTTCGACTGCCGGCGGCTCGGGCAACAACAAGCGAGCAGGAGGAAGCGCCGGGGGGACGCGGTGGGCGCTGGGTTGAGCAGATCGCGCACAGGGCAGGGGCAGCAGTGGCGTCACGGGCGAATCTCGAGCGGCGGAGACCGGCGAGGGGGTTCGACAGGCGTTGGTGGCGCGCGGCGGCCGGCACAGCCGAAGCCTAGCTGCTGATGCGCGGCGAGGGGATCGGGCAGCAAAGGGGACGCCGGCAGAGGACCCAACGAAGGAGAAGAACAGTCGTCTCTTTTTTCCTTTTTTTTCTCTCCTGTTCCTGGCCGAACGTCCCTTCTCCCTGCTGTCTTACTGTTGCTGCTTTCTTTTACTTTTTGACCTTTTCTCTTCTTTTTCTTTCGACGAAGAGAAACCCTAGAAAAGGTCCCTTCGACGTGAAAACTAAAAACCTTGGCCGTGTATTTTTATCGTGTGACCTGCCCTTTAAATCCCACGCGAATTAACTTATTTATAAGTCATAAATTAGGATTTCTTTAATCTTTTCAAATTGGTATCCATAAAAATTCTTTTTTCCAAATGCAATATTCATTTTGCCGAACACAATATTCGTTTTTCACTTGCCCTATCCAAAAAAATTCCATGATATCTCGAAAATTTCAAATTTCTATTTTCACGAGATAATTTTCAATTTTCATAAAAACAAACTTGGATCAATTCGCTCACTCCGTGGACTTAGTCCGACTTGTTAAGTTAAAGTTCAAAACCACTAATTTGAACCCATCCACCACCGGTCCAATAAATGCAGAAAATGTAAATTAAAAATAAATGCACATAAATTTATATGCTATGCAATTAATATTATTTTTTAAGGATAAAATTAACCCCTAATTTTTTAATGCGAGAAATGATTAAAGGAGCCGCCAAAATTTAGGTGTCAATAAGGCCTTATCAAATAACTGAGAAAAATGTTAAAATATAATAAAACTCTATCTCAACTACGAAACAACTAAACTATACCTTAACTCTAACAAAAGAACTTCTTCTATGCGCTAACAAATCGCATAACCAAAACGATTGTTCAAGCCATTCGTGACGTGGAGTTTAAGTGCAAAACTTAGTTACGTAATAACTTCCTCCTCCGAACCCCGTTTCGAACATACCTATAGTCAATGGAGAGCCCTTGACACATATTACAAGAATCTCAATTTGACTGTCCCAAAATCAAGTCGAAAAATGACAAAATATGGGCTTAAAGTTGCTGGACGCGTACTGTTCATTACACGCGGGAAACTTTGAAATTTTATTTCGGACAAACCATAAACTCAAATCACGATCCGTAAAATCCGACGGCTCCACAACACCCTAAACTACCATTCCTACAAAAATACGCGGCTCAACGACTTTAAAATTGGACTTCACCGCTCGATTTTCCAAAAATTCCGAATTTGAACCCTAAACTCATAAATTACTTCAATTAGATGAACGAGAAGCCTAATCTCTTAGTGGGTGTTGCGTTATGGAGTCGAGTCGGATTGGCAAGGCGTCCGAGGCGTGCACATGCCAAAACTCATTTCCTTTCTTTCCCTTCTTCTTCTTCTTCTTCTTCTTCTTCTTTTCTTTATTCTTCTTCTTTTTTTTTTTTTCTGGTCGAGAGACCTCTCAGCTTCTATTTAGCCGAGCCCTCTTCCCTCTCCTTTTTGCTTTATTGACTTTTCAACTTCTTTTTCTTTTTCTTCTTTTGGGGCCACTAGCCAAATATTACACTATCAATTGACAGATGGAACTATTCGCCTCAAGTCCACTTAACTCTATTGGCTTCTCAAAATCAAAAATAGTGTTTAACTATCCACTATATTCACAATCAAAATAACATTACATTTGTTGGTTAGCATTTACTCAAATGGTGTTTTACTTTTGTAGACACTCAATACGCTCAATTTCTCAGTCAATACTCACTGTTGGTCTTGATCTTATTTGGCCAATAACTTTGTTTTTATGATTACTACTAGACTAAAAGAGCTTCCTATTTGTAGGGGAAATTACAAAAAAAATAAATAATAAAAGCCCTAAACCTATTGCTTTTGTTTTAATTTATTCCTAAACGTTTTAATTTAGCCAATTGAGTCTTAAACCTCAAAACAATTTATTAATGTAGTCCATTCAATCAATTTTAGTCAAAAATCACTTATGTGGATATTAGTCATTTTACGTGACATCACTTAGGTTGCTATGGACAATTTTTACAATTTAAAAAAAAAAATGAACTTTTTAAATTATTTTTTTCTTTTCGTTTTCTTCTCATCTTTTTTCTCCTTTGTTGCAGCAGGCAAGGGCTGACTTATGACCAGCAAGGGCGGCCCTCGCTTAATCAGGCAAGGGTGACCCTTGCCAAGTCCTCATCGCCCATCGCCTATGGCGAATCTTCAACTATTACTTGAAAATCATTTTCTAAAATCCCCTTTCGTCTCCATCACATCCGTGCCCATCCCAATAGTGACAAAAACTTCAAACCTGTGCAGTCGTTAATCGGTGAGACGCGTTCTCTCCTCGCTTGCCGCTACTTCCAAACCCACAATTGGAAGTCTCCATGTCTTGCTCGCCGAGGATATGCTTTTGGAAAGTCAGCTTATTCCCGTCGCAAGTTCGATCCTCGGAACATTCCAATCTCTACCGAGAAGTATATATATAATCCCACGATGATTAGAAGAGAACTAAAGAAAACCCTAAATATGCCAAACGCCGTAGAGTCAAACCTCGAAACAATACATGCACGAACGTACGAAGTCATGATAAGGTTTGGTGCGAAGGCGTTATCGGATGAGCTGTTTTTTATTTTTATTTATTTTGTTTTTTCCCAAGCGATTTGCAAAAGGGACAGAACTGGCTATTCGAAAATCTGGGCACCAACTTAATTTAAGGGAGAGTCAGAGTTTAATTAACTGCATTTATTTCGCGAAAAAAATAATCTAAAAAATATTTTTAAAAAATTTATTACTTGTACTACTTAAAATAATTACTTAATAAAATACGTTACAGCAATTCATATTTGAAAATTTTTATGGACATTGAAATTTTTTTTGTTTATTTATTTTTACAAGTGATATAAGTTTTTTTATATCTCGGAAACCCAAAATGATTGACAATGCGGGAACACTCGGGACGACGCTAGTGAATGAGCCACTATCCCGACGTCACGCTTAACTCATTAAGCAACTCCACCAGCTCTCTTGCGTTAAAAGGGCTTTGAACCTCTCACCTTTCTCGCAAAAGATCATAGAGGCCTACCCAGCGGAGCCATCACAGTCGGTGGTACAAGTGATATAAATATTCATTTCCATTAAAATGTTATGCAAATCATTCATTGTCCAAGAAATATGGCTCGGCCAACAAAGAAGTTAATGTCCAACTATATTTTCTATCACGTATCATTAGAAGAGTAAAACAAATATTGCCTTTTGTTGGTGCAGCTGGATAATTGGGTGCTATGCAGAGTGCGACAAAAAACGAAGGTACCTAAAAAGAACGTTCAAAACCAAGATAGACAATCACCTGAAGCACAAAGGTAGACAATCACCTGAAGCACAAAGGTACTTACTAAAGACTGAGGCAGCACAACCTACACGCACATACTTCAATCCTCATATGAGCATGGATCATCTGTTCAAAGATTGCCAACTTATAGCATACCTGCTGGCTGGGAAAGCTCCACCCGCCATGGAAGCCCTCTCTAATATAAGTGTTGAAGGCAGTAGGAATGGTAACAGTATAAACTCAGTTTATTATGAAAGTTCTGATAATATAGATTCTCCAAGTACTGTGTATCCAACAAGCAATTGTGTCAACACATTAAAAGGAAAGCTTTTGAGGAGAATGAGCATAACATTTGCACTACGGACAGCAGGAAGCAAAACAAAAATGGAAGCAACAGGGATTTGATTGGCAACGCTGGAGCTGGTGATGATGCAAATGGGTACAGCCACATCCAGTATCAGGAGAACATCTTCAACATGATTCCACCAAATTCCATGATTGACTTCCAGGAACTTAATGATTTGGCATATATTAGACACTTGCAAGAATGAAGCACATAATGAACAAGGAGGGCATGACTTTCTGAAGGTGGTCATTTAGGGGCAAATTCAGGGTGTACAGCATAAGTTGTAGACAAAGCATGCAGAAACAATATTAGCAGTTTTACATTTGCATGTGATATATATTTCTGTGATTATTAAAATTGTATTGTGAAACTGGAAGTGGATATATATGCCATGTAAGCTCACTATGTATGTTACCCAATAAAATGGTAATCAAAGTTTGAAATATATTTTTCTGGCACATCTAGACCATTAATGAATTTTTGTTGACAGTATGATACTTACTCGATAACCGATCGAATGAAGAAATATTATGATTTTTTGTACATTCACATCCAATTATGAATTCTGTAGGCTCAAAATTAATTTCTTTTTATATTGGACACGCTTAATAAGTGGCACCAAGCACTCGTTAGCGTCATGCCACATGACAATATTTAACTGCATGTCTAAACTGCCCGAGGCACGTGCTTGTCACGTTGCGGACTAGGCCGGCAGATGCAACGCATGCATTCCAACCTCTGTCTTCCTCTGAATTGGATTATGCAAATATTTTCATTTTTTTTTTTTTTTGTGGTGCAGTGTGATTAAACAATTGTGGTGGTTTTCTCTATATTTTCCGATGGCACAACCATAAATATATAAACAATGCCGGTAATTGAATTTCAAATTTACAAATTGTTGGTTCTTTCGGAATTACTCATCTAGGATTATTTTTATAACCAAAACATGACAGTTGGGCTGAACAAATCGAATCACATATACCCAAACTTCTTAGAAAGTTTAAGTGACTCGAAATCAGCCTTTCTCACGCCATTGGAAGTTCAATATCGATGAAATTTAAGTAAAACGTAATTGACGGTGCAGGACATCATATTCATTCATGACTGTAAAAGCGCGTCAGCCCCAATTTCAAGTTTTGGATATTACTGATCGTACAAAGCTACTCGACGAGTCAAGAACCGCGTCGATCGTTAGTCACGACTCCCTAAATTCCTGGCTCCCTAAATTCTTGACTCTCTAATGTTTTGTTCTTTCTTTATTTAAAAATGGCTTTTGAGAGAGGACCAAAATAGGGTGAAACCGGGAACTGCCCAAACAGGTAACTAAGGACAAAAAAAAAAAAAAAAAAGGGAAAAATAAAAGCCACCGGAGGTGGGAAACCTTTGTACGTACATCGAAGCTCAGCTCAGAACCTTAAAAAAAAAAAATCCCCCTGTTCCTGTTCCTGTTCTTCTCTCTCTGTCCGACAGCCATCTTCTTCTTCTTCTTCTTCCCCCAAACCCCCTCCACTCGCCTTGCGAATCCTCCACTCCCTCCTCATCCAGCGCGCATCCCCTGCTTATCCTGCGCGCATTCTCCTCCGCCGTCCTCCTCCGCCGTCCCGCCGCCGCCGCCGCCGCCGCATACGCCGGAGGAGACAATGGGGAAGGGAGGGTCGCTGAGCGAGGGGGTGGTGCGGAAGATCGTGCTGTCCTACACCTATGTCGCCGTCTGGATCTTCCTCTCCTTCACCGTCATCGTGTACAACAAGTACATCCTCGACCGGAAGCTCTACAACTGGCCGTTCCCCATCTCCCTCACCCTCCTCCACATGTCCTTCTGCTCCGCCCTCGCCTTCCTCCTCGTCAACGTCTTCCGGGTCGTCGAGCCCATCGCCATGTCCCGGGAGCTCTACCTCTCCTCCGTCGTCCCCATCGGCGCCCTCTACGCCCTCTCCCTCTGGCTCTCCAACTCGGCCTACATCTACCTCTCCGTCTCCTTCATCCAGATGCTCAAGGCCCTCATGCCCGTCGCCGTCTACTCCATCGGCGTCCTCCTCAAGCGGGACCCCTTCAAGTCCCAGACCATGCTGAACATGGTGTCGATCTCCCTCGGCGTCGCCGTCGCCGCGTACGGCGAGGCCAAGTTCGACGCCTGGGGCGTCGCCCTCCAGCTCGGCGCCGTCGCCTTCGAGGCCACGCGCCTGGTCCTGATCCAGATCCTCCTCACCTCCAAGGGGATCCAGCTCAACCCCATCACGTCGCTCTACTACGTCGCCCCCTGCTGCCTCGTCTTCCTGCTCGTGCCGTGGGTCTTCGTCGAGTACCCGGTGCTCGCGGAGGCCTCCAGCTTCCGCCCCGACCTCGTCGTCTTCGGGACCAACTCGCTCTGCGCCTTCGCGCTCAACCTGGCCGTGTTCCTGCTCGTCGGGAAGACCTCGGCGCTGACGATGAACGTGGCCGGCGTGGTGAAGGACTGGCTGCTGATCGCCTTCTCGTGGTCGGTGATCAAGGACACGGTGACCCCCGTGAACCTGTTCGGGTACGGGCTCGCCTTCCTGGGCGTGGCGTACTACAACCACTCGAAGCTGCAGGGGCTCAAGGCGAAGGAGGCGCAGAAGAAGGCAGCGCAGGCAGGCGATGGGGAGGCCAGTAAGCTGCTGGAGCAGAGGGAAGGAGAAGGACCGATGGGAGAGAAGAGGGATCCTCAAGCCTGAGGATGATTCCTTGAATGTATGATGCCCGAGAAAGCGAAATCAGGAAATTGGTTCGATGGCCACTCGAACAACGAAAATGGATTACTTCTGGGCAATGCGGTTGAGTATTGAGTGCATGCAAGATCTAATTTGGGGGGTTGATTTCTCTCTCAAGGTGCTCTTTGGGTGAATTCTTGTTGATTATGCAGTGTCTGCAAATGCATTCTTCCAGTTTCTTGCTCTGCTTCACTTGCTGGTTATGAGGTTTATTTCTTTTATTAGTGTGCTCAATAGCCTTATTTACTAGAGGTGAAGAATCTCTTATTGTTAGTCAATGTCCTCTGTTGCTGCAAATTTTGGTTCCTTCTTTTGTATCCTAAACCTCCTTGTCACTTATGGAGATTTACTCCTGATTTTGCCCTTGAATAATCTCATGTGCCCTGTCCTGTGAAGGCCTTCTTTTGTTGTCACTACTTCATGTGGACACTCAAAGCATGCTGTCACATTGATTAAACATGGTGCCTCGGCTCTTTTAATTTTGAACACTAACAAAACACTTGGTCTGCTCAGCAATATGTCTGATGACTTGGTGGGCGATGAGTTCCTGATTTTTTTGACGAGGGATTATCTTCCAATTGCTTTACAAGCCATGAGACCCTGTCTTTCTCTTGACTGAAATGCGTGTGTATTGTGAAATTGGAAGTCACAAAGGGCTATAATAGAGGACTTGAGGACCGACAGAATTAATGGTTGAAGCCAGTGAGAACGCTCAGCACCGCACTTGTGGTTGTTTACATCTTCCCTTGCGAGGGTCGCTTTGATACTCTCTGTTGCTCTCGGGAGTACACGTTCGTTTTTAATTGCATAGGAAAGTGAAGTTCACCTGTCTTCTATGGGTACGACCTGGGCGCTTTTTCGGAGACAGCCTCTTAAATTGTGTCAGTGAGGTTAGAGAAGCGCTCTCTCTGATTGAGTTTCGGGTACCATTTGTGACTAATGCAAGAGAAAAAGGCTCCCACCTAAAATAGGAACTGTATGGGCAAATGCAGACGCGTTCAATAGGACAATTTTCAGTAAATAAAGAAGATTATGCAGACATTCTTGTCCCTGCTCCACCGCAAGGGGGATTATTTGTCTTAATCTGTGTCTTATCATGGCACCGTTCGAATACATGAAGAGCAAATGCGGAGTTTGATCGTTTTATCTCGATCTATGTAAGAAACAATGTCTTAGCCCTGTGAAACTCCCAGGAAGTTCGTGATTGAGTCAGTGAGGTTAAGGAAGCGCTCTCTGATTGAGTTTCGGGTACCATTTGTGACTAATGCAAGAGAAAAAGGCTCCCACCTAAGATAGGAACTGTATGGGCAAATGCAGACGCGTTCAATAGGACAATTTTCGGTAAATAAAGATTATGCAGACATTCTTGTCCCTGCTCCACCGCAAGGGGATTATTTGTCTTAATCTGTGTCTTATCATGGCACCGTTCGAATGCATGAAGAGCAAATGCGGAGTTTGATAGTTTTATCTCGATCAACAATGTCTTAGCCCTGTGAAACTCCCAGGAAGTTCGTGCGTTCAAAAGGCTAAAAAGCATCTTCCCGTGGTCATACACCGCAAGAAGCTTCTTCCGTCAGAGGTTTCCCATGTGGAGTTACGATCTAGATAGAACCATCCAACCATCCACGAGAATAGCATGCTGCATTCTGTCCCCTTCGTTCTTGGCCCGACCTTGCAAAGCTGTGCATTCTGTCCTCTTCATTCTTGGCCTGACCTTGCGAATTTGCAGAGAGCTAAAGGAAATTACCCTGATAAGAAACATGCTGTGGATCCCCACAGCACAACTGATCTCAAGCGAGCTGTTACCATTAGACCCGTAGCTCTGTCCTTGGATCTCGGTCTGAGTGGCAAAGCTTAATTACATTGTAACAACGATGGTCCATGTGATGAACCAATTTATTCTTCTCGACAAGAGCAAGGACAGACCACAATTTGTATTCCCTTACCCACCTAGTGTATTGGCAGCCCATCTCCCCCTTAATTCTCAAAAGCTCATCGTATGCCTTCAGATTTTGAAGATGAAGTTTTTCAGCTCTGGGGACATCTTAATTTCCATGAGTTCTGCAGATCCTGCTCACCCAGCCCTGACTCAATCAGGCCATCTTTACTATTTTTATGGTGTATTACATTGTTATTCCCATCCGGTGCCCTGCCCAGAGTGTAAAAGACATTGCTTCTCCCAGACGGCACTCAGCATAGCGTTGTCATAATAATCGTTAGAGCAACAGTGCACTCAAGATGAAAAACCAGGCTGCCAATTCCTGTTTCTCAGTTCACAAATCTCGCAAGGATCCTCAAGAGAAGATATGTGGAGGTGGCCTTAGCAAGATTCTCCAGGTTTATCCAACACTTAGTAGTTAGTATACAAGATAAAAGCATATAGCACCTTATCAAGACACAGGTTCCTGCCAAAAATGAATGTTTCATGAAGGTCTCTGGTGAGAAAGAAAGCCAGCTCCAACCCATCTTAGCTCCAATCCATGTTTTTCTGCATTCAAACAAGGAGATCACCACAATTATACTGGTTGGACTATCATAGACGCTATGATTCCCAATTGAGGTATCTGGCTAAGAATTTCCGAGTGAAGAACTTTTGTGCTTTGCAAACGGCATTCTCTCTCTACAAGTAAAGCATTTGAGTGGAGCTAAAACATTTGATCCCAAGCAATGAAACGTGATGTTTCACTTGATGTGAGTCCCACAATGCAGGGACATTTCACCAAAAGTCTCCACACGAGCACATGCCATCCTTGAAATGGTGAAATCTATTCCTGTCCCTCACAACTATCTCTCGATCATAAATTTTGGAGATGAACTTGGTAGCAGAGTGACAATCCTCACAAACTCGCAAGTTCTTCACTATGCGGATAGAGGTTCCAGGTGGTGTCCTGAGAAGAGCAAATGCAATTGCCAATTTTTCGCTGTGCCTATTCAAAGCATCTTCCTTATCCTCTTCATTAATATCAAGGAGCACTTCTGACGTAGAAGGAAGGTATCCAGCCTTCTTTATCTCCCTCCCCATCTCATCCAACATCTCATAGATTTCCTTATACTGATCATGTGACTTGTCACCAGCAACAAATTCATAAATCTCATTCTCTAGTTCAATCAAGGTACTTCCAGGAATCTTTCTCATCCCCTTGGTGTCCATAACCTCTCTGATCTTGGTCTTCTTTTCCCAATGCGACATTTTGGCGTATATATTCGAGAGCAAAACATAATTTGACTCGTGCATGGGTTCTTTTCCGATTAACCTTTTGGTGATGTCCTCCCCAAGCTTGAGCTCACCATGTGCACGGCAAGCATTAATTAGGGTTCGCCAAATAACTGGGTTTGGTTCGAGGGGCATTTTCTCAACAAACTCTATGGCCTTTTGGATGAGACCGGCCCGACAGAGCAGATCTACCAGGCAACCATAGTGCTCTATCTTAGGTTTAATGCCAAATCTCTTCATCATCAAGCTGAAATAATCTCTGCCCTTCTCAACCAAGCCAGAGTGACTACATGCCGAAAGCAACCCAATGAAGGCAACATCGTCCGGTACCACCCCAGCTGCCATCATCTCATCAAAAAGAGAAACAGCCTCCACGCCACGGCCATGTACTGCAAGACCGCCAATGACAGAAGTCCACGAGACAATTGTTTTGTTACTCATGCTTCTAAACAACCTTAATGCACTATCCACATCACCGCACTTGGCGAACATGTCGATAAGAGCATTGCACAGCTCCACGGTCTTTCGAACATTTTCTCTCACAACATAGGACTCAACCCACCTCCCCAGCTCAAGGGCACCTAAATCCGCACAAGCCGACAACACCAAAACCATAGTAATCTCGTCAGGCTTGACCCCGGCAATCTGCATCTTCCTAAATAAGGCGATGGCATCCCCCGATTCACCCAAACGTACATACCCACCGATCATGGCACTCCACGAAACAGAGTCCAGCTTCGTCATTCCATCGAACACCTTCCTCGCAAACTCGATCCCCCCTCCTCCACCACAACAGCTGTACATGTGGACCATCGTGTTCTGCACATGAACATCTTCATCAAACCCGAACTTGACCACCGAGCAGTGAACCGCCCGGCCCAACCTCAAGTCCCCGATGCCGGCACAGGCCTTAAGCACAAACGGATACGTGAACTTGTTCGGCGAAATGCCAGACCGAAGCATGAGACGGTAAAAAGCCAAGGCCTCCGGGCGTTTGCTCTGGGCACAGGCCCGGACGACGGTGTTGAAAAGGAAGGCGTCGTAGAGGCGAGCGTCGGCGTCGGGCGCGAAGACGAAGGAGCAGGCGAGGTCGACGGCGTCGAGATCCGAAGACGCGGAGGCGAACTTGGTGAGGACGAGCGGGTTGTTGCCGAGGCCCGATTTGATGATGCAGGCGTGGGCCTGGGCGATCTTCGGGACGGCGTCGCAGAGTCCGAGGGAAGCTAGGCAGCTCTGCTCCGCCGCCCGCCCGTTCGCGACGGGGGTGATGCCGCCGCCGCCGTACGTCGAGAGGCAGGTGAATCTGCGTGCGAGCTTGCTGGCTTTGATGGCGGGTGAGGGTTGCATCTGAACAGTCGGTTTGGACTCGGAATGCCGCTGCGCGCTTACCAGAATCTTGAATTTTTGTGATCGTTTGAAACGACAGCATCGGAAAGATGGACAATTGCCAAAAGTTGTGCATCAGGCTTTGCTAAAAGTTGTCTACCCTACTCACTAAAGTATGTTGGGCGAGAAATTCCGAAATAAAATAATATCATTTTTCTAAATTTTAATCATAAAAATTTAGAAAAGTGATATTACAAATGTCAAAAGTTTTGTACAATATCCTTTTAAAACTAAAACATTTTCTGAGATTATTTAAGGCCCATTTTTTCTATCACTTAAATATCCATTATAGTCTACGTTACCGAAAATTTGATGTTATCATATTTTATTAATTTATCAATCCTACGTTGCTCGCTGGCGTACTTTGTTAGTATATAAACCCTAGATGACGTCACGCATATAAGTTGATGAGTAATTATATGAGTGCCAAAAATTATAGGTGTGAATCTTTTGAGTGCCAATTATTGTTAAAGTGCTAGTCATTATTAAAAAAATAATCACTTCAATAATAATCATTGTTAAAAAATGATGTGTCAATCTCAATTACAAAGTGGTCATTGTGCGACGTTGTTTTGAACGTCCACATGGATTACTTTAAAAAAGTGTGCCAAGTCATATTAAAATTTTAATTATAAATGCTAAGTAATTAATTTGGCCGAAATTTTTTGTCGAAGGCACTTTTGTGTTTGGTTCGGCATTTCCAAATGGCTTTCAAGCCCGAATGTTAAAATTATTTACCAAACACAATTACATTTTTCCAAGTAACTTTGAGCTTTCGGCATTTGCATTGGATTCAAAGCCCCCTTGAAAAATCTTTGAACCAAACACAGAAATAATAGTTTTTTCTTTGATTTAGACTTTATTCGTTTTACGGAAAATGACTTTTAGGAAAAAAATTTTCCAAAATTTCCAGTGTTCGTTTTACAAAAATGAATCAATCAAGGAAAATATTTTCCATCATTAAAAAAACAACATTTAAAAGTGAGGAAAATGTTTCCACTTTTCAAAAGTGGAAAACAATTTCCATAATTTCTTCCACCTTACTTCTTTTCACCAACACATTTTCATTTTATTCTTATGCTTTCTTTTTATTTTTTTATTTTTTAAAAAATCAAGTTTTTTTTTTTTTTTCTTTCTTTCCCTTTCATCTTCTTCCTTGGCCTTGGTCGATCACCGGTCACAACGGTGGCCGGCAATTGGTCTTGAGGCAACTCGAGCCTCACCCCAAGCCGGCGAGGCTCCGCGTAGCCCAACTTGGGGAAGCCGAGCTCGCCTAAGCTCGGCGAGCTTAGGCCTCGCTAGATTGGGCGAGGCGGAGCATTGCTGGCTTGGGGCGGAGCTTGGGCCTCGCTTGAGCTCGCCAAAGGTTCACCGGGCTCGGTGAGCCGCGAACTTGTTGAATTTGGTGGTGGAGCTTGAGCTCCCGATCCGAGCGAGCCTAAGCTCCGCCGCTAGATCCCGTGAGCTCAAGCGAGATCGGCCGAGTCTCGAGCTTCTTGGATCGCGACCGCATCTTGTTTGGCCGCCGGGCAACCGGCCATTGTCGGGCCTGTGGCGGCAAAGGAGGGAGGAGGAGGAAGGAGGAGGAAGGAGGAAGGAAAAGAAAAAGGAAAAAGAAAGAAAAAATAATAAATAATAAAATTTTTGATTTTTAAAAATACAAATAATTAAATATTCATTTTTAAAAATATATAAAAATAAAAATAATTTTTTGGTCAATTAAACATATTAAAATTCAATTTTTTTTTATAATTTTTCCCAAACAATTAAATAAGCTAATGAACGGTGGAAAATATTTTCCACTCAAAGTTAGGTTTCGGCCGAATACCGGAAAATATAATCATTTTTAAAAAAAAAAAATGACTTCTAGAAAATATTTTTCGAAAATGTGATATTTTTCGTGAAACGAATGGACTCTTAGTCTCCTACTTTTTAAATTTTTTTTTTCCAACTTTTGATATTCTTCTTTTAATCAACTGCTTTGTCTGGAGTTACTTTAGAGAGTATTCTTTGAATATGGCACGATTTCTTAGTGAATGGTTTTTCAGATTGGGATTTGTATTGATAGAAGTCATCATTTTGAAAATCGTCAGAAATTCAGCGGGCGGTGAAATACAAGAATTGTAAGAGTTCCCACCAAATTGGTAGCAGATGTCGAACCGTGAAAGTACGGCATGTTTTCTACAAGAACGACGATACATCCAGGCAATAGGAACAAAGTCAGCAACTTGGCAGCACGAAGCATTGATCTTCATGACATGCTGAGTGTGGATTGGGACTTACTGTGCCGCAGTATAACGAAATCAGAGCATGAAAATTTGACACCAATGGAATATGGATAGATCGTTCTTGATGGATGTCTGATCAATACGAGAGTTCAGGTCCCGCAATGGAAAGCGTGCAATAACCTTTTGTGCTCGATAATTTGACAAGCAACACTTCAATGATCATTTTGAGGCTGATCCGAGTGCCCAAAGTCATTGCAATTGTTTTCACTGAGCTTATATGCATCTGATCGAAATCTGTGCTTTGTTTCTTATTATGA
Source organism: Eucalyptus leucophloia subsp. euroa (assembly GCA_017140325.1). NCBI lineage: Eukaryota > Viridiplantae > Streptophyta > Magnoliopsida > Myrtales > Myrtaceae > Eucalyptus > Eucalyptus leucophloia. The sequence continues at coordinate 23,837,971 of CM029470.1, read as the reverse complement.
CTTTCTTGGCATTTGGCTCCGGTCCATATGAGAAACTTTCGTCAAAACAGGGATCAAGAAACAGGAGATTCTTAGTAAATAATACTTTACTGATCAATTACTCATACAAGAGGTAAAAATACCCATTGGCCACTGACATAAATCAGTGTTTTTATTCTTGGAAGTCTCTCATGGAAACTAAGAATGCTTGCTTAATTTAAATGGCTCAGATGCTCTGTTGGTGTTTTTCTGGTCATCCATTCCATTTAGTTGTTGTCGTACCAAAACCGTGCCTGGAGGTAGTCAACAGTTTTCTTGTCCACTTGGAAGGCCTTGGTGAGAACATCAGCAGAAATGGGTGGCTTTGCTCCAAAGACGGAGTTAGCAATGGTAATGACTCCTGGATTTTGGCTGCTCAAACCGGCAAAGGCCAGCGCAGGGGTCTTTCCAGAATTCAACTGGAAGTGAATGAGTCCAATTGGGAAAACAAACACATCGCCTTTGTACAAGACTTTGGTGAAGAGAGTGTTGTTCAATTGGTTGGATGTGACGAAGCCGACAAGGAGTGTGCCCTCAATGACGACCAAGACCTCAGTGCCACGAGGGTGAGTGTGGGGAGGGTTTAAACCTCCAGGAGCGAAGTCAATGCGAGCCATGGATATGCCCAAAGTATTGAGTCCTGGAAACTCGTTGACGGTTGCAGGTGTGACTTTCGATCCAAGTGGGTTTGCAGTATTCCCAGGGTTTCTGAACCCCATAAAGGTAAAGTCATCTGCACTGGCTTGCTTGGGGTCCTTGCAAAACTCCCCGTTCACAAACACTGCATAAGAAAACAGAACTCATCTTAATATGCATCTCTCTATATGCGATGACTATTGTATTAGTTTATAGTCGATGACAATGTCGTCATGCTACCAAAGCAAAACCTTTTTGCATGTTCTGTTTATAGCATCATTGACAAGAAGAAAACAGTATGTCAATAACGCTAGAATAGAGGTTTAACCTGCAGACTTCGGGTCGTTGATGGCCACGCATATGTCCTGAAGAGGACTTGGGTCATAAGCAAAGGCAGTTGCAGTTGCCAAAGCCAAAATGAGAAGGCTAACTGGAAAGGACTTCATTGTGGGCGGGAGTTGGGGCTGATCTCAGGTTATATTTCCTAGCTCAGAGTATTATTGCTCGAGGGAGGAGTGAGGTGCCTTGCATGACATGGTCTCTATTTATACATGACAGTGCTTGACCTGGTAAACAATTTATGCAGCAAGTTTCCCTGCAGAAGACCAAGTTTTCAATGTTTCTATCTTTATTTCCCCCTTCTTAATTCCAAACAATGAACCGTTCCGTAACCACTATGACCGGGTGGCAGTCAATTTGATTTTCTCATCTCCAGCTTAAACAATGCATATTATCAGCCATGGAAGTGCTCATTCATAACTTTTACATCCTTGCATTATTCCTCCTTTACTTCTTCAGCTCTTCAGCATCAATTTGGAGCAGCATGATTAAACAAGGACTGTTTTCTGAACACAGTTTCATGCGTCCTAAGTGGATTGAATTGACCCTTTCTAGAGTAGGAAAAACTCTTTTCACACTCATCTTCACCATGGAAATTTTTGGGCTGCAGATATTTCCTATCAGTAATAATTAGGGGACTTCGTCTGACTTAACATCCCAAACACTGAACTTAGTAGCAATCCACATAGCAGTGATTCACTCTCCTGTTGCACAAAACTTGATTCATTAAGTACCTTTGGGAACACAAGTTCATGGGAGGTTAGAAATAAGATGTTGTTGTCCAAAGCTGCGACTGCTTTACGACCTTATAAGCAGAAAAGTTTTATGAAAGTTAGAACTTGTGAGCAATATCTTGTTCCAAATTCCAATGGCTTCTGGAACTTGCATGACATCGCTTACTTGAGGATCAAGGGCGTGATTGTTTCCATGTTGAGCTGGTGGATATTAATTAAGTCACCTAATTCTGTTGGAAAAACGAAGCTTCGGAAGGTTATAATTCAAAAGAGGCTTTTGGAAAACAATTCATTTTTAAAAATAGTTTTTTTTTTCTATGTCTACTCCCCAGAACAATTTCTGAGTAAAAGAATGCGTTCGGTAACTATACAAAATTTCTATTCTTAGAATGAAAAAAGAATAGGAATGTGTTTGGTATGATATACAATTTTTTTTTTTGTAACATATAATTTCTTTTAATTTTTAAAATAATTTTTTAAGATTTTTTTCTTTTCTTATTCTTCCTTGCAACTATCGCCTGCCTACTAACTGCCGCCTACTAACCGCCGCTATCGCCAATGGCCATTGGCAAAAGCTGGTGGCGACAGTCGGCTAGTGGGTAGTGGCAGTGGACGACAAGCGGTGGCGAGTGACCGGTGTTTGTTGGACAACAAGGGGAGATGGTCGAGGGTAGGGGGTGACAATGAAGAAGAAAAGAAAATAAAAAAAGAAGAAATAACTTATTTCTAGAAATTATTCTCAGAAATAAGAAATTACTTTTTTTACTTCTTAATTTGCAAATCTATTCCCTGATCACTTTTTTATTTCAAGAAATATAAAAATTAGTTGACGTTATCAAATAAATTTCTATTCTTTTTTTTTTCTGGAGCAAAAAATTAGAAAAACAAAAGAGCAGGAACATTGCCAAACAAGCCCTTACCTTCCACATATCAAATTTTTATTACTAACAATCTTGAGTTTTCTTCCGGGGGAGTAATATGTACATACAGAAGTTTGAATACTCATTAGTTTTCATATCATACTTTCCGCTGGTAGGCCTTTTACCTCTCTGATATTAAGATGCTTGCTCCATTTATTCTTGTTATCATGACACAAGTGCGCAGGAGGTGACCAAATAGTGTGAACATCCTGGGTGCTTTATGTAACAATGGCATAATATACTGAAGAACAGGAAGCAAATAACCAACTAGGCAAGTCTTTTAGTGGTGAAGATGTATTTGGAACACCTAGTAAATGAATTATTTGATCTTTTCAGGATATGATGTCCTTTCTGAAGAAATGGTCCGCACTCCATCCTGGAGATCGCTGCCATATCAGATTCATGCATCTCTCAGCTGGAACGGAGGAAATTCAATCTGATTGGAGTTTCGTCAAAGCAGTTGCAGAATGATTCATCCCTGGAATAAGAAATTTACTCATGGCCCCTGTAAAGCAGACTGGTCAATTGGAGAAGAAGGGGAAGAGATGTCGAGAGTGCTCACACCGTGGTTGATTTCTTAAAACGGTATCTCTGGTGCTCCAGCCAGTGGTCCATTGCAGAACTTCTCAAACGCTGAACCATTCAGAGAACAGATTTATTTTTATCCTTCCCTCCGCATCACGTTTTGAACTTAACTACTCCTGCACCCCCTATTCTCTGCCTGCACCAATAAAATACATGTGGCAGCATCACACATTTTGATTTGTTTGTGATTGTGACCGTTACTCTTCTAATTTGCATATTTTATTGTCACGGTCAATCAGAAGAAGATTGAGGTGGCCATCGAGATTGTTTGAGGAGAAATGTTCCGCATCTGCAGCATGAAGACTTTCAAGTCGCTGATATATCCCCGTTAGTAATGATTAACAATGTACGAATTAGCACCAAAGTACATGGGATGTACTTAGAAACCAAGCTTTATTTTTTTCTGCAAAAATTCATGAATATGGACTTGCTTCTTTTTTGGGGTTTCGAGGCGAACGATGATAAATAGGAGCACGATAGTTTAGCTTCTGAAGGAGGCGCACATAGGCAATCTGAGCCAAAAAAAAAAAAAAAAAAAAAAAAAAACGAAGGCCCACATAGGCAAGACCCGGTCAAAAAATTAAAGTGGGAGAGATTGCTGAGATGGTTCGATTATGTTGACTTACTGCCCATATCTCTGTTCAACACCTTTTAAATAGTGAAAGTTCAGCAATTTAAAATTTTCTTTTCTTTGTTAAATAAAGCTACAGAAATTATGAAGAATTTCACGACTCAAACGTTTTCTAAGCTTGGAAAGGCACCTGCTCCTTAGAAACTAAGCTAGAAGAGCTCAATTTCGTTGTAACAAGTCTTGTTTCCATAGTTTCTTAACTTGACATTGTGATTTGCTTTTTACTTTTTAAATTATCTTGAGTAAAGTTCTAGGAGAATCTTATCTATGATAGTTTGAATGCTGAAGAGTTTTGCCAATCATAATTCTTGGTAAAAGCTAGTCACCCCAACGGAGTTGGAAACACAAGTCAAACCGTGAATTATACCTCTTTAAACGTGAATCTGCACCGGGCATACGAAACAGTAAAGCAGAAATAAAAAGACGTAAATTCCATCGGAGAAGACCACTTCCATATCAGATTAACGGAAAAGATGACAGGTCAAAGTGATGGGTGCTTCGACGTAGCAGCTGTGGAACAATTCTTCTCTGGATTTAGAAATTAACCAGCACACCGGAGACTTCGTACCTGTCAGGCGTTCCTTATCATAGAAACATAATACCAGGTCAGCACTACTTTCATCTATAAAAAGGAATCAAGTGTCCATGCTAGACATCTCACTCCTATCTCAAGCAAAGAAAAGAAGAAGATATCCAGGCCTGTAACTCTCCTGTCTGCAACCGCAATGAAGTTCCTTCCAACTAGCCTTCTCATCTTGGCTCTAGCAACGGCCACCGCTTTTGCCTTGGACCCAAGTCCTCTTCAGGACTTCTGTGTGGCCATCAATGACCCCAAAGGTTGGAGCTCTGCTCTAGGGACAGTCGAATCTTTCCGTTCTGATGATGCTAAAAGAACTACCCTGGCAAGTGTTTATGCTTAGATAAGCCTAACAACGTGAATTCTGTTTCTTTTGCAGTATTTGTGAATGGGAAGTTCTGCGAGGATCCAAAACAAGTCACAGCAGATGATTTTCTCTTCAAGGGGTTCAGATACCCAGGGAATACCGCAAACCCACTCGGATCAAAAGTCACGCCCGCTTTCGTCGACCAATTTCCAGGACTCAACACTCTTGGCATTTCCATGGCTCGTATTGACTTTGCTCCGGGTGGCCTGAACCCTCCCCACACTCACCCTCGTGGGACCGAGGTTCTGGTTGTCACTGAGGGCACACTACTTGTCGGCTTCGTCACGTCCAACCAATTAAACAACACCCTCTTCACCAAAGTGTTGTACAAAGGGGATGTGTTTGTGTTCCCACTCGGTCTCATCCACTTCCAGCTGAACATTGGAAAGACCCCTGCGCTGGCCTTTGCTGCTCTGAGCAGCCAGAACCCAGGAGTCATTACCATTGCTAATGCAGTATTCGGATCAAAGCCACTCATTTCGGCTGATGTTCTCACGAAGGCCTTCCAAGTGGACAAGAAGGTTGTTGACTATTTACAAGCACAGTTTTGGTATGACAACAATTAAGTTGATACACTGATGTCCAAGACGTCGGATTACCCCTGTATGATCCATACATGATTGCTGGGATTGATTATTGCTTTGCAATAAAAGAATTGCTCTCTATGAAACCAATGACGAATGTTTGAGTAATAAAAGATGATTCTTAATAAGAATCTCTCTCTCTCTCTCTCTCTCTCTCTCTCTCTCTCTCTCCCTCCCTCCCTCCGCCGCAATATAGGCATTGAAACGATTCCGAGTAATGCCTGACAACAATCACATTCACACCTTGGCTAGCGGGTTGAGTTTGCTAAATATTCTGGTGCAATAACAACTAAAGAAAAAATATGAAGTTCGGCCAAGCTAGAATATTACATAAGAAGAACCTCAATAACACTATTATTTTGTCTTGACATTTAAATGTTACAGGGAACAAGCATATGTTTAATACTATAACAGTGGCTAATTCATGATTTTTTACGTTTCTTGACTCTCGAAGCACAAACACCAGTTTTGAGCTTTATCAGAGGCCAAGCAGAGCCATACTCTTGAAGGAACTCCAAGCGCGTCATCTCTTCTTGCGCTGAAAAAGTGGAGTGAAACAGGCAAACCACTATTTATTGACATTGGAATAAAAGGAGGATTAATGTTTGGTGGCCCCATTGCAAAGTCATTCTTATACAAACTCTTAATCCTTGTAGAAAATTAACAAAACAAAGTAAGGCAGAAAATTACATAAGATGTACTTCTATATCAGAATGATGAATTTACTTGAGTTAAACAATGCTATCAAAGCTCGTTACCAAAAAAAAAAAAAACAATGCTATCAAAGCAAAATTATTCACACGCTGATACTTGAGATTAGTATGCAGTGATCAAGTGACATATCCCGTTTGGAAAATTAGTCAGAGACCTGGAGCGAGCAAGATGGATAGAGACCTTTGAATTAATTTTTCATTACAGCCCTCAAAAGATTTACGAGAGAGAGAGAGAGAGAGAGAGAGAGAGATAACAAACAGTGGAACCTTATCAAATATCAGATAACAAACAATTGTACTAGTACCCAAAGTTCAGCATGTTATTGGAAAGAATTCTTCTTTGTAATATAATGAACAAACACAATTACTCTTGTGAACATCTGCCTAATGGTTGTCAAACTAGTTCTGTGCTTGCAAATAATTGATCAGTTTATTGTACACTTGGAAAGCCTTTGTAAGGACATCAACATTGATCAGTGGCTTCGATCCAAAGACTAAATTTGCTATGGTTATGAGACCCAGATTCTGGCTGCTCAAGAAAGCAAAGGCCAGTGCATTAGCTTGTCCAATATTCAGCTGGAAATGAATGAGGCCTTGTGGAAACACGAAAACATCTCCTTTCGTTAAGACTTTGGTGAAGAGAGTGTTGTTCAATTGGTTGTATGTGACAAAACTGACGTAGAGCGTATCCTCCATGAGCACTAGCATCTCAGTGCCACGAGGATGAATGTGGGAAGTGTTTAGACTGTACGGAGCAAAGTCAAGGCGGGCCATGGCGATGTCAAGAGTGTTGAGTCCTGGGAATTGGTCGACAAAGGCAGTCGTTACTTTGGATCCGAGCGGATTCGATGTGTTCCCAGGATATCTGAACTTTGTGAAGGAGAAATCATCTCTACGGCAAGCTTTGGGTCCTTGCAGAACTTTCCATTCACAAACATCACAGAGTTGCCGTCGTTGGTGGCTACACATAAGTCCTGAAGAGGACTTGGGTCGGAGGCAAAGGCATGGGATGATGCCAAAGCCAAGAGGACAAATGTTAGAAGGAACTTCATCATGGAATATTTTCTGAGCTTCGATTAGTCTGTCTCGGAAATTCTGTCCTGTTGAGGATTGTTGTGAAACGCGGCTCATCTATTCATAGTAGTTAGTCATTTGACTTAGTCCCAGTCAACGGGCCTGCAGGAAGCAGCTGAAGCAAGGAACAGTGCTAAGTCTATAACAATTGTTTATTCTTCCGTGTGATTGGTGAACCATTCTACAACTTCAAACCCCTCTTGTTTCTAAACCCGTTCTAATTGAGAATTAGTCATCCGATGAAGCATTCCCACTTTACTTCTTGTCTTTTTACATTCTCAGATTTTTAACTTTAGACGCCATGTTCAAATTTTACATTCTCACTGCCCTTATTTGATTGCTGTGATTATATTGGAGGGAGAATCGGTCTGTACTCTAGGCTAACAACATAAAGATAACAATTTATTTTTCACATGATCTCCAAGGATTAGCCTTATTTGTTGGATGTTATCGAAAAATCGATCTTCAGGACTACTATTGAAAAGTTATATACTTGATGATATTCTCGGTAATCTTCTTGGGGAATCGTATCGATAGTAGCTTGAATAGTGAAAAGTTTGTCAGGTCATACTTTTGGTGGAAACCAGTCGTCCCAATGATAAGGTGTAAAATTTGGCATGTAGATATGGATGGATCATCTGAGTTTTGTGAAATATAGGTTTACAACATGTTCACAGCAGCAAATTTAAAAACGAGTCAAACCATTCATTTTACCTCTCCGATGCAATTTAAACAAATTTTGATTATTAATCTTATATCATCCAGATGGTGTGAAAAGCCTGCATGTTTTATATGAGAAAGTAAACATAATATCTGTAGGAAGTAATTCGGCAGCTTGGCAAGTGTTTCATGGTGAAGGATGGAGATGCATGTGAAAACACTTGTACCTACATCATTTTCATTTGACAGTTTGGTATGATCATCCGAAGCACTTCCAGAAGAATTGGCCCTTGCTCCATCCAGCTGAATCCGCATAGGACGTCAAAACAGTAAAGAAGTAGGAAACCGAAGATTTACATATTATTGAAGAAGTCCACTTCCATATCAGATATCATGCTTTTTCTTAACAGGGAAAGAGGAAAGGTCAAAGAAAGGGGCATTTTGTTGCGGCAGTTGTGGAACAATTCATCTCTCGGAATAAGAAATGAACTACCATATCGGAGACATGGTATAGCTGTAGATTTGGGAAGTGTTGCTTGTCATGGAAAATCAAATACCGGGTCAACACGACTGTCATCTATAAAAGGGGGTCATGCGTCCTTGCAAAACATATAATATCATCTCAAGCAAACAAGTGAAGAGGTAGATATCAAAGCCCTGACCAGAGACTCCCCATTCCACCACAATGAAGTTTCTTCCAATTAGCCTTCTCATCTTGGCTCTAGCAACTGCCACCAGTTTTGCATATGACCCGAGTCCTCTTCAGGATTTCTGTGTGGCCATCAATGACCCAAAAGGTTGGAGCTCACTGACGCATTATTCGTATCTTTCTGTTCTGTGTAATGATGCTATAAGTATTTCCGTGAAAGGAGTTTCTACATAGATAAGCCCATTAACATGAATTCTGTTTCTTATGCAGTATTTGTGAATGGAAAGTTTTGCAAGGACCCAAAACAAGTTACAGCAGATGATTTCCTCTTTAAGGGGTTCAGATATCCTGGGAATACTGTGAACCCACTCGGATCGAAAGTCACACCTGCTTTCGTCGACCAACTTCCAGGACTTAACACTTTGGGCATTTCCATGGCTCGTATTGACTTCGCTCCAGGTGGCCTGAATCCTCCCCACACTCACCCTCGTGGGTCCGAGATTCTGGTTGTCGCTGAGGGCACACTGCTTGTCGGCTTCGTCACATCCAACCAATTAAACAACACCTTCTTTACCAAAGTGTTGTACAAAGGGGATGTGTTTGTGTTCCCAATTGGTCTCATCCACTTCCAGCTGAACATTGGAAAGACCCCTGCGCTGGCCTTTGCTGCTCTGAGCAGCCAGAACCCAGGAGTGATTACCATTGCTAATTCAGTGTTCGGATCGAAGCCACCCATTTCAGCTGATGTTCTCACCAAGGCCTTTCAAGTGGATAAGAAGGTTGTTGACTACCTTCAGGCGCAGTTTTGGTATGACAACAATTAGGTTGATGCCTTGAACTCCAAGATGTCGAACTCCCCTTGTATTCTCCATACATGATTGCTGAGATTGATAATTGGTTCCCCAATAAAAGAATTGTTCTTATTGTAACTGATCGTGAACGTTTTGAGTCATAAATGATCATTCTTCATATGAATCTCTCTCTCTCTCTCTCTCTCACGCGCCTGCATGCGCCGGCCCCCCCCCCCCAAAATGCAATGTTGGCTTTAAAAGGTTTCCATGTTCTGCCTGACCATTACCACACGCAAACCTTGGCAAGCTGCTCGAGTGAGTTTGCTGAATATACCCGTGCAATAACACGTAAAATAAAACTATGAAGTTTGGCCAAGCTAGAATATTACATCAGAACAACTTTAATAACACTATTCCTTAGCATTTAAATGTTACAGGGAACAAGCATATATTTAACATTTTATGGACAATGTGAAACATTTCTTTACTGCATTGGAATTATTTGGATAAATAAATGAAGATCCTCAAGATATACCACTCATGGTCATTGTAACATTTTATGGGCATGAATGGAACAAAGAGATAATTAATGTTTGGTGGCCCTATTCCAAGGTCAGTCTTAAACAAACTCTTAATCCTTACGGAAAATAAACAAACCCAAAGTGAGGAAGAAAATTACATAAGACGCAGCTCTATATCAGAACCATGAAATTGCGTGACTTAAACAATGCTATGAAGGCAAAATTATTCACAAGCTGATATTTGAGATTGGTCTGGAGTGATCGAGTAATATGTGTCGTTTGGAAAGGCAGAGACCTGGAGCGAGCAAGATGGAAAGAGACCTTGAATCAGTTTTTATCTGAGCCCTCTAAATATTTACGAGAGAGAGAGAGAGAGAGAGAGAGAGAGAGAGAAATCTTATCATAAATCGGATAACAAACAAATGTACTAGTACCCAAAAGTGAGCATGTTATTGGAAAGAATTCTTCTCTGTAATGTAATGAACAAACACAATTACTCGTGAACATCTGCCTAATGGTTGTCAAACGAGTTCTGTGCTTGCAAATAATTGATCAATTTGTTGTCTACTTGGAAAGCCTTTGTAAGGACATCAACATTGATCAGTGGCTTCGATCCAAAGACTGAATTTGCCATAGTTATGAGACCCGGATTCTGGCTGCTCAAGAAAGCAAAGGCCAGTGCATTAGCTTGGCCAATATTCAGCTGGAAATGTATGAGGCCTTGTGGAAACACGAAAACATCTCCTTTGGTTAAGACTTTGGTGAAGTGAGTATTGTTCAATTGGTTGGATGTGACAAAACCGACGTAAAGCGTACCCTCCACGACCACGAGCATCTCGGTGCCACGAGGATGGATGTGGGGAGGGTCCATACAGAGCAAAGTAAAGGCGGGCCATGGCGATGCCAAGAGTGTTGAGTCCTGGGAATTGGTTGACAAAGGCAGTCGTTACTTTGGATCCGAGTGGATTCGATGTGTTCCCAGGATATCTGAATTTTGTGAAGGAGAAATCATCTGCTACGGCAAGCTTTGGATCCTTGCAGAACTTTCCATTCACAAACACCGCAGAGTTGCTGTCGTTGATGGCTACACAGAAGTCCTGAAGAGGACTTGGGTCGGAGGCAAAGGCACGAGATGATGCCAAAGCCAAGAGGACAAATGTTAGAAGAAACTTTCTTCAAGTATGCCGGTGAAAACTTTTAGTATTTTAATAAATGTTGTACATAACTTTTGACACTTTTAGTGTCTTTTTTCCATTAAAATTTTAATATGAGTTAACATATTTTTATTAAAACCAATCCACACGGACATGCAAAAATATGTTGCGTGGTCCAAAGTGGCCGGCTTGCCTGAAAACGACATCGTTGCCCTCTTCTCTCTCACTTGCTCACACATAGAGACAGCCTCCTTTCTTCTTTTGAAATTTCTGCCCATGGCAGTCACCGACGCGTCCTCCTTGAGGCAGAGGATATTCGACCACCTGATCTCTTCGACCAATTCCAACATGAAGCGGTCGTTTCGCTCCTTCGCTGGGAGGGAAACCAGGTCCTTTGCTTGTGTTTGATTACGACCTTTGTCGCCTGCAACTTCCTCTTTATCCTCAATCCAACCACTCGCTTTTCCTCGACTTGTCTCACCAATTAGGGTTTTGATTTTGAGGGCAAATCAATTAGGATTTTAATGGAGATTTTCTATCGAAATGCAATTTAGGATTTATAATTTGGAGCAAATGCTATAAACGACGTGATTTGGGGTCTATATATTGATTGGGCACGTTGATTAAAGAAATTAATAAAAGATTGCTATGTTGGATTTCCAGTTATCGAAGTTGGAATTGATACTTGAGTAATTTTTTTTTTCCAATGCAGTACTTAAAGTAATTCGAAAAAAAAAAATAAACGCTAAGGTGAGTGCCGTGCATAATTTTTGACACTTCCAGTATACTTTTTTTTCGAAAGAATTGGGATGCTCTCATAACATAATTATAGTGCAACTCTAATTTCCTATATGTTTTTAACTTAGAATTATGAGAATATGATGCAATATTCAAGAAATTAGGCATTGATAATCCCAAAGCACTTTGGGCTTTGCTAATATTCCTAAGTTTCCAAAGATATCCCTGAAATAACAATATTAATAAAGAATTGTGTGATTTCTGTATATTATTTAATAAAAGTATTTATATGATTTACAAGATGATTATTCAAGGTAACATAATATCACGATATTAATTACAACCAATTGGATCAATCATAAATATGCACAACCTGGAAAGATATACGCAAAACCTTACATAATAATTATATGAAAGGTTTAGGGAGATATATATTCCTAAAAACGTCTCATTACTTAAGTTGGAGAATCATTTTTCCCTTATTATTCATGTTTCGTTACACGCTTATCTAGTATTATTATTTTTATTTTTGGGTCTTATATCTAGTAGTAATTATATGCTAACCTATTGCCGTTAAGTTCAAACAATTCATACGTTTATGTTGCAAGTCTAAATCCCATTAAAAAAAAAGTTAATTAAAAAAAAAGTTAGTACCACAAAAAACCCACTGTAACATTCTTGTTGGCTGGGTCCACCTTCATATGGGGCCCAGCCAGCATTAAAAAAAAAGAAAAAGAAAAAAAAAGAACAAAAGAAAAGAAAAGAACAAAAAGAAGTGGAAGTTGTCGTACGTGGTGTGTGCGCCCAAAAAGTGACGAAGAGAGAGAAAAAGAAAACAAAAAACTGCACAAAGGAGAAAGAGAAGAGAAGAAGAGCGCAGCAACTTTGCGGCTTTGATTCGAAGGCCAAATATTGTCGGAATCGGCTCAAATTTCAGTATGTTGTTCGTGAGACCGAGGGCTACGAGTTGATGGTTTTTGTTCGTCGAGAACCGTCTCCAAATTCTCTAGTTGCGGTTCAGGTTTTCTTGCTTCAAATTTGTTTGTCTACCTATGTGGTGGGAAAAGGATGATCATAATGTTGATGTTGAGCCTCTAGTGTGTGACTAGAGAAGAATACTTTGTGTATCCTGCTATTCTTGGTGATTAGTGGATGTTTTTTGGGCGGTCCGTGGTTTTTCCCGCATCGGGTTTTCCACGTTAAATCCTTGGTGTCGTTATTTGATTTGTCTACTTATTATTTTGGCGTAATATTTGCATTTTGTGAGGCTATATATTGCTGGTTGTTGCTGGGGTTAAGAAATTTTAGTTGATTTTGCTTCGGGGGAGAAATTGATCCTAGATTGCGCTTGGCCATGGTGAATTGTTGTACCCGAGTTCTCCCCAACAAGTGGTATCAGAACACGGTTGAATTTTAGTGTTAAATGGAAGAAACTAGCAGCACCATGTTTAAGTTAAATGCCTCGAATTATTCTATTTGGAAGCCTCGGATGGAAGATGTGTTATATTGCAAAGACTTATTTCATCCTATTGAGGGTGATGAAGCCAAAGGAGATAAGGAAGATAAAGAATGGGAGAGAATGAATCGGAAAACAGTTGGGTTTATCCGACAATGGATTAATGATAGTGTGTTTCATCATGTTGCTCAAGAAATGAGGGCAGACACTTTGTGGAAGAAATTACAAGATCTTTATGAGAGAAAAACTCCACAAAATAAAACTCTTCTAGTTAAGCGACTTGTAAATTTGAGATACAAGGAGGGGAGTAACATGGCGGAACACTTGAGTGAATTTCAAGATGTTGTAAATCAATTGACAAATCTTGAGATTGATCTTGGTAATGAATTGCAGTAATGTTTATTACTTGGTACTCTTCCTGATAGTTGGGACACCTTGGTTGTGGCATTAAATAACTCGGCTCCTTTTGGTGTGCTTTCTATGAGCATGGTTAAAGAAAACTTGTTCAATGAAGAAACAAGAAGAAAAGGCTTGAATTATGCTTCTACATCGGATGCTCTTGTTATAAAAAACAAGGGGAGAAATCAATCAAGAAGGTTTCATAGAAATGATACCCGAGGCAAGTCAAGAGGAAGGTCGAAATCGAGACCGAGGAGGAGTGTCAAGTGTTATAATTGCGGCAAAATGGGACATTATGCAAAAGAGTGTTGGTTGCCAAAGAGAGATAGGTTCCATGATAGAAATGGAGATCAAAAGAAAGAAGAGAAACAAGCTACAACGGCGGTTGCATCCGATGGTGATATTGTGTTTGTATGTGATGACGGATATGTGAATTTTACATGCCAAGACTCTATGTGGGTTGTTGATTCCGCGGCTTCTTTTCATGTCACCTCACGGCGTGATTATTTTGCTTCTTATCGCAGCGGCGACTTTGGTTGCATAAGGATGGGAAATAGTGATGTTTCCAAGGTTATTGGCATGGGAGATGTTTATTTGGAAACGACGTCGGATGTAATTTGATTTTGAAAAATGTGAGACATGTTCCGGATATTCGACTTCACTTGATCTCTACGGGTGCCTTGGATGATGATGGTTATTGTAATTCATTCTTTGATGGCAAATGGAAGTTGACTAAAGGTTCCATGGTAGTGGCAAAAGGTAAGAAGATAGGCTCTCTCTACACCATGCAAGCTAACTTGATTAAAGAGGTAAATGCAGTGGAGGATTCCTTAGTTGATTTATGGCATATGAGGCTAGGTCATCTTAGCAAGAAAGGACTTGAAACTCTTGCTAGAAAGAACATTTTACCTTTGAAGGAGAAAAAATCTAAAGGAATGCACTCATTGTCTGACTGGTAAGTAACATAGATTCTCATTTCATAGTTCCTCTCCACACAAGAAATCAGATGTACTTGATTTAGTTCACACTGATATTTGTTGCATGGATGCTAGAACTCTTGGAGGTGCATTATACTTTGTGACATTTATTGATGACTGTTCTAGAAAAGTGTGGGCTATTGTTTTGAAATCTAAAGATCAGGTACTTGCGGCTTTCAAGCAATTTCATGTCAATGTGGAAAGAGAAATCGGGAAGAAACTGAAATGTGTTCGAGCTGACAACGGTGGTAAATATAGAGGCCCATTTGAACACTATTGCAGAGAATATGGTATCAAGCTTGAGAAGACTGTTCCAAAAACACCACAGCATAATGGAGTGGCAGAGAGAATGAACCGGACAATTAATGATCGGATTCGGTGTATGCTTTCTCATGCGAAGTTGCCTAAGCCATTTTGGGGTGAAGCAATGAGAACAGCAGTAGACTTGATAAATCTATCTCCATCGGTTCCTCTTAAGGGGGATGTTCCGCAAAGAGTTTGGAGTAGCAAAGATGTTTCCTACAGCCATCTAAAAGTATTTGGTTGTCGGGCTTTTGTGCATGTTCCAAGAGATGAAAGATCCAAGCTTGATGATAAGTCTAAATAGTGTATCTTCTTAGGTTATGGACATGAAGAGTTTGGTTACAGGTTATGGGATCCAGTTGCAAAGAAAGTCATTAGAAGCCGAGATGTAGTGTTTTGTGAGTATGAAACTAATGAAGACATTGACAAGGTGGAAAGACCAAAGAATACAGCTCAACGTTCAGTTAGTTTCAGCCCAAATCCTTCTAATGTTGATAGAAATTATGGGGGAGAAGTGCATGGAAGTCATGAAGATGGTGAGTCCTCACATAATGTTGATTCTTCAGCTGATACAGGTGAAATAGCTGAGCAAGAGCAATCAATCCTACCTCAAGTTAGAAGATCTGAAAGAGAGCGTAGGCCTTCTCAAAAATATTTACCGCATGAATATGTGTTACTCACTGATGCAGGGGAGCTAGAAACTTATGAAGAGGCTATATCATGTGAACGAAAGAATGAGTGGCATAAAGTCATGCAAGAGGAGCTTAAATCCTTACATGAGAACCACACATTTGAATTGGTGAAGTTGCCTCAGGGTAAGAGAACACTCATAAATAAGTGGGTGTACAAGTTGAAGACGGAAGAAAATAGTTTACAACCACGATACAAGGCCAGACTTGTTGTGAAGGGTTTTCGTCAAAAGAAGGGCATAGACTTTGAAGAGATTTTTTCACCGGTTGTAAAGATGTCTTCTATTCGAGTTGTTCTTGGGTTGGCCGCCAGTTTGAATTTAGAAATTGAACAACTTGATGTAAAGACGGCTTTTCTTCATGGAGACCTAGAAGAGGAGATATATATGGAGCAACCAGAGGGTTTTGAAGTTGAAGGCAATGAGCATCTTGTATGTAGATTGAGGAAAAGCTTATATGGCCTCAAGCAAGTGTCTAGGCAATGGTATATGAAGTTTGAGTCATTCATGGAAGAACAAGGATACGGTAAGACAAACTCCGATTCTTGTGTCTTTATGAAAAGATTCTCAGATAATGATTTTCTTATTCTCCTACTTTATGTGGATGATATATTGATTGTTGGGCATGATGTCAAGAAAATCAAGAGCTTGAAAAATGAGTTGAGTAAAGCTTTTGCTATGAAAGACCTCAGCCCGGCTAAGTAAATCTTAGGCATGAGAATTACTCGTGATAGGAGGAATAAGAAACTGTGGTTATCTCAAGAGAAGTATATTGAGAAGGTGCTTGAAAGATTCAATATGAGCACATGTAAACCGGTGAGTACTCCACTTGCAGGCCATTTCAAGTTGAGTAGTAATGAGTGTCCTTCAAGTGAGAAAGAGAAGGTTGAGATGATGAAAATTCCTTATGCATCGGCCGTGGGTAGTCTGATGTATGCCATGGTCTGTACAAGACCGAATATTGCTCATGCAGTTGGTGTTGTGAGTAGATTTCTCTCTAATCCAGGTAGGGAGCATTGGACCGCTGTTAAATGGATTTTGAGATATCTTAGAGGCACTTCTACACTTTGCTTGTGCTATGGAAATGCAAAGCCTGAGTTGAGTGGCTTCTCGGATGCGGATTATGCCGGTGATGTTGATTCCCGAAAATCCACATCGGGTTTTATAATAATCTTTGCAAAGGGAGCTGTTTTATGGCAATCGAGATTGCAAAAATGTACCGCTTTATCTACAACTGAAGCGGAGTATATTGCTATTACTGAAGGAGGTAAAGAACTTTTGTGGATGCAAAAATTCCTACAAGAGTTGGGCTTGAAGCAAGAGAGGTTTGTTCTATATTGCGATAGCATGAGTGCCATCCATCTTAGCAAGAATCTGGTGTTTCATTCAAGATCGAAGCATGTTGATGTGAAGTATCATTGGATCCGAGAAAAGCTAGAAGAGAAGCTCTTCCTACTTGAGAAAGTTCATACCGACAACAATAAGTCCGACATGATGACCAAAGCCTTGCCCGTGATGAAACTTGATGCTTGTAGAAGAAAAGCGGGCATGACGAATCTTCCCACATGAGGTGGAGGGGGAGATTTGTTGGCTGGGTCCACCTTCATGTGGGGCCCAGCCAGCATTAAAAAAAAAAAAAAAAAAGAACAAAAGAAAAGAAAAGAACAAAAAGAAGTGGAAGTTGTCGTACGTGGTGTGTGTGCCCAAAAAGTGACGAAGAGAGAGAAAAAGAAAACAAAAAACTGCACAAAGGAGAAAGAGAAGAGAAGAAGAGCGCAGCAACTTTGCGGCTTTGATTCGAAGGCCAAATATTGTCGGAATCGGCTCAAATTTCAGTATGTTGTTCGTGAGACCGAGGGATACGAGTTGATGGTTTTTGTTCGTCGAGAACCATCTCCAAATTCTCCAGTTGCGGTTCAGGTTTTCTTGCTTTAAATTTGTTTGTCTACCTATGTGGTGGGAAAAGGATGATCATAATGTTGATGTTGAGCCTCTAGTGTGTGACTAGAGAAGAATACTTTGTGTATCCTACTATTCTTGGTGATTAGTGGATGTTTTTTGGGCGGTTCGTGGTTTTTCCCGCATCGGGTTTTCCACGTTAAATCCTTGGTGTCGTTATTTACTTTGTCTACTTATTATTTTGGCGTAATATTTGCATTTTGTGAGGCTATATATTGCTGGTTGTTGCTGGGGTTAAGAAATTTTAGTTGATTTTGCTTCGGGGGAGAAATTGATTCTGGATTGCGCTTGGCCATGGTGAATTGTTGTACCCAAGTTCTCCCCAACAATTCTCAATTTCGACTCTTATTTTGACCTTGACCAATAGGCCAAGGATCGATGTGCCAATAGCGGGACTAGGCCATGAGCTGGCCCGAGGGTCGGCCATGAGTCGAGTAATCCATTCGAGAATTGGCAACCAAATGATTTGTTATAGAGTGTTCGATCATGGAAAGGTTATTTGACCATAAAAATCGGTTGTAGGACGATCACGCATCATTATAGATTGGCATACGATCATGGCTCAATTTTGCTCGGTCATTATACTGGCTACGAGTGATTCCACCCGGTTGTTGTACCGGCCATGGACAACCATGAATTAATCCAATTTGACTGTGAGTGAGGCAAATTGATTGATTCCACACGATTACATGACAACCAAAAACCGACCATAAATTAAATAAGCTCAATGCGGTTCAGTTCTAAACTAGCTATAAGTTGTGATGCAAAACCCTAGACTGGCCCATGGACCAACTAAGGACTGGTTGACTGGCCAAGGCCTGGCCCTTGGACTAACTAGAGGACCCCATTTACAAGGTACGGGGGAAGTTCGAGCTCAGTTTCGCCGGTTAAGTCTGGTTACGTCTAGCTTTGTCCGGTCATGGCTTATGCACGAATTTCAAGACAAATAAGGTAGTTAGTCGCGATTAGACTCGATTAACTCCGCCTAATGAAATGACCTTTAAACGTATATATTTTCCCTTGGTGCATTTAATGCCTTTGGCATGTAGTCATTTAATGCATGTTAAGTAAGGGGAAACACTTGGCATTGAATAATCTTGTCATTTAAAGGTAATCATGAACTTTGGATTCTTGCACATTAAAAGAGAGTGAGTTATAAGCCTATTAAGAAGATTTAGAAACCAAGCTAGATAGGTGTTGACACCTAAATTTTGACTAATCATTTAATAATTAATTGCATAAAAATTTAGGGATTAATCTTTAACCCCTAAGAAAAAATATTAAAATTGCATCTCATGTAATCGCATTTGCATCGGTACTGAGAGGACAACAAGAAGCAGGGGCTCGCGGTCGATTGCATACACAAATTCGGTGAAGTGCGGATTCGGGAGAAATCTTCAAAGAAGCAAAAGTAGCTCACAACATATTATATAATATGCCCATATTGTGTTATTATAATATGCCCATAATATTATATAATATGTCAGTTTTGATGGCGCAATGAAGTTCACCGTAGAAGAAACCTCCTCATTAATGCATGTACATACACGCACGAAATGGGAGATGTAAAAAATACTACAGGCGCCTGCAAGAAGATCTCCTTGCTGAAGAACGGAGTGGTGGGAAAGAAAGGTGTCGAGAGAGATAAAAAATATATTGGGAAGGGGCTCCTCCTTCGGATAAGAAGAAATAAAGTTAGGGAGGATATTAAAAAAAGAGAGAGGAATAGAGAGCTTGTCAGAAGAAAAGAAGGTGAAGTCAGAGAGGGCAACAAGAAAGAGAAAAGAACGTGAAAGAAAAATAATAAAAAAAAAAGAGAAGGGTTGTCTTCTTAAGGGAGAAGGGCAGAGAAAAAAAAGGAGGGGGGACGTAAGGGAGAAAGAACAGAAAAACGAAAAAATCACAAAGAACTGTTCATCTTCCTCGCATCTTCGCTTGCCGCCCGAACCGCCGGCTCGTCTTGCCGCACGCACTACCGCCTCACCGGCGAGTCTGCGCCACCGCCGCTGCAGCAACAACTCAAGCCGGTCGCCGCACCCTTGCTGCTCACCGAAGCCTCGCCGTGCCGCCGCGCGCCTACCCGTGAGTCGCCGGTGACCCTGCGTCAACGCCGCCCCGCAGCAACTGAGCTGTTGCCCTGCTACACCTTCACCTGCTGGTCACAGCATCTGCTCCGCCTCACCCGCGAGCCCGCGTCATCCACTGCGCCTGCAACCCCCTGCGACACCTGTCCGCTGCACCATCTCCACCCGTCAGTCGCACCGCCTGCAGCAACCCGCGACGACGCCTCCGCCCGCGACGCCTATCTTTCGCGCGAGAGCCGCAACGCCCATCGCTCCATCCCGCTCACCGCCCAACGCCTCGCTCGACGCCCCGCCTCGCCTGCACCACCGTCACCGCGCCATCGTCTCCCTCCTGCTCGTGAGCTCCGAGTGTCGACGCTGCATCAACCCCCCGACGCCACCTTCCTCCATCCGGCGGGTTCCAGACGCAGCTGCCGCTGCAATCCCGCGCCCCTGCCCGTCCTCGACACCCGTCGCACCTCCTGCTCAACCCGCTCGACCCGCGACGACCAGTGCCCCTGCAGGCTGCCACCGCCTTGCCTTGGCTGCTCGCCAGCCCCGCGTCCGCAACGCCCGGCACCGTGCTCCGCCGCCCGCCGCCCTTGCCGGATCCCTCACCGGTCCACTGCCGCCGGTCCTCGCCGGAGCTTCGAACGTCGGTGACCAGCTGCCCCCTCGGTGAACCACCACAAGTTGCCAAGCCGTGCGTGGGAGAAAACCAAAAAAAAAGAAGAAAAAGACAAAAGGGGATTAGGTAGTTTTATTATTATTATTATTATCTTATCTTTTTTTTTTTATAGTTTATAGTTTGTTTTTATATAGTTTCTTAGTGTGATTATTCGTTAATGCATGATTGAAATTCCAATGTGAAATAACCCCTCAAATTAGGGATTAGGAGTCCGATTTTCGCGTCCGAAATCCGACTCACGATCTCTTACAAAGATCGACAATCCAATCTCATGCCCGAGATTTGATTCGCGATTTAATTTAAAAATTGACCAATCCGATCTCATGCGCGAGATATGATTCGTCAATTTTGGGTATTAATCTTATTTTGATTGGATTGGATATTGGGTTATTTGAATTAACTTTTGTTTTTGCACAAAAGCATGAAAAAATGCAAGTTAGATCAGGGCTAGGGTTAGCATATTTAGTCATTTCGTTTTTTTTAAAATAATAATAAAAAAATCCAAAAAATGCATTTAGGATATTAGTTTTTAGAATTGCACGTGTCAATCTAGAATTAGACCTTTACTTCAATTTTTAAAGCAAAAATCCCCAAAAAAAATTAATTAATTAATTTAGGATGCTAGTTTTTTTAGGTTGCATGTTTAATTGTGTGCAAATTTTTAAAATTTCGAATTTTATATAAAAAAAACAAAACAAAAACAAACAAGCAAAAATCGTCATGCATTTTAGAATAGAATTGCATGTCTCATTTTAAGTTTAGATCAATTTGCATCTTAGGTTAGAAATTGTTAGATTAAAATAACGTCTTAGTTTAAATTAGGATTTAGCATGACTTAATCCTAAGTTTAAATTGGAGGGAATTTTAATTTAGCTAGGTAATTTTTGCATTTGTCTTAATTTCGAATATCGTGGAAAATTTCAAAAACTTGTCTTTAGATAAATTAGTTTCAATTTTTAGGATGAATTGCATTTTTAGGAATAGAAATATCATGTGCACGTCATGTGGGATTATGTTCATAAAATGTACGTCATGTAGAATTAGTTTCATTAAAAATTGCACGTCATTATAATTAGGTCATTTTGATTTGCATATTTGATTATTGCATGTTCATTAAGAAAACAAAAAATTTTTACTCATGTCATGTAGTTTAGAACGCATTGTCATGCCATTTCATGTTAGATTAGATGCACTGCATGGTTCACATTGAAAAAAGTGAAAACAAAATAAAGAAATTGCGTGTTAATTAGAAATCATATCTAGGGTTGTTGATATGAATTCCGATTTAACATTGCAGATGCTTTCGTTGCTATGAGGTAATCCTGTCATTTATTCACTGATTTATCTGGGTGTTAAATTGGTGGTTTGTGCATTCGCATGATCACTTCACATGTTAGGGAGGTAAATTAAAATCAATTCAAGCTGCCTGCAAAACATTTTTTAAAAAGAAAAGGTACCGAAAGGGCATTAGACAAGTCTAGTGTAACCAAGTCCCCGAACTCATTTAATCTCTGGTTCGTAGGAGTGAAGTAATTCTCCCATTACTTTACTTGGGTTTCTAATCGACCCACCAAAAACAGATTAGTGGCGACTCCTAATTGAAAATCAATTGCATGTTAAGAACTTAAACCCTAAGTCGCGAATTGGTATGGGCTTGGGAGAGCTCGAGCTAAGTCTAGGCTTAGCAATCCATTAGCCAAACCCTTAGGTGGTCCAAACCCGCTTCGGAGAGGTCGCGACATCTTGGCGACTCCGCTGGGGACTCGAGTTGAAACTCTTAGTGGACTTAGGCCAATTTTCTTTTTGAAAAATATTTTTGTTTGGCAGCGAGGATCTCAGGTATGTCCCTAACATTTAAGGTGTTAAATGTTTTTGCAGAATGGGAGGTATAAGGGGAAGTGTTTGCTGACATTTGTTTTGCAGGGAGGTGTAGGAATGTATGGTTTACTTTCACTTATGAAGTGTTGCTTGATATAAATTGTTGTGCATGCCTTGCACCTAGCACTACACTATTGCACACACAACCCGCCGCCGGACCTGGGCCGCATAGGATCATCTAGGATGGTATTGAGATGAATACCACTTCGACCGCATGCTCGCGGTACGAGTCGCCCATCTCAATCCCGAAGTTTCTTTTCTGGTGTCAAGAGTACCCGCCTCGGTTCGCATGCCCGCAACCCAGGTCGGCTCTTTGACCAAGCCGAAGTCATGAGGACCCGACTTAGTCTGCACGCCCGTGGCTAGTCTGATCATCCTTGTGGCTTCACTTTGTTAAGCCTTATAGACTAGAAATCGAGCCACTTACCATGCGCATGTCTATGTGATTGCCCTTTATTTATTGGTAAAGTAAGTTCTCTAAATTCTCGCCTTTGCAATTTACTTACTCTGCCGTATTATTTTGTCGGTCCATGGCATTAGGATTGTGCTGAGTCTTGATCAATATACAATGGGAATATTGGACATTCGAATTATTCTCCCTCCAAAGGAAGAGCTTAGCGCATGGTGGGACAAGTTAGACCAAGTTGGCCGTCAATTTGTAGAGTCATACATTAGTCGACTACTTCCATTGCTGCATATCAACATCCATGGTGGCCTCATCCAAGCACTTGCTCATTGTTGGTGCCCCAAGACTTCTACTTTCATCTTTGGCGGTAAGCATGAACTCACACCCACCTTGGAAGAGTATAGTATTGCCATAGGGAAACCTTTGAAAGCTGAATTAATTAGCCCACCTATCGGAATAGACCCCGTTGTGGCCTTATCCGATTTTCTGAGAATTAAGGAGGATAATGTAAGAAAGGTTTTAAAAGCTCACCGCAATACATGTCACTTGTCTTTTCTAAAAGAATGTTTTGAAAATGGCAATTCATTTCAAATGAGAAGAGTTTTCCTTTTAGCTTTCTTTGGGTTTATACTTTTTCCTCATTGCAAGAATGCTATTAACCCTTTGATGGCTCACTTAGTTGAACAAGTGTTGGGAGGAAAAAATTTCATAAACGCTATTTTGGCTGAAACCTTTCTTTCCCTCACTCGATTTAAAGGAAGCGGGGATAAGACTTTTCGTTCCTCTCCTGAGCTTTTACAAATTTGGTTCCTTTCTCATATAAAAGGGTTTGGTGGTTCAATGACTATACTTGATGTTAATAACTCTAATCACCCTATTATGAGATTTGAGAACAACCAAAAACATGCACCGGATTACCATTATTCTAGGTGGCTAGCTTTCATGAAAAAACCAACTTCCAAGGGTTTCCTATGGCATGCTAAGTGGTTCCAAGTTCGTGTGGCGAGACTTTCATGTGGAGGTGTTGGCCCAATCCCTCTACTGGGATTCACTGGAGCAATGGAGTACTATCCAACTAGAGTAACCCGTCGCATCAAGTTGTGCAAGAGCTTCCCCGACATTGCAAGCAGATCCACTCCGAGTCGCTTCATTGATGGAGACCGAGGCCATGAAGATTCCATTCTCACAATTAAATCAATGTGGGATATGTGCCAGCCACGAAAACTCAAGTGGCCCGAGGAGGAGTTGAAGGGCAAAGAAATGAAGTACTATGCCTCAATTAAGTACATTCAACAACACAAGATTCCAGAGGAGTTACTCCCAAAGATACCAGAGGTGCCGCTGAAGATCACCAACCGCGCTGAGAATAAACGCCTCAAAAGGGTTGCTGAAAAAGCTCAAGAGGAGAATAAGCGATTGCGCCGAGTGGTGTCCCAAGTGTATATTGATCAAGCTAGATGAAGTGTTTGAGTCAATCTTGTTGTTTCATTTCTAGATTAATGTTTAGGAAGTTGAGTCATTTACTTTCCTAGTTCGTTTGTTTAGGGTATTTTAAGCTTCTATTTCATTAATGAAGTGCTTGAATCAATCTTGCTTCTATCTTGTTAGTAGTGTCAAAAACTCCGTTAATGAATAAAAGTTTTAGACCATTGCCATGGACCGGTATATTTCATATGAGATACTTATCTTTGTCCGTTTCTTCAAATTAGGTGATAACGGATCCTCCACGTTCGCCCATCATTACACGATCAAGAGCAAAAATGGCCGACCAAATCGAAATGCGTGATCGTATGACCGCTGTGGAAAATCAACTCCAGCAGTTGCTCACCTCTATGCAGCTTATGACGGATCAAATGCAATCCCTCCAAGTGCATCAGACTCTTGCACCCGTTCTCCCCGAGATAGTAGTCCCAAAGCAGACGAACAAGGCCCAAATAGGTGATGATGACATGCCGGAACTGGAGGATGACCCACTGTTCATCACAGCTGAAAAGGCTAAGCCCGACAATGTCCCTAAGGTGGAGCAAGATGAACGCTTTGCCAAACTTGAAGAGAAACTGAAACAATTGCAAGAATCACAGAATTCACTCCCGTTTGACTTGTCAGTTTATGAGAAAGTCAAAGTGCCGAAGAAGTTTAAGATGCCGGAGTTCGAGAAATACGATGGTACTTCCTGCCCAAAAGCACATTTGCAGATGTACCACGTACGCATGGCCCAATACGTCAAGAATGAGCCTCTCATGATCCAATCGTTTCATGCAAGCTTGACCGGGCCCGCACTCAACCGGTACATAATGAAAAATATAAACCTTCTCGACACACGAATGAAGTGGCCGACGCTTTCCTAAAGCGGTATAAGTTCAACATGGACATTGCACCTTCCCGAGAGGATCTTGAGCGGATGGAGAAGAAGAAAAGTGAGTCATTTAAGGAGTACGCCGTAAGGTGGCAAAACTTGGCGGCTCAAATCACTCCCGAGCCTACAAACAAGGAGTTGATGAAGTTGTTCGTCAAGACTCTCCCATATGAGTTCCGTAACCGGATGGCTAGCACATACGTTGAGAACTTCAACCAGCTTATCCCGGTGGGTGAACAGATCGAGATGGGCCTAAGGGAGGGATGGTTCAATGAACCAACTCTTCGGGGCAAAAGGTTCACCATGAAGAAAGATAAAGAACCAACCACTCGAAGTCAATGTTGCATATGTGCAACCAGCCCCTAGTAAGCCTCCGATGGTTCGTGTCCCCGGAATCGCAAGATGGAGGCCGAGTGCCCGCACACGCGGCAATTCACCAAAAGGCGCTCTCCTCTTCCCGGCCCTCTATCTCGGTCTTACCGATACTCCGAAATAAGGGATTGATCTCTCACGAACCAAAGCGACCTAATGCTGAAAAATTCTCCAACTATGACCCCTCCAAAAAATGTGAGTATCATATGGGAGAGGTCGGCCATTCAACTGATGAATGTTTGACTTTGAAGCACAAGATCCAAAATTTGTTGGATACTAAGGCATTTTCTTTCCGTGCCACCCAACCAAATGTCAAGAAGAATCTGTTGCCGGAACATCAGGGAAACGTGAATGCAATCTTCGAGTTCAATACTGGCAAAAAGATGAACTTGAAGGTGTCTGTCAAAGATATCTATAGCGGATTAGTTAGAGTTGGTTATTATCCGACAGATGAGAATCCTCCCTTGCCTACCATGAAGAAAAGGGTTCAAGAAATGTTAAGGTTGGCATGATCATATATGCTGACCAAGCTGGAACAGTGTCAACTATCTCCGAAGTCGTCATTGATTGGGAGAAGGAATTTGCTAAGCTAAGTGCTGAAAAAAGTGAACCAGATCCATTGATCGAGGACATGCCCCCACTTGAGGACGCCTCCGACCATGAAGGATTGATAGTGGAAGTACCTTCAACTGATGAAGAAATAATTATTGAGATGCCCCAGCTATATGAGTACAAGGATAACAAAGCGGTCCCTTGGTCATACGAGCTAGATGTTGACTGATTACAAGGTCAGGTCGGACCTATGCTCAAGCTAATGCCCAACCTGCAAAGCCAATTACTGATGAAGAGGCCAAGGAATTTCTGGCTATAATCAAAGCAAGTGAGTATAACGTGGTCGACCAGTTGCGGAAATTGCCTGCTCAGATCTCTTTACTTGAACTCTTGCAAACATCTCCTACACATCAAAAGTCTCTAATGAAGGTTCTAAGCGAAGTTCGTGTTCCGGAGACGATCGAGGTAGACAGGTTGGAGGAATTCGTAGGATCGATTCTCCTTAAGGATTTAATAGCCTTTTCTGATGAAGAATTCCCTCTTGAAGGGAGGGGACATACCAAGGCATTATATATATCCGTCAAGTGCAAGGCTTCCCATGTGGCTCGAGTACTCATTGATAATGGGTCTGCCTTGAATATCTGTCCATTGGCAACTCTTCACCGCCTGAAAATAGACCCTTCAAAAATAAGTGCTGCAAAGACTTCCGTCCGAGCTTTTGATGGTACGAGAAAGGAGGTGATAGGGGAGACCCACCTTGATCTGCAAATAGGGCCGGTGATGTTTAACGTCCTTTTCCGTGGTGATGGACATTCCTACCGCATTCAATTTTCTACTAGGGCGTCCTTGGATTCATACTGCTGGAGCTGTGCCATCAAGTCTCCACCAAAGTGTGAAATTTGTTGTCAAAGGAAAACTAGTCATTGTTCATGGCGAGGAGGATCATCGAATCTATCATGAGACGGCTATCCCCTATGTCGAGCCGGAACGTAGGGAGGAGTCGAGCTACCAATCATTTGAGCTTGTATCCACTATCCATGCATCTCGAGGATCGAGGGCACCCATCCCTGATGTGTCAAATGCAGCAGTTATGGTAGCAAGAGTGATGGTTGGAAATGGCTTTATTCCTGGCCGTGGACTTAGTAGACAAGAGCAGGGCATTCGGAATCCTATTGAAGCCCCCCGAAGGTTTTGTTCCGCCGGATTAGGGTACCATGGAAGAGGTGGAGGACATGAACAAGAGAGGAAAAACTCATTACTCCTCGATATCCGCGAGACATTCCCGGGCCCCGCTAGAATGATGCATGATGAGGGAGGAATGATCAACACCCGAGGTATCGTGCTCGATGGATGGAATGGCATGGACGACCCGACAACTTCAAAGACAGAGGATCCGGATGATGGGATGGAAGGGATCACGACTCTATTCGATGATCTCCTCATAGGAGCCATTGATGAAGAACCATCGGAGGAAATGGGTGCTAGCCCACAAGAGTAACATGTTTACTTTTTTGTACTCCCCTGCGTGGGAATCTTATCGCTTTTAGGATTTGATGTTTTCTAGGGTTTGCTTATCGTATTCTGCATGTCGTTTGTCAGAAGTTGATGTTTGCTAGGGTTTGATTGTTAGGGTGTCATTTCACTTTGATTGCCGTACTTTTCAATCCAATAAATGTAATTTGGTTGATGAATATCAATTATAATTACAAGTTTTATTTTGAGGGCATGATGGGGTATACCAAACCAGCCCGTTGATGATATCCAACCGATGAAAGAAAAGAAAAATCCAAGGAGAATTCCGAGGCCCGGGCTTCATCATGCTTCCTCGTGTCAAAAAGTTTTTCCAAAATATTTTGCCAAAATTCTTTAAATAAAATAAAAATTCGAAAAAAAATCAATCAAAAAAAATTTCAAAAGGAAGGAAAATTCGAAAAAATAGAAAAGAAATTCATGCCTTTTAGCCCTGTTTGTCTTTTTGAACTATCCATTTTATGTTTCAGGAGCAGCCTTATGATAGGCAAAGAGGTGAAAATGGTCCAATCCAATGTCATGAGCGATGACGGTGACGACCTTGATGATCCAAATGGTGACTCCATTGGAGTACAACAAAGTTGGGAGGAACATGAAAAACCAAAAGTTCTCACCTCTGAGCAAACCGTCACTATCAATCTGAGTGATGCCGAGGAGCCCAAAGAGATAAAGATTGGGGCAAATCTTCCCAAAGATGAGGCCGAGCACCTGACTCAATTGCTAAAAGAATATCAAGATATCTTTGCTTGGACATATGCTGATATGCCGGGTTTAGATCCGTCGATTGTGGAACATTGTTTGCCCACTAATCCAGATGTGCATCCCAAGAAGCGAAGCTTCGGAGGACTAAACCGAGCTCTCGAAGAAGATAGAAGAGGAAGTAATGAAACTTCTCAAAGTGGGATTCATCGAAGTCTCGCAATACCCCGAATGGGTGGCCAACATAGTACCGGTCATGAAGAAAGACGGTTGAATCCGAGTGTGTGTTGATTACCGGGATTTGAACAAGGCCAGCCCAAAGGACGACTTCCCATTGCCACATATTGATGTTCTCGTGGATAGTACTGCCGGATTTGAATTATTCTCTTTCATGGATGGTTTTTCTGGCTACAACCAGATAAGAATGAAGGATGAAGACAAAGAGAAGACGGCATTTATCACCCCGTGGGGAACCTTTCATTATAAGGTCATGCCCTTCGGACTGAAAAATGCAGGGGCAACTTACCAACGAGCCATGGTTACGTTGTTCCATGACATGATGCATGAAGAAATCGAGGTATATGTTGACGATATGATTGCAAAAACCCGACCTGGGAAAAGTCATGTTGAAACCCTCAAGAAGTTATTTGATCGACTTCGTGAATTCAAACTCCGTTTAAACCCTGCCAAGTGCGTGTTCGGGGCAGCATCGGAAAATTACTTGGGTTTATGGTGAGTAGCAAAGGGATCGAAATTGACCCATCTAAAGCCAAGGCAATATGTGAGCTGCAACCTCCGTCGACAAAGTGAAGGAGGTCCGAGTCTCCTAGGAGACTGAATTACATTGCACGATTCATTTCCCAACTCTCTGAGACCGCTAAGCCATTCTTCAAACTCTTGAGGAAAAACGTACGAGTTGAGTGGAATGATGAATGTAGAGAGGCGTTCGATAAGCTGAAGCAATATTTGATGAATCCACCAGTTCTTGTCCCACCAATATCGGGGCATCCTTTGATTTTGTACCTCACAATCCATAGTGAGTCACTTGGCGCGATGTTAGCTCGAAAAGTCCCGTGGATCGAAGGAACGAGCCATTTATTACCTCGCAAAAAGTTCACTGTCTCGGAGCTAAAGTATTCGATGCTGAAAAAACTTGTGTCTGCGTTAGTATGGGTATTGCATAGACTGCGACAGTACACCTTGCATTACCAGACGTTCCTCGTGACTGAGAACGATCCCATCAAGTATTTATTTAATCAACCGGCTTTGGTGGGTAAGTTAGCCAAATGGCAAGTCTTGATTTTGGAATTCGACGTGCAGTTCATACCACAAAAATCAGTTAAAGGCCGAGTAATTGCTGATTTATTGGCTGAGAATCCTAGAACCTTCAATGATGATGATTGTCCTCTGGATGATCGTATTTTGGCCATAAATGAAGATGCATGGTCCATGTTCTTCGACGGAGCTGTGAACCTGTCCGGTTCTGGTACTGGGGCAGTACTAATATCCCCAGACGGACAACACCACCCGATTCTTTGCGAAATTAATATTTCCATGCACTAACAATATTGCTGAATACGAAGCTTGTATTCTCGGACTTCAGCCGCAATTGAAATGGGAGTGGCCAAATTGAAAGTATATGGAGATTCCGCACTAATCATACTCCAAACCGTAGGTGAATGGAAAACCAGGGATGCCAAATTACTACCATATCATAAGTACCTCGAAGAGTTGGTGAAGGAGTTTGATGAAATTTCATTTGACTACTTGGCTAGATCCCATAATCAGTTCGCCGATGCCTTAGCAATGTTGTCATCTATGTTGCAAGTTACTGATGGTTTAGAAGTTGAGCCTTTGAAAATTGAGGTTCTAGCCAAACCTTCTTATTGCATGGCCGTGAATGAAGAGCTTGATGAGAAGCCATGGTATTATGACATCATGAACTATATTCAAAAGCAGGAATTTCCTGAAGGGAGCACTCCAGCCGATAGAAAATACATAATGAAGATGGCCTCAAAGTTCTTCGTCAGTGGTAAGAATTTATACAAGAGATCTTATGATTCGGTTTTATTGAGATGCGTAGATGAAGCAGAAGCTACCCAAATCATGCAAGAGGTGCATGAAGGAGTTTGTGGCCCACACATGAATGGGCACATGTTGGCCAAGAAGATCATGAGACTAGGTTACTATTGGCTTGCGCTGGAAAGTGATTGCATACAGCATGTCAGAAGTTGCCATCGTTGCCAAATTCATGGAGATAAAATAAATGTTCCGCCAACGGAGTTGCACCAGCTATCTGAGCCATGGCCTTTCTCGATGTGGGGGATCGATGTGATTGGCCCAATAAATCCCAAAGCTTCAAATGGGCACCGATTCATATTGGTGGCAATAGATTATTTTTCAAAGTGGATTGAAGCCGCATCATATGTTAATGTCACAGCTCGAAACGTGGTGAAATTTATTAGGCGTGACATAATCGCCCGTTATGGTGTCCCCGAAGCAATTGTCACTGACAATGGGACAAATCTGAATAACAAGTTCGTTGATGAGTTGTTCAGTGAGTTCAAAATCAAGCATTTGAATTCATCACCTTACCGCCCGCAAATGAATGGAGCTGTTGAGGCAGCTAATAAGAACATTAAGAAGATCCTGGCTAAGACAGCCGAGAATTATCGAGATTGGCATGGCAGGTTACCTTTTGCTCTAATGGCATATCAGACATCGATCCGAACATCTACCGGGGCGACCCCTTTCTCCTTGGTTTATGGCATGGAGGCGGTCTTGCTCGTGGAAGTAGAAATCCCCTCTTTGAGAGTCTTATCCCAAGTGGGATTGTCCGGCGTAATGGACACAACAAAGGTTTGAGCAGTTGAACCTGATTGATGAGAAAAAATTAAAAGCTCTTTGCCATGGTCAGACGTATCAACAAAGAGTAGCCAGGTCTTTTAATCGGAAGGTACGGCCGAGACACTTTGAAGTGAATGATCTAGTTCTAAGAAAGGTGTTGCCGATTTTTCCTGATCCTGGAGGCAAATTTGCTCCAAATTATAGCGGCCCGTATATGGTGAAGAGGGTACTCCTGGAGGTGCCTTAATCCTTACGTAAATGGATGGTCGTGAGTTTTCTAATCCTGTTAACTCGATGCTTTGTGAAGAAGTATTACCCTTGAAAAAATTTGTTGTGAATTGAAGGAACTCATTTCTTCGTTGAATTGTGTGGGAATGGATTGAATGAGATGAGAAGTAGGCCCCGTTCCATACACATATCGAATTCATTTGATTTGGTATGTCGACGTGCTGACCCGGTGTCGATTCAATTAAATAAAAAAGGAAACGCCGAGGACACCACCAGCGCCTCGGCCGGTGGCACGGGGAATGAAAAGGTCCGAAAGCGACCAGGGTTCGATCCCTGGAAATGGCAACAAGTTTGCCGCCAAAAAAAAAAACAAAAAACAAAAAAAAAAATTTTTTTTTTTACCAAATCCTTTTCTTTCTTTTTGAGCTACAAACTCTTTGTGTTCAAAGCTGATGAGTTCATGAAGTAATTGTGACCTTTCAAAGGAGAATTTTGCATGATAGTTTTACCTGCTTAATTACCAATTTCACTGAGGATCGTCACCATCGATCAAGTTAATGAATGATGTGGAATGAATTGAACATGCTAAATGAGACGTGTCAGGATGATGAAAGGCAAGCCCTATCCTATACACAGTCCCTTGCTCATATACTGGTGAGATGAGTGTAGGAAATTCCATGTTTCTAAGGTAAAGAGTTTTCTCGCGAAAGGTACGATGATCGAAATGATGAGAGGCGATTCATTCTCTATCCCAAACACTATGTGATCATCCATTGTTTAACCCTTTTGAGCCCACACACGTGAATAATTTTTAAATTACCCCTGTCAAGAACCACCCCACATTAGGGCAAGCTAGAGGTAAGACGACATCATGAGGTGAGGAAATTGATATGAATATTCTTGCTCTCACTTGCATCAATCTTCAGGTATTGCTATTACATTGAATTCATACGATAATTCAAGTGCCTTAGGATGGTGAAGAGCAGTTCTTTCTCTATCCTACACACTTTATCCATTGCGTAGCCCCTTGAGCTTGTAAATTCGTTTCATTTAAACCCAATTGGTGATCATCCCCCACACCGGGGCAAGGCAAAAGGCAAATGTTCAAGCAGCAAAATCCCGAGTGCTGACAAAAAATGAAAACTCCTCAAGAACCCAAATGTTAAAGCATTACGTGGTTATTTAAAAAAAAAAACAAAAGGGGCATGAAAAAGCAGTGTGCCTGGTAAAAGCAAGGCCAATGCCCATGGAAAATGAAAGAAAGAGTCAAGATAAATAATTAAAGGATGTATTCCCGTAGGAGTGGTACTCAAAGAACTCAAATGCCAAGTTTTTATAGTACCTATGAGGAAAATCCAAATGGTGAAGAAGGAGACCGGTGACAATGCCAAGATGATCACCAATTCTCATCCCCTTATACACATTTTGAGCCTAATGATCCATTCACTTCTCAACCCATGAACTTAATCTACGTTACGTCCCTTACAAAGTCTCTTCAGATTAGGGCACCGAAATTAACGTAGGAATTCATATGCTTAAAAGCATCGCTCGAAGAAGTGCGAGCAAGACCATTTCTATCTCATTTCGCAGGTTCCTTGACTTGTAAACCTGAAGGTGATTGCGAAGTATTGTTCTTTCATTAGCCTTGACTCGAAGAGTCCCTCTTTGTTGAGCCATTGACCGAGCCTACATTACAGTCCTGATAAAGACCTCTCAGATTGACAAGGTCGTACCGCTTGCGAGAATACTCGAACCCTTGTTGACATAATGAAAGTAAGATTGAGTGATTCCTGTGATCCTACATTAATGGTCGGGACAAAATAGCCTTCTTAATGAGAGTGAGTGAAAGTCATTTCTTACTGAAAGTCTCTCATTTGGTATTCTTGAAAATCCATGTCATGAGTGAAAATTGTCTTAAACGACGATTCTCCCCGTGAAAATTTGGTGGTGCAAATATGGTAAAACCATCATGCATAAATCTTGATGGAATTGATAAAAGCTTCAATGGATTTTGGAGTGTGCTGAATTGCTTACTTCTTTGGCAAATGCATGTATTTTTGCTCTAATCATGTTTGACAGGTGATGTTTCCTTGAAGACCCAAGAGCTCCTAACATTTATGTTGCCTTTCAGAAGCCTTGAGGTGAGAAACCTCCATGAATATTTGAAGTACATCCTCGATGTTCCAAAATTTCTGTTTACCAAGAGGTAAGTGACCCTCACGAATATCCCAGGTTTGTCCTGGGTATTCCCAAATTATTGATATATGCCTCAAAACTCGTTGTTAAGCATTTCACTCGGGATGTGAATGCTTTCCGATCTTTTTCGTTATACCTTAGTCTGGATTTAGGTATTTCGAATCATCTTAATCCAATATTCATCTCACCTAACATTGAGTGTTTATTGGTTAAGTCCCAAAATTCTTGACATCTCAGTCTGGATCTGGATGTCTCAAAACTCTTCGTAAACATTTCACTCTGGATGTGAATGTTTTTCGATCTTTTTCGTTGTACCTTAGTCTGGATCTAGGTATTTCGAATCTTCTTAATCCAATATTCATCTCACCTAACATTGAGTGTTTATTGGTTAAGTTCCAAAATTCTTGACATCTCAGTTTGGATCTGGATGTCTCAAAACTCTTCGTTAAAGAGTTCACTCGGATGTGAATGTTTTTCGATCTTTTTCGTTATACCTTAGTCTCGGATCTAGGTATTTCGAATCTTCTTAATCCAATATTCATCTCACCTAACATTGAGTGTTTATTGGTTAAGTCCCAAAATTCTTGACATCTCAGTCTGGATCTGGATGTCTCAAAACTCTTCGTTAAACATTTCACTCTGGATATGAATGTTTTTCGATCTTTTTCGTTGTACCTTAGTCTGGATCTAGGTATTTCGAATCTTCTTAATCCAATATTCATCTCACCTAACATTGTGTGTTTATTGGTTAAGTTCCAAAATTCTTGACATCTCAGTTTGGATCTGGATGTCTCAAAACTCTTCGTTAAACAGTTCACTCTGGATGTGAATGTTTTTCGATCTTTTTCGTTATACCCTAGTCTGGATCTAGGTATTTCGAATCTTCTTAATCCAATATTCATCTCACCTAACATTGAGTGTCTATTGGTTAAGTTCCCAAATTCTTGACATCTCAAGCTGGATCTGAATGTCTCAAAATTTTTCCCCGTTTAGGCGACCGTAGAATGGTACGGGTCCTGGACATGTAACACCAACTATCTCGAGTTACTCTACCCTCCTCGAAGGTAAGTTATTCCAGATAAGTTCCTTTTATCACTGGCATTAGCATTTCCATGCATCATATAAATTGCATTTCAAAAAAAAAAAAAAAAACACACACATAACAAAAAAAAAACAAAAACAAAAACAAAAACAAAAAAACCCATGGCCTGCTAAAATATCATCCAATTGCATGTGCATGGTCAAAATTTAGGTATCATATTGTCTTTGAATGCAACCTCTGCGAGCTCACCTTCAAAGAGGGGCAGCTGTTGACACCTAAATTTTGACTAATCATTTAATAATTAATTGCATAAAAATTTAGGGATTAATCTTTAACCCCTAAGAAAAAATATTAAAATTGCATCTCATGTAATCGCATTTGCATCGGTGCGAGAGGACAACAAGAAGCAGGGGCTCGCGGTCGATTGCATACACAAATTCGGTGAAGTGCGGATTCGGGAGAAATCTTCAAAGAAGCAAAAGTAGCTCACAACATATTATATAATATGCCCATATTGTGTTATTATAATATGCCCATAATATTATAGAATATGTCAGTTTTGATGGCGCAATGAAGTTCACCGTAGAAGAAACCTCCTCATTAATGCATGTACATACACGCACGAAATGGGAGATGTAAAAAATACTACAGGCGCCTGCAAGAAGATCTCCTTGCTGAAGAACGGAGTGGTGGGAAAGAAAGGTGTCAGAGAGAGATAAAAAATATATTGGGAAGGGGCTCCTCCTTCGGATAAGAAGAAATAAAGTTAGGGGAGGATATTAAAAAAAGAGAGAGGAATGGAGAGCTTGTCAGAAGAAAAGAAGGTGAAGTCAGCGAGGGCAACAAGAAAGAGAAAAGAACGTGAAAGAAAAATAATAAAAAAAAAGAGAAGGGTTGTCTTCTTAAGGGAGAAGGGCAGAGAAAAAAAGGAGGGGGGGACGTAAGGGAGAAAGAACAGAAAAAGGAAAAAATCACAAAGAACTGTTCATCTTCCTCGCATCTTCGCTTGCCGCCCGAACCGCCGGCTCGTCTCGCCGCACGCACTACCGCCTCACCGGTGAGTCTGCGCCACCGCCGCTGCAGCAACAACTCAAGCCGGTCGCCGCACCCTTGCTGCTCGCCGAAGCCTCGCCGTGCCGCCGCGCGCCTACCCACGAGTCGCCGGTGACCCTGCGTCAACGCCGCCCCGCAGCAACCGAGCTGTTGCCCTGCTGCACCTTCACCTGCTGGTCACAGCATCTGCTCCGCCTCACCCGCGAGCCCGCGTCATCCACTGCGCCGCAACCCCCGCGACACCTGTCCGCTCCCGCACCATCTCCACCCGTCGGTCGCACCGCCTGCAGCAACCCGCGACGACGCCTCCGCCCGCGACGCCTATCTTCTGCAGCGAGAGCTGCAACGCCCATCGCTCCATCCTGCTCACCGCCCAACGCCTCAGCTCGACGCCCTGCCTCGCCTGCACCACCGTCACCGCGCCATCGTCTCCCTCCTGCTCGTGAGCTCCGAGTGTCGACGCTGCATCAACCCCCGACGCCACCTTCCTCCATCCGGCGGGTTCCGAGCGCGGCTGCGCGCCGCTGCAATCCCGCGCCCTGCCCGTCCTCGACACCCGCTGCACCTCCTGCTCAACCCGCTCTGACCCGCGACGACCAGGTGCCCCTACAGCTGCCACCGCCTCGCCTTGGCTGCTCGCCAGCCCCGCGTCCGCAACGCCCAGCACCCGTGCTCCGTCGCCCGCCGCCCTTGCCGGATCCCCTCACCGGTCCACCTGCCGCCGGTCCTCGCCGGAGCTTCGAACGTCGGTGACCAGCTGCCCCCTCGGTGAACCACCACAAGTTGCCAAGCCGTGCGTGGAGAAAACCAAAAAAAAAAAAAAAAAGACAAAAGGGGATTAGGTAGTTTTTTTTTTTTATTATTATCTTATCTTTTTTTTTTTATATAGTTTATAGTTTGTTTTTATATAGTTTCTTAGTGTGATTATTCGTTAATGCATGATTGAAATTCCAATGTGAAATAACCCCTCAAATTAGGGATTAGGAGTCCGATTTTCGCGTCCGAAATCCGACTCACGATCTCTTACAAAGATCGACAATCCAATCTCATGCCCGAGATTTGATTCGCGATTTAATTTAAAAATTGACCAATCCGATCTCATGCGCAAGATATGATTCGTCAATTTTGGGTATTAATCTTATTTTGATTGGATTGGATATTGGGTTATTTGAATTAACTTTTGTTTTTGCACAAAAGCATGAAAAAATGCAAGTTAGATCAGGGCTAGGGTTAGCATATTTAGTCATTTCGTTTTTTTTTTAAAATAATAATAAAAAAATCCAAAAAATGCATTTAGGATATTAGTTTTTAGAATTGCACATGTCAATCTAGAATTAGACCTTTACTTCAATTTTTAAAGCAAAAATCCCCAAAAAAAAATTAATTAATTAATTTAGGATGCTAGTTTTTTTAGGTTGCATGTTTAATTGTGTGCAAATTTTTAAAATTTCGAATTTTATATAAAAAAAAACAAAACAAAAACAAACAAGCAAAAATCGTCATGCATTTTAGAATAGAATTGCATGTCTCATTTTAAGTTTAGATCAATTTGCATCTTAGGTTAGAAATTGTTAGATTAAAATAACGTCTTAGTTTAAATTAGGATTTAGCATGACTTAATCCTAAGTTTAAATTGGAGGGAATTTTAATTTAGCTAGGTAATTTTTTCATTTGTCTTAATTTCGAATATCGTGGAAAATTTCAAAAACTTGTCTTTAGATAAATTAGTTTCAATTTTTAGGATGAATTGCATTTTTAGGAATAGAAATATCATGTGCACGTCATGTGGGATTATGTTCATAAAATGTACGTCATGTAGAATTAGTTTCATTAAAAATTGCACGTCATTATAATTAGGTCATTTTGATTTGCATATTTGATTATTGCATGTTCATTAAGAAAACAAAAAATTTTTACTCATGTCATGTAGTTTAGAACGCATTGTCATGCCATTTCATGTTAGATTAGATGCACTGCATGGTTCGCATTGAAAAAAGTGAAAACAAAATAAAGAAATTGCGTGTTAATTAGAAATCATATCTAGGGTTGTTGATATGAATTCCGATCTAACATTGCAGATGCTTTCGTTGCTATGAGGTAATCCTGTCATTTATTCACTGATTTATCTGGGTGTTAAATTGGTGGTTTGTGCATTCGCATGATCACTTCACATGTTAGGGAGGTAAATTAAAATCAATTCAAGCTGCCTGCTAAACATTTTTTAAAAAGAAAAGGTACCGAAAGGGCATTAGACAAGTCTAGTGTAACCAAGTCCCCGAACTCATTTAATCTCTGGTTCGTAGGAGTGAAGTAATTCTCCCATTACTTTACTTGGGTTTCTAATCGACCCACCAAAAACAGATTAGTGGCGACTCCTAATTGAAAATCAATTGCATGTTAAGAACTTAAACCCTAAGTCGCGAATTGGTATGGGCTTGGGAGAGCTCGAGCTAAGTCTAGGCTTAGCAATCCATTAGCCAAACCCTTAGGTGGTCCAAACCCGCTTCGGAGAGGTCGCGACAATAGGTTAATCTTCTTGAAAAACAAGAATCAAATGCATTAAATGGGGATAATGAGTATAGAGGCTTAGGTGTCTCAAGTAGTTAATAAAAGGATGTGACTCATGACTTAAGGAAATAATGGCAATGATCTTGCAAGCCAAAGTAGGGCACCACGTCTCCTCCATAGACTTGCCACTTTTGTTCTTCTAGGTTTTGACTTCCTAGTTTTTTGAGATTGCTGGATCTTTTCTACTTTCCAATTTTATAGAGCTCTTTGTGGTTTGAATTTGGAGAAAAAATTTCTACGAAAGTGGTTCAAAACATCTTGGCCTACAAATATTTCAATTTCATATTTTTCTAAGGTGAGATGTTGGGACAAAGACCCAATCATTTACCATCTAGAACCTGCTCAATGTAGTAAAAACAGTGATCGGATTGTTTTCTTGAATTTTTATAAAATTTTCTCTTTCGAATTTGGATATACTTCCTTCACAAAATTTTAAAGGACATCCACATCTACAATATACAAAAAATTCAAAGAGTTTTGTGAAGATTTGGATTTCGAAATGGATCTCTCTTTATGGTCATTACATCTGCTCCACGGGCATATTGTTGGGTTGTATTCAATGATTTACTGCTCTTTCCACAACACGAAATGGATTTAGCTTCCCTTATAAATAATGTTTTGTAAGATTTTCACTACAACATATAAAAATTTCATAATTTTTTGAACTTATTTGATAAGGCAATGACACTCATTTAGGAAATTGCTCAAAACTATTTTGGTCCCTAGGATGAGAGAGTCACACACCCAAACTTGGAGGGGAGGGGGCTGCATGCTCAACTTGAGGAGAAAACCAATTTAGAGTCTTCTTGAATTAAGATAAGGATGCATTATATACCTTTGGACTCCAGTTCTTCAATGCCAAGTTGAGGTATTCCCTAAAAGGATAGGCCATAATGACTACTAACTTAGAACTTAGAAATCAAGTTTGCAATATGAACATATCTAGCCTAATGATTACTTAAAGTCTAAGCATTAAATGAGAGAGACTTAGTTATTGGCTTAGGTGTCCCCACAACAATTACATATAATTATTCAATGACGACTCAATCCCTTAGATGGACCAATGGAAAGATGAGTAAGTGTCTCTCGTAGAAACGAGACTTGCCACCCATATTTTTAGCTTGCTGCCTCTTCATATTAGGTTGTCCAGCTAAATGAACATGATTGGTCCGCTTGGAAAGATCATCATAAGAAGTTTGCGTATAAATAGCTACATTTCCTCCCTCATTTCCACACCACCTCCTCTTCCCCCCTCACTCTCTTGACCTTACCCTCATTGTCGCCCTCTCTCTCCCTCTTTTGGTCACGCCTCTCTTGCTCATTCACTCGTGTGCACATTGTGCAGTCATCTAAGCCATCCCTTGAAATGTTGTAAGTAGAATATCTAACTCTTGGTTAGGATGATAGTTTACATCGTCAAGTTTAGTGGTATACTCACCCGTGTAAGCTGTATGTATGTCATATGGTTCTTTTGTATGGTTTGCTCATGTTTGCATGATTGAATACATTCACGCCCCGAGACGAGACCAAGGTTCGCTTAGCTTGAAATTGGTGTCAAGTCACGATAGCTTAAGGTCGTGAGGTCTTCGATCGGCATTGAGGCATATCAGTTCCAAGCCTTGGTGTATGCGGGGATCGCCCAAGGCCGCAAGGCCTTAGATTAGCATTGAGGCGTGCTGGTTGCAAGTCTTGCTCAGTATGAGGATCGCTCAAACCCACGGGGTCTTGGTACAGCATTGAAGCATACCGATTCCACGTCATGCATAGCACAACGATCGGCCTATGCGTACAGTTCAAGTCACAAATCAAGAATCGTGCTTGGCATATTATATAGTATGATGTTGAGGGTCAAGACACACTCACTTAAATGAGCATGTCCTCAGGCCTTGCATACATCAATTAAGATAAAAGAAGAAAAGCCGGATTGTGTGATGCATTTGTGCGATCATTTAAAGAAGAAAAAAGTCCATCGCTACATAGCATTGGTAGCGATGCTTCGTTCATAGAACGAGATGCTCTAGTTGAGCCAGGATGCCTAGTTCTTAAACCTGGAAGCCTCGGGAAGCTAGCCCCAAGAGGCTTTGATTGAGCTTAAATGCTCTAGTTTAGCTAAGAAGCCCAGCAAGAAGCTAGAAACCCTAGTCGAGCCAGGAGGACCTAGTCAAGCCAAAACAACGGTAACAAAAAGCCTCCATTGAAGTATGCTGTAATAGACATCTGCATGTAGTAGAAATGTAGTAATAAGTTTGTTATTGATTTGTTATCGACATTGCATTGCTAGTGTTGTGTTGACTAGACTTTGATAATGAGATGTCCCTCTAGTAGAAAATTAGGAGTTTTACTTAATGAGTCCATGACTCACCCCGTTGTTTTTCAAAATTGTAGGCATTGAGGAGTTGCAATCTGCCTAGAGGAGTTAAGGTTTACCATGACCTTTTGAGTATAGAAGATGTAGTAATTGTAAATATAATAGCCCATGATAGAAGGGCTTGTAAACATAACTAATGTAATTGTATATTTGTAAATGATTATTTTTCCTGGTTGCTTGTTGTTATCTGGGTGTTGTTTGTAATGCCTCCGCATGTGCTTAATGAAAGGATAAAGAGAAATGGGTCAATGACACACGTGGAACGTCACAAAAATAATTGCCGCTGCTCGTGACCCTAAGGAAGGAGTTTGGGGTCATTGTACTTCAAATTAGTATATTCGTGATAAATTTATCATAAACTAATTTTTTTACCACCAAAATTCTGAAATTTATACATATATGAAAAATTTACTCCAAATGGTCATAAAAATCTTAAACTTATATATTTGTAACAAATTTATACTAAACTAATTTTTCTGACCTCCAAAAACTCTAAACTGATACATTTGTGACAAATATATCTTTAATCAAATTAGATAAATATTACAAAAATGACAAAAATTAGTACAACTATGACAAAAGGAGAGTAAAATCTCAAACTGGTACACCAATGGACTATTACGTGTCATCCAATTGACATTTTTTTAGTAAAATTTAATAAAAACTTACAAAGAGTAAATTTGTCATAAATGTATCAGTTTAAAGTAAATATCA
This sequence comes from Eucalyptus leucophloia subsp. euroa, assembly GCA_017140325.1. Lineage (NCBI taxonomy): Eukaryota > Viridiplantae > Streptophyta > Magnoliopsida > Myrtales > Myrtaceae > Eucalyptus > Eucalyptus leucophloia. The sequence continues at coordinate 23,796,938 of CM029470.1, read as the reverse complement.
AAAGTGTACCAATTTGAGATTTTTGGCAGTCAAAAAATTACTTTGGGGAAAATTTATTACAAATGTACTAGTTCAGGATTTCTTGTGATATTAACCTCAAAATCAAAACTAGGCAATATAAGAGTTAACAAATAAGTTGGAAATCATATGATACAAATCAAATGAAGAAATAAGTATATGATCATTTTTCATAATTCTTGTTTGATGATTAGTAAAATGGGGATGTATGCTAAAGAATGATCATTTTTTCCGAATATCCATCCCTTTTCCTTCCTTGTAATTTCTTCTGAAATTTGTTCATGTACCCATGTCATTTCGGGAAAATTTTAAATAAGAGCTTGAAATGCCATCATTTTATCAAATAAATACTTAAAATGAACATTGTTTCAAATAAGGGCATAAAGTGAATCTTATTTCAAATAAAGACTTGAAGTTGTCATATCAATCTTAAAAAAAGGTCTTAACTCACTATTTGATAATGGCAATTTTGTCTATTAAATTTTGTCTTTTTTTTTTCCATAAAAACTTTTTTTTTTAAAAAAGGAGAGAATAGAGTCGAGAGGGAAGGCTCCCTCTCACTTGTGGCCATTGCCCCATCACCGGTGGGCCGGTGGCGATGGTCAATGGGCTTGTCAGCACTCGAGCGAGGGCTAGCAAGAGAGGGCGGCAACCCTCTCTCAGATTTAGGCAAATGTTGCCCGCTCTCGTCTCGGCTTGGGCGAGGGTTGTCGGTCCTCGCATAGGCGCTTATGATCATTGCCCAATGCCCTTGGATCCCACCTCTTGTGAGGGCCAATAGGCCCTCACCCAAGTGCTGACGACCTCGTCGGCCGACGATGCCCCTCCACTAGTGATAGGGTGGCAACCACATCCTCCTACCTTTTTTTTTTTAGTTTAACTTTTTTAATTATTAATCTAATTATCAAGCCAAAAAATTATAATTTAATCTAAATTTAAATTGTGTTTTGATGAAAATACCTCCAGTGAGCTAGAATTTTTTGCTAGCCAGTGAATTAGTGAGGCTAAACCCCTATTTGAAGTAAATATAACCACTTTATGTCATTTTTTTAGACTGATATGGTCACTCCATGCCTTTATTTAAAATAAGACTTACTTCAAAATTTTATTTGAGAAAAAAAAGTACACTTTGGGCATTTTCTGAAATTTTCCCTGTGGTTTTGATTAAAAAGTTACATCCAGAGTTTTACCAGTGAAAAGAAAAAGGAAAAAAGTTGCAGAAAAAAAAAATCTAGTAAAATATCCGAAATTTTACTTGTTTCCTCACCTTTTTTTTGGGTCGTCTTTTGTCGGAACCTTGTTTACAAAAAATCTAGTAAAATATCCGAAATTCCGAAATTTTACTTGTTTCCTCACCTTTTTTTTTTTTTTGTCGTCTTTTGTCGGAACCTTGTTTCCTCGTTAGCTCCGAAGAGGTGCACTCCAATTTCGAACCGTATTCCTCTCACCTCAGCAACCAGCGAAGCAGCCTCAAAGCTATATAAAAGGAATAACGTTGCAGAACAATTCATCCAGCGACCCAGCTGGAGGGAACGGGAGAGAGAGAGAGAGAGAGAGGTGCTATTCCGGGTCCTCCAATCTCTCTCTCGGCGAACAGTCCTTGATCCCCCATCGCCTTCTCTCTCGTAACGTCCGACCCCGATCAGAATCTCTCCACGTCGGGTTCGTATTCTCGGCTCTCGACTCTTTATCAACATGAATTTCGGTTTCCTCCTTTGTCTCTGCGGTTAAAGCTCCAGTCTTTTCATTTTTTTTTGGGAGTACCCATCTCGTCAAAATACAGTCTTTGCCTCTCAAGCTCTTGAATTTTGGCTGTGAGATTAAGTGAACCTTGTCAAGAAGCTTGCTTCTGATATACCCTTTTCTCGCGTTCGCAGGGAGAATTCTCAACTGTCTGAAATTAAGAGGGGTTCTTTTATTTTTTTTTTTTAGAAGGATTTGATCGAAACGTCGGAAGCAAGTGCTTGTGGACAAAGGGTTTTGATCATGGGTAGGAAAGATTTGCAGCTTTTTGATGATAGGAAGGATGGGTTCTTCTCTATTAATAACTTGGGCTATCAGTGGAGTTCTGTCGATCCTGATATGTGTCCTGTAGGTGGGTTATTTGCCAGTGTAGGCCAAATGGGGATGAATTTCGGTTTATCGCCGAATTCGCCTAATAACTGTGATGTCGGGGGTGTGAATAGCATAAAACTGACCTGCCCTGATTTTATGATTAAGTACGTGTCGTCTCCAGAGGGTATTCGGATTGTCGGTGTCCCAGAGGAGGAAGAAACTGTGCGCAATAAAAAGAGTGGGCTTAAATTGAAACTAAAGGTGAAAAACCCTTCGTTGAGGAGGTTAATTAGTGGGGCAGTGGCGGGGGCTGTCTCACGGACCGCAGTAGCACCTTTGGAGACGATAAGGACACATCTGATGGTAGGAAACAGTGGGGATTCTACTACTGAGGTGTTCCAGAATATTGTGAAGACTGATGGGTGGAAAGGATTGTTTAGGGGTAATTTGGTTAATGTGATTCGGGTTGCCCCTAGCAAGGCCATAGAGGTAACGTTGTTTTATTTACTTTTTGAAAGTTAAATTGACTTCTTGGGACTTTTTTGCGTCTAATTGGTTGAAATTATGCATGCTGTCCTGCTTTGTTCATTAGTGCCCTCAATATTCTCTGTTTAGGAGATCTTTGGGCAAATCTTCTGACGTTTGTTTGTTTGTTTGTCATCCAGTTTGTCCATTGCTCTCTTTTCTGGCCATGCCATATATGGCGCTATTGCTTCATATGGTTGTTTATTTCTGGTAGAGGTCGTGCATTGTCTGCTTTGCTATTGTCAATATTCCTGCAAAGCTACTCAGCAATCTCTGTCTCTTTGTAGTCTCTCGATTTGACAGCACTGTTTCTTAAATGGAATATTGTGCCTTTGTAGAGCTGAGAATTGTCCATCTGTGTTTAACCAGGCCAACAGGACATAGTAAACCATAAGACATACTTTGCTTAGGATTTTCTGTCAACTTAAGCTAGATGAATCTAATGTATTGTTGATTGCATGTTTGTGAAAAAATTTATGACTTAATTGGTCGATTGGAAAGACTTTGACTGAGTTGCATTTTGCACTTACTTGATGACTCACGATGCTTTTATCCTTATGTTGGTCAGTTAAATAACCTTTGCATCATTTGGGGCTTGTGACATGTCTGTAGCATTGATAATTTAGGCCCATGCATTGCTCATCATGGTTGAGTACATGTCCAATATCACAATTAGTTTCTAGCTTTGTGCTTTATAGGATATTCTGTCAACCTTTTTTTTTTGCTTATAAGCATTGCGTTCCTTGTGAGACAAGTTGCAATGGTGTCTTTAATGGGAATTTATAAAATTTCTTCACGCTCACATGAATAGTGAGGAGGGATGGTCCTAGTATCCTTTACACTGAAAATACTCTGGTGACAGTAAAGGCTTGTAACCTTACTGATTTGGTTACAGTTCTTGAACTAATGAATGCATCACTTTTTTCTTAAGATTTAATTTAGAAAATTTATTCTGCATAATTAGATTGGTTTTTGGTTTTCACATTTATCACACAAATGTAGCTGGAGTAATCATATTATCTTTATTCCTTATGAAATGAAAGATATGATATCCTTCACTCAAGGGATGATGCATTGGATTGTTAGCATCATCAGGTATTGATTAGTTTCTTGAAAGCCAAGGATGATAATGTTTCCTCTTTGGAAAACACTATTTTGCCAGCTCGCACAATTGATGGTGCTATTATGTTGATTAGAGATTAGGGTGGAACCAATGCTTTTCTTTCTGTTTTCTGTTCTCGTTCATTTAGAGTGGAACCAGTGTTTTCTTTCAGATATAGTTGATCAATTGTCAAATATCACACTAAATTCTACTTGACAGCAGAATATCTCTTTGATAGACCTGAGCACTAGTACCTGTTGCTCTATGATTAATTACATAACCTCCTAGGTTGGTCTTTTGTGTCAAGTGTTCAAATGCTACCAAATGTCTTGAGGTCTCTTAAATGTGTTGGTCATGGGTACATAGAATGGCTGAGAAGCTGCTTGCTATTTAAGTGTATCATTTGGTGGATAATCTTGTTATAAATCCATTCCTTATCCCATTCTGTTCCTAAGAGGGGAAATAAGGAGGAAAATGACCAAGAAGAGGGGGAAAAACAACTTAAAGAGTTACTAACCGCGATTCACTGAGCTCCTTATTTTTAAGTTGACTAGGTTTCTTCCTTTATCTATGCAATCAAACGTTTCAAAGGCAGGGGTAGAGCTACTTCCTCACTAGGCATATCCACACTAGTACCTGTTGCATATCATCTTTGACAGCAGAGGCAAGTCTTGAGAAAAAATTAATATCATTGCTTCCCTATCTGCCCATCATTAGTGCAGAGCTTTATTAATTTGACTAGCCTCTCATTTAATAAGCCAAGGTTCCCTTTTCTCTTCATGCATTAAGACAAATTGAGTCAGGGAATTCCTTTTGTACCCCTAAGGGACGTTCTTTGGTTACATGTACTTAGAAGGTTTCTATTCTTCCGGTGCAGCTATTTGCATATGATACGGTCAACAAGCAGCTGTCACCCAAACCCGGGGAGCAGCCAAAACTTCCAATCCCCGCGTCATTAGTTGCTGGGGCCTGTGCTGGTATCAGTTCAACAATATGCACATACCCTCTTGAGCTAGTCAAAACTCGTCTGACGATACAGGTACTGGTCAAAAGCTTGCTTGGTATTTAAAGTGTGCATACTTGCATCAATTTATATGTTCCTGCTGAAACTGCAGAGAGGGCTTTATGATGGTCTCTTTGATGCGTTCGTGAAAATAGTAAGAGAGGAGGGTCCAGCAGAGCTCTATAGAGGCCTTGGGCCTAGCGTCATTGGGGTCATCCCTTATGCTGCCACCAACTATTTTGCTTATGACACATTGAGAAAAGCGTATAGGAAGGTTTTCAAGCAAGAGAAGATCAGAAACATCGAGACCCTCTTGATTGGTTCCACGGCAGGGGCTATTTCGAGCAGTGCGACTTTCCCACTGGAGGTGGTGCGTAAGCACATGCAGGTTGGGGCGTTGAGTGGGAGAAAGGTATATAGGGATGTGATCCATGCTTTCATGAGTATCCTTGAGCAGGAAGGAATCGGAGGCTTATATAGAGGTTTGGGCCCGAGCTGCATGAAGTTGGTGCCTGCTGCTGGGATATCATTCATGTGCTACGAAGCATGTAAGAGGATATTGGTGGAGGATGATGAGGATGCTTAGAAATAGATTTTGCAAGGAGCATGTAGTTTTAGGTTTTCGGTTTGGCAGAGAGGAGCTGGTTTTGAGCCATCTCTTAGTTTACTAATCGCAGGCATGTATTTTTTGCGTCTACTTTCTTGTTTGCATCTTTTTCACATAAGGAGGTCGCAGTTGACGTGATTGTCACGATTTTTCAAGGTGAGTTACGATTTTCAGTCTCTTTCATTGTAGCGGTGACGGTGCATTAGATTTACATAGTGAGGCTCTCGAAAGTACAGGAGAAAAATTGACTTAATGTCTCAAAAATGGTTTTTGTGTATTATCCTTGAGAGCATTGGGACGTACGAGATATGTTGTCAGAGGGAAGCATCGGTTATTCATATTTTCGGGTCGGGTCGGGTCGGGTCGGGTCCAGGTAGGGGTGATCGGGTAGGGTCTAGACTTGGACCATATACTTAATTTTATTATAACCGGTTCTCCTTTTTCCGACCCTGTACTCGATCCTGTTTGTAGTGGACCTTATACTCAATCCACCTTATTTTTCCGGTCTAGTTCTAGGGTCAATCCTGTTTCTTCCACTGGAACTTATTTTGTAATCTCCTGATATCCTATATGACTTCAAATTTTATATTATTTTGTAAGAAAATAACACAATTCTCATAATTTATATTAAAACATTAAGCACTTGTGATAAATAAATACATGAATTTTTTTACTAAACAAAAAATTAAGGATCCATAGGCTAATTATAATAAATAAAATCATAAGATAAAAAATTAACAACAAACATGAGTAATATTAATCTAATTCCCACAACTACTAAGCATAACTCATACAAAATAGAAATTAAACGAACCAATCCATGTGGTACACGAGAATTTGGTAGCGATGGACGGTGTTCGTCGCGAGAGGGAGCCAAGGAGGGAAGCAAGTGAGGAAGAGGAACGACGAGGAAGGGGTATCGTGCTGGTGAGGGAGGGAAGCAAGTGAGGAAAAAGAACAACGTGAGGGAGGGAAGCAAGTGAGGAAGAATGACAAGGAAGAAGTACTGTGCGTGTTTGAGAGAGCCAAGAGAAAAAACGCTGTGTGATTGTGGGAGTAAGAATAGAAATCAGGGGAAAAAAATGGATTTTGGATCTCTACTTACAAAATCGGTCCAAGAATCGGTTTCAAAACCGGTTCAAGAATTGTTTTTTGAGTGGGTGATCACTCGAAACCTATTCCCAAACCGGTACCTGGACCGGTTTCAACGGGAACCAATTCCCAACCTTATTTTTCGGATAGGCTAGTCCAGTTCCCAGATATACCTAGTCCAGTTGAACACCCCTAGATCCAGGTACGGATGACTACCCATGCCAGGCCGGTGGAGGGACTAAATGCCCTATGGTGCAAGGCAGTGCCCACCGCACTAGGATGATGCAAGGCCAAATTATTTTTTCAGCCACTGGATGCATTGCAAGAATGAGCATAAGAATGTACTGATCCATGTCCAAAGGAAACAACTCGTACCAAAGAGTCCTCAATTTTTTTGCTTATCAAATTCAAACAGGCTTTCGGAAGCCTGAACTCCTCAAGGGCTCGCAAATGACAATAAACTTACAGGTAAGAGCCAGCAATTTTCACGACGAAATATTCATTTACCATTGACCAGTCTCGGAGAAACAGTGAATAGATCATATTTTTCTTAACTGAAATACTGACGAGACAAGGGAGTTAGAGCAATCACCTTGAAGGACTATAGACAACTCCATGACTAATGTTCACTAAAATTTCAAGTCCGAAACCCTCACTGTAGTAGTACAAGCTGGAACCACGAGTAGCGGAAAGCACAGCTCCCCCTCCACGATACAACATGAATCATTTCATTGCATGAACCCAACTGGTGGCTTGGTATCTATTATTTACATCACAACAAGCACGAAGTAGTCAGCTCTTACCAGCACCATAAACAAACGTTACTAGTCCTGACTAGCAATTGATGCCACATTGACCTTTTGCAGTAGCTTTCATAGCATCGGAGGTGAATGGATCAATGCGCACCCAAAGCAGAGAGAAGATGGAAGCAAGCAGTATTGACCACACGATCACGATGGTGGGGGTACGATTCTGCCGGCCTACCAAACCCTTCAAGAATGGATAAAGATGAGCAATAACCCATATGGCAAAGAAGAGCTTTCCGAAGAGTGGACCCCATGACTGATAGCCACTGTTGATGGCGTATGAGACTCCGGCGACGATGCCCACCAAGTTCACTATGAGGACAGTGGTTGGGGGAATGAGAAGTGATGTCCACTTGAACACATAGAGCTCTGCGAAATCCCCATCTTCGTCCGATGCCTTTGAAGTGACAGTGAAGTTGGTGTCGATTCCGGCGAGAACTTTCAAGAGCCCTTGAAACACGGCAAAAAGATGAGCTGACGTACCCCCGATGACCCAAAACTGTTCATTCCTCCACCAGTCCTCGATACTCACTCCACTCCATCTGAGCTCAAGGATTCCGGTAGCAAAAATGGAGACAAAGAGGAGAATGAACCACATACTAGCAAAGTTGCTAATCTGCATTAACAAATTAGTAGATATTTGTTACAGCAGCATAAAAATGAAACAGCATTGAGGTTGATGTTTTAAGGTACACATACACCCATACTATTGCTTAAAGTCCTTGCCACATCAAGGGCTTGTTTGTTTTGAAATAAGTTCAAGTAAAAAAGCAATGTTTTCCAAACTCCCAGAGGTTGAACTGGTCATCAAACCGGTTTCGGTTCATCTGGTTTAACCGGGCAAGTCAAGTTGGTGACATCATTACTACAAAAAAATAAAAATAAAAATCTGGAAGATTTAGGGAAAAAAAAATCCGAAAAACATCCTGAATACTTAGCAAAATGATGAATGTCTTTAATGAGATGAACTTAATGTCTTAATGATAATAATGACAGAACATTCTAAAAACACAATTATGTTCACATATAAGAAAATATATGTCACAACTTAAATGGACACAAAAAATTTCTTGAAAGGGGCTCCTTTGAGTGGCAAAATGCCTAATAAGACATTACATCACAAGAAAAGTCAAAGAAAGGCTTCATGGAAGAGAGAGGTCACTCATTTTTGTTTGTTCTCATGAAAAAGACAACGTGACCCTAGTTTCTTTGTGGCTTTTACTTTTTCCAGTTTCGGTCGACAATGTGCTGAAGATTTGATTGGAATTTGAACCATTGGGTCCCAAAATCAAGCTTTTCACTAAAATCCTGGTCCAACTGTCCAAATTCAGGTCATACGGTTCTTCTGGGTTTGACCGGGTTTTGACAAAAATAAGTCTAGGGATTCAACTGAAGCGGACTGACTGGCTTCTGGTTCAACCAGCTTGTTTGGTCTAGAATTAAAAACATTGGCAAAAAGTTATGGAATAAGTATGTGACTCTGATGTGTTAATATAAATATATAGTAAAAATTTCAGAAGTTGTCTGCCAGAAAAAAGTCAAAAGTAAATCCATCGTAAGATTTAGACCTAGCAAAAAACCTATATTCAGACATACCCTAAAACAGCAGTAGAAAAAGCTGAAACAATTGTAATTGATGGGAGCCACTTACCTCTGGGATGATAAATTTTCCAGTAAGAAGGCAAAATGCAGGCAGAATGCAATAAGCAATCAGAGGGATTGAAGTGAGGGGATACACAATGGTATTTATATATGCCAATCTCTCCAACCACTTCAGTCTCCCATTGTAACCATACCATATAGGACAATGCCTGCTTAATAAAATCTCAATGGACCCCAATGCCCATCGAAGAACTTGGTTCAGACGATCTGAAAGATTTATGGGAGCAGAACCCTTGAATGCTGGGCGGTGAGGCATACAGTAAATGGAGATCCACCCTCGAGCATGCATCTTAAACCCTGTTAAGATATCTTCTGTGACAGAACCATATATCCATCCAATCTGCCAGCAAATAAAATGTAAGTGCCCACAAGAAAGACATTGAGAATGTGGCTATGATAATATAGACGCCGTAGTAAATTGCTATGTAACCAACCTCTTTGCCCCACTCAGTCTTGTCCTCATAGCCACAGCTGATAACATGAATCGCTTCCTTCAAAAGAGTTGCTGGATTAGTAGATGGTGGAAGCCCTCCCTGTTCCATGAATGTTGCTGCAATGAAGACTGGCGATTGACCAAAGCGCTTCTCTAAGCTTTTCTGGGACATAAGCAGTGATCTCTCATCATCATAGCCTGCACGACAGAAGCAAGACATTTAGCCAAAGTCAACATGGAAGCTGTATTTATTCACCTTCCCATCATTAAGTGACGAATGCGACTATCCCAGAAATCCTCAAGGGGGAATGGGAAGTGAGCTAGACCAAAAAGTGTAAACCTTATTGATGAGCTGCATAGACCAAGAACAGCAGCAAAAGCAAACCACATCTCAGGCCTGGCACAGATGGGTAGGTAGCGAATACTAGGGGCCTGAGATAACTCTAAAGAATTTGGCACATCAGTCATAATAGCCTTACTTAGAGAAAATTTACCAGGTTGAAAGTATATAAACCTTGTCTCTAATAAACCTATTGGACTTCTCTTTCTGTTACTTTAATTAAACAAACTGGGGAACTCTATCTAAAAACTAAGACACACTGAATTTACTAGGGCTCCTACCTTCCATCCCCTCCTCAATATCCTCCATGTTGAATATTGGAATGTTGGATTCAGTTCTTTTGACAGCTCTCTTCTTGTCGATGTAATTCTTGTCACCACCCTTTCCCTTCTTTCTGGGACCACAACAGCTTTTAACAATAATATTTGGTTCCAAATCTGCCTCAGTCAATACTGGGTCATACCCATATAGGGCTTGCCTGTTGAAACAGCATCCAGTTCCCACATAGACAGGCCCTTGGATTCCATCAAGTCCTTTCAAGTTAATCTACATAAAATGGAGAGTCAGAGAGCAATATAGTTGAGGATAACAGAACCTGAGATAACCTACTTTGAAAATGAAGTTAACCTACATCAAAGAAGACAATATTCCGGTTAGCATATCGATCATGCAAGTCAATGCCGTCAAAACGCTGTGGAAATTGGACATAGCATGTCTTCTTTCCAAGAGCAGGATCCATCATAAAACACATCGCTTCTTTAAGAGCTTTGCTGTTGTTGAAGTAGTGATCACAATCAACATTCAAAAGATATGCTCCATTGGTCAGGACAGCTGAAACACGAATCTGTTTAACAAAGATAATAATGAATTACAATGCTACAAATGCATATAAGAAAAAGAAATCTGCAACTCTTTGCTTATATCATATGAGAAGAATGATACCATCTACAGCTGCAAATATTTGCAGAGTGACACCTCTCACACCAACAAAGCATCATTATAAAGAAATATTTTAGACTTCTTGTTTCCTATAATTCTTCTGAGAGTTTGGGAGCATGGCAACACAAATGATCAAAACTAAAAGGGAATATTGGATGTAGTAAACAATAAAAATGAAGTTCATAACATTCAGAATAAGCTTGATGACCATGCCCAAGTAATACATGTGACTTTTGCAACTTTAAAAGCCATTCACATGATCTTTTCTTTTCAAGGCTATATTAGAAAGCTGTGTAAAGAGGAACTATAAGAAAATTATACCAAGGCATTCATTGCCCCAGCCTTTTTGTGATGCTGAAAACCAGGTCGCTTTTCTCGAGAAACATAGACAAGTCTTGGTAACTCATTTCCATCTGTATCAAGCCCACCACTGTGACCCAAGAAAACCTGCATCACCAATAAAAGATTAAGAGAAGTCTCTGGGACGGACTTAAATTGACTCTGGTCATGATGAAGTCTCAATTCATATAATTGTAAATGTATCCAATTTTTCTTTAGTAAAATAAATCAAACTGAGCCTGCTGCTGTAAAATGAAGCAATTTAAGCAATTCACTCCAAAACATAATGGGTGAAAATCAAACGTTTTGAGTAATTTCAAAACACACTGGACGATCCCTCAATCCTTCTTAAATGGAGCTATCCTGCTCAAATCTAATAGTAAGTATCTAACTGTACCTGAATCATTCCTGGATGATCCCTGGGGTTGTTTCCAGGCCAGGGAGTGCCATCTTGCATTGTCCATCCTTCTTCTGGCACCTTCTGCGCTTTGGCAACTAAAGCATTGATCCGCACCTTAAACTCTTCGTATTCTCTCTGTAGATTATATGCGGGAAAACATAAACTTTTAGGTTTGTCACTGTAGGTAAGAGACAAACAGGAAATTTCTGCATAAAATTTTTAAGTATTAAAACAAAACAAGAATAATTGCACATTAATTTCAAAAATATGGAAGCACAAACCCCCACAATTGAGAAAAAAATTCCCTCAAGAATTTTGAAAAACCACATGAGCATTGGTTGATTTTTCAATTGTTTAGTTTTATGTCTTATCATATGGACATCTAATTCAAGTTGTTCTGCTCTATAATGCTTCTTTACATAACAATATGCCTTCACCTTCACAAAAGTCCTAGGTAGCTCACTTCAGGGGTCAAAGTACTTAATTAAACACAACATGAGAAACTATGAAGTGCTCAGTCCAGCTTTTGTATTTCAGTTTTTCATAGGGCTCAGTTTTGGTGGGCTTGTTGGGAGGACGCTCAAAACCAAAGCCACAGCGGTGCTCTACCTTTCTGAAAGCAATGATTGTTACCAGAAATTTCTTTTCTCCATGTAAAAACAGACATCTAGTTGTCCCTCATGAACTCATGATAACTAAAACACATTGACAATGCCAGTAGACATCATGTTGTTAAATTTAATTCCCAGTAGGAACTTCGGAGCATTCATCCACAATCTTCAACTTTACAAAACATGATGATGTGATGTAGAAGCAATGGTTAGATAAACAAATTGACATAAAGAGAACCCACAAATGGTGTACTGCCACAAAACTAACCTTCATTGCCCTGCGTTCCTTTACAAAAGATGGCTGTATCTTGTCCTTCAAGTAATCTATTTTTTGCGCAAAGTAAAATTCAGGGGCCCTAGGTTCGATGTTGTGCTTCTTGCAGAAGGGCACCCACTTCTTTGCAAATTCCGCAGTCTCTGAAAGTGCTTCAAAGGTCAACATTGCAGATCCGTCATCGGAGACATAGCATGAAACTTTGTCTACAGGGTAATCCACAGCAAGTATGGACAAGACAGTGTTGGCAGTTATAAGAGGTGGCTCTTTGAGTGGATCCACCGTACTAACAAAGACATCAATAGGAGCCAATTGAGAAGGTTCCCCCTCACGGTCATATCTGTGGTTGAAAATGATGATTAAGATGATGAAAATACTTGCAAATATACTCATTTTAAAATACAGCGAAGATAAAATTAGCTCACCTCAATGCTAGCCTGTCAAGGTAAGTCTCACGGTTTATCGGAATCCATTTTGGGAACTGATCCAAAAGCCAAGATAAGGCAAACCAGATCTCACAGATAACTGATGTTAGCCACAGTGGATAAGCATCTTTCACAGGGTGTGTGGCACGATATTGCAAGAAGAAGCCCAAAATAATCAGACGAAGAATAATCACAACACGATAAGGGGTAAGATGTGATGATGATATAGGCACTACGCGGCTCAAAGGTAGACGAGCATCATCAGCCCTGAAGAGATCAAATGAAAGTCAACTTTGCTTTGCAATGAATGAAAGCTATGATCAGCAGTCAATAACATTCGCGCCCAAAAATAGAACTGTTACTCCATGGGCATATTGGGACACAAATGCAGTTTCTTTATCTCTTTGGGGTTATGAATGCAAGAAGTGAATGCATACAAACTGTATATTGATAAATGAACTGGCATATTCCTCCTAAAACCTTATATATTCTACATGAAATTTCTTACATCTGAAGTTCTTCTCCATTAGAGCCAGTTCCTTCTATGTCTCCTTTTCCTTCCGGGAATCTACTGGCCATGTGGGGGATGTTCTTTTCCTGCTTGAGTTTCCAACTTTCAACCCTTTCTTTCCAATCAACATTTCCAAGGCCATAAGAGTTCAAGTCCCTGGAGGGGTCCACAATTCGCACAGGAACTATAACAACAGAAAGCATCGTCAACCAATATAATCCATGCTTATCCAATGCAAGTGAACAGCTGCTGAATTAAAATTCAAATTACTATTTACCTGGCTGTCTAGGATCAACAGAATGAACTGAATGCCTATCAGAAGGGCCCAAAGGTCCAGATGTTGTCCGAACAGATTGGTTGTCAGGTGTAGCACAGGGGTTTTCACCAGATATCTGAAATATTTTGTTTTATCAGGATAAGGAAATTTTTGCAGCTTAGCTGCTTTAGATGGTCTTCAATAACATATAATATTCTGGGACAAAGTCTCGGTTGCAACGTAACTAAAGATAAGTCACTAGGTTTTATGACTCACAAAAAGCTTGAGAAACATTTCTTCGTTCTGAAAGATTGAATGGTAAGACAGACATAACTTGATTCTCTAAAGAAGAAAGGATTCTTTTCACGCTTCATCTAAAGCAATGTCAAAGCATCTATCATTGAATATAAATTTTTGACTTTTCCACCGGAACAACAAAGCTACCATGCAAAAGATAAAATGGAATACAAAAGAAGAAGAAAATGTTATTACACAGTATTTGTTAGCTACTTGGAAAAAGGGGTTTTTTGATAAGTTCCCACACTATATATATGCCCAAGTAATGGACAGACTATTGATTGCCCATATTTATGTTTCCAGTGCATCCTGGTCCCCTGCAAGTTAAATGCTTTTTGCGCGTTTTGGCAGTACATAGTAAGTTTAAAGATCAGGTACATATGTAATCCCAAAGATTAGTATATTTAAATTAGACATTTATAGTGACAATTGTGGAATATGTGAAGTTGCATTTCAATGGCCCCAATCAGTATTATTACTTGGAAGCAGCCACGAATTATGCGTTGCATTCTCATTATTCTCATGAACTATGTGTTATGTGGTCATGAACTCAAATAATGGACCGATGTTCTTTTCCCATTTTGCGATAAATAGCCAAATGAATGCTGTTAATGTTCCTTTCACTTTTCGCAATAAAAAAGACTATTGTTTCCATTGAATTGCTTATGCCTATCACCGTTGCTTTGCAACAGAGTAAGTATGGAGAGATAGCTCTGAAGAAGATGGCAATAGCCTGGTTCGCTCTTCATGATGCGGAGGAGTAACCACTTGATATGGTATTAACTGGCAGGAAGAAAAAGACAGATTTGCTCTGCTGGTCCAGCAATTAGGATGAGGGAGCTGTCTCAAGTATCTACTTTTAATACCTTGTGCAAGTCCTTTAGTACATTAATGAATGCTTCAAGTAATCAGCTAGTCTAATTTCTTTAATCATTGAAGGTCAACCAAACAATATAATTTGAGAAGGAAGCTTGAGGTGGTCTAATTGCTTACTGGCAGCCCATTAGTGAGAAGGGGGACTGGATGTTGAGATTCACGTCTAGAAGAAGACGAGAGATCAGGATCTTCTCCCTGCCATTGGCGGCTCCTGGCATTTCCTCGGGTGTAGCTGAACTCATTCTCTAAATCATCGACACCATCTTCGTCATCATCTCCTTCCACTCGAGGACTCCCTGAAAGACTTTGCCTTGTTAACTTGATCCGAGTTAAGAAGGATGAGGAACGCGATAGGTACATTTACAAATAAGATAGAAAGAGCTAACCTTTTTGCCTTTTGTAGCGAGTCTTACACTGAGGACAACACTGGTTTCCATCTTTCCTCTCATACTCATAACAGGGACGGCACACTGGGAAGGCGCACTCATTACACGCAACAAACACATCACCACTGGCCAAAAATCCAACGGTATCACCACAAATCTGACACATCTGGCCATCCAAGCGCTTCAGGGGCTTGGGCTGCATAATGTACGGCAATCAACAATTCAGCCTCCACCACGGAAAGATGGCGACCAATTCTCACATGCGTGAGAATATAAAAGGCATTACTCGAACCAAGGATTAGAAAGTCTAAAACTAGATTTCCATATCCTTGACGCACTTACCAATGGCCGCATCATTTACTAAATAAATCGTAAAGACAACAAAGGAAATCTTAACGAAGCCCAGTACAAACTATATGCTAGAACCCATTAACGCTCTCAAAAGTAACAGTCCAAATGAGACGAGCAATCAGCAGAAAGAGAAGAATCAAAGCCAAATCTAAGAAAACGTCGGCCCCCTTGGCCAGGGAAGCAGGGCCACTAACGATCTAATGGCAGGAACGGAGAACGCAGATTCTGACCCAGAACAGTAATCACAAGAAATACTCGATCTTTCCAATAATGCTCGCAAGGAGCGACCGACCACCCAAAAGTAGTCTCCACCGCCAGAGTTCCCGAAAATTCCACGGCGCCTGGGAACTAAAACCCAACAGCAATGCCAGGATCTACACCGCTAACTTCGACGCGAACAAAGGATACCCACGAGAAATGAAAACAGAGCATAGAGGGAAACAGCAGACTAAAAGAGACGAACCGCGCTGTCGGAGTCGTGGCGTATACGGACCAGCTCGTTCCGCTTGTAGGATCCGGCCACCATCCCGGCATTCGCTTCCATGTCGTCCCCTCACGCTCTCGCTCGGGGGGCGATCCCGGTCCTCCACTCGCGGTTCGCGATTCCGGGTCTCGGAGAAGAGGAGATCGGCGGCGAGCGGCGGTGACGGTACTACGCAATGGGGGGGCAGCAGCGAAGGAGGTGTCGAGAGGGAGAGAAAGCGAACGCTTGGTGAAGAAGGGAAGGGAGGCTTCCTCGTCACTCCATCTCTATCTCAATTCTCTCTCTCTCTCTCTCTCTCTCTCTCTATCATCAGTCAGTCACTTCAGTTCCAGCTCTCACTCAATGCTTTGTCTTTTCGTCTTCTTATGTTTTCGTTTTGTTCCGCTTTTCTGTTTTTTTTTTTTAAACAGAAAATAAGGGTTTTGTCGGCACTCGTGGTGCTCTCCGTACATAATTTTAAATTAATACCTCACAATATCTCAAACTAATATATATAATAAATTTATTTAAATTAATTTTTTAATCATGAAAAATCTCAAAATAGTATTCATGTGACAAAGGGCAAATGGTTGTGAATGACATTTACATTAGGAACAAAAAATTTCATTTTTTTTTGTTCGCAGGAACAAAAAAAGAACAAACGCGTTTGTGTGCGTTTACATTAAAACTTTTGTTCGTTTTCGTTCTTTTGTTAAAGAACAAAAAGCAAGAAACACAAATTTTGTGTTTAACATTTAAACACAATGAAATACTTTTTTTTTTTTTTTTTTTTTCTCTTAATTTCTGTTCTTCTTTCTTTTGGCCGGTCGCCGCCTCGGCCATGGCCGGCCGACCGGCGACGAGGGGTCGGCGGCCTCGCCCGGCCACGCGAGGCTCGCCGGCCCCGGCCGACGCTCGCCGTCCCCGGCGAGGCCGAGGCTCGCCGTAGGGGCGAGGTCGGCCTCGCCATGGGCAGCGAGCTCGAGCTCGCCCGGATCCGGCGAGCCGACCTCGCCCGGCGGCGAGCCTCGGCCTCGCCGAGCCACCGCCGAGCGACGCCGACACAGCGGTGGCTCGGCGAGGCCGAGGCTCGCCGGCCGGCCGGGCGAGGTCGGCCTCGCCGGATCTGGGCGAGCTCGAGCTCGCCCGGCCATGGCGAGGCCGACCTCGCGCCGGCTGGCGAGCTCGATCTCGCCCGGATCCGGCGAGGCCGAGCTCGCCCGGCGGCCGCGAGCCTCGGCCTCGCTGCGGTGGCCGGCGAGGCCGCGCCTCGCCGCCGTGGCGAGCTCGGCCTCACGGATCAAGGCGAGGCCGACCTCGCCCGGCTGGCGAGCTCGATCTCGCCCGGATCCGGCCTCGAGCTCGCCCCGGGCCGGCGAGGCCGAGCTCGCCCGGCGGCCGGCGAGCCTCGGCCTCGCCGCGGTGGCCGGCGAGCCTCGGCCTCGCTGGCGGTGGCCGCGAGGCCGCGCCTCGCCCGCCGCTAGGCGAGCTCGGCCCTCGCCGGCCGGTCGCCGGCCAAGGCCTTGGCCGGCGACCGGCCAAAAGAAGAAAAAAAATGAAAAAGAAAAAGAAAAATAGAAAAAATAAGAAAAAAATAGAAAAAATAAAAGAAATAAAAAAATTATCCAAATTTACCAAACATGTTTCTGTTTATTTTTTTGTTAGAACAAGTTTACTAAAACACGCTTTTTGTTCGAAATTGTTCCCGGGAACGAAACACTTTTTCTATTTACGTTTCCCTAACAATTTTTAAACGAAACGTTACCAAACGCCCAAATTTACCATAAAAAAACCTAAATTAATATACTTTTGATAAAAGGTTAATACCTTGAAAAACCCCAAACTAGTACACTTGTGACAAATTTACTCCAAACTATTTTTTTGACCATGAAAAACCCCAAACTAATAAACTTGTGACAAATTTACCCTGACTGACTATAAAAACCCCTAAATTGATATATTTATGACAAATTTACCCTAAACTAATTTATTCAACTGCAAAAAATCCTAAACTGGTAAATTTGTGATAAATATACCTTATGCTAAATTAGATTAATACCACAAAAAAATCATAAAAATTGTAAAATGTGACAAACGGAGGGTAAAATCCTAAATTAGTATATTTGTTAACTATCACGTGTCATTTAACTTAATAATTTGAGAATAAAATTTAACAAAAACTAACATAGGGTAAATTTGTCACAAGTGTACCGATTTGGGGTAAATTTATCAAAGGTATACCAGTTTGGAGTTTTTTGTGGTCAAAAAAATAGTTTAGGGTAAATTTGTCATAAGTGTACCAGTTTGGGGTTTTTCAGGGTATTAACCCTATGATAAATTTACTCTGTTAAATTGGATTAATATTATAAAAATCATAAAAATTGTACAACTATGACATATGAAAATTAAAATCTAAAATTGATACATTAGTCAATTGTCACGTATTATCAAACTTAGATTTGATAATAAAATTTAACGGAAACTAATGAAAGGTAAATTTTTCACAAAATAAATTCGTCAAAGATGTACTAATTTGGGATTTTTAATGATTAAAAAATTAATTCAAAGTAAATTTATTACATGTATTCCAGTTTGAGACTTTTCAAAGTATAAACCTATAATTTTTCAATGGAAAAAGACACTAGCAACTCTAAATTATACCCTTTGTGATACATTTACTTTGCCCAAGTGAAATATTTATCATAAACTCATACCGTGTGACACATTTATCACCAAAAATCTAAGACTTGTATCTATATGACACAATTTGGATTGTCACATGGGTATAAGTTTGGAATTTTTTTGTGTCATGAAAAAAAACTTTGAAATAAATGTATTATAATGGGTATAGTCTAGGGTCTTTAGTGACTTTTTTTCGAATTTTTTTAGCAGGGTCTCTCTCTATATGCAAACTCTACAAAATGTACATCTAATGGCAAATGTACTCGATTGCATGAAGTAGTCGAGTGTTTATCCAAACAATCAAGACATGCCAAACTCGCCAATGAAAGGATACTTTATCTTATTTTCTTATATTTTAATGCAGTGCGCATCTAATCTTTTTCGAATGCAATGATTTGCGTGTCTTTGTGCATGTTGGTTTTCATGAGACACCCATACCTTTACTTGTAGGATAAGAAAGCATAAGTATGATGATATGAATAAATACTCTGAATGATGCTACACTAAGCTAAACTTAAGTGTTACTTTTTATGGGGTACGATGTAATGAAACCTGGTAATTAATGCAATTTTTAAAAGTTCAATTTGATTCATTAGGAGCAGGGATGCTCACCTTAGTTCTTCAATTGTTCAAAAGATAAAGCCAGGTTGTCGTTTCATTTATTAAGACATGAAACTACTCACCAATTTTTTTTTATAGATCATACTTTTAAAGAAAATGGTCGCCCAGTGACTCCAAGACAATATCAATTTTAAAGGCTTGATATTCAATGAGATTCCATCATTTGACTAGCATTTGTATAGCAAAGAGTAGTAAGACATAAAATAAATACCATGTCTTTCTCTAATGGTATGAGCGGGCAAAGATTTAGTCGGAGCCCAAAAACTCTTTAAGCAATAGAGGATTCTTAGAAGCTCTAATCATTAATGGTTGAGTTATGAATGTTCCATTTTAGTCAATTGAATTGTAAATTTTCTAAAAAATGTTGTTAGAGTACAATCTTACCGTCAGCAATGCATGTTGTCACATCTACTAGATCTGGTCAGCATTCTTGAAAAAGGAGTGGATGCCTCTGATTGTGAACAAACTGAAATCACCTTTGAGTCTGCTCAGCAACCTCATCTGCCTTGCATGCTTGACGATGGTAATAGGGGTAAGACAGATCAGCTAAGAGGAAATTTTACAGGCGGCCAAGAACAATGCTCAAGCTCAGAGCAGTACAGAGAGGAGCACGACTACTTCGCCGGATCTCAATAGCGACCCCCCCTTCAAAGGAGCTGTAGCTTGCATTTGCAGGGACAATCTAGGAAGATTTATTGATGGCTTTGCTAAATCTGTGGAGGTGAGATCGGCTGAGCAAGCAGAGGTAATGGCTTTGGTTGAAACCCTAGATTTTATTTCCTCGAAGCTGGCCCCAAATAGAACTAAAAAAGAGATACTCATACACTCTGACTTACGATGGTGAATGGGGTCCTCTCTTCGGAGACCTTTAGTTGGGAGATACAATCACTAGTGGATCGGCAAAGTGAAAAATGGAACGGGTGTCGGGTATTATATTAGCCCATTGTAGTTGAACCATGAATAAGGTGGCTGACTAGTTTGCTAAAGCCCATCGAATAGTCTCTCTTACTAGGAATTGGGTTAATAACCCACGTCAACTCTTTTGGATCTATTGTGTGTTGATGCTATTATTGTATTTGCTAAAAACGTTTCATAGTAATGCAATTATGTTTGTTTGATCAAAAAAACAATTAAAAATGATTTTGACCTAAATCGAGAAATAAAACATTGACAAAAATCGATCGGCTAAGAAATCATCCCGAAACAGAAGAACTTCGAACTTACAATAAAAGTGCAGAGAAAAAAAGTGGGAACCGCCTTTGAAATTAAGCTTAGGAATGTCGTCATGTGAGTCCTTGAGCTTTTTCAGATTTTTGCAAAATTGGATATTTAGGCTTTTTCGATTTGGGCAATGCCAGTCCCTCCGTAAATTGGCCGGATAGGATGCTGAAGTGGCAGCCATATATGGCCAACGCGGTGTCTATGTGGCTTATACAAATTTAGAAAATTAAGAAAAATAATGCTGAGATTTCAAAACGATGAAGATTAAAAATAAAATTAAAGAGAAAACCATATTCAGCTTGCCCCTACAAATAAAAGAATGTTCCCAGTGTTGCTAGCCACTGGTCACTAAAGATGGTGGCCAGGCCCTCACCATCGTCTATACACTCACTCTCGTCGCTCGTAAACACCACAAGCAGTGGAGCGTGCACTCGAGAAAGAGGGGCTGTGCCAGGCAAGTGTCACGGGTTAGTCGATTATGATCAATCAGAACATCGTGTGGCCTTAAGATTATCAATCCCAAGTTAGCCTAATGCACACACGCACAAACATAAGAATCGGATGGGCAAAGAGAGTGTATAATCACTTGTGAATGAACTAGTTACAATGAGGGAAATAGATCCTTATTTATACAAGATCGGGTCTATTCTTGGCCATTGATCATCCTTCCGATCCAATGGTGGATTTTGAATCCGTATCATTATTACAAGCTACTCAACAAGCTACTTAATGGCTGTCGCGCCCCGAACCCCGAGCACGCGCACATCCCACTACGGTCGATCACAATTATGCGACATCCCAGGATACGTCGCCAACCCATTCATTTTTATTACGCATGCGGAAGCGAAACAAATCCCCTGACAATATTTAACTTGGGATAGAAAAGCAGGCAATCAATCAGCATACCAAACACTCCTTTACAAGCACATAGGCTTAAATACAACTCTGGACTATCTACAAAATAAACCAGCTCGACAAAAGGGAAACCATCCCAAAACCAACTAGCAAGACACGATCACCGATACTTCAATATCCACCTTTCTAGACTTAGGGCTTCGGGTCCTTCACGACTGCCATCTAGGGACTTGAAATTTTAATCCCACAACCGGGATGAGACGATGTCTCAGCAAGTTCAACCCCCTAAACCCCTATTAGAAAGAAAATACGCCCGGCGGCCTAGCCACATCACACGGAAGACTTACCTCGTATTAGCCTTCATCTGCAGGTTAGCACAATTCATATCACTTAAGCACAAGAAATGACAAGAAGGCAATTTATCGGAACTCAATCAGTTTCACTCAATTTCGCAATCACAGCAAGCATTTCCAAATCATCATTATCCACTGTCACACCAGGGCAAAGCCTACTCGCAATTTGGCTATCTACTGATATATAGCTAAGCATCGCCTCCCCACCTTGGAGCGCACTTTGTCAACACATCGACGGCATTCCCGAAGGAGCATGGATCCAATTGGCCTAGCCTCCACTGCGACCCGAGCCACGTCACTCTCCTGACGACATCTCCAGAAGAACAAAGGTCCAGTCGGCCTAGCCACTACTGCGACCCGAGCCACGTCACTCTCCCTTGACGGCATTTCTTAGAATAAGGATCCAGTCGGCCTAGCCACTACTGCGACCCGAGCCTTTCAACTAGCACACAACAATTTGATACCAATCCTTGGATATTTTCCATTTCACCCACATAATCCAATTACGATATTAACCACGAACAATCAAATTTCAATGCCGAACTCGACACTTGGGATTTTCTAAATAAAATTCCATTCTTTTCACAATCAATAATCAAGTTGCAATATTCACACATCAATTTCAAATTCTAAACATACAGTAGCGATCAGCACGAAATTCTGAGCAAATAAGGTCCCAACGAAATTTTCGAATTTTAATAAATAATTAAATTTATTCCGAAAATTAATTAAATAATAATATTCGTATTTTTCACAATCCACATTCAATTTATAATATCCGACCATCGATTTCAAAATCCGAATACACAGCAGCGATCGGCACGAAATTCTGAGAATTTAGGGTCCCGACAAAATTTTTGGAATTTAATAAATAATTAAATTTATTCCGAAAATAATTAAATAATAATATTTTAATAATTTCGAATAATGATATATTATTAAATTATTAAATAATTTCGAAATATTTAAATAAATCAAAAGTAAATTCCTTTATGTCACATCAAGGCTTATATTAATATAAACCTTCATTTAGCCTTAAATTAAACTCACTTTAAGCTAATTAAACACATTAATATAATCCACACTTAAATAAATTAAACTAACCACCTAATAACAATTAACATAAACTAAACACACCTAAAGCATAATTAACCCTATAAGTGAGGTTTAGTGAGTTAAACTCACCGGATTAGCGAGCCGAGCGGACCAAAACGACGGGGACACCGAGGAGAACAACTTTCCTCAAAGCGGGCCGAGCATCCGGGCTCGGGAAGGCGGCCAAAACGGGCCAAACGTCCGCTGCATACCCATTTTTCTTGGTTGCTGTCCATGGCGGTTTGAGGCCGAGGAAGGGTAGATCCGGAGCTTGGATGAGATGGGGAAGGATCGAGGAAGGTTGGGGGGTCAAACCGGACCAAGGCGGGACCCAAACGGCGGCCGGAGGTGGCCGAACGGCTCCGGCACGAGTTGGTGCAACAGTGCGACGCGAGCTGAGGCAGAGCGAAGAGGCGAAGACGGCGCGACGGCGGGCCGGCGAGTGCACACGGGTGGCGCGGGACGGACGCACGGCGGCGGCGGCGACGACGGCGTGTGAGTGGGTGGCCGGCCATGGCTGCTCTAGCTTCTTCTCTGCAAATTTTTCTGGTCTTCGCACAATGAAGATGGAGGAGAGAGGCAATGGGAGAGAGAAAGAAGAGAGGGAGGAGAGAGAAGGAGTGGGGGGCCAATTTTTTTTCTTTTTGCCTTTCTTTAATCTAACAAATTGGCCCACCATGACATCATCAAGTGATGTCATGCTCCACTAACTTCAAATCCCTCCCCACAACAATATTCAATGAGTCCACTTTCATTTTCCGCCGGTCCAATTCTTGTACAACAAATTCTCCAATTTCACTTGATTCTCTTCCAATTGAATCAAATTGAAGTCCATAAAATTAATCCAATGTCATCACACTTCCATTCACATAATCACTTGACCATAAAACCAACTTAAGTCCCAAAAGTACGACCAAAAGCGGGCCTACTAACTTCTCGAGCCAAATTAGCCATTTTCTGATTTACTTGCTGAAAAACTCTGATTGCATGAAATATCTTCCAAAGATAAGTCTATGTTCCTAAAATGATTTGTAACACATCCGGACTTCCAATTTCTGAATTCGATCTCAATTCCACGGTTAATTTCACTTTGGCACGATACTAGTGCGGCCCAACCTACCGGGTAACCTTTAGAAATTTTCATGCATTTGACCTGTGGTTGATCATCTCAAGCCACAATGTACATCTTTGAAACATTGGCGACTTTCGGTTGTCGGGGTAATCTCAAGGTTTCAAATACGGACACAGGGTACCCAATCGATAGAAAAGTCGGTCCAGTGCCGATCGACAAGAATTGTGCAATCTGATGGAATCACCCACGCTCGATCACAAGCCTCTGTCGAGTCGACCTATCTCCGATCTCTAATCGATTTTTAATTATGCCGTAATGACCCTTGCAGATTAGCTCGGTCGAAAGATCGCTTCTTGGTCAAATTCTCGAGTCTGATGCATTAGAAACTCTTAACAGCTTCACCCGATAGACTAGTTTCCACATGAGTGGCCAACTCAAGGAAAAGAACTATATGCGTGCCAACGAAATGCCCGTCTCAATTAATTGAAAATATAATCGGAAAATCGGGATGTCACAATGGCTATAGCCCTTGGGAAGCCTATGGGCATGTATCAAAAGCAAGATTAGGGTTGTAGGGCCATTTGACATGAGAGCAGCTAGACAGTCACGGGCTGCACATGGGCTGGCCGAATATTGCTCACAGATCGTCCATGGGCCGTGCATGGGCTGGTCGTGATCTAATCATGGATTGTTCAAGAGTCGTTCATGGGCTACTCACATGGGCAGGCCCTTGTGCGTGACATGGCCCGGACGGTCTTGGAACATGCTTCATTCGTGGGCCGTGTCACAAGGCTGCTAGTCAATGTCCTTGCCGGCCGTTAAGGGTTAAAAGTCCTCGGCAAACACTCATGAGGTCTACCGCCCTCACAATTGTGTGCCAAGGGGTCGTTGAGTGCAAGACCACCCTCTCTCTCTTTCCGCATAGTTATGTACCGTGGTTGTTGTATGGGGGCGACACCACTATGGCTTGAGCTCAGCAAGGGTTTGGCCACCTCGCCAAAGACTGTTAGCACAGTGACCCCCCTTCTATTTGTTGAAGCAAGCTAAAGATGGTTTTCCTCTTATCTTAATTTTTAATTCTCTTCTTTCGAAATCCTTAACTCCATTCTTTTAATTCTTCAAGTTCGTAAACTCACGTAGGTGCCACATTAATGGCACGTAGCTGCCATAAGCACTTAACAGCTATTTATTGTCACATCAAACATTTTTATTTAAGATGGAAGGATTAATATTGAGCAAATTTGAGAAAGTTCAAGGACTAAATCAAGGAAAAAAAAATTCAAGGACGATGTTGTACAACCCAAAAAGCTGAAGGTCCCATGCCTTTATCCCTAAAACATATTGCAATCAATATCGAGACACTGTTGGGTACTGTCGGTAGCCTTTACTTGTTCATATAATTGCTGTCGATGGGCTCAATTTTCGTTTTTTTTTTTATAACAAATTCCAATGGAATAATAGTATGGATTTCACTCTTGGCTGTCAACTATAAATTTGATGATTCATTTCATCAAAACACTAAATTGGTATACTTACAATAAATATATCTCAAACTAATTTTTTGATAATCAAATTTCTAAACTAATACACTTATGACATAATTACCTCAAATTAATTTTTTGACCAAAAAAATTCAAATCGGTATATTTGTGATAAATTCACTCTTCGTTAGTTTCATTAAATTATATTAATATTACAAATAACTACAAGTTGGTACACTTGTGATAAATGTAAGATAAAATCATAAATTAGTACACCTGTTAACTACCACATGTTATTTATTTCAGTAATTTGACAATAAAATTTAACCAAAATGAACAAAAGGTAAATTTATCACATGTGTATTGAGATTTTTCGTGTTATTAACCATAAATTTAATTATAATAAAAAAATTAGTTACTTTATAAAATTTGCAAAAATTTTAAACTCGAAAAAATTCCCCTGTACCATAACTAGAGTTATCAATTTTTTTATGACAATGTTCAAGTGAAGCTTTTTCCGATGTATAAGGAGGTCAGGAGATAGAAAAAAAAAGGCTTTTGTTTGAAAAGAGAGAAGTAGAGGGAATTAGAAAGGCTTCATAATATTAAGGCCTTGTTTGGTTCAGCATTTCTTGAAAGCCCATTGGGAAAAAAATTTGGTGCTTGGTTCAGCATTTAGAGGTGTCCTTGGCCAAATGTTGACATTTGAAATGCTGAAAACCCAAAGTAAGTGGAGACTTGCTTTGGGCATTCATCATTTGCAGAATGTTAGTCCTCTTATTAATGAATTTCTTTTTTCCGGACATATATGATCATGTTTACTATCATGAAATGACTCTTTCTAGTCAAATTTGTATGAGATGAACTTGGTTTTATTTTTCTTAATGAGAACATCCCTTTTTTTATGCGGTGCTTACTCAAAAAAATTAGCATCCACAATCGGTCACTTCACCATCCACCGAATAAGTTCGCCTTTTCTTTTTTTGTCATTTTTATCTTTTGATAATCAATAGCCCAACTTTTTATCAATACACTAGAATGATAATTAATTAACGAAGATGATTAATATTACAATAATTAAAAAAATTATTCAAAGTTGAAAACAAACCCAAAAGGACCCTTGGCCAAAAGTTGAGCTTTGCATTTAATCTATAATCAAATTCTTTTAATATAATTTTTAAATAAATTTACTAATATATATCTTTTACATTACTCTCAACATGAAAATGTAAAATGTTATGTAGTCATTATTTCTTTTTTGCAATTTTAAAAATACTAAAACTAAAAAACTTAATTTGGTCACACTAAAGGACTTTTCAAATATATGTTTACCAAACAGTTTTGTATTTCCCTAAAGCACTTTTCAGTTATAATTTACTAAACAATCTAGCATTTCGGAAAACCCCTTTACCTCAAAAGTATTTGCATTCTCCCAAGGGCATTTCCCCAAAGCCGAACCAAACGGGCTCTAAGAGGTAGCTCAATCTTATTTTATTTATTATCATTTTTCACTGAACAAGGTCGTTCAATCTTACAAAGTCTTTGTCTCTTCATGCTTTGGAAAAGAAATATGGACA
Source organism: Eucalyptus leucophloia subsp. euroa (assembly GCA_017140325.1). Lineage (NCBI taxonomy): Eukaryota > Viridiplantae > Streptophyta > Magnoliopsida > Myrtales > Myrtaceae > Eucalyptus > Eucalyptus leucophloia. The sequence continues at coordinate 23,770,210 of CM029470.1, read as the reverse complement.
AACCTTTGGCATCAGCTACAACCAATGTCTTTTCAACTTTGGAAAAATTTACTTGGATGAACAATTTACTTAGATGAACCTGTCAGAACAAATAGTTGAGGCGTCAGAAGATTCCTCAGTTACTAAAGATCACTTATTTAACTCTTCCAATAAAATAGGTTCCGAATTTGGGCCTAGGTCAATGACCTTGATTTTATTAAATTAAAGAAATTTTAAATCATGGCATTAGCTAATAGTTTAAAATGTAAGAATTGTTGGTAGCAATCCCACAAAAGTTACTTAAAAAAAAAAATCTAAATCTAGTACTTGTGCTCATTTAGTTCCAAACTTTTTGATGATTTGCTGATTCAGTCCTACATTTTAAATTGTGTCAATTTATTCTAAAACTTATTATGATTTATCAAAATTTTTTTGTCAAATCAATTTGTCAATTTAATCCTAAGGCTCTTGAAAATTCATCAATTTAGTCCTAAAACTTTTGCTGATTTGTCAATTTAGTATTTTTGACCAATTTTGACTTGAAGTCACTAACATGGTAGTTGTGAATGTTGGTCATCCTAAAAGGCATGACTAGCGCTAAAGTGAATGATTTTTTATAAATATTTCTGATTTTTTTTTTTAATTTCTTCTTCCTATTTCCTTTTTCCTACCCTAGGCCCTCTCACTTGGTTGAGGCGTGTGCCCCCTAGACCAAGAGTGGGTGTCATGGCCTTTGCCAACCTCGCCTGTGGTTAGCAAGGGCTGCGATGCCATCGCTTAGACCAGGCGAGGGTCAACTAGCTTTTTAGGACAAAAAAAAAAGAAAAGAAAAAAGAAAAGAAAGAAAAAATTAAAATTGTCAACATCAACACTAGTCATGTCATGTAGGAGGGTTGATGCTGACTATACCATCATGTCGACAATTATGGACCCAAATTGCGCAAATGACTAAATTGAGATATTGTCAAAAAATTTATGACTAGATTAGCAAAATTGTAAAAAAATTAGGATTAAATTGACACAATTAAAATGTTTAGAATGTTCGATATTGAATTGGCACATATACAATATGCTTTGGATTTTCTTAGTAATTGTTCCCTTGCATTGTGTTTGAAAAAGTAGCCAAGATTTTATACTAGCTCCCCATAATTATTGAAAGAAATTTGTACACATTTATTCTAGTTTTAACTTTTGGTTTTTGCATTCTTTACCAAGAGATGTAGCTAATGGAAGGGTTAAGAATGAGAAGAGAAGATAACAAGTTTTTTTTTTTTTTTTACTTTCTTAGTCAAACTACATGTTTCATCCACATTCTATCTCACTAAAACTCCTATGGAATCAAAGGATTGATAGTGAAAGTACCAAAAAAATCTTAAACCAATTACATTGGTACTAATTTGGTTCTAAACATTTTGATTGTATCAATATGGTCTTAAACCTTTCACAATTTGCTAATTGAGTCATTTCGATTAATTTTGGCTAGAGGAAATCACTAATGTGAATGTTAGCCATTTTATGTTGCATAGTTAATACTGATGTTGACAATTTTAACAATTTTTTTAAAAGTCAAATTTTCAATTATATTTTATAATTTTGTCTTTCCTTTTTTTTCCCTTTCACTTTGGCTAGCAAGGGCCATAAAGGCTTTGGGCAAGGGCTTGGGTGAGGGTGTGACCCTTGCTAGCAGTCAATGCGGCCTTACTAGCCCTCACCAAGTGGTTGCTGAGGTTGCTAGCCAAAATGAAAGATAAAAGAAAAAATAATGATAAAAGAAAAACATAATGATAAAAGAAAAAATAAAATGAAATCCTTATTACAATATTATTAAAAATATTTATGTCAACGCTGGCCATGTCATGTAAGATACTTAGTATCCATGTAAAGTGATTTCTGACGAAAATTGATTGGATGGACTTAACTAGAAAATGTGAAAATTGGTCAAATTAAAATGTTGAAGAATAAATTGACACAAATGCAATAAATTCATAATTTCTTTAGTAATTTTCCAAGCATAAATAGTTCTCAAACTTTCTTAATTTGTTCAATTTAATGTCTGAACTTTTTTTTTTGTCCATTTAGGTTCTACAACTTTATACCTTTTTGTTCAATTTAATCCTTCGGTAAAAAGAAAAAGGTAATTGTGACTCGAAGGAAAGAGACAATATGTCTTTGGATAGCCTGGTTTACTCGAAGTGGCAGGGTTCGATGCCGCAGTGAAAAGATCATAGGCATATCTGGAAGGGAAAATGTCATAGTTAAAAACCCTAATGCCCTCACAGCCGGGTCTTGTGCCCTCGAGCGATGTTGTTCCCAACTGTTCGTCTCTGGCTAGCAATTGGCCACAAAATCTGTCTAATCATGTTCTTGTTCGCCCATCACGTGCTCTTTACCCTCTCCTTACTCCCCTTTTCCCATGCGCTCTCGTACGCCACCTATTGAAGTAACAAATCAAAAGGGAAAAATTCTGAGCGGTTGCAGTGCATAATCTTCTACAAATTAGCATGAAAATAACATATCAAGCAGATTATAAACAAGTTGATCATTTGAAGATTTTTTTTATGATTTGTCTTTTATTTAATTTCCATGTAGATAAAATTGTTATATTTTATTTTAAACTTTAATCATAATTATAGGTGGTAATATCTCTCTGTATATTGTACAAAATATTAATTAAAAGTAACACTTCATCTTCAATTCTCTGTTTCTTTTATGGTATCAGAGCCACACAAGGGCACGCTAATCTTTTCTTGAGGAAAAATAAATCGATACAATCATGTTGTCTTCTTCTTCAAACCTAAGATTTCAATTTCCTTCAAACATCAATGTGGCAAATTTTATTACTTTGAAACTCAAGGAACAACTTTTTATTTTGGGAGACACACATATTGTCTCTTATTGAAAGTTAGGACCTACTTGGTTTCCTTATCGAAGAGACGGTTGCACCATCGTGGACTCCGAAATTGCAAAATGCAACAGAAGAAAATAATCTAGAATTTACATAATAGATGTGTAGTGACGACTAACTTGTAAAGTCTTGGATCATGGACATACCCTCTGAAGTGGTTCTCAGACATGTTGCGGGACTTCAAACATCAGCAAAAGTATAGAAAGCTCTCACCAATCATTTCGATGACTTGTGAACTTGACCTTCTTGGACAACTTCACTACATCAAGTGAAAAAAAAAAAGAAAAAGCCTTTATCTGTTCGTCTTTGTGACTTTAAATCTACTTACGATCAATTGCATTCCATTGGTAAACTTGTATCAGATGCTAATAAAGTCTTCAGATTACTTCAAGGACTCGATGACAGTTATGAGTCGTTCAAAACGACGATGCTCAGACTTCCTCTTTTATCTCAGCTAAAGTGGTTACTCAACTTCAAAGTCATGAGTTACGAGGCAAGCGTGCTTCAACCATGCTCCCAAATAATTCAACGGCCTTTGTCTCGTAGTGACGCAATGGTAACTACAAAAACAACCCCAGAGGAAGGGGTAGAGAATCCAAATTTAATTCTAAGGTTTGTGGCTTTTCTCAGACAAACCAAAATGGTTGCCTTTTTTAAGGAAACTACTATAATACTCACCAAACCAAAACCGTTGGCGCACTGCCAAATTCAAACATAGGAGTGCCATATCTCATCTATCATATTTGCAAGAAGAAAGGGCATGATGCATTGAATTATTGGTATCGTTTTGACAACAATAATCAAAATGTTAATATACCCTAAGGCCTAATTGCTCTTCATATCTCAAACTCACAAGATGAAGAGTGGCCGTACAATGATGCTAATACTCATATGACTGATAATCCAAATAATCTTGTGATTGTAGTTCCTTACCTTGGCCATGACAATGTGATAGTTGGGAGTAGTACATCACTGTCAATTACTTCGATAGAAGATAACACATCAAGCAAAGTATCAACAAGTTGATTATTTGGAGATCTTTTTGATTCTTTTTTTATTCAATTTTCATGTAGATAAAATTGTTATCTTTTATTTTAAACTTTCACCATAATTATAAGTAGTGATATCTATCTATATATTGTACAAAATATCATTGATAACGCTTCATTGACTCAATTCTCAGTTTTCTCCACCGCCTCCATTGTTTCCTTATAAATATTGTTTTGTTCCTTCTCAGAAGTCAAACTGTTAATCTTGATTTGTCCAGCTCTCGCTATCACCTTTGCCTTCTCTTAAGGCACCTTTCTGTTGCCTCGCATTGTAGGATGGGATTAGTCTCTGCACTAGACAAGCCATTGCAGTATCCCCTCACTCGCTGAGACAAGTCCATTGCTGATGATTACTTCGACATTTAGATGTTCGATCCTCATTGTTGGTAATTAACAATTTTGCTAACTAAAATCAAGTTGCTAGAAGTTTTTTTCCCCGCAGTTTTGGTTTGGTAATCGGGTGGAACCTTTGTTGTTTCTTGTCAAATGTTCAACGTGGAGAGTGAATTTTAAGATTGGCTATTTGATTCAAAGATGTGTTGACCTGAAGGCACGTGCTGGAATTTGATGATTCATATGCTCAGTATGTTTGATCCTTATTGCTGATGATTGATGGATCTTGTATTCGAATCTCGTTGCTTACAACATTGTTGTTATGTAGAGTTCAGATTATCTGTTTGACTAGTTGATTTTGAGGTATGCTAATATTAGAATCTGTTTGGCAGTATTTGAGATATATGGTCCTTATCGCTAGTTGTTGATGAATTCTATTAGGTCTCGAATTTCAAGATATGTGATGATTATTGATGCTAATTGAGGGTCCTCCAATTGAATCTCAGATGTTTTGTTAGTGGTTTCAAGTTTTGAAATAGAATAGACCAATGAAACTGCTTGTTGAATGGTCAGTATAGCCTTGGTGACTTAGGATTTATTTGTTAACGTTTCTATTTCTCAAAATTTCTATTTTTATGTTCCCCAGAACAAAAAAAAAAAAAAAAAAAAGAACAGAAATTTATTTGGTAATGCTAGCTAATTTTTCTATTTCCTAGACTAAAAAAGTGATCATTAAATAGATTTAGAGCAAAAATAAGAAGTAGAAAAAAGTTATTTCTTATTTTTTAGAACAATTTCTGGAATAAGTCATTTTCTTTCGTTTCATTTTCTTTTTGTATCTTTTCTTCTTATTCCTCTTCTAACTTATCGCCGGACCTTGTTGGCCCTTGGCGAGGCACCCTCAACCCTAGTGACCTCATTAGCTCTTGTCTTTGGTCGATCGTTAGCCATTGTTGAGGCCTAGTGATTAGCTAGAGGAGGAAGAAGAAGAGAGGAAATACAAAAAGAAAAATCTCAAAAAATTATTGAAAAAATTAAAAGAAATTCTATTTCATAAAAAAATTTGAGGATTGTACCAAACACATTTATTTATTCTAGGAATAAAAAAGTTATGCAATTATCAAACGCGTTCTTTTGCTTATAAACTATTTTAGGAAATAGAAATAGAAAAAACCACTTTATAAATGAAATTCACATTGTGCCTTGGATCGACTTGGCTTTGATTCCACTTGATATGGGCAAGCTATTCTAACGTACCCTTATCTGTATAGCCTTATGAAACTCTTTCCAACATGGATGTTGGTTAAACTACGTGGCATTGTTGGCATTGACATGGACAATTAATAAAAAATTCAAAAAAAAACCATGCTAAAATGAAAAATTGATAAAAAAAATCCACATAGGACAATCTGCTGGGAATGACACTTAAATGATTGATTTTATTTTGAAGTGGTACTCAAGTGAGCGAAAAAAATTTATGGTGCTTAAATGAGCACCATATGATAGTTATGACATTCATGTTGTCCTTATCCCAAGCATTTTTATTTTTAAGTGAAAATTTTTGGGAGGGCCAATCAATATAGCTTTTCCTTTGGACTTTACTATAATGGTCCCACCTAGACGCATTAATTAATTCTTTAAGTCTGAGGTATTAAGTCATTTCAAGAAGTTTATGAGCTTTGTATAAAATCAACTATATAAGAAAATAAAAACATTAAGATCTGGTCAAGGTCGAAAATATCTATATGATGGGTTTATAAATTTATGTGATGAAAAATAAATAAAAAGATAGTTATCTATTCCCCAACTCTTTAACAAAATGGTGTTACGGAAATGAGAAATAAAACCCTATTAGAAATGGTTAGGTTCATAATGACACATGCTAACTTATCTATCACTTTTTGGGATGATGCTTTGTCAACTGCTACCTATATATTTAACTGTGTGTCTTCCAATTAATTACTTCTACTCCATATGAGTTATGGACAAGTAGAAAACTCGACTTAAGTTTTCTTAAGCTATTGGGTTGTGTTACCTATACTTATGAACCCTCTCACAAATATGTGAAATTAGGTCTTAGAGACAAGAAAAGCATTTTCATAAGATACTCAAAGCACTCGAAAGAGTATGTGTTTATAGGTAAGCAAGAAAGTATGCTTATAACTGAATTTAAGTCATGAGATGTTATTTTTTAGAGAATAAATTTCCCAATAAAGGCGAAATAGGTAAGGACTACTCCTTATTTGAGACCTTAGATCAAGATAATGAACTTGATAGAGTTTATCTAAGTGGGAGTAATGTGAGAATTGAGGAGTTAAATTCAACTTAGTCTCAATTACAATCATATGATGAGATGATATCGTCATTATCTAATCCGAGCGGGAGCGTAATGAAGGATAATGTGTAAAATGTACAATCTCTCGTAAGGCGAATAGGTCACAAAAGTAATCATTATTGACATTTTGACATTGAAATTGAAACTTTTATAACTGTTCCACAATATGATGAGTCAAGGAATGTAAATGAGGCTTTAAATTGCTATAATAAAGAAAAATGGATACATACAATGGAAGATAAAATGGAGATAATGAAGTCAAATTTTGTTTGGAAACTAGTTGATTTTCCAAAATAAAGCAAAGTCATTAGGAACAAGTGAATTCTTATAATAAAATGTAAAGTTGATGGCTCAATATAGAGATATAAGGCTCGTCTTATGGCAAAATGATATAATCAATAGGAAATAATTGATTATGAAAAAACATTTTATTCTTTAGTGACATTTACCTCCTTTCACCTTATTTTGGCAATAGTAACTAGTATGGATTTTAAACTATATCAAATGGATATAAAGATTGCTTTTCTTAATGGAGAATTAAAAGAAGAAATTTACATGGAACAACTCGTTAATTTTATTTCAAAAAGTAAATAACAAAAAGTACGTCGATTTTTGAGATCAATATGTGATCTTAAGTAGTCATTGAGACGATTATATATACATTTTCATAATGTCATAATGTCATATGATTTTATAATGATTGATGATAATCATTTCATATTTATTAAAAGATTCAAAAATTAGTTTGTGATTATATCATATATGTTGATGATATACTAATTGTTGGAAGAAATATGGAGTTTGTTAATACCATGAATAGTTAGTTATCTTCCAATTTTAATATGAAAGGCATGGGTGAGGCTGTATATATTCTTGGAGTTAAGATTTTAAGAGATTGTTCAAATAAATCATTGTCTCTTTTGCAAGAGACTAATATAAACAAGGTTTGTGAATGATTTTATATGTAAGACTGTAAAGTGAAACGACCAGAAACATATATCAGGGTCAGCCGTTGCAATTTATGCATTGATCCCTCTAGACACCTATCCTAATTTATTTTCATGGCTTAAAACCATTGGCTGCCATTTGTGTTCTTGCATGGTAACCTACGCTTATAAGCACCTAGGACGTGTTCTAAGTTTATCCTAAGGTTATTCCATGGAATCATGCATCGTATCTTTGTATATATTAAAAAAGTACATAAATCATGGGAAATAAACATGCAGGCAGGTCCTCGAGTCTTGGTTCTCAATCAATTAGGCAATTTTAGTGAGCCAACATTGGATCACTTATTTAGTCAACAAGCGCCAAATACAATCACGTGCATTTAAGAAAGGTAAACAAGTTGAAGGATATAAAAGTTCAAATGATACTCAAAAGTCATTTGAAGAGCAATTATAATGAATTGTGGGAAAATATGCTAATGGTATAACAAAGATGTGTCACAGCCATGGAAAGCATTTAGCCACCAAGGCTAACTCCGGTGCAATGATGGGCACTATGATCGAGCTTCGCAGGCGCCCTAAATATAGTCCAAACTTTAGACAACATCAATAATAAACTAAGTGCATAGTTTGAAAATTTGGAACTCAAAGGACAACATGAAAAATGTGTGCATGAGCATCACTTGAACTAAAGTCAAGTTCAAAATAATAAGAATAAGAAAATTCAGACAAGTTCATAACATTCGAAAGATCTGAAATGCATACAAAAGTTATTTCTATTTTTCGAGAATTTTTATGTGTAAAGTTCAAAAGATGAGGATCAAAGTCCGTTAAGACATGTGAAATAAATTCAGCATGCAAGCTGATCTAAAAAAAATTCTAGAAGAAAATCACAATAGAGAATTGCAATAAAACATCACAAAATAGGATAAAAAAAATTGACGCAATTGAAAATGAACCCATGGATAATTTATACCAAGAAATTACGCAACATCGAGAATGTCATAGCGAACAACTTTCATGAAGAAATTTTTCTAAGTTGAGCTATGCAGGAATTTACAAAAAAAATTAGGAATGCAAAGTCTCACATTAACAACAAAACAGTAGGGTATCATGGTACATTAACAGAGATTTGACCTAGTAAACAAGGTCCAAAAATGTGAAATTTTACCACAATGTAGGCAAAAGAAAAACAAACAAACTTCATTAGGGATCCAACCTCAGAATCCTTAACAAGAAAATCACACAAAAAAGAAGAAGAAGAAGAAGAAGAAGAAGAAGAAGAAGAAGAAGAAGAAGAAATCAGACTCAATAGGGGTAAAACGGGATTACTGAATTTTACTTAGGATAGATTTCTATCCTAACTTGACAAAAGTGGAAAATGGGCCAAACAATGTGCAAATCATGCAAAATCAGTGCCATTGGAAAGATTAAGGCAATTCCTAAGTTTTCCTAAGGGAGGTTGAGTCCAGTTGAGGTCAAATTCATAGTCAAAAAGCGGTAATTGTGAAAGCATGCGAATGAGCTATGAGCAAATCAAAATAGAATGCATGTTAAATGGTTTATGAGATCACCCAAACGATGCAAAAAAAAATGTGACACGACATAAGGTTGAATGCGACAAAGGTTTAGTTAATTCATTTAACCTTAAATCGAAGTGCAAAGAAATCACACAATTCATTAACATTGAAGGGTGACTTAGTGCCAAGAACAACATGCTTGACAAATTTCAATTACAACTTGCAAAATTGATGTATGATTTCCATATAGTAAATGATGTTTAAATATAACGTGTGATACATCAATGCGAAGCTTGTAACACATACTCGAAATGTTTAGAAGACATCAAGACCTAATTTGGCCCTTAAGGGACCCAAATAAAGATGTGTAAATGAGTTCATGACAGTTTTTAATTCAACATGACTAGCATAGAACATAAGTGACTTTTGAGAAAGTATGTCAGATAGATAAGAGATTAGCCTACTTATACATGTAATCACTTCCATTTACTATGTGATAAACAAATATTTATTATGTTCGAAAGTAAAATAACCCACATATTTTACTTTATTTATTTTTTATACTAGATGTGAGTTCTAATAGATTCTTTGAAAGAATATATATGTGAACTCAAGTTAGACGTTATATATGTCTGAGTTATTATCTATACGGTATTAAAAGTAAAGACATATGCTCAATGGGAAATGAGTTAATACTGTAATATGTATTTCATACTACGTATATATGAGACGACCGATAAGAGTGACAAAAGTTTTGATCTCAACTTTTATATCATATGAGACTAATAAGGAAAAGAGTTCCTCAATTAGGTGCATTCATGACTCTTAGTTGTTTTTCAAGATTATTTAATATTTGTTATTTTAGAATGTTACTAATGATCATAAATTGATTTAGTCTAATAGGACATTTCTAGAAAAGCAAGTTGAATTGGAATTGAGAGTTTTAAGGAAAGAAGAAGATCGAGTTTGTTATATCACATTCTATTTTTGTGTTCACTAGTTGACTAATTATAACTAGGGGTGTGCAAAAGAACGAGAACCTGCTCGGACTACTCGGAACCAGACCGAAACTGTCCATAATGGTGGTTCTTGAGGGAACCGGTTTGGTTCTTGGTTCCAATTTATGGGAACCGATGAGTACTGGTCCGGTTCCCAGTTCCATGGGCAGATCCACCTACCTAGACCGGACCGATTATATTATAATAATATATAATTTTTAATATTAAAATAAAATTTGAAATTACTAATTAGTAAATCTAAATTTTAGGACTCTATCTCCTCTTATGGTTTCCATGTTTTAATAAGAATTTAGTAAAGTGTGTAAGCTGCCTTTCAATAACTCAACAAATGGCTCATTCAAATGATACTTTTGGGACTCACATATGACACTATGTTCAAGAATATGTGGAGTACCGGTGGAATTGTTTTTACAAAAAAAAAATTCAGTAAAGAAAATGTTGTAAGAGATTGAGCATTGTTAGATGATAAATGAAAAGATAATCTACATATGACAATCATCCAAAATCTTCAACTTAAAGAATATTCTAGATTTCAGTTCAAATGATTCAAAAAAAGGAAAAAAAAAAACCTATTTCTCTTTCTTTTGTAGTGTTTTCCAATAAAATAAAGAAAATTGGTACCCTTAATTAAGCCGGTTCGATTTAAAGAAAAATATTACTCGATATGAAAAGTACTCACGACGGGATCTGGAAAATGATATTATTATTGGTGAGACTGGTTCCATGGATCCACCTGGGAACCGAACCGGACTAGTGGTCCGGTTCTCGAGTGGATTCATGCAACAACGGGTGGTTCCTAGTTCCAATTTTTTGGAACTAGTTCTTAGCAGGTGGTTCTCGGTTCTAGGCCAAGAACCACCAATCCGAACCATACACACCCCTAATTATAATTAGTTTGGGATAATCATAATTGTGAATACAATATATCATAATTAAAAAGAGATCGATAGAGATATAAATGTGTTGATCGATCTAAGGTATTGCATATTATATTTACTTGAAAAAGATATGCCTATTTTGAGTTGCTGTATATTTCTAATAGATGTATGTTAATGAGCTCTCGAAATATGTTGGTTGCAAGGATTATTTGCTAGTATGAACGTTGCAGAGAGGAGAAGAGAGGGTTACGTTCAGCCTACCATGTGTGAGTGGGAAATGATTGGTTTTTTATAAAACATGTTGGGCCAAAACCCGGCCCGTCCCGTGGCCGTCCCGTGGCATCCGGAAATTTTGACGACCCTCAAATATGCAACGGCCGTGAGTAATCAACGGGAGTATCGTCAGTACCACATTTGGCCTACTTACATTGCCACTCAACATTCCGAAATATTTACTTTTGGAGAAAAAAAAAAAAAGGAAATTCTTCTTTGAATGGCCATATGGACAATCATACCAACGGCCACGTTATTTTATCTCTTAGACCGAACCTCCTATGTACATCATCGCGACCCCATGCAGCCTTGTTGATTTCTTTCTCGACGTAAGAATTTCAGTCACGTACTTGTACATGAAGTGGACCGAATATGAAGAGATTAGTTGATTCCCATGGAAAACCATGAAACCGAAATGCCCCTTGCATGTACCGAAATTGAGGATTTAATCTTTGGAGGGATTGGGCTTATGGCCACCAAAAAAATCGGTGACCTAATCAACCCAAGCCTCCCTTAATTGTCGACAACATGGAGTCAATGAATCATGGGATTGTTGACCAAGAGAAGCCCAGCAACAGCCATGTTGCTTCCCTTTCAGTTGCCAGCAAGGAAATCCAAGGAGTTGCAAGCTGAAGACACGCCCTCCACAGTTGTCTTTGGTTTCTGTTGCCACCGAAAACTCTCATGCGATTGACTAATGAGTCAACAAACCAAATAAACAAAAGGGTTCGGAATTGAGGGGAGGAGAGAGAAGAACCAAGCATAAATTCGAGCGAGTGAGAAAAAGAATTCGAGTGAGCAGAACCGCGAACAGAGAGAGTTTGAGCGAGAGAAGTGGGCGCGTAAGTGTGAGCCGCGAGGAAGGAAGAAAAGGACCACCTTCTGTTGTGCTCGAGCTGCCGTTGTCGACGCCACTAGTTTTCGCCACTGTCAGGCCGCATCGCCGAACCGAACTCCCTAGCTATTGAACCATAGGACTAGAGCCAAGTGAAAGTCCATTAATCTATATCATGTTGTGCTATTGTTGTCTAGTGTAGTGCAATAGACTTGGAAATGTTTGGGTTGTGGATGTTGGATGCTGGATTTTGGATGAGTAGAGTAGAAATGGATCGAGAAATTGAGGAAACGCTTTGGTTTTTATAGGTGCTTTTAAATTCCTTTGAATGACATTATGAAATATAGTTTTGGATGGATTTTTGAAAGTAAAATTTGTCAAGGAATAGGCATTAGATTCTATTGAATTCCTATGGTCCTGAGTTGCTCATGTGCAGCATAATGATCTTATCGATTTTCTGTGGAAATCCCTAGCATGATTTTGGTCTTGATTTCTCCATGAAAGCTGTAAGGAATTGTTTTAGCTATAACATAACCAGATTTTTCGAAATTCATATATAGTGGTATAACTCTATTTCAATGTGTGGTACTTTACTATGGAAGTGTAGATTCTGGAATGAATTCAGGATTGAGTTATGCGATCTGTTGCAATTCATACATAACTATTTTGGCTTAGTGTTCTTCATGAAACTTTTTTCTTTAGGTATTATTTATAACATATCAAAATTTTAGAATTTTCTGAGTTCATTTAGGGGTTATTTTGAAATTGTTACTAAAACTTTGCATTGTGATGTTTGAACTGTTTTATTCTGAATTTGCTCAATTTGTCCCAAAGGTGAATGCATCTTTATTGGAGAAAACTTCCTTGAGTGTTTTGAAGTTGACAAAACATTTCCGTCAGTCTAATCTGAAGACTTGCAAACTCTTCCATCAAAGTCTAAAGACCTCCGGATTGCCAGACTTAAGACTCAAAGTCTATCCTTATTGGCAGTTTCTAGACCGTCAAAGAAAGTTTATTCGAAATGAAGTATTTCGTTAATGATTTGATTCTGTCGTCTAAAGAAGATCTCTTGGTTATATATAGCATGTCAAAATCTATTATTCAATCAAGATTGATTCAGGGATTTTGGATCCGTTAATTGGCGAAGTATACTTGGAAGGTTCTACTTATGGAAACGTAGATCCTGATTGTATGGGCGAGTATGATTGATGGGTTATCGTCATGTTCCTTAAATAGCTCGAAAATTTTCCTAATTGATTATGTCAAACAGGTAGATTGGAAGAATCCATTTGGTAAGTGTCAACGGGTGTGATGGCATAAATGAGTATATAAGGAAGACGTTCCAGTTGTTTGAATGGGTGCACGATAGAAGAATTCCGAAGTCTAAAGCTCATTGTTCTTAGTCAATTAAATTGTTGAGCAAAATCTTGTACACAAAAGAGAGTCTATATCTTTAAGAAACCTTGAAAAAGTGTAGTAGAGTCTCTACACTATGGAATCAAGGAAGAGCTTTACTCTAACAACTCTTTTATTCATAGTGAAATCCAGTCGGTGGGTTGTCAATGTGGAAGAGTGGACGTAGGCTTGGATTAAGCCGAACCACTATAAAGTCTGTATTCATATTGTCTTCCCTACGCTCTTTTACTTTGATCGTAACTCGATTTGTTTACAAGAGTCTAATTTCCTTTTCATAATCTATTACTGATTTACATTGCACACTTTACCTAGGGGAATTTATTTTTACACTTATTCATCCCACTCTAGGTGCTCATACTAGCTTTCACAATTGGTATCAGAGCCTGTGTACTCATTTAAGTTGAAGTATTTTACTTCAGAGTTAAAGATCCATGGCTAGTATGTTGGCTCCAGGACTGGTTGAAGGGCAAAGCAATACCAAACCGCCTTATTTTGATGGAAATGAATACAACATATGGAAAAACAAGATGAAGGCATTCCTAAGATCAAATGATCATTTGGAATGGAATGTGGTAGACAAAGGAATCATCCCTAAAGCCGCACCTGTCTCAGAAAGAGGAAAAGAAGCCATTGAGTCTAGTGAAATGACTCAAGAAGAGATAACCAAGAGACAAGCTCTTGATGCAAAAGCAATTTATTATTTATATTGTGCATTATTTCCTACTGAATATAACAGAATATCTTCTTGTGTTACAGCTAAAGAAGTCTGGGATAGATTACATATCACCTATGAAGGAACTGATCGAGTGAAAGAAACCAGAATCAACATTCTGCTCGGTCAATACGAAGCATTCAAAATGAAATTAGAAGAATCTATCATTGACATGTTTAGTCGTTTTACAGAAATCATGAATGGTTTCGAAAATCAAGGTCAACCAATTTCTGATCCTATGAAAGTGAACAAGCTACTACGTGGACTCTCTAAGGATTGGAATCACATAAAGACCTCAATAAGGGAGACACAAAAAATTATGCCACTTTCTATTGATGAATTGGTTAGGACCTTATAGTCTTATGAAGTGGAGCGAATCAATGAAGATGAAGATCCTAAAGGTAAGAAATCCATTGTATTAAAATCTAATGATGATTCTAATGTCACAGATTCTGAAGACGATATGGATGATGAAGATCTTGCTCTCATGATAAGAAGATTCATAAAGCTAAACAGAAAGGGGAGAAGATTTAATCCAAAGAAACAAAACTTTCAAAAGTAACAATCTAAGTCAGCTGAGAATGATGAATCTAATAAAGATGTAGTTTGCTTTGAATGTAAGAAAAAGGGACACATCAGATCCAACTGTCCCCTTCTGAGGAAAAAGAAAGGAAAAGCTGAGAAATATCGAAAGACACTTAAAGCAGAAACTTGGAGTGATACAAAATGTGAGGAAAGTGATGCTGATTATACCAATATTTGTCTCATGGCAAAATCAGACTCATAATCAAACTCTGAGATAGACTCATATTCAAACATTGAATTCGAGATAAGTAATTTGAATATCCCTATTAGAGTCTCTACATACATTGATGAATTATGTCTTAATCTCAAAACTTCTCTCAAAAGGATTTCTAAACTTAAAAGAAAAAATTTTACACTAAAACAACAGGAAAATGTTTGGAAAGAAAATGTCAAAAATTCTAGACAAAAGTGTTACTACTTTGAAAGAAAATGCAGACAATCTCTCAAAAGAAAATGCATTCTTGAAAAATGACATCTTAAGTATTTCTAGAAGATTTTCTATAGGATATGAGAAACTTGAAAAAAATTCTTTCGGCATAAAAACCTTACTTCAACAAATCAGGTTTAGGAATGATTGCTGAAACCATTCATCTAATTGATTTTCTTAAAGTAAAGGAAAGAATTAAGTAAAGACCTACAAGAGATGCTTACAAAAATCATTTTCAAAAAGTTTTTGTAAAACCAATAGATCGCAATTCTCTTAAATGTTCTAAGTGTAATAGCTTAGATCATTTTGAGAAAAAAATATCCTATGGTTTGGAAACTTGTTAAGAAGGTATGGGCAAAAATCGTATATTATATTAACACCAATGGACGCAAGAAAATATGGGTACCAAAAAATGCTTGAGTCTCTTTTCTAAATGTAGGTCACTATCAATAAAAATGTTAAATGGAAGCTTTGGCCATTTGCACATTTGCGATTTACTATTCACTGGGCTCTCTCTTCGGGTGATAGCTTCTCTGTTTCTGTTGTTTCTCGTGCGGTTGATTCCGGAGCTGTTGACTATCGGTTGGGGCTGGTTCTTGGTGCGAAGTGGCACCTCCCACCCATTTCAAAACCCCCTAAAGCTGCTCCTGGTACGACCCTTCCCCTAGATTCGCATGGCTCTTTTAGGTTAGGGTTTCTACCCATCTGGGTTGTTGTTGCGTTTCTTCTGTTGGGATGGATTGGGTGGGGGATAGGACCCATTTTGTGGATGAGGGGACTGGGTCCCGTGGTAAATCTCCTATCTTGAATGAAGGAGCTTCGTCAATGGCCTTGTTGCCGGACAATCATAACTTGAGCACTATTCCGTCTAGAATGGAGGACTCGCGACTTCCCCGAGCGTCAGCTGGTGCGCGTTCTAGTGGGAGGTGAAGGTCATGATCGAAGCGGCCACAAGGCAGAGACAACTCAAAGAATCCCTCTAGAAAAACGTGGGTGGCTGTCGTGAAAATGGTGGCAAAAGGTTATGACCTTATGTACACACTGCCGACCATGGTAAACAACAAACCTGTCATTGATATTATAGACTGGGATCTAGAAGCGGCGGATCCAAAGATGCATGAATGCTTAATGGGTTACTTCCTTGGCCGTCGGATGCCCTTCAAGGTTGTTGAGGAAGCTTTGAAGAAAGCCTGGGGTCCAAATTTATTTGAAGTTACGTCAAACAGCAAAGGCTTATTCATGTTCCATATCCCGGATAGGGAGTTCCGTAGGAATGTTTTGGAGGGCGGACGAATCTCAGTCGCCAGTGTTCCACTTATCCTCTAGCAATGGACGCCGGGTCTTGAGCTGAGCAAGGAGGACCATTTCTCAGTCTCGGTGTGGGTTAGGTTGTCCAACTTACCCTTTTCCTGCTGGTCTGCCCGATTCATTGGGAAGGTAGTTAGTGCAGTTGGGAAACCTTTGTATGTAGACCAGTGTACTAAACAGTTGAAGAGCTTATCTTTTGCTCGGGTGTGTGTTGAGATCACAGCAAACCATCCAGCTTGCGAAGTGATAGAGACAGTTCATAATGGCAAGAAATGTGAGATAGGGGTGGAATTTGAATGGAGGCCTATTGCTTGTGCTAGGTGTGGAATTTTCGGCCATAAATGTTATGCTACATCTAGCAGAACTCCCAAAGAGCCCGCCGCTGCAGTTAGTCCAAATGTAGAGGCTATACCTCAAGCTCTTGCCAATGAAGGTGCCCCTTCTCAGCAAGACAAGCTGGATCCAGCCCCTTCGGTGGTTGCTCCAATTGGCCTTCCTTCGGAGAATAGGACCGTGCCTCGAAAGGAAACTACTCAAGAACTGGAACTTGCTATGAAACAACATACTATATCGAAGCCTAAGGATTCTGCAGAGCCATCCACTAAGGATGTCTCCTATGTTGTTGCCTTGTCCTAGGATGATGTGATAGTGGAGGCCCCTTTGGTCGGTCCTTCCTCCTCATCCTCTCAACCTTCTCTTGGTTTGAGTGATTTAGGGTGGAAGCAATTCAAAAAGAAAAAGAAGAAGTAGTAGACTTTGGTTGGCATAGCCTTGTTCGAGCTGACCTCTCTTGGTTTTGGAGGGCAATTCCTCAATTTGAAGGATGCTGGGCCTTCAGAGTCTGTCTAGGCACAGAAGCCCAGTCCTCTGTGAAGAGTATCTATGCTCAATCCTCCCAAGCTACTGAGGATTCGGATTTGGCCTTTGTCGCATTGGTTGTTAATTTGAAGTATGACATTAGGAGTTTTGCTTCGTCTAGTGAAGACAAAGGCCTCCCGGATAGACCCCTCTCCCCCAAAGCTCCTATAGTTGATACTGGGCCGGGTTCAATTCAGGATCGACTTATCCAGCTTTGCCCTGATCCACCTGAACTGGAACGACCAACTGCCTCGAAGGCAACTAAGGCTAGGTGCAAGGCCTCTAAGCGGAGGTAGTTCCTCTCCCCTCCTCTGCCTATATTTTTTGGATTTTGGAATATCAGGGGGATTATGGACCTTATTAAAAGGGCGAAAGTCAGGAAGTTTGTTGCTTCTAATAAATTAAGCCTTATTGGCCTTATTGAGACTAAAGTGCCGGAGCCGTTTTTTGAGTCCATCTTTTCCACCCTCCTTAGAGGCTGGAATTGGCTTGCAAATTATGAGTATGCTCCGCGTGGCAAAATCTGGATAGGATGGAACCTGGCTTCTCTTAATTTTGAGTTGATTTCTCTAAATGACCAAGCCATCCATGGGCGTCTGAATGGGATTTCTTCTAACTTCACTTGCTGCATCTCGGCTGTGTATGGCAAACATTCTTTTGTGCGCCGAAAACCTTTATGGTTAGACCTATCCCGTTGTGATGATCTATTCCAAGACTTTGCTTGGCTCATTGTGGGCGATTTCAACGCTATTAAGGATCCTTTCGATTGCTTTGGTGGCTCTAATTCTTGGATTCCTTGCTTCGATGATTTTAGGCTCTTTCTTGATCAAACGGAACTTGAGGATCTCAGATACACGGGAATGCGATTTACCTGATCCACCTCCTCGGGCGCAACCAGGAAGATGCGGAAGATTGATCGTGTGTTGGTCAATTCTAAGTGGAGGATGGATTTCTCCTTCTCGGAGGCTTCTTTTCTTAATGCGGGAATCTCGGATCATTCCCCTATGGTTGTTAGGGTTGTTGAACCCTATTTGAGGAGAAAGCCCTTTAAATACTTTGATTTTTGAGAGGAACACCCTAACTTTCGTGCGATTGTTCACCAAGCGTGGAATAGCCAGGTTCGGGGAGTCCCCATGTATAGGCTGGTCTCAAAGCTTAAAATTCTGAAGAGCCGCCTCAAAGCCCTAAACCAGAAAGCCTACTCGGACATATCCTTAAGAACGCTGGAAGCGAGGGAGGCCCTTCGATCTACCCAACTGCTTCTCCATTCGGATCCCAACAATACCGCTTTGGCTGAGTTGGAGGTAGGCCAACATCGGACTTTTGTAGATCTTCGTGGCCAGGAGGAATCTTTTTATAAACAAAAGTCCAGAGTTAGGTGGTTAAAAGAGGGTGATCGCAACACTAAATTTTTCCACAACTATGTCAAATCCAAACACCTCAATAATCGGATTCTCTCTATCAAGGACAGTTCTGGTTCAGTAGTTTTAGATCCTAGCTTGGTGCCGCAAGTGTTTGTTTCTTTCTTCTCCGATCTCCTTGCGCCATATTCGGGGCTGACAAAGCCTACGTTGCATGAGCTGACATCGCTCATTCGGAAGCCTCTCTCGGATGACCAGGTAAGTTCCCTTGCTTCGCCGGTCTCTGATATGGAAATTAAGAATACCTTGTTTTCGCTAGCTAAGGGAAAAGCACTTGGCCCATATAGGTTCACAGTTAAATTTTTCAGAAATAATTGGGACATAGTTGGCTCTTCAGTTCTTGAAGCTATTAAAGACTTCTTTTCTTCGGGTTGTCTCCTCAAGGAAGTGAATCTAACTATTTTGGCTCTTGTCCCTAAAGTGCCTAATGCTTGTGAGGTCAATGATTTCAGACTGGTTGCGTGCTGCAACACTGTTTATAAAACTATCACGAAAATTCTAGCGAACCGTATTGCACCCGTGCTTAAGGATCTAGTCAGCTCATCCCAAAATGCCTTTGTAAAGGGAAGGAGGATAAGAGATAACATTTTGCTTGCACAAGAGCTGTTTGCTGGATTCCATCTAGACCCATATCTCCCAAAGTGTGCGGTTAAAGTGGATTTTGGTAAAGCTTATGACACAGTTGATTGGGATTTCTTAGAACTCACTCTCTTAGCATACCGGTTTCCTCAATGGATTATCCATTTGGTTATGGTCTATGTTCGAACTCCCAGGTTCTCTATCTCAATCAATGGTGAGCTCCATGGTTTTTTCTCTGGTGGTAGGGGCCTTTGTCAGGAAGACTCGATGTCACCTTATTTGTTCACACTTGTTATGGAAATTTTCTCTGGAATTTTAAATCACAGGACTTCTATTAAGGACTTCAAATATTATTGGAGGTGTAAAGTGTCCAAGCTTTCCCATTTGTTTTTTGCTGATGATGTTTTCCTTTTCTGCCAAGCGGATTGGAATTCGGTAGTGATTCTTAAAAGGAGCCTTGACATTTTCTCCTCGTGGAGTGGCCTGACTCCCAACAAGAGCAAGAGTGATATCTTCCTCTCGGGTGGCCTTCCATCACTTCGCAACAGCATCCTCTTGGCTTTTGGGTTTCAAGAAGGCAAGCTCTCGATCCGTTATCTGGGGGTGCTGATTATATTAACAAGGCTGGGGAAGGCTGATTGTCATCAACTTATTGATTGTCTAACTTCTAGAGTCCAATCTTGGGCTCATAGATTTTTGTCCTTTGCTAGGAGACTTCAACTAATCAGGTTAGTTCTCCATTCTATTCAAGCCTTTTGGACTAGTGTTTTCACCTTGCCCTCCTCAGTTATCTTAGGTATTGAAAGTATCCTTAAGCGGTTCTTATGGAGAGGCACGTCCCTTGGGAGGGGGGGTGCTAAAATGTCTTGGGTGGATGTTTGCTTGCCTAAGGTTGAAGGGGGCTTGGGAATTCGATTAGTCAAGGACTGTAATACAGCCTTAATGTTGAAGTATATTTGGTTTCTCTTTACAGACAAGGAGTTTTTGTGGTGCCGTTGGGTTCATTCTAATTTTTTAAAGAAGCATAACTTTTGGGTATCCCCTCGGCCTTCAATCTATTCTTGGGGATGGAAAGAGATCCTTCAACTTCGGAGCTATTTCAGGCAATATTTTGGTTGGGAAGTTGGGAATGGACGCTCAATTTCCTTTTGGTTCGACAGCTGGTTGCCCTGCGGTCCTCTTCATTCATTGCTTCCTGCTTTTTTTTTTTTTGATTGACCTGGACCTTCCTTTGCATGCGGTTGTAGCTTCCCTCTATTCTCATGCAGGGAGATCCATCAAGTTAAGGCTGGAGGAGTGGGGGCTGTCCTTTTTGAGTCTCTCCTTCGCAAAGGACCGATTTATTTGGAGAGGGGATTCTTCGGGATCTTTTTCGGTTTCCTCTACTTGGAACCTCATCAGACACAAGCAAAATCGAGTACTGTGGGCTCCTTTCATATGGGATGGTGCTTTTGCACCTTGTTTCCAATTTTTATTTTGGCTTATCACCAAGAACTGCCTACCAACATAAGTGCTACTCTAGGCCTATGGAAGGATTGATTACTCGGTGTGTGTTTTTTGCAATGCTCAGCCAGACTCAATTAACCATCTTTTCTTTGAGTGCAACACATATGCTACGTTGGTATACTTCTGGGCGTCTAGGTGTAATCTACCATGGCAGAATGGTACTTGGATGGACAACCTCTCTTGGGCGTTGAAATTCCTTACGGGTAAGGATTTCTTCCATAGTATGGCTCGGTTTTCTTTTGGAGCTTTATGTTTCTTAATTTGGAAGAAAAGAAATGCCATAGTCTTTTGAGGTGAATCACTAGCTGTGCCTGCCCTCAAAAATCACTTGATGAAGGTGGTCAAAGATAAAGTGATAACCTATAGGAATGTTCCCTCTACTCCAAGGAATCGTCGACTCCAAAGGGGATGGGGATTTGACTCGTTTGTTTTCATGTAGTCTTCCGGTGGTGTGGCTGTCGTGAGCTTCTCTCTTCATTGCCTCCTCTTCAGTGATCTTCTCTAGGCGTGCTTGGAGGTTCGATTGTTGGTGTTTTGTACTGGCTTTGTGCTTTGTTGTTAGCCTTGTTCCTTGTGTTGCCCTTGGTGGCTTTTATGCAGCTCCCTTCCACTCTTCTTGTTTCCTACAATTAGAGTGTAAGTTTTTGGTGTCGTTTTCTGTAATTTGTCCAAAGCTTTTCAATATATTCTTACCGTTACCAAAAAAAAAAGGTTAAATGGTACCTTGATAGTGGATGCTCAAGGCATATGACAGGAGATTCAAATTGATTTATAAAACTTGTTCAAGTTAATGGTGGAAAAGTTTCGTTTGGAGGAAACAACAAATGAAGAATTATGGGATACTGAATTGTAAAGATTGGAAGCCTCACGATCAGTAATGTTTCTTTAGTGAAAGGACTCAACTACAATTTGCTAAGTATCAGTCAGCTGTGCGACACCGGTTTCAAAATCAACTTTCAAAAGAGAATATGTTCAGGAATTAGTAAAGACTCTTCTCAGTCTTTCACGGGTCGACCCATGGAAATATCTATATATTGGATGTCAAACCAGATGAAAATCAATGCCTAATCTCAATTTAAGAAGAAGCAAGCTTATGACACAGAAAATTTGGGCACATCAACATGAAGCAAATAGCCAAAATTTCAGCAAAGAAGCTTGTTTATGGACTACCCAATTTGTCATACCAAAAGTCTGATCTATGCACACCATGCATGTTGGCAAAATAAGTAAGAAATTCATTCAAACCAATAAAACAAGTTTCCACTAATCGTGTACTGCAGCTCTTGCATAACTCAGAGCATTGGAGGTAAGAAATACTGTTTAGTGATTGTGGATGATTATTCACGTTTCACTTGGGTATATTTCCTAGCAAGTGAGTCTGAAACCTTTTCTTATTTTACAAAGTTTGCTAAAAATATCCAAAATGAGAAAGGGTATATTATTTCAAGTATACGGACAGACCATGGAGGTGAATTTGAAAATCAAGACTTTACAAAATTCTGTGATGAATTTGATTTTCAGCATGTGTTCTCTTCACCGTATACTCCAGCTCCAGAGCAAAATGGAGTCCTGAAAAGAAAGAATGTCGCTTCAAGAAATGACTAGAACTCTTTTAATAGAAAGTAACATCTCTTCTCATTTTTGGGCTGAAGTAGTTTCTACATCATGTTATATTATTAATAGAGTCTTTCTAAGGCCTATTCTGGAGAAAACTCCTTATGAGTTATTCAAAGGAAAGAAGCCAATTGTTTCATATTTTCATGTGTTTGGATGTAAATGTTTTATATTGAAAAATACAAATGATCGAGTTGGTAAGTTTAAAGAAAAATCAGATGAAGGTATTTTCCTTGGATATTCTATCACAAGCAAAGCTTACAGAGTTTACAGTAAGAAGACTCAATCTGTGGAGGAATTGATGAATGTCAAATTTCAAGACTTTATGCAAAACCAATCGATTCATATTCTTCTTGAAGAATTCAAACCTGCTCCAGACTCTACAAAGTCTAAATCTCCATAAGCAATTCAACCTTTAGAAGACAAGCAACAAATGATCAACGAAGATTCAAATGAGGGAAAAGATCAATAGTTTGACAAATCAACTAGCAATTGGAAGTACAAGTCCAGTTATCCCAAAGATCTCATCATCGGAGACATTAATGAAGGAATTCGCACAAGATCCAATAGGCGTGAAGAGTTTAGTGCTGTGGCTCTTATTTCTGAAATAGAACCCAAGAATATAGAAGAAGCTTTAATTGATGAAAGCTGGATTGAAGCTATGCAAGAAGAACTCAGACAATTCAACATCAATGATGTTTGGGAATTGACTCCTAAACCGAAAGGTAAATCCATCATTGGAGCTAAATGGGTTTTTAGGAATAAGATGAACGAGAAAGGAAAAGTCGTAAGAAATAAAGCAAAACTCGTGGCCAAGGGATATATGCAAGAAGAAGGGATATATTATGATGAGACTTACGCACCAGTAGCAAGGTTAGAAGCAATTAGATTATTACTTATTTTTACTTGTCATAAGAATTTTAGGTTATTCCAAATGGACGTTAAAAGTGCTTTCCTAAATGGATTTATCCAAGAGGAAGTCTTTGTGGAGCAACCACCTGGTTTTGAAGACCCAAGGAAACCAGACTCTGTATTCAGACTGAAAAAGACCTTATATGGTTTAAAGCAAGCACCTCGAGCTTGGTACGATAGACTAAGTAAGTTCTTAATTCAAAATGGTTTTGTTAAAGGTAAAGTAGATACTACATTATTTATTAAAAAAGAAAACAAAAGTTTTCTACTTGTTCAAATTTATGTTGATGACATTATTTTTGGATCTACTAATGAAAGTCTGTGCAATAAATTCTCTAAGTCTATGCAGGATGAGTTTGAAATGAGCATGATGGGTGAACTAACCTTCTTTTTCGGACTTCAAGTGAAACAACTGAAGGAGGGAATCTTTATTCATCAAGAAAAGTATGCCAAAGAACTTGTCAAAAAGTTTGGTCTTGAAAATGGCAAAAAGATTGATATACCAATGTCAAGTTCATTGAAGATAGAAAAAGATGAAGGAAGAAAGAAAGTTGATCAGAAGTTATACAGGAGTGTCATTGGTTCACTTATTTATCTAACTACTTCTAGACCTGACATTTTGTTCAGTGTTTGTATTTGCGCCAGATTTTAATTAGACCCTAAAGAATCTCATTTAAGTGCTGCAAAGCATGTTATCAAATACATTGCTTCAATTTCAAATTTGGGCCTCTGGTATCCTAAAGAATGAGACTTTACTCTTCTTGGATACTTAGATGTAGACCTAGCCGGATGCAGAGTTCATAGAAAGAGCACCTCGGGCACTTGTTAACTACTTGGAAGCAGGACAGTATTTTGGTTTTCAAAAGCAAAGTACAGTAGCTCTTTTTACAACAGAAGCAGAGTATGTAACTCTTGGAAATTGTTCACAAATTCTGTGGATAAAACAATAGTTAAGAGACTTTGGAATTAAAGATTCATGCACTGAAATCAAATGTGACAATACCAGCGCAATCAATCTCACCAAGAATCCAATTCTTCACTCAAGAGCAAAACATATAGAGATTTAACATCATTTCATTAGAGATCATGTTCAAAATGGAGAAATTTCGATTCAGTTTATTGATTCAAAGAATCAACTGGCGGATATATTTACAAAGCCTTTGGAGAAAAATCAATTTGAAGTTATTTGTTCCAGACTCAATATCTTAAAGTCTGAAAAAGTTCAGACTCAGAACTAAAAGCCTAAATGCACTCAGACTCAGACAATCAAGATCTACGACTGTAAGTTATTTTTATTAGAAACTTATCTCTTGGATCAAATCTTGAAAATGTACGATCATCTATCCTAAATTATTTGGTATTATTTTCCCAATTTTCGTGATTAGTGCAATCCTTCCTTTTCGAAAAAGAAGTTATTTTTGAAATGACAGTTATCTAATTTTTGAAAAGGTAGTTATTTTTAAAAGGCATTTTTATATTTCCTTTTTATAGCATTCCATATGCCTCGCTTCGATTGTCTTATATACTGTTGGTTCTTCTTAGTTTTACTCACAAAAACCCTAAGAGAGCACCGATCTTCCACTTCTGTTTTCTTCTCTTATTTAATCCTCGAAAAGTTTTCATCTTTCTTGGGAAAATAAGCTTAGAATCTATCAAAGACTGTGAAAGATGTTGTCTCAAAGAAAGTCTTCGAGAATCGCGAACAGGGGACCACAGCAAATGCGTGAGGGGCCTACGTACTTTAATCTCACCGAGGAAGAAGAATCTCCTAGACAGCAGCAGAGCCCACCACATTCTCAGCAGCGTCCATCCCTCCATCTAGACCTCAAGAAGTTGCATATCGAGAAGATGAAGAAATCATCGAAGATGCAGAACTTGTAAGAACTCATAAGTCTGCTTTTACCTATAAGCTTTATCGTGCTTTAAAGAGGAGTGGTATTCCGTTGAACTACATTGATGAATTTTTTAAAG
The DNA here is from genome assembly GCA_017140325.1 of Eucalyptus leucophloia subsp. euroa. NCBI lineage: Eukaryota > Viridiplantae > Streptophyta > Magnoliopsida > Myrtales > Myrtaceae > Eucalyptus > Eucalyptus leucophloia. The sequence continues at coordinate 23,744,831 of CM029470.1, read as the reverse complement.
ATAAAGGGTATAGAAATGAAACTTTCTTTTTACGCACGATGGAACGACTGAGAATTGCCCCTGCGGGGTTGGCGGAAGAAGCTTTGGCAAATATCCCAAGTGATCCACGTGTTGGAAGGATAAGTCAACCAGATGGGAATGATGATGATAGGATGTCCAGTCAGTTTAAACCTAGAATGGGTATTGCAGCAAAAATATGAAGCAAAAGGATGGACTTGTTTTGATTGGAGGAACACAAGCAACTGTACTCTAAGGGTGCGCATGACAAAATTTCTGAAACAGAAATTGATTTCTGGCCAGAAATTGATTTCTCAATTTCTATTTCAGAAACTGAGAAGCTAAAAATTTTAGCTTTTGATTTCTTCTTCAAAATTGTTTCTGGAATAGAAATCTGTTTCAGAAATAGAGAAATCAAATTGCGTTACCAAACGGATTTCTGTTCCAAACCTATTCCAGGGAACAGAGAAACAGAGAAATCAAGAAACAGAAATTTTATCATGCGCAGCCTAAGTTGCTGAAGCGTGGGGTGATAAACCCTACAAATGTGGACTTTGGTTTTCTTGACACTATGAATGTCAATTTGAGAGAAAAAATCAGTTTTTTTCAACTCGAACAATTTTATTCTGAATCTACAGAAGCTCATGCTGAACTTACTGTTTATTTCTATTCGAATCTCAGTTTTTTGGATGCGAATGAATTCTCTTTTAGTGTTCAAGATCAGGACTATGTGGTTGACATGCATACTTTGGCTGATGTTTGGGGTTGAGAGAGGGAGATATCAACCTATCAGTGTGTCTGTTGCTTGTACAATGATTGAGCTTGTTCAGGATAGAACAATGGAAGGAAAGATTTCCTATTTAAGGATGAATGCGCACAACATTTTGCTTCACAAGATTGTGATTAACTGCCTCAAACCGAAATCTACTTCAAAAATCAACGTTTCAAACTCGGAGGCAAAGTTAATGTATGCCATCAATGCTGGGAAAAAGTTCTCTTTTTCACACACTATTATGTTCCACATGTACAAAACAATGGTGAAGGACAAGGATCAACTTCCGTACGCAGCTCTTATGACCAAGTTATTCAGACATATGAATGTTCAGCCTTCCTGGATTCTTTCTATTCGATCATACGATCAAATGGTGGTGGAACTAAAAATGGTCTCTAAGATGCGACTGAAGGAACTCAACAAGGCGTTGGAGCAGTTCAAAGTGAAAACCCCTATCAAGACTCATTAAGTATCTTCGGCGGCGAAAAGGGAAGGAGCCCATGGTTGCTCCATCCAAGAAAAGAAGAGCTCTCATCATTAAGGATGAAGAGGATGAGGACGACATCACCATTTCTACGATGGCATTGAAGAACCTAAGTCGTTCTATACTAGAAGCAATGGAGAGATAGGAAAAAGACAAGGATGAGATAGAATAGAGGACTAGAGAGAGTGAGAGAGAAGATTTGGGGAGAGAAGTAGAGAAAGAAGCAGCGGAGAGAGATGCAGAGGAGGAAAGAATTGAGGAAGAAGAAGAAGAGGATAGAGGAGATCAAGCAGAAGCAGAGCATGAGGAACACTTTTCTTCACCTGAAGGCATGGAAACAGGGGGAGATTCTGAGAAAAGAGGAACGTCCTCATTCCCTGCCACAAGTGAAGGAGTAAGTCGTTCTCTAGCAGATCCAAATGACATCTATGCCTCTCAATTTCCTGAAGAGGGACATGATGTTTCATCGCCCAATTTGCGTGACCATGCTGATTTGCCATCATCTGCCTATACACCGTCTAATCGTGCAGAAGTAAGTACTCAGACTGATAATTCAGCAAACTTTCGTAGAATATTTGATGTTCTTTTGGAAATGCGTAGTCAAATACATGCTCTAGGATGCGAAGTACAAAACTTGCAAAATGCAGGTCAAACCTCTTCAGTTTCTTTACATGATCAAATTCAGACCCTTGCTCTTCAAGTTTAAGCAAATGCCAAGGGTGAAGATATGGCGCAACTGAAGGAGGATTTGAAAAATCTATAAGGGATTGTCCAGTCAATGGGAGATTTCCAGCTTATTCGTGTTCCCAAGCAATCTTAATTCCATTCTCTTTTCATCTATACCTTTTTAATGATGACAAAAATGGGGCAAGATGTTGTGCAGATTTGATGATTTTAAACTCTTGACTTTTTGAACTTTTGTGTCAGTTATGTTTGATTGACTTGACTTTTGTATTTGGCTATTTGGATTTGGACTGGATTTGGATTTAACCGTTTGAACGGTTGTTTATCTTAAGTACTATTAATATCTCATGGCTTTGCTCATTTACAGAACTATCCTACTTTCTGTGGATGCAGATTCTAAATGTTATCTTTACTAAGCCATTTATCTTTGTGAGATATCCATGTTTGCTTGAGTAATGTTTTGCAGGTCAAAGTTATCCAAATTTATAGGAAAGTTTTGTCACCATAAAAAAAGGGGGAGATTGTTGGAGAAAACGTCCTTGAGTGTTTTGAAGTTGACAAAATATTTCAATCAGTCTAGTCTGAAGACTTGCAGACTCTTCCATCAAAGTCTAAAGATCTCCGAACTGCTAAACTCAAGACTCAAAGTCTATCCTCATTGACAGTTTCTAGACCGTCGAAGAAGGCTTATTCGAAATGAAGTAATTCGTTAAGGATTTGATTCTGTCGTCTAAATAAGATCTCTTGGCTAGATATAGCATGTTGAAATTCATTATTCAATCAAGATTGATTTAGGGATTTTGGATCCGTTGATTGGCGAAGTATACTTGAAAGGTTCTACTTATGGAAACCTAGATCTTGATTGTATGGGCGAGCATGATTGATGGGCTATCATCATGTTCCTTAAATAGCTCAAAAATCTTCCTAATTGATTCTATCTAATGGGTAGATTGGAAGAATTCCTTTGGTAAGTGCCAACGGGTGTGATGGTATAAAGGAGTATATAAGGAATACGTTCCAGTTGTTTGAGTGGGTGCGCGATAGAAGAATTCCAAAGTTTGAAGCTCATTGTTCTTAGTCAATTAAACTGTTGAGCGAAATCTTGTACGCAAAAGAGAGTTTATATCTTTGAGAGACCTTGAAGAAGTGTAGTAGAGTCTCTACACTATGGAATCAAGGAAGAGCTTTACTGTAACAACTCTTTTGTTCATAGTGAAATCCAGTCGGGGGGCTGTCAGTGCAGAAGAGTGGACGTAAGCTTGGATTAAGCCGAACCACTATAAACTCTGTGTTCATATTCTCTTCCCTACGCTCTTTTACTTTGATTGTAACTCGATTTGTTTACAAGAATCTAATTTTCTTTTCATAATCTATTGCTGATTTAAATTGCACACTTTACCTAAGGGAATTTTTTTTTACACCTATTCACCCCCCTCTAGGTACTCATACTAGCTTTCCCAATCTTGAGTTTTTATTTGACATGATGATATTAACATTCAGCATATCATTCAATATTGAGATTTGATGAGACTCAAGGGACATCTTGTCATTGCAATGAAAAGTGTTTTTGGAAATTAAGATGTTAATTGTTACCGTTGGACCCTTAGGGCAACAATGCTCCGGGAGTCGGGAGGCCTAAAGGATCGAATGAGTCGATGCCTTGTGGATGCCTGGGGTCTGTAGTGCCCTCGAGGTTTTCCTCTGGAGCATTGGGATGCTCGGTAGTAGGTCGGTATGTAAATCCAGGGGGTAGGGGTAACCCTTTTCATGGCGCACCCCAGAGATTCCTCATGATACCAGGTGGGGTGTGAGATGCCTAGAGGTGTAATGCAACTGGGATGCCTGGTGGCCTAGTGGCCAGATGTCGGAGGCTTTCGCAACGCTAAGTTGGGTGCGAAATCCCAGAAGGACGCAAACATTGGTCCTCTGGGGGGATAAAACCTTTTGAATGTTAAAACTGATGATTTTGCTAAGTGTGAGTGCGGTTTGGTTATGGGACTAAATTGTATGGCATGAAATGAGACGTGTCATAACAGCTTGGCCCTATGATCGGGACTTGTGTGACTGAGCATGATGCATCTTATTTGTTGGGGCTGCACTGGTCATTGCATAAAAAAAAGTTATATAGTATAGATGCATACTTATTCCTTGATGACCTGTCTTGTCTATCTTGCATCAAACTAGATCATGATGGCTTGCATAGTATAGTTTAATAGATCTTTTTTGTTGTTGAGTAGTTGTACTCACTCCATTTAGGGACTAATATTTCAGACTAGAAGATATGCCTCTGCTACCAATCACCCCCCGCAGATTCTATGGTATACCGGTCGACCTTGAGTGTGAGTGTACGAAGCACCATCGTCTTGAGATACGAGGGTTGGTTTTTGTTCAAGTGAGGATACTGATCATGTATGACATCGGTTCTCCCGCCGGCCTAGTGATTCAGGAGTTTTTGGCTATGTTCATTAGCCATGATGGGAGTATGTTGGGGCCGTTGCCACCGTCACTAGCTAATGGACTGGACTGGGTTTGACCGAGAGTGATGATCAGCAGATGAAGCATTTTTGGACCACTGACACTAACTGATGGGCCTATGTACACAGTTGTTATAGAGTTGAGTACCTTTTGAAAATAGCCGAGTTTAGAAAGATCTTGGCATTTTGATGTACCGACTCGTGACGTCCATCTAGTTATGTAAATAAAAATGTTTGGTTTTAACTTATAAAATGTTTAGTTGGTGTGCATTGTTTTTGAATATGGGATAGGGAGATGTTGAATATGCTTCCGCTATATAAACTGCGTAGGGACCTATAGAAAGAATATTAACCCCTAGGATTCATGGACTTGTCAAATTTCTATGGTATCGGAGTAATAGTCCTTCAGGTAGAGAGAAAGCAAAAGCAAATGTGATCTGTGCGACCCCAACGGATCGGGGGCCATTCAGGGGGTACCACACATCCGCCCATGTTAGGCCACACCTAGCCCATAAGTGAAGGGCCTACAAGAGAGAGGGCAGTTATTTTTATGTAAAATAAACGACTATATAAAAAAGAACGTTGAAAGCAACAAATTAGTATATATGTTCTTCCGATTTTTAAGGTCGATGAGTTCACTCTTAAGAAATGGACTCAAAGGTTTAAATTGATCCCTGTTGAGAGTACAATAGTATTTAATCAGTCGCAAATAAGATACGTCCTTTTTAGTGATGTGCCTTTCGATTGGTGTTACATGTATACTTGGGCCCTTTTCCATATTTGTTTTTAGTATTCGATAGTTCGAAGTATCTGTTTGTTTTTAGGAATCCATTTCCATCACTTTCGAAAGTCCCCAAACGGACAAGTGCCGCATGCCAAGTCGCAAAAATCCCCCAAAAAGTTGCACGAATGTCTTGGCTCACGATATGTATAGACTGAATCTCAGTAAAAACCAACTGATCAACGTCCGCCACGACTACATGGTGAGCACGTAAATTAAACTATGACTCAGGCCCTAGAACTAGTAAGTCCTAAACGAAGCTTGCCACTCCAACTACAAGGATTGCGTCCTTCCCCACAGACCTACGAGAGGGCGGCCTTCAAATCTGAGGCGAGGGCAATTCTAGTGGCATGACGCGGGTATTTATGTACTGAAGTGATATTGACGTAGTTCCAAGTCAGCAATTCCATCCATATATTTGACGGAAGGACTAACTTAAGCAAAAAAATATGGTTCAAGGATTCAATTGGACAAAAAAAGAGTTTAAGATTGCAAAAGTATATAGTTAAAGCCTTAAACCATTTATTAACAAAAAAAATTGTCATAATATTCTTTTTTTAATAAATAATTTAGAGTATTTTTTGATACCAAATAATCACAAGGGAGCTAATCCCGGTCATAAGCCGTTCATTATTAATATGGGTATTTGTAACCGTGGAAAAAGTCTTGGAACAAACATTTTCCAAGAAGAACTTTGCTTTTGCTATTGTGTCATTGAGAATAACTAGAACATAGGGAAAAGTACAAAAAAAGTCATAAACTTTTTTTTTTAATTCAATTATAACCCTTTTAATTATAGTCCATTTGGCTGATTTTGAGCAGACAATATTTGACATAAATGCCAGCCGTTTTACATGGGATGATTGATGCTGACAAGAACAAATTTTACAACTTTTAAATATTATTTGTGAATTTTTAATTTTTTTTTGTTTTCTCTTTTCCTTTCTTACTTTGCTTCTTTTTACGACTTCGAGCCAATGGGGTTGCAACCAACTATCATTGGGCATGGGCGAGGACACCCTCGCCCAAATCCAAGAGAGGGCCGACACCCTCGCTTGTTGATCAGCGAGGGCATTGCCCTCGTTGACCAACGTGTGAGGGTTGCAACTATTGCTTGGATTTGGGCGAGAAGGTGGAGGCCCTCACCTAGACCTTGTTGGCCCATAATTGGGGAAAAAGAAAAGTAAAGAAAAAAGTTAAATAAGAAAAAGAAAATAAAAAACATCTAAAAAATCAGAAAAATTAAAAAAAATTAAAATTTGTCTATATCAGTGTTGATCATGTCATGTAAGATGATTGATTTCCATATTAGTGATTTTCCGCCAAAATTGATTAGATGAAATAAATTTTGAAATTATCAAAAAAATTTAGTTATTTGTTGGTATGATTGTATAAAAAAAGAAGAAGAAATTGATACATTTAAAAGGTTTATGATTTGATTAGCACAAAAGCAATAGGTGTAGAATTTTTTTGGTACTTTTCCCTTGGAGTACTTCATAGGTGTAGTACAATTGTGACTAAAGTATCATCGCTTTTTCTGCCTCAAAAGCTTGTATAAGAGTCTAGATAAAGTTGGACCAAAAGGAGATCTTTCCGTCTTAATGGCAAGGAAACGAATTAACTCTGTTCCGTGTCCTTTTCCTCTTTTTGTTTTTTTTTTTTTTTGGGGGGGGGGGTGTGGGGGTTTACTAGTAACGGCCAGACCTTTAGCGTGCAAAGATAATAATGCTTCATGGAAGGTTAAAGAATATCAGATCTTTCTTTTTATGGTTTGCATGGTTCCTCACTGTATAGTCTGGGACGCAAACCGGACTTCTCCAACAACGGCAAGAAGGAGGAACGAATTCTCGATCTCGAATCTTAGGTCAGCCTTCATAATTTTTATCTCTTTACATCTTTCAACTCGGTGCTTCTTCTGCAGACATAAAGCATCATGCTGCAATTATCTTCAAATCAAACAGTACAAGAACTATGTCTGATTGCCAGTATAATAGCTGAGAAATAGAAGGTTAGATTATGCGTGTTCTGGTAACATTTTTGGGAGTTACGATCTCCTATTGCAACATAATTTTAACTGTAGATGACTTTGTTGCACGGCGGTGAGAGCTCTAGGTACTTGACAATTTTTCATTATTCCCTTCTCAAGCTTTGCAGATTCTTCAAATAATTTCTCGGCTAGCTGAGGCACAAGGCTTCCTGAAACTGAACGGCTTTTCCGATTCGCCCAAAGTTGCCTGGCAGAAGCATAGCGGAGCGCCACAGGTTTAATCTTTCAAGAGCAAGGGTTTCTTCATGACAATCAAAATCAGATCACGTTATTTTGTCAATGTAGCCCTTTGTGCCATTTCCAATACATACTGATGCATTGCGAGCTGCAACATGTTTTCTGCTCTATCAGAAAAAAAAAATCATTATCATGTTATTTTAGAATAACTGTTCAAAAAGTCCGAAACATATTGTATGATAGTTAATTCAGTCATAAACCTTTTCATTATGCCAATTTAATTCTAAACCTTTTTTTTTGTGTGAATTTAGTCCTAAATCTTTTGAAATTTCACCAATTTTATTCTATACTTCATATTTGGATATTAGCCTAGAAAAATTATGTTGACAAATAGTCAAAAGGTTTAGGACTAAATTTGCAAATCATCAAAAGGTTTATAATTAAATTAATAGATTATCAAAAGGCTAAAATTAAATTAGCACAATTAAAAATATTTAGAATTGAATTGTCTTATTTACAATAAGTTTAGTACTTTTTGAACAATTTTATCTTAATTTTGGCTTTGTTATCCTTTTTCATGTGTCGTGAGTCCCATTAAATGGAAGAAAAGAATATATGCTTAATTCATTCTTAAATCACTGTGACATGTCATTCATGTCCATGGAATTATGCCCAAACGTACCTGTTCACTCTTTCTAGTTTCATGGGTTGTAATCTTTTTCTCTCGCTTGTTTAGATATGAGTCAGACTGTCAAGGAAGTTGCGATTACCATAAAGAGGAAGATGAACAACTTGCCTGGCGTGTCCACCGAGTGTTGCATCTATCGAGTGCCTGACAAGTTGCGCAGAGCAAACGCAGAGGCCTACACCCCTCAAGTCATCTCCATTGGGCCGTTCCACCGTGATAAAAAAGAGCTTCAGTTGACGGAGGAGATCAAACTGAGGTACCTGACAGGCTTCCTCCACCGTAGCAAGGCCGACCTCCCAGCTTGCACTAGAATGATCAACGAATGGGAAGACCGCATTCGGCAATGCTACCAAGAAAAGCTCACCCAAGGCAGCTATGAGCTCGTAGAAATGATCTTAGTGGACGCAGTTTTTTTAGTTGAGCTGTTCATAAGGAACTATAACTGGAACCATGACCCGGACCGCCGAGACCTGAACGATGAGATATTCAGCAAGCAGTGGATGAGCGACGCCGTATTCCACGATCTCCTGCTGCTGGAAAATCAAGTACCGTTATTTGTCCTTGAGAATCTCTATAATCTCACCGTATTGAGTACCACTGTCACATTCTTCAAGCTTAGCTACGAGTACTTCAAAGACGTCCTGCACGGGCACGAGCTTGCAAGCACGGGAGTTCACGTGAATCATCTGGTGGACTACGTGCGAGCCCTGCAACTGCCCATGTTCCTGCGGCGCGCGCCGTCCAAACAGGGCAAGAAAACTCGGAGGGTAAAGGAGCTCCATGAGGCCGGCATCACGTTCAAACGGGGAAAGGAAACCTCCATGCTTGATGTCATCTTCAAGGACGGAACCCTCAAGATGCCCCACGTGGTTGTGCACGAGTGGACCGAGGTGTACCTCAGGAACATGATTGCGTACGAGCAGTGCCATCACGAACACAAGTACATCAGCAGCTACGCCATCCTCATGGATAGCCTCATTAGCACGCCCGATGACGTCGAAATTCTAATCAGCGCCGGAATTTTGGAAAATCAGCTCTACAGTGCGGACGGGGTGGCTAGGATCGCTAGTATCATCAACGGCATTCACAAGGAGACCCTGAGGGACTCCAGCGAGTTCTACTACTCAAGCCTGTGCGAGAAGCTGAATGCGTACAGCCGGACCAAGTGGCACCAGTGGAGGGCCAACTGGTACCGGTGGAGGGTCATCCTCAACCAGGACTGCTTCAGCAACCCGTGGTCGGGGATCTCCGTGGTCGCTGCCATGGTGCTGCTTATTCTCGCCTCGGTGCAAACTGCGTATTCCATCTTGCAATTTTACGCGGGCGATGGCCAAAGATTGTTCCCAGGGCGCAAGTGAGGACATAAAAGGCATTACTAGAACCAAGGAAGTAGGAAGTCCCAAACTAGACTTCCGTATCCTAAACACACTTGTCAATCGCCCTATCATTTATGAAATGACGTAAAGATGAAGCCCAATATAACGGTTGAGAAATAATAAGGCAGAAGAGAGAATTGCGGAATTTTTGTATATTTCGATAGATATACAAAATAGTATATGGTGCTGATTTATAGCCTTTATTAAATAAATATATACGGTAATAAGATGAACATAACATCAAATTTAAATCATCAAAGATATGTACTATCAAAAGAGATATATGTATAATTATGAGAAATATGCAATATCATAATATCATTAACATCGCCTCAAACTCAAGTTGCAAAAAAAAATGTTAAATTGAGTTTGAATACAAGACTAAATAACGTCCAGCAGCTGGGATGTGGTGGATTATGCAGCATTCGGCGGTTGTTCGTGGTAAAACTTCCAGCTAAGATGTGGTGGATTACACGGCGTTTGATGGTGTTCATGGTGAAAGTTGAAACTTCCAAATTTAGATTTTTGTCTCATTTTGCTTCTCTTTAATTTTTTTTTTTTAGAAAATTAGGGGTCGGTATTTCTTTTGACCGGCGGAGTAGGTAGCCGGTAGTGGCATGTGGGGGTAGTTTCTTTTTCTATTCAAATCTCTAATTATAGGATCCAAGAAAAAAGCCACAAAAATTTTCAAACTATGCTCATCTATAATTTCTTTTCTAGTGATACTAAAATTCCGAAAATTATATTTGTATGACATATTTATCCTCAATCCAAATTTAATTAATGAACATTGTTAAAAATCTGCCTAAAAGGACGCTAGAAGGCAAATGATATGACACAATGCTCACGTGACTTAAGTGAAATAAAAATAACGCTATTTTAGCTGAAAAATCATGTAAAAAAACCTTGATGAAGAGTAAATGTATCATATAGGTACAAGTTTAGGATTTTAATATCACCCAAAAAAGTTATGGATAAATGTGTAACAATGGGCATAGCTTTGGGTTTTTAGTGCCACAAAAAAATATAGGGCAAATCTTACCTTTACCCAAAAAAAAAAAAAATATAGGGCAAATGTGTCATAACGAGTATAGCTTGGAATTTTTAGTTGCTTTTTCCCTAGGACTTACTGAGAATAAAGCATATGGTGATCTAATCATATACTTTTGAATAATGCTATACTAAACCAAACTTAGAAGTATTTCTTTTCACAGGGTACGGTGTAGCAAAACCTAATAACTTATTCAAAAGTTCAATTTGATTCATTAGGAATGCTTATCTCTTAAATTCTTCTATTAAGACATGAAACTACTCGTTAATAGATCAAAAAGAACGTGGTTGCACCATAACTCCAAGATATGTAAATGTTGGAGGCTTGACGTTCAACAAGATTCTGTTGTTCTACTAGTATTTGTATAGAGAAGAGGGTTAAGACATAAAATATAGCAACAAGTGCACTGAATATCCTAAAATTTATCATAAAATGCAATCAAGTCCTAAAATTTATCACAAAAGTGCAATCAAATCCTAAAACTTTTAAAAAGTGCAATCAAGTTTTAAAAATTTTAAAAAGTGCAATTAAGTCATTAAACATGTTAGGAAGCACAATCGAGTTCTAAAATTTCAAAATATGCAATCAACTAAATGACTTAATTTGACTAATTTGATAAGTTCTAGGATTTGATTTTACATTTTGAAAAACTTATAACTCAATTGCGTTTGGTGACAAATTTTAGGGCTTAATTGTATTTTTTTTCAAGTTTGAGGACATGATTGTACTTTTACAAAAAAAATTAAAATAAAGGATTTTAAAAAATCTAATCAATTTGGTTGAGTTATGAATGTCCCATTTAGTCCATTGAATTGCAAAGTCCTTCGAAAAATGCTCTTGGTTGGTTTTAATCTCACGGTCGGCGTTGCATGTTTAATCAACGAAAAGTTGCGCACCAATTAAGAACGATTTTGACTTTAAACAAGAAATAAAAAATTGGCAAAAATCGTTTGGATGAGAATCAACCGGAAAACAGAAGAACTCCGAACTTGCTTATAGAAGTGCAAAGAAAAAGTAGCAACTTCCTTTGGAGTAAAGCTTAGGGATGATTTCACGTGAGTCCTTGAACCTCTTCCGATTTTTGCAAATTTAGAAAATTAAGAAAAATAGTGTTGAGGTCTTTGAATGATGAAGATTGAAAATAAAGATAAAGAGAAAACCATATTCAGTTTGCCCTACGTATAAAGAATGCTTATAGTGTGGCCAGCCACTGGTGATGGTGGCCAGACCCTCCCCATTGTCTATATGCTTGCTCTCGTCTTTTGTAAACATCGGAAGCAACGGAGAGAACCAGTGTGTGACACATGTAACCGTTGGAGATTTGTTTGTAAAAACAAAAGTACGTTTTCCTTGTCCCATATAGGAAAAGTGAGAAAAAGTGGACCAATTAATAAGTGTGGGATTTCATTTATATATCTAAAGGAATGATCGGGAGGGGCTAGACCCCACCATACTCACGTGTGGGTGCGCGATTTTGGCTCACCTAGCACGCCTGCAATATAATTAGCACCAATCCCTTTGTTATTTATTTATTTTTCTATGTTATTAATTTTTTAATCAATTCAAAGATTGCCTTTTGTTTTTGAGAATTTTCGGAAATAAAAATTGTTATTATTCCGAATTTTTGTTTGTGTCTTTTCGAGACAACTTTTGTAAAAGATGCTTTTTAGTTTACAACTTTTCCTGAATGATTGCAATTGTTCGTTTTTTCAACTTCTGAATGGACACATTTGTTCAATTGGGCAATTTCTGAAAGAACGCATTTGTTCATTTTTTACAATTTTCTACGGCCATTCTTTTAATTGTTTCCTAGAGAGACCCTGGAGAAATACTAGAATTGCTATCTAGTATTCTTATTTGAGACTTTGTTGTACCGTGGATGGTTTTTTTCCGGCGACCATTAGCAATGTTGTAGAGTAAATAAATCCTTAAAGAAAGTAATATCACGTCTCAAAGTCCGATTTGAATACTCTAAATATCTTTTTTTTTTTTGGCAGGAAAAACTAGCTTGTAGCCGACAGCCGCGCCGTAAACCCCCCGGTGATGTTAGCGTAGGACCCACCACCACGGCATTACACTTAAGACCACTAGCGATCACGCTGGGATTTGAACTCATCCCTTTCGTGAGGGGGATGGAAGCCCAAGCCAACGCAGCCACCATATGGGGTGGGTCATAGTGGTCTAATTATCCATCTTCATTGTTTTACTTAATTCCAATTCATATTTTTCCCAACAGTAACGGAGTCGGATAGAGCGCGCACGTGAGAAAGAGAGTCTGCGCCAGACAAGGCTGTGGCCCTAGGTAGTGTCTCGGACCCTTGGCAAACACTCACGAGGGCTGCTGCCCTCACCACTGTGTGCTGAGGGGTTCCTTGAGGGCGAGGGAAAGACCCTCTCTCTCTCTCTCTCTCTCTCTCTCTCTCCACAAAGGTATGTACCTTGGTTGATGTATGGGGCGACACCACCGCGGCTCGAGCCCAGCAAGGGTTTGGCCACCTCGCTGATGACTGTTAGAACGGTGACCCCTTCTATTTGTTGAAGCAAGCTAAAGATGGTTTAACCTTTATCTTAATTTTTAATTGCCTGCTTCCAGAATCCTTAACTCAATTCTTTTAATTCTTTAAATTTGTAAAGTCACGTGAGTGCCACGTTGGCGTGTAGCTGCCATGTCAGCACTTAACAGCTATTTAACTGTCACATCAATATTTTTGTCTAAGACAGAAAAATTAATAATTTGCAAATTTGAAAATCCTTAAATTGCAAACGTTCTTGAACGACGACGTTGTGCAAATCCAAAAAGTTGAAGGCCCCATGCCTTTATTCCTAGAACATATTGCAATCAAAGTTGAGACGTTGCTCGATACTGACGGAAGCCTTTTCTTGTTCATATAATTGCTGCCGTTGGGTTCAATTTTCTTTTTTTCAACAAAATCCAGGTGGTATAATAGTGTAAATTTCACTCTTGGCTGTCAACTATAAATTTATTTATAATAAACAAACTAGTTACTTCATATATTTTGCAAAAATATTTACACCCAGAAAAATTCCCCAGTGCCATAACTTGAGTTACTGGAAAATCTTGACGACGTTATTTATTTTTATTTTTTTTTCCAATATTGATGAATGAACAGGGTGTAAAATGAAGCTTTTTTCTAGTGTATAAGGAAGCCAGGAGAGAAAAATACTGCTTTTGTTTGAAAAGAGAAAAGTAGAAGGAATTAGAAAGACAACAGATATGCTATTCAGCATGCATAATGTTAAGAGGTAGTTCAATCTTAATTTATTTATTTATCTATCTTTTTTCGTTGAATGAGTTTGCTCTTATGAAGTATTTTTCTCTTCATGCCTTTGAAATAGAAATATAGAAAAATCTTTGGCAACAGCTGGATACATTTGACACGTTCAAGAAAAAAAGAAGAAAGTTATGAGATGTAAATGTCTTTTCAACTTTGGAAAAATTTACTTTTACGAGCCGTTGCAACAATTAATTGAAGTATCAAAAGATTCCAAACTTAGTTATCAGAGATCACTTATTTAATTTTTGCCATGGTGTACAAAGGTTTCGAATTAGGGCCTAAAATCATTGACATGGCAATATTGTTAGTTCTAGCCATTCTACAAGGCATGACTAACACTAACATGGACAATTGTTTAAAATTTTTCTGTTATTTTATTTTATTTTTTATTATACTTTTTTTTGTCTTTTTTCTTTCTTTTTTTTTCACTTATCCTAGGCCCTACTTGCTTAGGTGAGCTGTGGACCCTTGCATATAGGCCAAAAGTGGGTGTCACAGCCCTCGTTGTCCTCGCTTATGGTTGGTGAGGGCATGGAGGCCCTCACCCATGGTTGGTGAGGGTTGAGACCAGGGTCAACAAAAAAAGGAAAGAAAAAAGAAAAGAAGAAACAAAGAGAAAAGAAAAAAAAAGAATTAAAAAGAAGAATTATCCATATCAATATCAGTCATGCTATGTAGAATAGTCAGTGCTAATTAAACTACCATGTCAATGATTTTGGGCCCAAATTGACCATAAAGATTAAATTGTCATATTGTTAAAATATTTAGAACTATATTGGCATATTAGTTAAAAGTCTTAGCACTAAATCGGCAAAATTAAAAGACTTAGAACTAAATTGGTAAATTATCAAAATGTTTATGACTAAATTAACCAAATTGAAAAATTTATGATTAGATGGGCACAAGTACAATAGGCTTATTTTATTTTATTTTTTTTGATAATTTTTCTCTTGCATTGTGTTTGAAAAAGTAAGCCAAGTCTTTATAACGATTCCCCAAGATTATCGAAATAAATTCGTACAATTTTTTTTCTAGTTCTAACTTTTGGATTTTTTATTTTATTATTTGCCATGAGATGTAGCTAATAGCAAGGTTTAGAAAGAGGAGAAAAACCATTTTTTTTTATCGTCTTAGTCAAACTACATGTTTCATCCATGTTCTTTCTTAAATACCTATGGGATATAAGGGTCGGTAGGAAAAGTATAAAAAAAAATTCTTAAGTCTATTATAGGGTGTCAATTTAATCACAAACTTTAGTTATGCCAATTTAATCATAAATATTTTTACAACTTGCCAATTGAGTCATTTTGGCCAATTTAGAAATTACGATATGGATGCCAATCGTCATACATGACATGGATGACACTAATGTGGAAAATTTTACAATTTTTTTAAAAACTAAAATTTTAATTAAATGTTATTACTATTATTTTCTTTTTTTCCTTTGAATTTGGCTGATGATATCAACAAAGGCCCTAGGCGAGGAGACCTTCACCTAGATCTGGTGAGGGCTTAGGTGAGGGTTGTGACCCTCACTAGCTGTTGATGAGGGTTTGTTGGTCCTTGCTCACCAAAATGAAAGAAAAAAAATTAGTTAAAAAGAAAAGAAAATATAAAAAAATTAAAATATTATTTAAACATATACATGTCAATGTCAACCATGCCTTGTGGGATGGCCATGGTCGGTGTCCACGCTAATGATTTCCTACCAAAATTGGTCAGATAGACTCAATTTGAATAAATATGAAAAAATTTAGGATAAAATTGACTCAATTGAAAGATTTAAGATTAAATTGGCATTACTGCAATATATTTAGGACTTGTTGGGTACTTTTGCCAAGCGTTGGTTGTCCTTGAACTTTTTTAATTTGCTCAATCTAATCTTTGAATCTCTTTTTTGTCCATCTAGGTTCTTGAACTATATACTTTTTTATTCGATTTAATCATTCCATTAAAAATTGTTAATTTTGATTGGAAGGAAAGAGACAAGATGTCTTTGAATAGTCTAGTTTACCTAAAGTGGTAGAGTTCAATGCCACAACGAAAAGATTGGTGGAATATGAAAATATCTTGTCAAAGCACCCCCCCCTTCCCCAGTTGTTCCTCTTGGGTTAGCAGTCAGCCACAAAACTTGTCCAATCATGTTCTCATTCACCCATTTGCGCCTCACCCTCTCCTCATTACCCTTTCCCATAGGGGTGCACAATCGAATCGGATTTACCTAGGAATCAGACCAAACCGTTAGGAAAATAGGTCTAGGAACGGGTTCCTATTTGAACTGGTCTAGCAATCGGTTCCATTTTTTGGGAATAAGTTGAAACCGGTTTGAGAACCGGTTCCAAGTAAAAGCCCTCCTAGAAACGAGACTAATTGGACTGGTTTTGGAACTGGTTTTTACTAATGTTAAAAAAGAAAGAAACCCTAGTTGCGTCCCTTTCTCTCCTATTCTCTCTGTCTCTTAGTCTCTCTCTGTCTCTCTTCACACGATCTGCTTGCTTCTCAGTCGCCTCTCTCTCTTAGTCTCTCTCTATATGCCCAGCCACCATCATTGTCACCACCATTGGCATTGTAGCCTGAAGGAACGCAACCTAACTCGTTGTGTCCTCTTGTCCCATTGTCGTGAGATTTTCCATTATTGCCCAAACAGCACAAACTTAAGCAAGGTGAGTTTGAAATTATTTTTTCTTTTTTCTTTTTTTGTAGGGTTTTCGATTTTTTGGGGATGGGGTTTTTATAATCTCTTTGGGTTCGTTTGGTAACGTTTCTGTTCAAAAATTGTTTCAGAGAACAGAAATAGAAAAAATTATTTCTGTTCTGGGGAATGATTTTTTAATAGAAGAACGCGTTTGGTAAACTTATTCTTGGAATAGAAAAAGAACAAGAACACGTTTGGTAAAGTTGTATAATTTTTTTGTTTCTTTTAATTATTTAATATTTTTATTTTCTTTTTTCTTTTCCCTTTTTTATTTTTTATTTTTCCTTCCTTTTGGCCGGTTGCCGGCCTTGGCCATGGCAGGTGACCAGCCGAAGAGGGTTGGCGGCCTCACCCAGCCACAACAAGGCTTGCCGACCCTCGAGGGCCAGTCGTCGGCCACCGGCCAAAGAAAAAGGAAGAAGAAAAAAAGAAGAAAAGAAAGGGAAGAAAAAAACAAATAGAGAGAAAAATTGTTTCTTGAAAGTGTTCCAAAAACAAGAAACTTAAGAAACAAGTTTCTTTTTGTGCTTCTTGTTTCTGTTCCAAATTTGTTCCCGGAAACAAAAAATATATTTTGAACAAAAATCAAAACAAACGCGTTTTTGTTCTTTTTATTTTATTTTATTTATTTCCGGGAACAAAAAAAAAGGAATTGTGTTCATAAACACAGGATAGGAACACAGACAAACAGGCCCTTTGATTTTGATGCGGGCATTGGGCATCCAAGTATAGGCGTTCTGGCGCTTGGGTGGGCCATGCCGATTGCCCATCTGTTCTTTGTCTTCAACTCCTCTTTTATCTTCTCAATTCAAAGAAATGGAATGGGAGTAGGCATTATGGTGCTTGGGCTTCCACATGTAGGCGTCTTGAGTTTGTTAAATATGTCTCGAGTTTAAGCCCGAAGCGAAAAGCCAAATTTTGAAATAAATTGATATAACAAAAGATTGGTGTATTTGGAAGTTTGGCCTGAAATAGGAAAGTCCAAACATGGACTTGGACTTGGACGTGCGAACCAAGACAAAAGAAAAAAAAGGGAGGGGTTCTTTACGTGCAGCGTGTCACCGAAGAAGGAATAATTCGGTGGGGCCAAGGTCAAATGTTTGACCGTGGAGGCACACAAGCACACGCACACGTATATATACGAGGATTCACTTTCTTTTGAAGGTGTGCGTGGGACGGCCGAAAGTCACTGCGAGAAAACCCTACGAAGCCGCAGAGGTTCGACGATCCAAGAAGCCGCACATTCACCGATCAACGAAGTCACGCGAAACTCGAAGAGATACACAATTTCGTGTGTACGCAAACCGGGCGTACGTAGAGTATTGTATTTTGAGCTTGAACGCATGGTAATTTTGTGCCGTGACTTGGGTTTGGGTGTAATTGGGGCTTGAGAAACACCGAGAGAGTGTTTGAGTGACTTGAGTGTGTAATCTCTTTATATCGCTTGATCTATAGTGAAATTTGCTGCTGCTCTTCTCGTGGACGTAGGTATTTACGACTGAACCATGTAAATCTGGTATCTGATTTATTTTTCTTCTTCCGTCTATATTTTGTTCGATCGCTCGCCCCATCGCAACAGAGTTTATGATAATTAGGCTTATACGTCCTTAGTTCTTTGTTTAGTTAAAAAGTCCATGTACTTACTGATTGATTACATGTAATTAATGTTTCAATACAAATTAGGAGGATTATGTTGTTTTTTTACGTATTTATGTAAAATTTGAAATCGTATAGGATATTGTGTGGTTGCAAAATAGTTTCCAGTACAAACAAGGTAGACTCTGGAACTAGATCGGAAAAAAGTAGGGTAAGTTCCAAAACGGGTTTCAGTAAAAAAATGGTAGGGTACATGATCCAAAAAATGGGGAACCAGTTATAACGCGGTAGCATATAGAGAATCTATTCACCCTAAAACCGATTACCTCTACTTTCCCATGCGCCCTCTCACCCATCCAACTCTTGTTATTGTCTTCACCGTCTCTTAAGGCACCTCTCCATTACCTTTCGTCCTAGAGTGAGATCTATTACGGTATCCGCTCAATCATAGAGACGAGTCCATTGTTGATGATTACTTCAGCGTTAAGATATCCGATCCTTATCATTGGTAATTAATGAATTTGCTAACTGAAATCGAGTCGCTAGAGGTTTTTTTGTCCCCATAGTTTTTGGTTTGGTAATTTTGAATTTGACTAGTTGATTCTGAGATGTGATGAGCTGAAGGCGAGTAATGAAATTTGACGGTTCATAGGCTCAAGATGTCTGATCCTTATCGCTGATGATTGATGGATCTTGACTCGAATCTCGTTGCTTTGAGCTTGTTATATGGAGTCCAGTAATTTAATTTGACTTGTTGATAATGAGATATGCTAATGGTAGAAACTGTTAGATAGACTTCGAGATATACCATAATTGTTGATGAATTCTATTAGTTGTCGAGGCTTTGAGATATGAAATGCTTATTGCTGCCAATTGATGGTCCACCGATTGAATCTCATATGTTTTATTTGTGGATTCAAGTTTTGAGCAGAGCAGTGTTACTGCTTGTTGAATGGTCAGTATAACCTTGGTGGCTTGTTGATCCTCGACCTTTCTACCTTGTTCATCGACGACCTTACCGCCTTGTTGATCATATTGGAACGACCACGTTATTATGGGTTATGATTCCACTTGTTATGGGCTATTATAACTTTTCCTTATCCGTACAGCCTTAGGAAGCTCTTTCCAAAGTCAGCCTTACTCAAAACAACATAAGCAATTCTAGAGAGAAGATCTCAATTTGTGTTTACATCTCTTGGTAATCCAAATGAGGGGAAGGGGAGCCCTATTTATATAAATACCCCTATAATTGCAATTGCCAATCTACAATACAATTTAACAGTGAAGATTGATGAAAAGTCTTTAAAATACAAGTGCATATTTCTTAAATTATCCCCAAGATTACCCTAGAATACCATGTATACATTTCCCTTATTACCCTCGGAACATTCTAGTGTCTCCCTAAAAACTCTAGATACAAAAAGATTCTAGAATACTGGGTGAGTTATAGGTTATCACGACCCACTTGCTAAGTCTTTGGGCTTGAAAACCTTTGGACCCTAACACTAGGATCCTAGTTACCATCCTCAGCAGCAGAACCGCTCCTCAAACCTGAAGTCCCCGAAACGCACTTGTGTATGCCAAGTCGCTAAACTCCCCCAAAATGTTGCACGGATAATACCTTGGCATATGACCTATAAACTGAATCACGGCGAAAGCCAACTGATCACTGTCCGCCATAACTACACTGGCGAGCACTTAAATCAGACTGATTCGCACCCTAGAACTTGCAAATTCTAAACAAAACTTGTCACTCCAACTACAAGGGCTGCGTCCCCTGCCACAGACTTGCAAGAGGGCAGCCTTTGCTCAATTCTGTGGTGAGTGCAAATGACATGGATATCTATGTATCGAAGTGGGGTCGACGCAGTTCCACGTCAGCATTTCCGTTCATGTATTTGGCAAAAGGACTAACTTAAACAAAGGAATTTACGGTTCATGGATTTAGCTGGACCAAAAAAAAAAAAAAAAGAGTTCAAGAATTAGAATGAACAAATTAATGAAGTATATAATTCTAGCCTTAAATAGTTTATTACCAAAGAAACTTGTCATAATGTTCTTTTTTATAAATAAGTTAGAGCATTTATTGGTACAAAATAAGCCCAGGGGAGCTAATCCCCGTCATAAGCCCTAAATTAGTGATATGTTTAATGTAACCATAGAAAGAATCTTAGAAGAAACATTACGCCAAGAAGAATTTTTCTTTTGCTGTTGTCTCATTGGGAATAACAAGGATGCTTCGTAGTTGCAGTTTAATTGTGACCAAAGTATATATTCACTGGGGTTAATAGTAATGGCCAGACAACCTTTTATGTGCATAATATTATAATCCTTCATAAAAGGTTAAAGAATATCAGATCTTTCTTTTGCCCCCAGTAGCGACAGTTCGCATGCTTTCTCACTATATATTCTGGGAAGCAAACGGGATTTCTCCCGTGACGGCAAGAAGGGAGAACGAATTCTTGATCTCGAATCTCAGGTAAGCCTTCTTTGTTTTTCTCTCAATATCTTTCAACACGGTGCTTCTTTTGCAGGCATAGGGCATTATGATTAGTGACCGCATGCTGCACTTCGTTTCGAATCAAATAGTCAAAAACTATGTATGCATTCGACATTACTAATTGCCCATAGAATAGCCGGAGAATAGAAGGTTGGATTATGCATGTTCCAGTAGAATTTATAGGAGTTATGATCTTGTATGATTTGCGACCACCTGATTTTAACGGCAAATTGTCTTCGTTGCACGTTGTTGGGAGGTCAAGGTAGCTGACGGTCTTTTATTATTCATTTCTCAAGCTTTGCAGATTCTTTAGATATTTCTTCAACTAGTTTAGGCGTAAGGCCTCCTCAAAGTGAACGACTTTTCCGATTTGCCCAATGGCAAAAACACGGCAAAGTGCCCGAGGTAAAATCTTTCGAGAGTAGGGGTTTCTTCATGACAATCAAAATCCAATCACGTTATTCTGTCAATGTAGACCTCTGCTATTTCTAGAACAGATTGAATGCATCGCGAAACAGGGCGTGTTTTCTGTTCTACTAGAAAAAAAAAATCATTTTCATTTTATTTTTTTTTTTTTGGCTTTGTTTTTCTTTTTGACAGGTCTCGAGTCCTGTTTAATGGAAAAAAAGATGTGCTTAATTCATTCTCATCATTAGGCACTAAATTACTGTGAAACGAACGAGAATATCAGATGTACCCTTTCACTCTCTAGTTTCATGGGCTTGTAATCGTTTTCTTTCACTTGTTTAGAAATGAGTCAGATCGTCAAGGAAGTTGCGGTAACCATAGAGAGGAAGATGGACAACTTGACTACCGGATCCATCGAGTGTTGCATATATCGAGTGCCTGAGAAGTTGCGGAGAGCAAATGCGGAGGCCTACACCCCTCAAGTTATCTCCATCGGGCCATTCCACCGTGATAAGACAGCAATTCAGTTGATGGCGATCAAACTGAGGTACTTGACAGGCTTCCTCCGCCGCAGCAAGGCTGACCTCCCAGCTTGTATCAGAATCATCAGCGAATTGGAAGACCGCATTCGGCAATGCTACCAAGAAGATATCACCCAAGCCAGCAAGGAGCTCGTGGAAATGATCTTAGTGGACGCAGTTTTTGTAGTTGAGCTATTCATAAGAAGCCACTACCTCGAGCACCGAGATGAGAACGACGAAATATTCAGCAAGCAGTGGATGAGCAACGCCGTATTCCACGACCTCCTGCTCCTGGAAAATCAAGTCCCATTCTTTGTCCTCGAGATTCTCTATAATCTCACCGCATTGAGCTCCACTGTCACGTTCTTCAAGCTTAGCTACGAGTACTTCAAAGACGTCCTGGAGGGGCAAGAGCTTGCAAGCACGAGCTTTCAGATGAAGCACCTGGTGGACTACGTGCGAGCCCTGCAACTGCCCTCGTTCCCACGGGGTGCGACGTCCAAACATGGCAAGAAATTCGAGCTGACTCGGAGTGCAAAGGAGCTGCATGAGGCCGGTGTTGAGTTCAAACCAGGCAAGGCAAACTTCTCCCTGCCCGATGTCCACTTCAAGGCTGAGACCCTCAGGATGCGGCACGTGGTTGTGCACGAGTGGACCGAGGCGTGGTTCAGGAACATGATTGCGTACGAGCAGTGCCACCACGCGGAAAAGTACATCACCAGCTACGCCATTCTCATGGACAGCCTCATCGACACGCCCGAAGACATCAACATTCTAGTCAGCTGCGGAATTTTGGAAAATCGGCTCGGTAGCAAGGAAGACGTGGCCAATCTCTTCAACAGCTTGTACAAGGAGACCATGAGGGACTCCAGCGAGTTCCTCTACTCAAGGCTGTGTCAGAAACTGAATGAGTACAGCAGGCACCCGTGGAACCAGTGGAAGGCCGCCTGGTACCGGTGGAGGGTCATCCTCTACCGAGAGTACTTCAGCAATCCGTGGTCCGCGTTCTCCGTGGTAGCTGCCGCGGTGCTGCTCGTGCTCACCTTGTTGCAAACTGCGTGTTCCTTGATGGATGTTTACGCGGGCGACCCAGGGCGATTGTTCCGTTGGCACTAATGCCCGTCGGAATGAACCTCGCCCAACTACTCTCCATTAATTCTCTTCTTTTTGTCGTTTCCTCATTGTTGTCGTTGCTGTTTCTTTATTTCCTTCTTTTTTCTTTTAAAATTTTTTGAATTTTTGAATTTTTTATTTTTTGAATTAATTTTTTAAAAATCATTTTATATTCTGGAAGAAGGAGACGGCTATTCAAGCCCAATTTAAAAGCAAATTAAGCCCAACTCATTAACAACCAAATGCTTCCATCAAAGCAGATCAAAGCCCAAAAAACATCAATATAATTATGACTAGAATTAAGCCCAAACTTCCTGAAAAAAATAACTAAGGTCTGTGTCTCCACTCTCCCCTCTTTTTCCTTATTCAGTTTTATCGCCTTTCTTCACATTCCAGACCAAAAACTCTCAAAACTGTACATTAAATTCAGAATATTTAAAGCCTTTAATCAATAGATAATGCTTTCCACTTTCAAGCAGAGCAGAACAAAGACATCACCACGAGTTATGTCAGTCCACCACCACTAGACTGTCATTGGAGAATCTAACTGACTCGCGCCCTAGAACTTGCAAGTTCTAAAAAAACTAGCCACTCCAACTACAAGGGCTGCATCCCCTGCCATAGACTTGCAAGAGGGCAGCCTTCGCTCAGTTCTATGGTGAGTGCAAATGACATGGATATCTATGTATCGAAGTGGTGTCGATGCAATTCTATGTCAGTATTTCTGTTCATGTATTTGATGGAAGGGCTAACTTAAACAAAGGAATTTACAGTTCAAGGATTTAGCTGGACCAAAAAAAAAGAGTTTAAGAATTAAAATGAACAAATTAATGAAGTTTATAATTCTAGCCTTAAATCATCTATTACCAAAGAAACTCGTCATACTGTTCCTTTTTATAAATAAGTTAGAGCATTTATTGGTATGAAATAAGCCCAGGGGAGCTAATCCCCGTCATAAGCCCTAAATTAGTGATATGGGTAAATGTAACCATAGGAAAAGTCTTAGAAGAAACATTGTGCCAAGAAGAATTTTGCTTTTGCTGTTGCCCCATTGGGAATAGCTAGAATGCTTCGTAGTTAAGTGTACTTGTGACCAAAGTATCCATTCGCTTTTTCTGCGCAACAAACTTCCCTGACACTGCAGAAAAAGTTGGACCAAGAGGAGATCTTTTCGGCTTAGCGGCAAAGAAACCAAATGACACTTTTCTGTGTTTTTTTTCCGCTTCTCCTTTTTCATTAGGGTTAATAGTAATGGTCAGACCACCTTTTGTGTGCGTAATATTATAATGCTTCATAAAAGGTTAAAGAATATCAGATCTTTCTTTTGTTCCCCAATAGCGACTGTTTGCATGTTTTCTCACTATATATCCTGGGAAGCAAACGGGATTTCTCCAGTGACGGCAAGAAGGAAGAACGCATTCTTGATCTCGATTCTCAGGTAAGCCTACTTTGTTTTTCTCTCAATATCTTTCAACTAGGTGCTTCTTTTGCAGACGTAGAGCGTTACGATTAGCGACCACATGCTGCACTTAGTTTCGAATCAAGTAGTGCAAAAACTATGTATGCATTCGACGTTATTGATTGCCCATAGAATAGCCCAGAAATAGAAGTATAGATTATGTGCGTTCTAGTAGAATTTATAGGAATTATGATCTTGTATTATTTGCGACCACGTGATATTAATAACAAATTGACTTTATTGCACGTTGTCGGGAGGTCAAGGGAGCTGACGGTCTTTTAGGGGTGTATGATAACCTCGATTTCTGTTTCAGAAACAATTTTTCAATTCCGCACCTTGGTTCGGAATAGAAATCCGTTTAGTAAAATTATTTCATTTTTCTATTTCTGAAATAGATTTTGGTTCCAAAAATAGGTTTGGAATATAAATCAGAAGTAAGAATTTTCTACTTCTCTATTTCTGTAATAGAAATTAGAAATAAAAATTGTTCTCATCGTTTGTTGCCGCCGACCATCATCCGCCGGACGCCGCCCATCGCCTCCACCGGTCACCGGTCACCGGCTGCCGCCAGTCGCCGCCGGCAGCCGTTGCCGCTTGCCACCGGTTGCCGGTCGCCGATCGCCTGCCGCCGCTTGCCATTAGTCGCTGGTCGCCGATTGCTGCCTCCATTCGCCGATTGTTGCCCACTGTTGCCGTCCGAAAGGAATAAATTTTGTGACGTTATCAAACGAATTTCTATTTTTAGAGTAGAACTTTTGTGTCATTATCAAATAGGTATTTTTGCTTAGAAACTTATCTAGAAATAGAAATAGAAAAATCTATTTTTCTTCCAAAAATCAATTTCCAGCCAGAATGTTATCATTCACGCCCTATTATTCGTTTCTCAAGCTTTGCAGTTTCTTTAGATATTTCCTCCACTAGTTGAGGCGCAAGGCCTCCTCAAACTGAACGGCTTTTCCGATTCGCCCAATGGAAAATACACGCCAAAGTGCCCCAGGTAAAATCTTTCGAGAGCAGGGGTTTCTTTATGACAATCAAAATCCGATCACGTTATTCTGTCAATATAGACCTCTATGCTGTTTCTAGAACAGATTGAATGCATCGCGAGCACGACGTGTTCTGTTCCACTAGGAAAACATCATTTTCATGTTATTTTTGGCTTTGTTTTTCTTTTTGACGGCACTCAAGTCCCCTTAATTGGAAAAAAAAGAAAAGAAAGAATGGAGGCTTAATTCATTCTCTATCATTAGGTACCAAATCACCGTGACATGTCAAAGAAATTATGCCCAGATGCACCATTTCACTCTTTTTAGTTTCATGGGCTTGTAATCTTTTGTTTCACTTGTTTAGAAATGCGCCTGACTGACAAGGAAGTTGTGATTACCATAAATACGAAGTTGGACAACTTGCCTCCCGAGTCTACCAAACGTTCCATCTATCGAGTGCCTGAGAAGTTGCGTAGGGCAAACGCAGAGGCCTACACGCCTCAAGTCATCTCCATCGGGCCGTTCCACCATGGTAAGAAAGAGCTTCAGTTGACGGAGGAGATCAAACTGAGGTACTTGAAAGGCTTCCTCCGCCGTTTCATGGCCGACCTCCCAGCTTGTACCAGAATGCTCAGCGAATCGGAAGACCGCATTCGGCAATGCTACCAAGAAAGGCTTACCCAAGGCAGCTACGAGCTCGTAGAAATTATCTTAGTGGACGCAATTTTTCTAGTTGAGCTGTTCATAAGGAACCATTACTGGAACCACGAACCCGAGCACCGAGACCTGGACGACGAGATATTCAACGAGCAGGGGATGAGCAACGCTGTATTCCAATACCTCCTGCTGCTGGAAAATCAAGTCCCGTTCTTTGTCCTCGAGAATCTATATAACCTCACCACATTGAGTACCACTGTCGCATTCTTCAAGCTTAGCTACGAGTACTTCAGAGACCTCCTGCACGGGCATGAGCTTGCAAGCACAAGAGCTCAGGTGAAGCACCTGGTGGACTACGTGCGAGCCCTGCAACTGCCTGCAATCCCTCGGCGCGCGACGCTCAAAGAGGGCAAGAAATTCCAGCTGACTCGGAGTGCAAAGGAGCTGCAAGAGGCCGGTGTTGAGTTCAGACTGGGCATGGGAATGTCCTCCCTGCTCGATATTGACTTCAAGGATGGTATCCTTGTGATGTGGCAAGTGGTTGTGCACGAGTGGACCGAGGCGTACTTCAGGAACATGATTGCGTACGACCAGTGCCACCACGCGGAAAAGTACATCACCAGCTACGCCATTCTCATGGACAGCCTCATCGACACGCCCGAAGACATCGACATTCTAGTCAGCTGCGGATTTTTGGAAAATCGGCTCGGGAGCACGGACGACGCGGTTAGTCTCTTCAACAGCTCGTACAAGAAGACCATGAGGGACTCCAGCGAGTTCCACTACTCAAACCTGTGTCAGAGAATGAATGAGTACAGCAGGCACCCGTGGCACCAGTGGAAGGCCGCCTGGTACCGGTGGAGGGTCATCCTCTACCGAGAGTACTTCAGCAACCCGTCGTCCGCGTTCTCCGTGGTTGCTGCTGCGGTGCTGCTCGTGCTCACCTTGTTGCAAACTGCGTGTTCCTTGATGGATGTTTACGCGGGCGACCCAGGGCGATTGTTCCGTTGGCACAAGTAATGCCGGTCGGAACGAATCTCGGCCAAGTTCTCTCAATTTCGCTAATTCTTTTCTATCTTTTTTTCGTTTCCTCATTGTTGCTGTTGTTTTTTTTTTTTTTTATTTCCTTCTTTTTCCTTTTAAATTTTTTGAAATTTTTATTTTTTATTTTTTAAATTAATTTTTAAAAAAATCATTTTATATTCTGGAAGAAGGAGACGTGGGGCGGGCCCTTAAGCTTGGTCCGAATACAGCCCATGCGCTATTCAAGCCCAATTTAAAAGCAAATTAAGCCCAACTCATCAACAACCCAATGCTTCCATCAAAGCAGATCAAAGCCCAAAAAACATCAATACAATTTTAACTAGAATTAAGCCCAAACTTCCTAAAAAAAACAACTAAGGTCTGTGCCTCCACTCTCCCCTCTTTCTCCACATACTTTTCTTCTTCCTGATACAGTTTTATCGCCTTTCTTCACATTGCAGACCAAGAACTCTCAAAACTGAACATTAAATTCAGAATATTTGAAGCTTTTAATCAAAAGATAATGCTTTCCACGTTCAAGCAAAGCACAACCAAGACATCACCATGAATTATGTCAGTCCACCACCACTAGACCATCATTGGAGAATCTAACTCACAACTAGTGAAATCACTATCTTCATACTATCACGAACTTTGGAAAAACTCATGACTTATGAATAAGGAAGCCAGATGTGACACGACAAATCATCATAAATCATCACTGATAAATAGCTCCGGGTCATTTTTTCTCATCACCTGCCACCATCAATTACACTCAAAATCATGGTTAATAATTAATGACCAATTCAGCAAGGTATAAACTATATCAACACTCATTCAGTTCGAACGCTTTAAGGACCTATTTTATGAAAATGCCATGGACGCATTTCGTCAACCAGGTCATGGTCAACGAGTTAAGGAGTAGGCTTCAAATACCCGAATCTCAAACACCATGGACGATAGCTTCGTTTCACCATTCATTCAGAAGCTTCCCAAAGTCCCAAAAGCGCACATGTGCTACATGCCAAGTCGCTAAAATCCCCCAAAAAGTTGCCCTTAGAATACGATATATAGACTGGATCTCACTAAATTATTCTCCAAACCACCAGGGGAGAATACAATGAATGCAAACATCTGATCAACGTCTGCCAGGACTACACAAGGAGCAAGTAAATCAGACTGTGATTCGGGCCATAGAACTTGCAAGTTCTAAACAAAACTTGTCATTCCAACTACAAGGGCCGCGTCACACTTGCCACATGGATATCCATGTAATGAAGTGGTATTGACACGATTCTATGTTAGCATTTCTGTTCACATATTTGATGGGAGGACTAACTTAAACAAAAGAAGTTTTAGTTTGAGGATTTAGTTGGACCAAAAAAAAAAAAAAAAAAGTTCAATAATCAAATTGAACAAATTGAAAATGTATATAATTCAAGCCTTAAACCATTTATTATCGAAGAAACTTGTCATAATGTTGTTTTTAAAAAAAAAATTATAAATAAGAGTATTTATTGATACGGAATAAGCACAGGGAGCTAATCCCTTTCATAAGCCTTATTAAATTAGGGATATGGGTATATGGAACCATAGAGAAAGTCTTAGGACAAACATTACGCCAAGAAGAATTTTGCTTTTGCTGTTGCGATATTGAGAATAACTTGAATATTTCACAGTTGCAGTGAATTGTGACCAGAGTATTATCACTTTTTCTGCATCAAAAACTTCTCTAACATTCTAGATAAAGTTAGATCAAGAGATCTTTTTGGCTCAATGGCAAAGAAACCAATTAACTCTGTTCTATGTTCTTTTCCCCTTCTCCTTTTTCTTTGGGGTTAATAGTAATGGGCAGACCTTTTGTGCGCATAGGATAATATTGCTTCATAGAAGGTTAAAGAATATAATATCTTTCTTTTCTCCCTCCATAAATGCTGCTTTCATGGTTTGCATGGTTTCTCACTATATAGTCTGGGAAGCAAACGGGATTTCTCCAGTGACGACAAGAAAGAATAGCACATCAATCTCGAATATCAGGTAAGCCTTCTTTGTCTCAACATCTTTCAGCTCATTGCTCCTTGTAGACATAAGAAAATTATGTTTATTGATGGGAAAATTGTCTAAAAAGTCCTAAACCTATTTTACCGTGACCAAATTCGTCATAAACTTTTAAATTATGCCTTGTCATGAACCTATTAATTGTGCCTATGCATTGTGTTCATTCAATTAATTCCAAATAAATCATATATTGGTTAGACCAATAAAGAGAGTGGAGGTTATAGTTAAAGCTGCTAGTAGAAAACTGAAATAACTAGTTATAGTAAGCATGAAGAGGAAGGAGCTAAATGAAATGTGTTATTTTTATACATATGTTTAGAAAGCACTTCCCTAAGTTTCAATATAAGAAGATAAGCAAAAATACCAATTAGTCCTTAATCTTATAATAATTTATTAAATTAGTTTTAAACCTTTTAATGATTTGTCAATTTAGTCATTTCAATCAATTTTGGATGCAAAATTGCTAACGCGAAACTCTAGTCAATGTTGATCATTCTATGTGGCATGTTCATAGTTAAGGTGAACAACTTTTTCAATTTTTGTCTTTTTTCCCTTTTTTCTTTTCTTTTCATATTCTTTTGTTTTCCTTCCATCGGCCTTGGGCAAGGAACGTCCGAGTTTTTGGATTGATGAGGGCCACCCTTGCTAGGGCCGCCATGCTGCAATTATTTTAAAATCAAATAGTTTCAAATTTTCATATGCATTCGACTTTACTGATTGCTCGTAGTATAGCCAAGAGATAAAATATTAGATTATTCGTGTTCCAGGGGAATTTATGGGATTTATGATTTTGTATTATTTGTGGCCACGTGATTTTAACGGCAAATTGCTGCACGGCCTTGGGAGATCTAGGGAGCTGACGGGCTTCCATTATTCGTTTCTCAAGGTTTTGCAGATTCTTTAGATATTTTCTCAACTAGCTGAGGTGCAAGGCCTCCCGAAACTGAACTTCTTTTCTGATTCATCCAATGGCAAAAACACAGGCACGTGCCACAGGTATAATCTTTCGAGAGCAGGTGTTTCTTCATAAGAATCAAAATCAGATCACGTTATTCTGTCAATGTAGACCTTTGTGCCATTTCTAGAACAGATTGAATGCATCACGAGCCGCAGCATGTTTTCTGTTCTACTAGAAAAAAAAAATCAATTTCATGTTGCTTTTGGCTTTGTTTTTCTTTTTGACGAGACTTGAGTCCTGTTAAATGGAAAAAAGAACATATGCTTCATTCATTCTCGTCGTGAGGCACCAAATCACCTTGAAAACGAACGAGATTGTCGACAGAATTATGCCCAAATGTACCTTTTCACTCTTTCTGGTTTCATGGGCTTGTAATCTTTTTCTTTCACTTGTTTAGAAATGAGTCAGATAGTCAAGGAAGTTGCGGTTACCCTAAAGACGAACATGGACACCTTGCCTGCCGTGTCCACCGAGTGTTGCATCTATCGAGTGCCTGAGAAGTTGCGCAGAACAAATGCAGAGGCCTACACACCTCAAGTCATCTCCATCGGGCCGTTCCACCGTGATAAGACAGCAATTCAGATGACGGCGATCAAACTGAGGTACTTGAAAGGCTTCTTCCGCCACTGCAAGGCCGACCTCCCAGCTTGTGTCAGAATGATCAGCGAATCGGAAGACTGCATTCGGCAATGCTACCAAGAAAAACTCACCCAAAGCAGCAGGGAGCTCGTGGAAATGATCTTAGTGGACGCAGTTTTTGTAGTTGAGCTGTTCATAAGGAACCATTTCCCCGAGCACCGAGACGAGGACGACGAAATATTCAGCAAGCAGTGGATGAGCAACGCCGTATTCCACGACCTCCTGCTCCTGGAAAATCAAGTCCCATTCTTTGTCCTCGAGACTCTCTATAATCTCACCACATTGAGTACCACTGACACGTTCTTCAAGCTTAGCTACGAGTACTTCAAAGACGTCCTGCACGGGCATGAGCTTGCAAGCACGGGAGTTCGGGTAAAGCACCTGGTGGACTACGTGCGAGCCCTGCAACTGCCTGCGTTCCAACGGCGCATGACGTCCAAACAGGATAAGAAATTCCAGCTGACTCGTCGTGCAAAGGAGCTGCAAGAGGCCGGTTTTGAGTTCAGACGGGGCAACCCCGGTGAGGGAACCTCCTTCCTGCTCGATGTCCACTTCAAGGCTGGGACCCTCGTGATGCGGCACGTGGTTGTGCACGAGTGGACCGAGGCGTGGTTCAGGAACATGATTGCGTACGAGCAGTGCCACCACGAGGAAAAGTACATCAGCAGCTACGCCATTCTCATGGACAGCCTCATCGACACGCCCGAAGACATCGACATTCTAATGAGCTGCGGAATTTTGGAAAATCGGCTCGGTAGCAAGGAAGACGTGGCCAGTCTCTTCAACAGCTTGTACAAGGAGACCATGAGGGACTCCAGCGAGTTCCTCTACTCAAGCCTGTGTCAGAGCCTGAATGAGTGTCATCCTCGATCGAGAGTATTCAAATTAGTCAAGGAAGTTGCGGTTAACCTAAAGACGAAGATGGACAACTTGACTACCGGATCCATCGAGTGTTGCATATATCGAGTGCCTGAGAAGTTGCGCAGAGCAAATGCGGAGGCCTACACCCCTCAAGTTATCTCCATCGGGCCATTCCACCGTGATAAGACAGCAATTCAGTTGATGGGGATCAAACTGAGGTACTTGACAGGCTTCCTCCGTCGCAGCAAGGCTGACCTCCCAGCTTGTATCAGAATCATCAGCGAATTGGAAGACCGCATTCGGCAATGCTACCAAGAAGATCTCACCCAAGCCAGCAAGGAGCTCGTGGAAATGATCTTAGTGGACGCAGTTTTTGTAGTTGAGCTATTCATAAGAAGCCACTACCTCGAGCACCGAGACGAGGACGATGAAATATTCAGCAAGCAGTGGATGAGCAACGCCGTATTCCACGACCTCCTGCTCCTGGAAAATCAAGTCCCATTCTTTGTCCTCGAGATTCTCTATAATCTCACCGCATTGAGTACCACTGTCACGTTCTTCAAGCTTAGCTACGAGTACTTCAAAGACGTCCTGGAGGGGCAAGAGCTTGCAAGCACGAGCTTTCAGATGAAGCACCTGGTGGACTACGTGCGAGCCCTGCAACTGCCCTCGTTCCCACGGGGTGCGACGTCCAGACATGGCAAGAAATTCGAGCTGACTCGGAGTGCAAAGGAGCTGCAAGAGGCCGGTCTTGAGTTCAAACCAGGCGAGGGAAACTTCTCCCTGCCCGATGTCCACTTCAAGGCTGAGACCCTCAGGATGCGGCACGTGGTTGTGCACGAGTGGACCGAGGCGTGGTTCAGGAACATGATTGCGTACGAGCAGTGCCACCACGTGGAAAAGTACATCACCAGCTACGCCATTCTCATGGACAGCCTCATCGACACGCCCGAAGACATCGACATTCTAGTCAGCTGCGGAATTTTGGAAAATCGGCTCGGTAGCAAGGAAGACGTGGCCAGTCTCTTCAGCAGCTTGTACAAGGAGACCATGAGGGACTCCAGCGAGTTCCTCTACCCAAGGCTGTGTCAGAGACTGAATGAGTACAGCAGGCACCCGTGGAACCAGTGGAAGGCCATCCTCAACCGGGACTACCTCAGTAAACCGTGGTTCAGGACCGCTGCGGTGCTGCTCGTTCTCACCATAGTGCAAACCGCGTGCTCCTTGATGGATGTTTATGCAGGCGACGCAGGGAGATTTTTCCGTTGGCACAAGTAATGCAAGTCAGAAGTACTTCGCTCAACTACCCTTGAATTCGCTAATTTTTTGTTTTTTTACAATTTTTTTAAAATTTCTTTTAATTACTTTTTTTTAAGGATGTCATTTTATGTTCTGGAAGACGGGGGACCCGGGCCGGGCCGGGCCCCTCTGGCTCGTACTAATATGGCCCGTACGCTGGTCTCAGTGACCCAGGCCGAGGACACGCTTGGGCTTTCAAGTCAAATCCATTTCAAAGGTATTCAAGCCCAATTTAAGAGCAAATTGAGCCCAACTCATCAATAACCCAATGCTTCCATCATTTCAATTTTAACTAGAATTAAACCCAAACTTCCTTAAAAAAACAACTAATATCTATGTCTCCACTCTCCCCTCTGTCCTCCTTCTTTGCCTTCTTCCTTGTTCATTTTTATCGCCTTTCTTCACATTGCAGACCAAGAACTGTCAAAACTGAACATTAAACTGAGAATATTCAAAGCTTTAATCAATGGATACCACTTTCCACTCTCAAGCAGAGTACAACCAAGACATCACCTCGAGTTACGTCAACCACCACCATTGGACTGTCACCTAGAATCTGACTCACAGTTGGTGAAATCACCATCTTTATACTATCATGAATTTCGGAAAATTCCATGGCTTATGAATAAGGATGCAAGATGTGACCCAATGACTCATCACAAATCATCATTGATAAATAATTATGGTGACCCACATGATATGATTTATTATATGGTTTAATAATTATTGAAATGCTATAAAATAAATAATTATTGTTTACGAGAAGTTACGACTCTAATAAAATGAAAGGGTATATCGCTTTGATGGAAGGCATCTTTTCAACGAACGTATAAATAGAGTCCGGTCCTCTCTGCACCCACAATGAACAACAATAACATAAAGGAATTGGGTATTCTCTCCTCCATCAATTGAATACATTAAGGAATAGTGGGTTAAGGGAGAGAAATTGGATTTCTTCATTTGATTTGAGTTCTACTGCAACGCTATGAATAAATGTATGTTTTCATCTAATTGTGAAAATCATTAAGATCAAAAGATCATTGTTTACTTTGAATTTCCACATCAAGAATTATATGAATATCTAACAACCCAATGACTCATCACAAATCATCGTTGATAAATAGCTCCCAGTCATTTTTCTCATCACCCGCCACCATCAATTACACTTGAAATCATGGTTAATAATTAATGAAGAAATCAGCAAGGTATAAACTATATCATCACTCATTCAGTTTGAACGCTTTGAGGAGCTATTTTATGAAAATGCCATAGACGCATTTTGTCGAACAGGTCATAGTCAACGAGTTAAGAAGCAGGCTTCAAATACCCAAATCTCAAACACCATGGACGATAGCTACGTTTCACCGTTCATTCAGAAGCATCCCAAAGTACCAAAATCGCACATGTGCTGCATGCCAAGTCGCTAAAATGCCCCAGAAAGTGCCCTTAGTACAAAATCTATAGACTGAATCTCAGTAAATTTTTCTCCAAGCCACCAGTGGAGAATACAATGAAAGAAGACATCGGATCAACGTCTGCCAGGACTACACGGTGAGCATGCAAATCAGGTTGTGGCTCAGGCCCTATAACTTGCAATTGCTAAACAAAACTTGCCATTGTTGAGAAAACTTCTATCAGGTTTTGAAGTTGACAAAACTTTATAGTTCTTATCCTTATTTTGAATAATAGTATACTTATGAAGTTATATCGTAGACTCTTACCAAAGACTATTCATTCTAGAAGTCTTTCTCATTCTGAGGCAATCCAAACTGAAACTGAGTTCAAAATGAAAATAAAATCAAATTCAGATTTATTGATCTTACGACAAGGATTCAGAATGAACATAATAGGAATTTATTCTTCAATATCTGGCTCTCTAGCAAAAATTCTCACTTACATTTTATAAACGCATTGATGGAATCAATTGCAAATTGATGAAATCAATCTTGAAGACAAGTTTCTTTTTGTGAAGTATTTACTTATGGAAACGTAAATTCTAATTGGATGAGAAATCAACCGGAAAACAGAAAAACGCCGAAACTTACTTATAGAAGTGCAAAGAAAAAAGTAGTAACTTCCTTTGTAGTAAAGCTTAGGGATGATTTCACGTGAGTCCTTGAACCTTTTCCAATTTTTGCAAATTTAGAAAATTAAGAAAAAAAATGTTGAGGTTTTTGAATGATGAAGAAAGAAAAAAAAAAGAAGAGAAAACCATATTCAGCTTGCCCCTACAAATAAGAATGCGTATAGTGTCGCCAGCCACCGGTGATGGTGGGCAGACCCTCCCCATTGTCTATATGCTCGCTCGTCTTTTGTAAACATCGGAAGCAATGGAGAGAACCAGAGTGTGACACATGTAACGGAGTCGGATAGAGCGCGCACGTGAGAAAGAGAGTCTGCGCCAGACTAGGCTGTGGCCCTAGGTAGTGTCTCCGACCCTTGGCAAACACTCATGAGGGCTGCTGCCCTCACCACTGTGTACTGAGGGGTTCCTTGAGGGCAAGACCCTCTCTCTCTCTCCACATAGGTATGTACCTTGGTTGATGTATTGGGCGACACCACTGTGGCTCGAGCCCAGCAAGGGTTTGGCCATCTCGCCGATGACTGTTAGAACAGTGACCTCTTCTATTTGTTGAAGCAAGCTAAAGATGGTTTTCCCTTCTTCTTAATTTTCAATTGCCTTCTTCCAGAATCCCTAACTCGATCTTTTAATTCTTTAAATTTGTAAAGTCACGTGAGCGCCACATTGGCGTGTAGCTGCCATGTAAATACTTAACAGCTATTTAACCGTCACATCAATATTTTCGTCTAAAACAGAAAGATTAATAATTCGGAAATTTGAAAAAAAATTAAGGATTAAATTGCGGAAAAAAAGAAGAAGAATAGAAAACGTTCAAGGACGACGACGTTGTGCAAATCCAAAAAATTGAAGGCCCCATTCCTTTATCCCTGAAACATATTGCAATCAAAGTTGAGACGTTGCTGGGTACTGACGGTAGCCCCTTCTTGTTCATATAATTGCTGCCGGTGGGCTCAATTTTCGCTTTTTCAACAAAATCCGGGTGGAATAATAGGTGGGTTTCACTCTTGGCTGTCAACTATAAATTTATTTATAATAAACAAACTAGTTACTTCATATATTTTGCAAAAATATTAACACCAATAAAATTTACCTAGTGCCATAACTAGAGTTACCTGAAAATCTTGATGATGTTATTATTATTATTATTATTTTGCCAATAGTGATGAATGAACAACGTAGTTCGATCTTATGAAGTCTTTGTCTCTTCATGCCTTTCAAATAGGGAAATAGAACGACCTTTGCCAACAACTAGATAAATTTGACATGTTCAAGAAAAAAGAAGTGAAAGGGCTAGTATAAACACCTAGAGGGGGTGAATAGGTGTGAAAAGAAATTTTTGCAAGAATGTTTGTAAAATACTTTTATGTTAAAACTGAGTTTGAAAACTAATGAACTTGAGTGAGTCTTGAATCTCTAATGAATAAACAAAATTACGAATAAGTATAGGAGTTTAGGGAAGAGAATAAAAACACAAGGTTTATAGTGGTTCGGTTTAGATTAAGCCTACGTTCACTCTTTAGCGCTGACAGCCTACTGGCTAAATTCCACTATGAATCAAAAGAGATTTTACAGTCACGTAATCTCGACTTCATAGTGCAGAGACTTTACTACACTTTTTCAAAGTCTCACAAGTGTTTGCTCTCTCTTTTGAGTACAATTTGAACTTCAGCAATTGAAAACGCAAAGAACTAGGAAGTTTCAGACTTTTGAAATTTCTCTTTTACTCACACTCATTAAACAATTAGAGAATATGCCTTAAATACTCCTTCATGCCTTCACGACCGTTGGCACTTTCCAAAGGAGTTTTTCCAATCTACTCGTTGGACAGAATCAATCAAGGTGATCTCGAGTCATTTTAAGATTATGGTAAAAGCCCATTAATCATGTTCCTCCATACAATTAAAATCTTGGTTTTCATAAATAGAACCTTCCAAGTTTGTTTGCCTTCCAAAAGATTTGATTATCGGAATTGATTCTAATAAGCATAACCATTCATATAAGTGCTATATCCAGCCATAGGGTCGTCCATAAACCGTACGAATTGAATCCTTGAAGATAATCTTGCATCTAAATAAGTCTTCATTTTTCAATATCGTTCAGTTTGGAATCTATCAACATGAGTAGACTTTAATCCTAAAGTCTGTCGTTCTTCAGACTTTGACCTTAAAGTCTTGGAATCTTCAGACTAGACTATGGAAATATTTTGTTAACTTCAAAACAATAAAGGAGTTTTTCTCCAACAATCTCCCCTTTTTTGATGGTGACAAAACTTTTCTGTAGATTTATGAACTTTTGATCTGCAAAACAACTTTTAAGCAGTACGTGATATCTTATAAAAATAAGTTGATTACAACTTGGATAGCATTGATTCTACAACCATAGAAACACGTTAATCTTGAAAAGATAAAACAAATAACTATCCAACGACAATCACTATCACAGAATAAGTTACAGCAAATGTTACGTCAAACAGTTCAACAATCAACCAGACAAATCCAAAAGTTAGACTTTAAACAGTCAAATAAAAATCCAAAATCCAAACCAAAGTTAAAAAGTTAAATATGCACCATTCTCCCCCTTTTTGTCAACAGCAAAAGTGGAGAACCTCAAAATGAAAGTGAAATGAAATTAGGGCTGTTTGGGGATACGAATGAGTTTGAAATCCCCCATAGACTAAACAATCTCCTCCAACTTTCTTACAGTCTTTTTCAGCCGCTCAATATCCTTACCCTTTGCATTATCTTGAACTTGAAGTTTAAGGGCTTGTACCTGCTCGTGTAGAGAATCTGAAGTAGACGCTAAAGCTGTTTTGATGGTCCTGATCTCAAACTCCATCCCATATTGCTGAGCCTTCAAATCCAAAAGGATTTCTAGTAACATTTGAAAGTCTGCTACTGGTACTGTTGGAGCACCAGGTCCAGCCAAATCAATTGCAAGAGTATTGAGATGTGAAGGAATATCAGCAATTCGATCACCAAGACTTGGAGAAGATGCTTCAACACCACCTTCAGGATATTGAGAGGCATATACATCCTCTGGGTCAGCAAGAGAACGACTAACATCATCACTAGTAAAAACAGGTGAAGAAGTACATCTTTTTTCAGCAGCTCCCTCTGTTTCCATGCCTACAGGTGGAGAAAATAACTCTTCTTCTTGCTCTTTCTCAGCATCAGCACCCAAATGATGTTCTTTTCTCTTTGCCATCTCCTGTAGTTCCACTCCTAGTTTTTTCAGAATCATCTGACAAGGATACTACTAAAGTCGACTCAAAAGAGTCATCTTGACCCTCTTCTTCTCTTGATTTTCTTTATTCTTACTCTTCTGTCTCTTCTCGTTCTCGTGTCTCTCTATCCTCTGGATGCTCAAAACTAACGAAACTGTGAAAATTTTTTAAGGTAAGAGCAGAAAGAGTAAGCTCATCTTCATTCTCTTCATCCTGAAGGATAATAACTCTTTTCTTCTTGGTTGATTCAATCATGGGCTCCTTGCCTTTTCTTTTCTTCGCAGCAGAGTCTTGCTTCGTTTTGCTCGGGGACTTCTCCTTAAAGTGCTCTAGGGTCTTGTTCAGTTCCTTCAATCTCATTTTTGACACCATCTTCAAACCTATCACCAAGGGAGCAATGGTTTGAGCACAGAAAGATGCAGGAAGTTGAATTTGAAAGTGTCGAAACAATTTGGTGACCAGTGCAGAGTAAGGAAGCTGTCCCTTATCTTTCGTAACAGTCCTACACATGTGTATCAAGATTGTGTGCGGCAGCAAGAACTTCATCCCATTATTGATGGCAAACATCAATTTAGCTTCTGAACGAGAAACATCAATCTTGGAGGTAGACTTAGGTTGAATGTAGTTTATCATGACCTTGTGCAGCAAGATGTTGGAGGCAGTTATTCTTTGATAAATAATGCCACCCTCAAAAAGTTTATCCTTCACAAGAAAACTTGTAGCATGACCAACATTCACGTTTATTGGTTGGAAACTCTCTCTTTCCACACCAATAATGTCTACCAGAGTGTCTACATCCACCACAAACTCTCTGTCCATTACAATAAAATAGAATCTATTCGCATCTAGGAAAGACAGATTCGAATAGAAATAAGCAGTTAATTTGGTGTAAGTGACAGCGGTCTCCAAACAAAATCTTTCAAGTTGAAGAAGAGCAAATCTCTCTCTCAGGTTCACCTTCACAAAGTCTAAAAAAGCGAAATCCACAGTTTGATGGTTCATCACCCCTCTCTTCAGCAGTTTGGAGTAAGTTCTTTGATGATCTTTGGACCAAAATAAATTCGTTCCCTCACCACGCAATTCTGCAACAACGCCCATCTTAGGCTGAAAATTCGCATACAACCTCTTATTGTCATCCTTAATCTTAAGCTAATTAAAAGAGCCAAATTGATGATCTCTTGGAAAGTTTGCAAAAATCCTATCTGCCAAACCTTCAGGCGCAATGCCTAGCCTTTCTATTGATCTAAAAACTGAGTCTCAAATCTGTAACCTCCCTCGTTCAAAAACTCATCAATGAAAGTCATAGTAGTACCACTCTCCTTTAACTGGTTGTAGAGTTTAAAGAGGAACTTGGGTTTTAGCGTTCCTACTGGTTCAACATTTTCCACAATCTCTTCTTCTACTGGTTGACGTAGAGAATTTTGAGTAGGACGGTATTGTTGATGCTGTTGCAGTTGTTGAGGAGAATCTTCTTCATCACTCAAGTCAAAGTGGGTAGGACCCTAAGGCATGCCTTGTGGTCCCATGCTTGCGATCCAAGAAGACATTCTTTGGAATGACATTATTACAGTCGAGGAGAATTTCTTTAACTTATTCGTTTAAGAAATGTGAAAACTTGGAGAATGATCTTGAGAGTAAAAGAGAGAAAGTAGAGATTTTGCATTCTAGGGTTTGTGAGAGTGTAAATGAAGCAGAAAGACTCGACGGTATAAAAAGTAAATGAGATGTGTTATCCGAACTGTCGTATAGAAACGAACTGTCACACCAAAATTTCCTTTTTTGAAAATGAAAACTGTCAAAAATTCGAAATTTTGAAAAATATAACTTCCAAAAATAAAATAGGTAAGCAACGATTGAAAATCAACATACTTTTTCGAGAGCTTCATACTAAAATTAAATTGCTTCTATTTAAGAAGTAATAACTTATAGATGTAGATTTTGGATATTTTGAGTATGACCACCTCCAGACTTTAATCGATAGAAGATATAATATTTAGTCTGGTGCGAATATACTCAAATAGGCTTTTCTCCAATGGTTTTGTAAATATATCCACCAATTGATTCTTCGAGTCAATGAATTGAATTATGATTTCTCCAGTCTGCACATAATCTCTTATAAAATGATGTCGAATCTCTATATGCTCAACAGCACTAGTTTTGTCGCATTTGATCTTGGTACAAGATTCTTCAATTCCAAAGCCCCTTAGCTGTTGTCTTATCCATAAAATTTGAGAACAACAACTTCCAAGAGCCACATACTCTGCTTCTGCTATTGAAAGAGTTATAGTATTATGCTTCCTTGAGAATCAAGACACCAGCTTGTTGCCTAGTTGCCTAGTAGTTGACAAGTGCTAAAAGTACTCTTTCTATCAACTCTGTAATCTGCTAAATTTACATTTGAATATCCAAGGAGAGTAAAGTCTCATTTTTTGGGATATCACATACCTAACTTTGGAGTAGTTGCAAAGTATTTGATGATGCGTTTTGCAGCATATAGATGAGATTCTTTGGGTTCTGATTGAAATCTAGCACAAATACAAACACTAAACAAAATGTCAAGTCTAGAAGCAGTAAGATAAAGAAGTAAACCAATAATACTCATGTAAAGCTTCTGGTCAACTCTCTTTCTTCCTTCATCTTTATCCAGTTTTAAAGAACTTGACATTGGTATCTCAGTTTTTTTTATAATTCTCCAATTTGAAGTTCTTGATGAGATCTTTTGCATATTTTTTTTTTTTGGTGAATAAAAATTCATTTCTTTAATTGTTTGACTTGTAATCCGAGAAAGAAAGTCAATTCACCCATCATGCTCATCTCGAATTCATCCTACATAGACTTAGAAAACTTATTGCATAGATTTTCATTAGGAGATCCAAAAATAATATCATCGACATAAATTTGAACTAATAAAAAGTCTTTTCCTTCTTTCTTTATAAATAAAGTTGTATCTACCTTTCTCTTTTCAAAATTATTTTGGATTAGAAATTTACCTAACCTTTCATATTAGGCTTGAGGTGCTTGCTTTAATCCATACAGAGCCTTGTTCAATCTATAGACTGAGTTTGGCTTTCTCGAGTCTTCAAAACCAGATGGTTGTTCCACATAGACTTCTTGGATAAATCTATTGAGAAATGCACTTTTGACGTCCATTTGGAATAACTTGAAATTTTTATAACAAGTAAAAGCAAGTAATAGTCTAATTGCTTCTAATCTCACCACTAGTGCATAAGTCTCATCATAGTCTATCCCTTCTTCTTGCATATATCTTTTGGCCACAAGTCTTGCTTTGTTTCTGACCACTTTTTTTTCCCGTCCACTTTGTTCTTGAAAACCCATTTAGTTCCAATAATAGATTTACCTTTTGATTTCAGAATTAGCTCCCAAACATCGTTGATGCGGAACTATTTGAGCTCTTCTTGCATGACTTCAATTCATCTTTCATCAGATAGGGCTTCTTATACAATTTTGGGTTCTATTTCAGAAATAAGTGCTAATGCGACTCTTCTCACCTTTTGGATCTGGTGCGAATTCCTTCATCAATGTTGCTAATGATGAGTTCCTTAGGATGACTAGACTTATGCTTCCAGTTACTGGTTGGTTTGAAAGTTTGTCAATCCTCTACTTCTGTTGAATATTTTAATTCTGCTCGTTGTTGATCTTCAAAAGTCTGAACCATTTCGAGGAAAGTAGACTTTGTAAAGTCTGGAGGAAGTTCAGATTCTTCAAGTTGAGTTTGATATAGTTAATTCTGCATAAATTCTTGAAACTTGACATTCATTGATTCTTCCATAGATTGAGTCTTCTTGTTGAAAACTCTATATGCTTTGCTTAAGGTAGAGTATCCAAGGAAAATTCCTTCGTCTGATTTCTCTTCAAACTTTCTGGTTCGATCATTTGCATTTTTCAAAACAAAACACGTACAACCAAACACATGAAAGTAAGAAACATTTGGCTTTTTCCCTTTATACACTTCATAAAGAGTTTTCTCTAATATAAGTCTCAAGAACACTCTGTTGATAATATAGCAGGCTATTGAAACTGCTTCAGCCTAAAATCGAGAGGAAATTTTACTCTCAATTAAGAGAGTTCTTGCAATTTCTTGCAAAGATTTGTTCTTTCTTTCCACGACCTCATTTTGGTTTGGAGTGTATGGAGAAGAGAAAACATGCTGGAAACCAAAATCATCATAGAATTTTACAAAGTCTTGATTTTCAAACTCGCATATCCTTTTTCATTCTGAACTTTATTTGCAAACTTTGAGAAGTGAGAAAATGCTTCAAACGTATTTGCTAGAAAATAAATCCAAGTAAATCGAGAGTAATCATCCACGATTATTAGGCAGTATCTCTTTCCACCAATATTTTGAGTCCTAATTGGTCCAAAGAGGTCCATATGCAGAAGTTGCAAAGCTCAATTAGTAGAAATTTGATTTATAGGTTTAAAGGAACTTCTAACTTGTTTTCCCAAAACACAAGGAATGCATAATTCAGAATTTTGATAAGTTAGGTTGGGAAGACCACGAACAAGCTTCTTGGATGAAATCTTGGCAATCTATTTCAAGTTGACATGACCAAGCTTTCGATGCCAAAGATTTGCTTCATCTTGAATGGATATAAGATACTGAGAACTTTCTAATTTTATATTCATGAGGTATATGTTCCCATGCATTCGTCCAATAAAAGATTGAGAGAAATCTTTACTTATTCTCGAACAGATGCATTTTTAGAAGTTAATTTTGAATCCAGTGTCACAAAGTTGACTAATGCTAAGTAGATTGTAATTCAATCATTCCACCAAGAAAACATTGTTGATGGTCAAGCTTCCAATCTTCACGTTTCCACAACCAACAATTCTTCCCTTGCTGTTCCTATCAAATGAAACTTTTCCACCATTTATTTGAACAAACTTTATAGAGCAATTGGAGTCTCCTATTATGTGTCGCAAACAGCCACTATCCAAATACCATTTGATCTTTCTTTTGATAGTGACCTGTGATCAATAAAAGAACTTAAGCTTTCTTTGGTACCCACATTTTTTTGGATCTAGGAAAGTTAGTATTAAATATAGTATTTGCCAAATCCCTCTTAACAGGTTTCCAAACCTTGGGACATTCCTTTTCGAAATGTTCTGAGCTGTTACACTTTGAACATTTGAGAGCACTTCGGCCAACAAGTTTTACAAAGAATTTTTGAAAGTAATTTTCGTAAAATATCTTTATAGGTCTTTGTTTGATCCTTTCTTTAAATTTAGGAAAATCAATTAAAGAAACAGTTTCTAAAGCCATTTCCAAACCAGATTTGTTAAAATAAGGTCTTTGTATAGAAAGAATTTTCTCTAATTTCTCAGATCATTTTGAAATTCTTTTTGTGATATTTGAAATATCTTCCTTTAAGAAGAGATTTTCTTTAGAAAGAGAATCAGAGTTTTCTTTGAAATCAACAAAATTTTTGTTCAGACTTTCAAACTTCTCTTTCCAAGAAGATTCCTGTTGCCTCAGTTTGGAATTCTTCCTCGTTAGTTCGAAAATCTTTTTAAGAGATATTTTGAGATTAAGACAAAGTTCATCTATATATTTTGAGACTTTAACAGGGATTTTTAAATTATTAACCTCAACTTCTTTGTCTGAGTGTGAATCAGAGTCTGTTTCAAGATCCGAGTCTGATTCAAATTTGGCCATTAAACATATGTTGGCATATTCTTCATCACTTTCCTCGCATTCAGTATCGCTCCATGTTTCTGCTTTGAGAGCCTTCTTGTATTTCTCAATTCTTTCTTTCTTTTTCTTCAACAGAGGGCAATTAGGTCTGATGTGCCCATTTTTCTTACATTCAAAGCAAATCACGTCTTTGTTGACTTCTTCATCCTTAGTTGATTTGTTCTAGAATTTTTGAGTGCCTTGCTTCTTCCAATTGAATCTTCTTCACTTTCTATTCAACTTTCTGAATTTCCTAATCATGAGTGCTAGTTCTTCATCATCCATGTCTTCTTTTCTAAATCTGTATCATCAGAATTTTTTGTTAGATTTTAAAGTAATTGACTTCTTACATTTGGGATCTTCTTCCTCATTAATTTGCTCCATTTCATATGATTGAAGTGTGCCTACTAGTTCATCTATTGAAAGAGGCATGATCCTCTAGGTTTCTCCGATTGATGTTTTCACATGATTCCAGTCTTTGGAGAGTCTACGCAGCAGTTTATTGACCTTCATTGGTCCTGATATTGGTTGTCCTTGATAAGCTAATCCATTTACAATCTCAATGAAATGAATGAACATATTAGTGATGGATTCTCCAGGCTTTATCTTGAAGGCTTCATACCATTCGAGAAGAATATTGATCTTCGTTTCCTTTACTCAATTAGTTTCTTCATAGGTGACATGCAATCTGTCCCAAACTTCTTTCGTTGTTTCACAGGAAGAAATTTGATTATATTCAGTAGGAGATAAAGCACAGTATAAAGAGTAGATAGCTTTAGCATCAAGAGCTTGTCACTTGATTAATTCTTTTTGTATCATTTCGCTAGCGTATGCAACTTCTTTTCCTCTTTCTAAGGTTAATGTAGCTTTGGGATTTATCCATTTCTCTACCACTT
This sequence comes from Eucalyptus leucophloia subsp. euroa, assembly GCA_017140325.1. Classification (NCBI taxonomy): domain Eukaryota; kingdom Viridiplantae; phylum Streptophyta; class Magnoliopsida; order Myrtales; family Myrtaceae; genus Eucalyptus; species Eucalyptus leucophloia. The sequence continues at coordinate 23,700,334 of CM029470.1, read as the reverse complement.
CCCATTCCAAGGAATCTTTCCATCTTAGGAATGCCTTCATCTTATTCTTCCATACATTGTATTCCTTCCCATCACAGTAGGGAAGTCTGGTGTTGCTTTGGCCTTCAACCAAACTTGAAGCCAAAATACTAGTCATAGATCTTTAACTCAGAAGTAAAAACACTTCAAAAAAATGAGCACACAAGCTCTGATATCAATTGAAATAGCTATTACGAATACCTAGAGAGGGGTGAATAGGTGTTAAAAGAAATTTTTGCAAGAACGTTTGTAAAATGCTTTTATGTTGAAACAAAGTTTGAAAACCAATGAACTTGAGCGAGTCTTGAATCTCTAACGAATAAACAAAATTACAAATAAGTAAATGAGTTTAAGGAGGAGAATAAAAACACAAGATTTATAGTGGTTTACCTTAGATCGAGCCTACATCCACTCTTTAGTGCTGATAGCCTACTAGCTGAATTCTACTATAAATCAAAAGAGATTTTACACTCACATAATCTCGACTTCATAATGCAGAGACTTTACTACACTCTTCCGAAGTCTCGCAAGTGTTTGCTTTCTCTTTTGAGTACAATTTGAGCTTCAGCAAATGAAAATGTAAAGAATTATGAAGTTTCAGGCTTTGAAAATTTTCTTTTATGCACACTCATTGAACAACTAGAGAATCTGCCTTAAATACTCCTTCATGCCTTCACGACTGTTGGCACTTTCCAAATAAGTTACTTCAATCTACCCGTTGGACAAAATCAATTAAGAAGATCTCGAGTCATTTTAAGATTATGGTAAAAGCTCGTCAATCATGTTCGCCCATATAATCGAGATCTTGATTTCCATAAGTAGAATATTCCAAGTTTGTTTGCCTTCCAAAAGATTTGATTATCGGAATTGATTCTAATAAGGATAATCGATCGTATAAGTGTTATATCTAGCCATAGGGTCATCCATAAACTGTACGAATCGAATCCTTAAAGATAATCTTGCATCTGAATAAGTCTTCATTCTTCAGTATCATTCAGTTTGGATCTGTCAGTGTGAGTAGACTTTAATCCTAAAGTCTGTCGTTCTTCAGACTTTGACCTTAAAGTCTTGGAGTCTTCAGACTAAACTGTGGAAAGGTTTTGTCAATTTCAAAATAATAAATAAGTTTTTCTCTAACAAGAAGAAAGTTATGAGGTGTCAATGTCTTTTTAACTTTTGAAAAATTTACTTTTACAAACCCGTAGTAACAATTAACTGAGGTATCATAAGATTCCAAACCTAGTTATCAGAGATCACTTATTTAATTCTCGCCATAGTGTACATAGATTTCAAATCTAGGCCAAAAATCATTGACATGGCTGTTTTGTCAGCGCCAGCCATACCATCCTAGGAGGCATGGTCGACGCTAACATGGACAATTGTTTAAATTTTTTCTGATTTTTTTTTTGTTATTCTTTTCATCTTTTCTTTTTTATTTTCTTCTTTTTCCTCACCCAAGGCCCTACTCGCTTAGGCGAGGTGTGGGCCCTTGCACAGACCCAAAGTGGGTGTCACGGCCCTCGACATCCTCGCTTGTGGTCGATGAGGGCATGGAGGCCCTTGCCCATGGTCGGTGAAGGCTGAGACTATGGTCAACAAAAAAAGGAAAGAAAAAAGGAAAATATATGTTTTTTCAAAAATTAGAAATTATTCACGTCAACATCACTCATGCCACGTAGGATGGTCGATGCTGGATAAATTGTCATCTTAGTGATTTTGAGCCCAAATTGACCATAAAGATTAAATTGGCATATCGGTTAAAAGTTTTAGCACTAAATCGACACAATTAAAAAATTTAGAACAAAATTGGCAAATTGTCAAAAGATCTAAAATTAAATTAGGTAAATTGAAAAATTTACGATTGAATTGGCACAAGTATAATAGATTTATGATTTTTTTTTGGGTAATTTTTCTCTTGCATTGTGCTTAAAAAAGTAGCCAAGTCTTTATACCGATTCCCCAAGACTATCGAAAGAAATTCGTACAAATTTTTTTCTAGTTCTAACTTTTGGATTTTTCATTATTTGCTAAGAGATGTATAATAGCAAGGTTTAGAATGAGAAGAGAAAAGTAAGTTTTTTTTATTGTCTCAGTCAAACTACATATTTCATCCATGTTCTCACTTGAACTCCTATGGGAAAAAAGGGTTAGCAGGAAAAGTACAAAAAAAAAAAGTCTTAAGTCTATTATATTTGTGTTAATTTAATCATAAACTTTTAATTATGTTAGTATAGTTCTAAACATTTTCATAAATTGCTAATTGAGTCATTTTGTCCAATTTTGATTAGAAATTACTGATATGAGTGCAGGCCATCCTACATGGCACGAATGGTGCTAATGTGGACAATTTTTGTAATTTTTTTAAATTGAAATTTTAATTAAATGTTATTATTAATATTAATTTTCCTTTGATTTTGGCTAGTGACAACAGCAAAGGCCCAAGCGAGGCGACTTTCACCTACATCTAATGAGGGCTTAGGTGAGGGTGGCAACCTTCGCTAGCTATTGATAATGTGACATCCTAATTTTTCCAATTCTGTTTTCAATTAAATGAGTTGGACTTTTTATCGATGCGCCTATAGTTCTATTCTCTTAGCTGATCATTCACAAGATAACTAGTCTATCTTGCGAAGCAGTTAAGGGATTTTAACGCAATAGATTTGAAAATTCGATCAGAAATCGATTGCTCAACCGTGTTAGTCTGCAAAGGTCATCACGGCATAGTTAAAAATCAATTAGAGACCGGTGATATGTTGATTCGACTGAGCCATGTGATTTAGTGTGGGTGATTCCACCTAATTGCAAAATTCTTGTCGATCGGTAGTAGACCGATTTTTCTATCGTTTTGGTACCCTGTATCCGTATTTGAAATCTCAAGATTTTCACGACAATCGAGAGTCGTTAATGTGTCGAAGATGTATAATGTGGCTCGAAAACAATTTTTAAGCTTATTATCTAGGTGATAATCGGAAGGTCAAGTGTAAAATATAAACGTTGTCATAACTAAATATTAAGATGATGGCATCATATTTACTATGTCCGAAAGTAAAATAACCCATGTATTTTACTTTATTTGTTTTCATACCAGATGTGAGTTCTAATGGATTCTTTGAAAGAGTATATATGTGAACTCAAGTTAGACATTATATATGTTTGAGTATATGTATGGTATTGAAAGTGAAGATATATGCTCAATGGGAAATGAGTTAATACTGGAATATGCATTTCATATTACGTATGCATGAGATGACCAATAAGAGTGACAAAAATTTTGATCTCAACTTTTATATCGTGTGAGACTAATGAGGAAAAGAGTTCCTCAATTAAGTGCTTTCATGATTCTTAGTTGTTTTTCAAGATTTCTATTTAATATTTGTTACTTTAGAATGTTGCTAATGATCATAAATTGATTCAATCTAATGGAACATTTCTAGAAAGGCAAGTTGAATTGAAATTGAGAGTTTCAAAGGATGAAGAAGATTGAATTTGTTATATCACATTCTACTTTTGTGTTCACTAGTTGATTAATTATAACTAGTTTGATATAATCATAATTGTGAATACAATATTTTATAATTAAAAAGAGATCGATAGAGATATAAATGTGTTGATCGATCTAAGGTATTGCATATTATATTTACTCGAAAACGATATGCCTATTTTGAGTTATTATATATTTTTAATAGATGTATGACAATGAGCTCTCGAAATATGTTGGTTGCATAGATTATTTACTTGTATGAACGTTGCAGAGAGGAGAAAAGAGGATCATGTTTAGCCCACCATGTGTTAGTGGGAGATGATTGGTTTTTTATAAAACTTGTTGGGCCAAAACCCAACCCGTTCGCCCATGTTAGGCCACACCTAGCTCATAAGTGAAGGGCCTATAAGAGAGAGGACAATTATTTTTATGTAAAATAAACGACTATATAAAAAAGAACGTTGAAAGCAACAAATTAGTATGTATGTTCTTTCGATTTTTAAGGTCGATGAGTTCTCTCTTAAGAAATGAACTCAAAGGCTTAAATTGATCCATGTTGAGACTGCAACAATATTTAATCAGTGGCAAATAAGATACGTCCTTTTTGGTGATGTGCCTTTCGATTGGTGTTATATGTATACTTGGGCCCATTTCCATGTTTTTTTTTTTTAGCATTCGACAGTTCGAGTATTTATTTGTTTTTAGGAATCCATTTCCATCACTTTCGAAAGTCCCCAAACAGACAAGTGCCGCATGCCAAGTCGCAAAAATCCCCCAAAAAGTTGCACGAATGTCTTGGCTCACGATATGTATAGACTGAATCTCAGTAAAAACCAATTGATCAACGTCCTCCACAACTACGTGGTGAGCACGTAAATTAATTTATGACTCAGGCCCTAGAACTTGAAAGTCCTAAACGAAGCTTGCCACTCCAACTACAAGGATTGCGTCCTTCCCCACAGACCTACGAGAGGGCGGCCTTCAAATCTGAGGCTAGTGCAACTCAAGTGGCATGACATGGGTATTTATGTACTGAAGTGATGTTGACCCAGTTCCAAGTCAGCAATTCCATCCATATATTTGACGGAAGGACTCACTTAAGCAAAAAAGATATAGTTCAAGGATTCAATTGGACAGAAAAAGAGTTTAAGATTGCAAAAGTATATAGTTAAAGCCTTAAACCATTTATTACCAAAAAAAAATTGCCATAATATTCTATTTTTAATAAATAATTTAGAGTATTTACTGATACCACATAAGCACAAGGGAGCTAATCCCTTGTCATAAGCCGTACATTGTTAATATGGGTATGTGTAACCGTGGAAAAAGTCTTGGAACAAACATTTTCCAAGAAGAACTTTGCTTTTGCTATTGTGTCATTGAGAATAACTAGTTTATAGGGAAAAGTATAAAAAAAAGTCATAAACCTATTGTTTTTGTGTTAATTCAATTATAATCCTTTCGATTGTAGTCCATTTGGCCGATTTTGGGCAAACAATATTTGACATGAATGTTAGCCGTTTCACGTGGCACAATTGATGCTGACAAGAACAAATTTTACAACTTTTAAATATTATTTGTAAATTTTTTTATTTTTTTGTTTTGTTTTCTCTTTTCCTTTCTTACTTTGTTTCTTTTTACGAGTTCGGGCCAGTGGAATTGCAACCAACTATCATTGGGCATAGGTGAGGACACCCTCGTCCAAATCCAAGAGAGGGCCGACACCTTCGCTTGTTGATCGACGAGGGCAACGCCCTCGCTGACCAACATGTGAGGGTTGCAACTATGGCTAGGATTTGGGCGAGAAGGTGGAGGTCCTCACCTAGACCTTGTTGGTTAGGGGTGTCAAAAAAACCCAACTCGACCCCACCCGACCCGAACACAATCTGGACACGAAACAAGTATTATACATGTTTCAGGTCTTGATACTTAAGAGACAGATATAAAATAAGCAAAAAATATATGTTTAGGGTCGGGTAGGGTTGGAACATTGTTTGACCTGAAACACATTAAGTCCAAATCCAAATAAGCCAACAAACATGAACGCGTTCTCATCTTTCTCGGCTCCGCCTTCTCCCCTGACGACACAATTGTGCCTTCGCTCACGATTGCCAGTTCGGCCTCTCCTCCGATCGACGTGCCTCCTCCTCGCCGTCGCCGTCACCATCCGTTGTCTCAATGCCGGAACCCTAGCCGTTGCCGAATCAATCGATCGTTGCCGTCTGTCGCCGAAACCCCTCCCCTTCCCCTTCCCAAATCGCTTCCACTCCGGTCCCTCAAGCCCTACCTCCTCTCCTAGTCCGGGCCCGTCCTCCTTGGCTGGCTCTGCAGCGCGGTCTTCGCGCTCTCTCTCTCCAAGCTCTTCCCCCGGATCGGCAAACTCTCCTCCGACTCTCGTCCCAGGACACCGTCTCCTCCGCTCTCGTTTCTTTCTTGAGGTATGCGAGATCCTCGTCAGTCGTTCTTCATCTTGATTTTCTTTGGAGCGGATGAAATCATTGTGCGATTGTCGAGGCGCGATGGATTACTTCTCGTTTGGGATTATTTTTTACCCTGTTTTGTGTGTTCGTACGAAGGTTATGCTCTCTTTTGATGATTTGTCCACATGAATTCTCAATATAAGCTAGCTAGGCTAAGCAAAAACGTGAGAAATCTCATGGTTTGTCATGAGCAATTCGCATGCTTAGGTTTTTGTGGATAAGTCTTGATACTACCCATCTGCATTGGCTTGCTTATGTCAAAGTTCGGCATTCCTGCTTTACTTGTCTTTTGTTATTGTATCTGCATTGTACTTTGAGACCTGGACATGCAGCATCGGTTCAATTATCTTTCGTTTAGTCTCGAGGAAGTTGGTAATAGACACACAGAATGTGGAGATTTTACCTTCTTAGTGGGTTTCGTTCTTCCTGACTCTGGTCAGGAAGTTAGAAAAAGAGAGAACCATCACTTGTTCTGAACTTCTCCTTTCTCATAAATATATAATGTTGGTTAAGGTGGAGCCTTGCTTCCTGCCTCTTCAGCCTGGCCTAATGCCTATAGTTATAACTTATTTCTAGACAATGATGAGTTATTTGGTTTGCAGTCTTTTTATTCAGTTTTGTAGTTTCAGTTAGCAGAATCCCATATAACTCTGAAGTGAGAATTAAATATAATTTGGCCATAAGATCCTCTTATGATCCATAAATGATTTCAGCCTAGGAAAAGGAGAGGACATATGGTCTCTATTCTCCTGAAGCTGAAGTTGTTTACATAAGTTGAATGCGGTTAGCTTTGTAAATGGCTTGCCCATCCCTGCTGGTGCCTCTTTATTGAATTATCTATCTAAGAAAAAGAAGTTAAATTTGGTTAGGTTTACAGTCTATTCTTGGCACTAGCTTAACTACTTTACGCTGCTTGCGTAAGTGTGTTAACACGCTGTTGGTTGTGGACAGTTGATTGCAAGGATGTCTTTCCACTCATCGTTTCAATTGAACTTTTGTGTTCCCACTGAAATGGGTTTCCTTGTGAACTATGAGAATTAACAGAAATTCTTATTATTGGAGCAATTATCTTGTTTTTTGTTCCATTATGTATCTTTCTCCTTCAAATATGGCAGTCGGCATCTATAAATGTAAGTTGATATGGACTGTGTTTCTATATCAGATTTGGAAAGAGAAACCTTAACCTCCATAACGATGATCATTCTGTCTTCTAATGTGGTGGTGGGCAACTTGTTAAGTGGAGGTTATTAGCAATTAGAACCTAATTAGTCATGTTATTTTTGAAATTACATTGGGTGGTAACTTTGATGCTTCAAAAATAAAAAAATAAAACAGCAGAAAGCTATCTCTGAGAATTTCGCTTTTATACGTAAATGCTTCTATCAGCTATGATGGATTGTGACAAGAACTCCAATTGATGCAGGGTATTCCATCAGCTTTTATACATCATCTCTCTTCTGTCTTACTTGTGGCTATAGGCACTACTTGATAGTTTCAGCTGTTACCAAATCTTATTGGCATTTGGTTTTTCAGAAACTTTGCTCATATTAATATAGGTGAGTCTGCTTAGTCATCATACTGGTTTTTTTTCCTTTTTACTTTTCAGAAATTTTATGTGGGTTTTTCTTGAAAAGTTATGCATTAAGAAGCTTGAAAAATTAAATAAATGATCAAATCATGTCATAGGCATACTCATTTGATGCTAATTTTTCAATATAAGCATGATTGGAATATACCTCAAGTGCATATGACTTTGCTAACAGAGCCTGTTCCTTTTAGGGTCTATCAGAACCCAGTACTTCTCAGGGCTGCCTCAAATGCCTTTTGGACTTCTTGTCATGTTATATCAAAGCTTCTCTGATCTTCACGATCTACCTGAAGAGGAGCTTAATTAGTTCATTCCATGCCCATGCTGCCAATGCAGCCTGATGTTGTCCACCTTGTTTGACATTAGTGCATTAATTAGGCTTTCCAGTTTGATTTATTATCCTTTGGTGTCACCAAAATCGTGTAAATGAGTAACTGTTCTATATTTCAAGTTTGGACACAAATGTGATGTAAAAATTGTCTGCTATTGAATGCAAAACTGGTCTTACACCTTCCCTCAGTACTTCGCAGTATTAAGAACACATGCACTCTGCATTCATCAAGCCTTACGACTCCATTTACATACAGTGCCTATTTGTGTTGTAGAGCCCATAAAAAACATACAACTGCCAATCCATCCTCCTTGCTTGATTCGGCTCTGTACTCTCGCTCGTTATGTGATTCAAGATCTTCCATCTTGAATTCAGACTCTTTTTACTCTTGAAAAAGAGTAAAAATAGGAGTTGTCCTAATCATTAAAAACCAATAATTCGTGAAAATTTATAACAAAACGAGGGAAAAAGAAAGTTATTGCATTGACATATGCACATGACATAAAAACTATAAATATGAGCATAGCTTTCTGTTACTTTGAAGACCGATATGGTAACAGACCCTAATGGCACTAACCATACTAACAATAGCATCCCAACCCGAACCCCAGAGAAAAGAAAGGTGAAAAAGAAAAAAAAAAAGGGGGGGGGGGAACCCAGCAGCCCGACCAGACCCGACCCAAAACACATTAGATGGGTCTAATGTGTTTCGGGTCGGGTTGGGTAACAACAAAACCCGACCCGACCCGACCCATTGACACTCTTATTGTTGGCCCATAGTTGGGGAAAAAATTAAATAAAAAATCTAAAAAATCAGAAAAATTTAAAAAATTTAAAAATTGTCCACATTAGTATTGACCATGTCATGTAAGATGATCAATCTCCATATTAGCGATTTTTTGCCAAAATTGATTAGATGAAATAAATTGGGAAATCATCAAAAAAATTTAGTTATCTATTGGTATGATTGTATAAAAAAAAAAAGAGAAATTGATACTTTTAAAAAGTTTACGATTTGTACTTTTCCCTTGGAGTACGTCAAAGGTGTAGTGCAATTGTGACTAAAGTATCATCGCTTTATCTGCATCAAAAAGCTTGTCTAACAGTCTAAATAAAGTTGGACCAAAAGGAGATCTTTCCGTCTTAATGGCAAGGAAACGAATTAACTCTGTTCCGTGTCCTTTTCCCCTTCTCCTTTTTTTTTTTTTTTTTTTTGGGGGGGGGGGGGGGGTTTACTAGTAACGGTCGGACCTTTTGCGTGCAAAGATACTAATGCTTCATGGAAGGTTAAAGAATATCAGATCTTTCTTTTCATGGTTTGCTTGGTTCCTCACTTTATAGTCTGGGACGCAAACCGGACTTCTCCAACAACGGCAAGAAGGAGGAACGAATTCTCGATCTTGAATCTTAGTTCAGCCTTCATAATTTTTATATCTTTACATCTTTCAACTCGGTGCTTCTTGTGCAGACATAAAGCATCATGCTGCAATTATCTTCAAATCAAACAGTACAAGAACTATGTCTGATTGCCAGTATAATAGCTGAGAAATAGAAGGTTAGATTATGCATGTTCTGGTAACATTTTTGGGAGTTACGATCTCCTATTGTGACATAATTTTAACTGTAGATGACTTTGTTGCACGGCGGTGAGAGCTCTAGGTACTTGACAATTTTTCATTATTCCCTTCTCAAGCTTTGCAGATTCTTCAAAGAATTTCTCGGCTAGCTGAGGCACAAGGCTTCCTGAAACTGAACGACTTTTCCGATTTGCCCAAAGTTGCCTGGAAGAAGCATAGTGGAGCGCCACAGGTTTAATCTTTCAAGAGCAAGGGTTTCTTCATGACAATCAAAATCAGATCACGTTATTCTGTCAATGTAGCCCTTTGTGCCATTTCCAATACATATTGATGCATTGCGAGCTGCAACATGTTTTCTGCTCTATCAGAAAAAAAAAAAAATCATTATCATGTCATTTTAGGACAATTGTTCAAAAAGTCCAAAACATATTGTATGACAGTTAATTCAGTCATAAACCTTTTCATTATGCCAATTTAATTCTAAACCTTTTTTTGTGTGAATTTAGTCCTAAATCTTTTGAAAATTCACCAATTTAATTCTATACTTCATATTTGGATATTTGCCTAGAAAAATTATGTTGACAAATAGTCAAAAGGTTTAGGGCTAAATTCGCAAATCATCAAAAGGTTTATAATTAAATTGATAGATTATCAAAAGGCTAAGATTAAATTAGCACAATTAAAAAGATTTAGAATTGAATTGTCTTATTTACAATAAGTTTAGGACTTTTTGAACAATTTTATCTTAATTTTGGTTTTGTTATCCTATTTCATGTGTCTTGAGTACCATTAAATGGAAGAAAAGAATATATGCTTAATTCATTCTTAAATCACTGTGACATGTCATTCATGTCGATGGAATTATGCCCAAACGTACCTGTTCACTCTTTCTAGTTTCATGGGTTGTAATCTTTTTCTCTCGCTTGTTTAGATATGAGTCAGACTGTCAAGGAAGTTGCGATTACCATAAAGAGGAAGATGAACAACTTGCCTCGCGTGTCCACCGAGTGTTGCATCTATCGAGTGCCTGACAAGTTGCGTAGAGCAAACGCAGAGGCCTACACCCCTCAAGTCATCTCCATTGGGCCTTTCCACCGTGATAAAAAAGAGCTTCAGTTGACGGAGGAGATCAAACTGAGGTACCTGACAGGCTTCCTCCACCGTAGCAAGGCCGACCTCCCAGCTTGCACCAGAATGATCAGCGAATGGGAAGACCGCATTCGGCAATGCTACCAAGAAAAGCTCACCCAAGGCAGCTATGAGCTCGTAGAAATGATCTTAGTGGACGCAGTTTTTTTAGTTGAGCTATTCATAAGGAACTATAACTGGAACCATGGCCCCGACGGCCGACACCTGAACGATGAGATATTCAGCAAGCAGTGGATGAGCGACGCCGTATTCCACGATCTCCTGCTGCTGGAAAATCAAGTACCGTTATTTGTCCTTGAGAATCTCTATAATCTCACCGCATTGAGTACTACTATCACATTCTTCAAGCTTAGCTACGAGTACTTCAAAGACGTCCTGCACGGGCACGAGCTTGCAAGCACGGGAGTTCACATGAATCATCTAGTGGACTACGTGCGAGCCCTGCAACTGCCCATGTTCCTGCGGCGCGCGCCGTCCAAACAGGGCAAGAAAACTCGGAGGGTAAAGGAGCTCCATGAGGCCGGCATCACGTTCAAACGGGGAAAGGAAACCTCCATGCTTGATGTCATCTTCAAGGACGGAACCCTCAAGATGCCCCACGTGGTTGTGCACGAGTGGACCGAGGTGTACCTCAGGAACATGATTGCATACGAGCAGTGCCATCACGAACACAAGTACATCAGCAGCTACGCCATCCTCATGGATAGCCTCATTGGCACGCCCGATGACGTCGACATTCTAATCAGCGCCGGAATTTTGGAAAATCAGCTCTGCAATGCGGACGGGGTGGCTAGGATCGCTAGTATCATCAACGGCATTCACAAGGAGACCTTGAGGGACTCCAGCGAGTTCTACTACTCAAGCCTGTGCGAGAGGCTGAATGCATACAGCCGGACCAGGTGGCACCAGTGGAAGGCCAACTGGTACCGGTGGAGGGTCATCCTCAACCGGGACTACTTCAGCAAGCCGTGGTCTGGGATCTCCGTGGTCGCTGCCATGGTGCTGCTTATTCTCGCCTCGGTGCAAACTGCGTATTCCATTTTGCAATTTTACGCGGGCGATGGCCAAAGATTGTTCCCAGGGCGCAAGTGAGGACATAAAAGGCATTACCAGAACCAAGGAAGTAGGAAGTCCCAACCTAGACTTCCGTATCCTAAACACACTTGTCAATCGCCCCATCATTTATGAAATGACGTAAAGATGAAGCCCAATATAACGGTTGAGAAATAATAAAGTGGAAGAGAGAATTGAGGAAATTTTGTATATTTCGATAGATATAGAAAATAGTATATGGTGCCTATTTATAGCCTTTATTAAATAAATATATATGGTAATAAGATGAATATAACATCAAATTTAATTCATCAAGTATATGTACTATCAAAAGAGATATATGCATAATTCTGAGAAATATGCAATATCATAATATCACTAACATCCCCTTAAACTCAAGTTGCATAGAAAATGTTAAGTTGAGTTTGAATACAAGTCTAAACAACTGAGATGTGGTGGATTATGCAGCGTTCGGCGGTTGTTCGTGGTAAAACTTCCAGCTAAGATGTGGTGGATTACGCGGCGTTCAATGGCTGTTCATGGTGAAACTTCCAGATCTAGTTGGTTTGAGGGTAACAAGTTTGGTTGTGCTGTTGGCTTCTTAAAATGACTCGCGAAAGGTCAAGAATCGGAGGGGAAATAACAAGTGGTTGATGTGGCTGGTTACAGTAATGGCGATGTAGCCTATACAACTGGCTTTGTAGTATCAAGCAGCTTGTACGGCTAACTTGGGAAAATAGTTACTGAGCAATGCGACCTATGAAGTTGGCATCAATAAGTTTGATTGTGATGCTGGCTTCTTGAAATGACTCGGGAAACGTCCAACATCGGAGGGAAACAGTAATAAGCAGCAGATGTGGCTGGCTTGCAAAGTTGTAATTGAGCAATACAGCCTATATGACTATCATTGTAATATCAAGTGGCCTATATAGCTAGTTTGGAAAATAGTTATTGAGTGATGCAGCCTATGCGGTTGACATCGAAAGAAAGCCATTCCGATGAAAATGACTTGTTTTGGCGATGCGACTGGTGCGGTTAGCGTCGAAACATGACTATTGTGGAGTGAATTCAATTAAGTGCTTCCTTATAGAAGACTTGTGCATATAAAGTGAACTCTGTTGAGCGATGAGAATGGATTTATTTGGATATGCACCGAGGTGCTCCAGGTGTATGGGTGCAAAGTACTACACTAGGGTTGGCTTAGGAAAAGAGGCTCTGATACCAAGTTAGGAATAAATATGCGGGAAAAGAGGATTGGGGAATTTATGTATAATTCGATATCTATAGAAAAGAGTACATGAGACTTATTTATATATTTTATTAGATGACTTTCTAAGGCAATAAGATAAATATAAAATCAAATATAATCAATCAAAGTTATACACTATCAAAGAAAATATATGCATAATCTTGAGAGAAGTGCAAAATAAAGTAAATGTTCTGATGTCGCTAACAATAACTATTGACTTGAGTTTCTCCGCTGCCAGAAAGGTTTACTATACACTAGAACTTGTTAACGCTCCCAAAAGTAACAGGCTGAAAGGGACGAGCGATCACCAGAGACATAAGAATCAGAAGCAAACCTAAGAAAATGTCAGGTCATTGACCAGAGAAGCAGGATCACTGACGATCTAATGCAAGGAACAGAGAATGCAGATTCTGACCCAGAACAGTAAATACAAGAAATACCCGATCTTTCCAATAATGCTCGCAAGGAGCGATCGATCATCCGAAAGGAGGCTCCACCTCTAGAGTTCCCAACAATTTCACGGCGCCTTGGAGGTAAATTCCAACAGCAATGTCGGGATCTAGACCGCTTACCTTCGAATTCCAAAGCAGGCGAACCTCCCGACGCGAGCAAAAGACACCCACCAGAAATGAAGACAGAGGGGAACAGTGGACTGAAAGAGACGAACCGCGCTGTCGGAGTCGTGGCGTATCCGGACCAGCTCGTTCCTCTTGTAAGATCCGGCCACCATCCCCGCATTCGTTTCCACGTCCTCCCCTCGCTCGGGGACGATTTCGATCCTCGACTCGTGGTTCAAGATTCTGGGTCTCGGAGAAAGGAGATCAGCAGCGAGTGGTGAATGGCGAGTGGGATGCAATAAGGGTGCAGCAGCGAGAGGTGTCACAGAGAGAGAGAGAGAGAGAGAGAGAGAGAGAGAGAGAGAGAGCGAATACTTGTTGAAGAAGGGAAGAGAGGCTTCTACGTCACTCCATCTCTCCCAAACTCTAGCATCAGTCAGTCGTTTCGGTACCAGCTACTGTTCATCAGTGCTTGTCTCTTCGTCATCTTTAGTTTTTGTTTTTGTTTCGCTTTGCTTTGCTTTTCTCATTTTCTTAAGAAAATTTAGGCGTCGGTGTTTTTCTTTTTTGACTTGGGAAGCAGGTAGCCGGTAGTGGCGCTGGGGGTAAATGTTTCTCTCTATATTTGAACTCAATAAACGTAAATCTAACGAGATATTTTGAATTTAAGCAAGTCTCTAAAAAGTTTCATCTCGTATTTTGTCCAAAAATATTTCGGGATCCTTGAGATGTAAAATAACAAGAGAGCATTCTCTCTTTAAGGAAGACATAAAATAACAAGAGAGCATTCTCCCTCTTTAAGGAAGACAGAGACATGAAGATAATAAGGGTTGTGACACGTGCGGGAACCCACACATTAAAATAAGGAAGGCATTCGGACAGCTCGCTCTCTTGTATATCAAACAGATAGGCGCAGGAAGCAATGGTAGGGATTAAACCTCCTGGTCTTGGCAAGAAGAACCTTTAACTAGACACCAAAGATCTAAGGCTAGCCCCTAGTTAACGGTTAAAAGAGGAAAGCCATGAAGTAGTCTAATGAAAGCTCTCTATTTTTCTCTTTCATGATTATTTGGCTCCCAACTAATTTTTTCGAATATGACGATTTGCGCGTCTTTATACATGTTGAATATTTTCGAGACACACAAATCTTTACTTTTGGGATTCACTGGGAAGAAAACATAGATACGGTGATTTGAATATATACTCTGAATGATGTTGTACTAAGCTAAATTTAAAAGTGCTGCTTTTTACCAGGCACGATGTAGCAAAACCTAGTAATTCATCGTATTTTTTCGAAAGTTCAATTTGATCCATTATAAGCATGGATACTCATCTCTTAATTGTTTGAGTAAGACATGAAACTACTTGTCAATTTTTGATAGATCCAAGATAGTATATATGTCAAAGGCTTGACGGTCGACAAGATTCCGTTGTTCTACTAGCATTTGTATAGAGAAGAGTGGAAAGTCATTAAATATATTCTGCGTCCTACTCTAACAGTACGAGCCCGGAAAGATTCGGTAGAAGCCCCAAAAGATTTCTTTTAGCAAATAGAGGATTCTTAAAAGCTCTAATCATTGTCCGTTGAGTTATGAATGTTCCATTTTAGTCCAGTGAATTGCGAGTCTCTTGAAAAATGCTCTTAGGTTATAATCTCACCGTGGCGGTGCATGTTTAGTCACCAGAAAGTTGCACCCTAATCAAGAACGATTTTGACTTTAATCAAGAAATAAAACATTGACAAAAATCCATTGAATAAGATATCAACCGGAAAACAGAAGAACTCCCTTATAAAAGTGTAAAGAAAAAAATAGTAACCACCTTTGTAATAAAGCTTAGGAATGATGTCAAGCGAGTCCCAGAGCTTTTTTTGATTTTTGCAAGATTGAATACTTGGTCTTTTCCGATTTGGGCAATGTTAATACCTCTGTAAGCTGGGTGGAGAGAATACTGACATAATAGCCAAATGGCCGTTAAGTGCTGATGTGGCAGTCATATGTCGCCAACGTGGTGCCTACGTGGCTTTTACAAATCTAGAAAATTAAGAATTATAACGTTGAGGTTTTTGAATGAAGAAAAATGATAATAAAAATAAAGAAAAGAGAAAATCATATTGGGCTTGCCCCTACAAATAAAGAAGGGAAATTCCAAATAAAGGCTTGAAGTGCTCTCGTTTTCTCAAATTAGGACCCATAGCTGAAGTGCTCTCGTTTTCTCAAATAAGAGCTCTAAGTGGACATAATTGTTTCAAATAAGGGCATAAAATGGCTATGGTTGTCTCAGACAAGGGCTTGACCTCGCCGATCGCCAATTGGCTAAATATTCCGACCAATCAAGGGCGTTTTCGTCTCATTATAATTATAATTATAAATTATATTTTATTCTTTTCTTCTCGTTTTTTTTTTTCGGCGAGGTTCACCAACCCCTCACTGGCCCTGTAAGAGCCGGCAAGGGCTCGGCCACCTTTATCGGCCGTGGGCAAGGCCACCCTTGCCAAATCTAGCTAGGGTTGGCCTCACCCAAGGTTGATGAGGGCTTGGCAAGGGCGGCTTCACCCAAGGTGAGGGTCGCCTCTCCTAGGTGAGGCCGTCCCTGGCCAGTCATTGGCGAGTTGACCCTCGCCCAAATTTGGCAAGGGCCAACCTCGCCAATGGCCATGAGGGCAGCCTCCCCAAGGCCAGGGTTACCTCGCCAACACTAGTTAAGGTGGCCCTCACCCAACCCTTTTCAGCATTGCTGGTGGCCGACCGACCACTGATGAAGAAGAAAGAAAAACCTGAAAAAGTTTAAAAGGAAAGAAAAAAAGAAAAAGTTAACAAAAAGATAAATGACTAAAATGCCCTTGATCAGCCGAAAAGTCAGGCTTTTATTTAAAATATACATAATCACTTCATGCCCTTCTTTAAAAATAAGATCCATTTTAGGTCCTTATTTGAAAAAAATGATGGTACTTCATATCCTTATTTGAAACAAAATCCACTTCAGACTTTTATTTGAAAAAAATAAAGGTACTTTAGGTCCTTATTTGGAATTTTTCCAATAAAAAATGCTCAAGATGTCCCTTACCACCGGTGATGGTGGCTAGCCCCTTGCTAGCATCTAGATGCTCCCTTTTGTCGCTTGTAAACAACATAAGTAACGAAGAGAAACGGAGTGCGACACATGCAATAGAGACAGATAGAGTGTGAATGTGAGAAAGAGAGGCTTTGCCATGGAAGGCTGGGGCCCTAGTTGGCATCTCTGCTGAGCTAGTAAGGGTGGCAAGCCCTTTGCAAACACTCATGAGGGTTGCCGCCTTCACCATCGTCTCCCGAGTGATCGTCGAGGGCAAGACCTCTGTCTCTCTCCATAGGTATGTACCTTTGTGTGATGTGTAGGGGCGACGCCACTATGGCCTGAGCTTGGCAAGGGTTTGGCCACCCTCGCCGATGACTGGTAGAAGAGTGACCACCCTCTCTTTGTTGAGACAAGCCGAAGAAGATTTTTTTCTCTCTCTAAATTTTCAATTCTTTCCTTCCGGACTGCTTGACTTTATTTTTTTAATTCTTTAAATTTGTAAAGCTACGTAAACACCGTATTAGCAACATGTGGCTGTGATGTAAGCGCTTAACATCTAATTAATTGTCACATTGGCATTTCGTCCGAGCACCTAACAGAAGGATTAGTAATATGCAAATTCAAAAAAGTTTAAGGATCAAATTGTCAAAAAAAAAATAAAAAAAATAAAGACCTTAAAAAGTTGAAGGTTCCATGCCTTTGGCCTCGTTTGGTTCAGCTTTTCGAAGGGGCTTTGAAATCCTAAAGCCCATTAGGAAAAATATTAGGCGTTTGGCAAGCATTTTCGGAAGCCCATTGGCCAAATGTCGACATTGGGAAAGATGAAAGCTCAAAACAGGTGAGCTTTTGGTTTTTTTTTTTTTTTTGGTAAAAAGTGAGCTTTTGGTATTTGGGAAATGTAAGTCCACTTATATTGTTCACCCATTGACTTTTTTTCTTTGGGTTGACCATTCATCTTCCTCTTCCCCAGTAGCTACCAGAGGCCGGCCACCGCCGCTTGATGGGTGGCGTGTCCTCGGCTATCGCTAGGGGTAATCGGGTCCAAGGTGGGTAGGGTTTAAACCTGGATCCTATACCCGACTCTATTATAACCGGTTCCTATTTTTTGGACCATGTAGGACCATGTACCCGACTCTATTTGTATTGGACCCTGTATCGACCCACCATGTTTTTCCGGTCCAGTTCCAGGATCAACTTTGTTTTCACTGGAACCTATTTTGCAATCTCCTGATATCCTATATGACTTTGAATTTTATATTAATATACGAAAAAATAACGTAACTCTACTAATTTGTATGAAATCATTAAGCACTTGTAATATATAAATACATGAACTTTTTGACTAAACGAGAAATTAAGGTTCCACAGGGCTAATTATAATAAATGGGGAAAAAGCCATAAAAAACCCTAAACTTTGCCCAAAGTGACACATTTACCCAAAACTTTTTTTTTGTGAAACAAAAAACCTTGAACTTTTGTTATGTGACACATTTACCCCAAAATTCTAGGGCATTTTGGTCTTTTCATTTTTTTTTATTTTTTAATTTTCTTTCTTCTCTCTTCCTTGGTCGGCCGAGGGAAGCCCGTGTCAGGCGAGGGCGGCCCTCGCCGGCGTCGAGCGAGGGCCGCCCTTGCCGGCGTCCGCCGAGGGCCGCTCTCCCTTGCATCGGGCGAGGGTGCCCTCGTCGGTGTCGAGGATGTCCCTACCCTTGCCAGATTTGGTGAGGGCTGTCCTCGCCCGACACCAGCGAGGGCCACCCTCGCCCGACGCTTGCGAGGGCAGGGACGCCCTCGCCCGACGCAGGTGAGGATAGCCCTTGCCGGCGTCGTGCAAGGGTTGCCCTCGCCAGATCTGGCGAGGGAGGCCCTCGCCCGACATCGGCGAGGGCGACCCTCGCCAGATGCCAGCTTCCCTTTGCTGGCTTCACCATGGCCAGCGGAGGGAAGAAGAAGAAAAAAAGAAGAAGGAAAAAACATATTAAAAGACAAAAATGCCCTTGATAGGGTAAATGTGTTACGGTTTGAAAAGTTTGGGGTTTTTCACGTCACAAAAAAAAGTTTGTGGTAAATGTGTCACTTTGGGTAAAATTCAGGGTTTTTCGTGGCTTTTTCCCTAATAAATAAAATCATAAGATAAAGAATTAGCAACAAACATGGGTCTAATATTAGTCTTATTACTACAACTACTACATGAAGCTACTAATTTATGCAAACATAACTCCTCTATAAAAGAGAAATTAGGTGAGCCAATCTACATGGTACGCAAGAATTTGGCAGTGACGAACACCGTCCATTCGTCAGACGGTGCAAGAGGGAGTCGATGAGGGAGGGAAGCAAGTGAGGAAGAGGAACGATGAAGGAGGAATGCCGTGTGTGTTTGAGAGAGCTAAGAGGAAAAACCCCGTGTGATTGCGAAAGTAAGAATAGAAATAAGGGGGAAAAATAGGGTTTTGGACATATACTTACAAAACTGGTTCCAAAACCAATTCGAGAACCGATTCTTGGGTGGGTAATCAATCAGACCCGGTTCCCGGACTGGTTTAAGCCGATTTTGAATTTTGGGAACTAGTTCCCGAATTGGTTTCAATGAGAACCAGTTCCCAACCCTATTTTCTGGGTGGGCCAGTCTGATTCCCAAGCATACCTGGTCCAATCGCACACCCCTGGCCATCGCTGCCTAGGTTCACGCGACCTAGGCAACCTTAGGTGGCATTGCTTGGGTTTGTGAGACCCAAGCGGCGTCGCCTGGGTCGCATGACCTTAGGAGATGGCACCGGGGTTCATGCCAGATCTGGCTGCCAGATTTGGCCGTCAGTAGTTGGTTGGTGGTGGAGCTTTATCGAATTTGATTTTAATTTTTTTAAAAAAATTAATAAAAGCCCTTTGCAAATGTAGGGTTTACCAAACGGTATTTATGCCAAAGTCACTTTCCAATGCACTTTAAAGTTATAATTTGCCAAACACTAAAACATTTCAAAAAACCCATTTACTCCAAAGGTATTTATATTTTCCCAAAATCACTTTCCCAAAATCGAACCAAATGGGCCTTTTGTCCTTGAAACTTGTTGCAATCGAAGTTGACACGTTGTTGGTGGGTTATATTTTTCGCTTTTTTAACAAATTCCAGGTGAAATAATGGGGTGGATTTCGCTCTTGGCTGTCAACTATACATTTAATTATAATAAGCAAACTAGTTACTTTAAGAAATTTTGCAAAAATATTTACACCCAGAAAAATTCCCTAATGCCATAACCAGAGTTACCGAAAAATCTCGAGGATGTTCCCCCCCCCCCCCCCCAAAAAAAAAAAAAAAAAAAAACAAAAAAATTGATGAATGAACGGGGTGTAAAATTGTGCCTAAGGAAGTCAGGAGAGAAAGATATTGCTTTTGTCAGAAGAGAGAGAAGTAGAAGGAATTCAAAAGACAATAGACGTGCCATTCATAATGTTAAGAGGTAGTTCAATCTTAGTTTGTTTTATTTATTTATCGTTTTTTGCTGAACGAGTTAGTTTAATCTTACGAGGTCTTTGTTTCTTCCTGCCTTTAAAATAGAAATATAAAAATACCTTTGTCAGTAAATACATACATTTGACATGTTTAGGAAAAAAAGAAGAAGAAAGTCGTGAGATATGAATGTCATTTCAACTTTGAAAAAATTTACTTGTACAAATCCATCGTAACAATTAATTGAGGTATTAGAAGATTCCTAACTTAGTTACTAGAGATCACTAATTTAATTCTCGCCATTATGTACAAAGGTTCCGGATTTGGGCCTAGGTCAATGGCCTTGACTTTTCTAGAACATATAAATATTAAATTTCATCATTAGCTAATATTTAAAAGGTTTAATACCTTGAAAATCTCTAAACTGGTACATTATGATTAATTCACCCCAAACTAATTTTTTTATCACAAAAAACCTCAAATGGTACACCTGTGAAAATTAATCTCAAAGTAATTTTTTGACTGTTAAAAACCCCAAATTGATATATCATTGATAAATTTACCTCAAACTACCTAAATTGGTATACTTGTAATAAATTTATCATCTATAAACTTCGGTCAAATTTTACTGTTAACTTTGCCGATGTGAATGACACATGGTGACATGTTATGGCCAACATGAAAATTTATAGGGTCAATGCCACAAAAAATCCCAAATTTGTCACAGGAGTACCTTAAATTTATCACATAAGTATATTTAAAATTGTCACAAGTGTACTAGCTTGGGATTTTTCGTAATATTCACCCTACGAATTTTCACATGGACTTGCCATGTCACTATATGTCATCTAGATCAACAAATTTAACTTTTAAATTTGACAGAAGCTTTTCCAGAGGGTAAATCTGTCACAAGTATACCACTTTGAGATTTTTGGTGGTCAAAAAATTAGTTTTGAGTAAATTTATTAGATATGCGTTAGTTTAGGGTGTTTGATGATCAAATAATTAGCTTTTGGTAAATTTATCATGGGTGTGCCAGTTTGGGGTTTTTTGTGGTAAAAAAATTAATTTAGGATAATTAGTCACACTCGTATCAACTTTGAGTTTTTCAGGGTATTAATACTAGTTAAAAATGTGAAAATTGTTGGTAGCAATCCCACAAAGGGCTTGAAAATAATAACAAAAAAAAGCCCTAAATCTAGCATTTATGCCGATTCAATCATAAAAATTTATTTGTGCAAATTTAGTCCTAAAAATTTTAATGGTTTGTAATTTCTATCTTCAATCTTATGATGATTTGCAAATTTAGTTCTTCTATCCAATTCTAGCCTGAAGTCACTAACATGATGGTCTTGTCAATATTAGCCATCCTACAAGGCACAGTCGACGCTGACGTGAATAATTATTAAAATTATTAAAATTTATTTATTTATTACTATTTTTCTTTTTCCTTTTCTTGCTTTTCCTCATCCTAGGCCTTCCCTCACTTGGTCAAGGCATAGGCCCTCGCCCAGACTAGGAGTGGGTGTCACGACCCTCAACTAGACCAGGTGAGGGTTAGTCGGCAACCTCACCAACCCCTAATTAGAAAAAAAAAAAGAAAGAAAAAGAAAAAAATCATAATTTTTTTTAGAAAACAACAATGCCATTAGGACGGTCGGTATTGATTAGATCGTCACGTCAATGATTTTGGGCCCAGATTGATCGGAAAGGCTTAATTGGCATATTGTCAAAATGTTTATAACTAACTTATTAGGATTAAGTTTGCACAATTGAAAGGTTTAGGATTAAACTGACAAATTCTCAAAAGGTTTAAGACTAAATTGGCCAAATTGGCCAAATTAAAAGATTTAGGACTGAATTAGCATAAGTATAACAAGTTTATGACTTTTTTTGGGAATATTTTCCATATATTGTTTTTGAAAAAGTAGCCAAGTCTTTATATAAGTGCCCTAAGATTATCGAAAGAAATTAGTACGCATTTTCTACTTCTAGCTTTTGGGATTTTCATTCTTAACGAAGAGATGTAGCTAAAAGCAGGGTTAAGAACGAGAAGAGAAGATAACGAGTTTTTTATCGTCTACGTCAAACTACATGGTTCATCCATGTTCTATTGCTTAAACTCGTATGAGATAACAGTATCATTCAAACTACATGGTTCATCCATGTTCTATTGCTTAAACTCGTATGAGATAAAAGTATCATCAAGGAAAGTACAAAAAAAATCTTAAACATATTTTATCGATATCGATTTGGTCATAAATCTTTGAATTGCGCTAATTTAGTTTTAAACATTTTCACAATTTGCCAATTGAGTTGGTCAAAAATTGTTAATATGGAAGCCAGTCGTTTTACGTGACACAGTTGATGTAGACAATTTTCATTAATTTTTTTAAAATATTGAATGTTTAATTTTATTTTATTAATTGTTTCTTTTTTGTCTTTTTCCCTTTCATTTTGGCTATCAAAGGTTATGAAGGCCTTGGGCGAGGCAGCCCTTGCCCAAATCTAGTGAGGGCTGCAACCCTTGCCAACGGCCAATGAGGGCTTGCTAGCTCTCGTTAGCCAAAATAAAAGGAAAAAAAAGAAAAATAAAAAGATAAAATGAAAAAAATTGATTGAATAGAGTCAATTGGTAAAATTTGAAAATGTTTATGTCAAAATTGGCTCAATTGAAAAATTTAAGATTGAGTTGATATAAGTGCAATGGGTTTAGGATTTTTTTGATGCTTTTTTCAATCGTTAGCAGTCCTTTAATTTTTTTTAATCTTTGAACTTTGCTTATTTAGGTTCTTGAATTTTATACTTATTTGTTCGATTTAATCCCTCCGTTAAAAATCGGTAATTTTGATCCGAAGGAAAGAGACAAGATGTCTTTGAACAGTGTGGTTTGCTCGAAGTGGCAGAGTGCGATGCCACAATGAAAAAATTAGTGGCATATTTGGAAGGGAAAATATCTAGCCAAAACACCCGAATGCCCTCACAGCCGTGCCCCCCGCACGACGCCCGCCCTAAGTGTTCCTCTGAGGCGACCACAAAACCTGTCCAATCATGTCCTCAATCGCCCATCAGGCACGCCTCACCTCTCCTCATCACCATTTCCCACGTGTCCTCTCATGCGCCGCCTCCATTGCCCCGTTATAATTCTCCCTATGTTCCCTCTTAGAAATCAAATTCACGATCTCGACCTGTCCAGCTCTTGCTATAGCCTTCATCGTCTCTTAAAGCACCTCTCCGTCGCCTCGCGCCGCAGGATGGGATCACTCTCCGCACTAGACGAGCCATTGCATTATCTGCTCGCTCGCAGAGATGAGTTCGTTGTTGATGATTACTTCGGCGTTAATATATCTGATCCTTATCACCGGTAATTAACGAATTCGCTAACTGAAATCGAGTCGCAAGATGTTTCCTTTTTGTCCCCGCTGTGTTTAGTTTGGTAATCGAATGGGCCCCTTGTTGTTGCTCGTCGAATGTTCAATGTGGACACTGAATTTTGAGTTTAACTAGTTGATTCTGAGATATGTTGACTTAACTAATTGATTCTGAGATATGTTGACTTGAAGGCTGGTGCCGGAATTTAATGATTCATAGGGTCAAGATGTCTAATCCTTATCACTGATGATTGATGGATCCTATGCTCAAATCTTGTTGCTTGCTTGGAGCAATGTTGTTATTCGAAGTCCAAATGTTCTATGCCAATGGTAGAATTTGTATGGTAGACTTTGAGATATATGGTCCATATCGATAGTTGTTGATGAATTCTATCACGTCTCGAGGCTTCGACATGGGTGATGCTTATCGCTGCCAATTGATGGTGCTCTGATTGAATCTCATATGTTTTGTTGGTGGTTTCAAGTTTTGAAATAGAACAGAGCAGTGTTACTGCTTGTTGAATGATCAGTATAGTCTTGGCAGCTTAGGATTTGTATGTTCCGGGGACCAATTTCTTTTCAGAAATAATATTTTTCTATTTTTATTCTCTAAAATAATTTTTGAGTAAAAAAATGCGTTTGGTAATTACACAAAATTTCTATTCTTAAACTAAAAAAAGAATAGGAATATATATTTCGTACGACTCACAAATATTTTTGTAACGTAAAATTTCTTTTAATTTTTTAATAAATTTTTTAGAATTTTCTTTTTTCCCTTTCTTCTTCTTCTTGCTCCTCCTCTAGCCAGTGGTGGCGGCAGCATCCTGTCACGCCCCGATCCTTGGGCAAGCACACATCCTTCTCTTGGTCGATTTTAATATGCGATATCCCAGGACTATATATCGCCGACCCTTTCTTTTTATTAAGCACATGCGGAAGCAATTAAAATCCCCAGACAATAAAACAATGGGATAGAAAAGTAGGGCCATAATTTTCATATTGAAATTTATAACCAAACTTTTATACAAAATACAAACCAGAGAACTTCATAACTATTCACATCAATTGGAGATCTCAAAAGAAGATAGAATCTCAATCAACCCGGCCGTACTCAAGGGCCCTCTCTGGACTATCTTCTTCTTCCAACAATTCTTCTCCTCAGACCTCACTTTCGAGTTCTCCCACTTAGATTCCTCCTTCTCAGCTTCTCATCGGGGTCCTGAAATGTTTTTCCCCAAACTGGGACGAGACTACGTCTCAGCGAGTTCTACCCCACTAAGCCCAATTAGTAAACTATTATACTATAGGCTGCCTATACACGCATAGGACAGAAGACGTACCTTAGCATCAGATCCCACCTGCAAGTCAGTATAATTCACAATACACATCCATTCACTTCAAACAAATCGAACCAGTCGATTACATGTCATACGAATCAATCCCCACTGTGGGATATTTAAAAGCTAGGCCACGTGCATTCTCCAGGACGACCTTCCAAGTCTCCGAGTTCACGTGCCTTGAACCTTGGGCCCACGTGCATTCTCTCAGGCGACCTTTTCGCCAAAGTGATGCATCAAGTCACCGAGCCCACGTGCCCTTTTAGATGCCTACACTTAGTCACAGAGCTCCATCAATGCTCTCGGGCGTCAATTCGCCAAGGTGACGTACAGTGAACACTTTACCATGCTCTCGGGCGTCTTTTTTCGCCAAGGTGATACACTGATCACAGAGCCAACATAAACAATTCAGTATGCTCTCGGGCGTCTTTTTCGCCAAGGTGATACACTGATCACAGAGCCAACATAAACAATTCAATATGCTCTCGGGCGTCTTTTTCGCCAAGGTGATATATTCATCACAGAGCCAACACAAACAATTCAATATGCTCTCGAGCATCTTTTTCGCCAAGGTGATACACTGATCACAGAGCCAACATAAACAATTCAGTATGCTCTCGGGCGTCTTTTTCGCCAAACAATAAACAATTCAATATGCTTTCTTTTTTCGCCAAGGTGATATATTCATCACAGAGCCAACACAAATAATTCAATATGCTCTCGGGCGTCTTTTTCGCCAAGGTGATATATTCATCACAGAGCCAACACAAACAATTCAATATGCTCTCGGGCGTCTTTTTCGCCAAGGTGATATATTCATCACAGAGCCAACACAAATAATTCAATATGCTCTTGGGCGTCTTTTTCGCCAAGGTGATATATTCATCACAGAGCCAACACAAACAATTCAATATGTTCTACCACTGAACTCACGTGTATTCTCCAGGTGATATTCCAATTTCACCTAGCCACGTGCTTCTTTCAAGTGGTTAACAATCAACTTTCAATACTGACAACCAATGCCCAACGATTTCTCAATCAAATAATTAAATCAATTCAACAAAGCATTATAAATACTGAATAACATACTTGGCCAACATACTTGGCCATTTACCAATCAACAATTCAATCTCAATCTATTCCAATCAATTTAGGGTAAATCCCTAAAATATCACAATTTATCCAATTCCATACAACGTGGAACTCAAATAAATAAATGGACTGCACGACGACGATCAGCACGAGATTTCAGTCGTCGACCATCAACATCTTAATTTCCGAAAAATAATTAATTACTTAATTAATTTCGAAAATTAATTATTAATTATTAAAAATTCAATTTAGCTCAAAATAAGGCCCGATTAAATAAACAGACTTCACCACAGTCATCAGCATAATTTTCCGATTCCGAACCATCTCCCTTGAATTTTCGGAAAATAAATAATTATTTAATTTAATTCCAAAAATTAATATTTAAATGCCCAAAAATCTCACTTAGGCCCGAATCGCCAAATTGAAGCCCGATTAGGGGTCGGAAAATTCCCGAGATGCTTCCAATAAATAGTAGACCACGTCTACTTGCTAATTGCGCAATCAATTTATTTAAATCACATCACAATTGACTAATAATTGCTAATTTATTCTAATCTAACAACCTAAACATAATTAATTAAAACTAAACCAACCTAAAGCATAATTAGCCAACTAATCCAGGATTAGTGAGATTACTCACCAAATCGCGCGCAAATCGGATCAATCCGACGGGTGCGACGCGAGGAACAATTCTTCCCAAAGCACGGCTCGGGTTTGGGGCCCGGAAACGGCCCAAAACAGGCCCAAACCAGCTGGAAACCCATTTCGTGGGTTTCTGCCCTTGGCTGGTTGGAGCAGATCCGGCGGCCAAAACGGCGAGGGGAGGTCGGCGGAGGGCAAAGGGGGACGTCGGGGAGGCTCGGCGGTGACCGGACGGGGTTGGGCGGTGGCTGGAGGTGGCCGGATTACGCCGGGACGAGGCCGAACGGTCTGGACGGCGCACGGCGCAGCCGACGGACGGTGGGACGGGCGGCGCGCGGGTCGGCGGGGGCGGCGGCGGCGGAACGAGCGGCGAGCGGGCGGCTACCGCTTCTGCTCCGGCTTGCTGGTTCGCACACGAAAATGAAGAAGGAGAAGAAGGGCTGGTTCGGTCGCTCGGACGTGCGGAGGAAGAAGGAGAAGAAAGAGAGAGAGAGAGAGAGAGAGAGAGAGAGAGATAAGCATTGACTGGTCAAAGAAGAAAAGAGAGAGAGAATGGGTGGTGGGGAATTCGCACGAGGGGGAAAGGGAGAGGGGAGAGGAGAGAGAAAGAAAAGAGAGAAAAGAAAAGAGAGGAAAGAGAGAGGAAAAAGAGAGAAAAAGAAAAGGGGGAGAGAGAGAAAAAAGAAAAATAAAATGCATACTTCCTTTATGCAAATTTTCCTTTTCTCTTTCTATTTTAATTTGGTCTTCAATTTTTCCTCCGATAATTTCTTTATTGAAATTTCGGACCCGTCAATAAATTGACGAGCGATGAGACAGGATCCTATTTATCCAGTCAAATTAAAACCCGAAAATTTGGATGTCACACATCCGGTGACCGGTGGCGGCAATGGCGGCGACTAGTGACCTATAGCAACCGGCGACAAGCGGCGGGTGGCCAACGGTGGTGGGCGATTGACGATAGGGGGCGGTGGACGGCGGGCGGGGAGGAAGAAGAAGAAAATAAAGAAAATGACTTATTTTTAGAAATTATTTCTACGAACAAGAATCTATTTTTTTTCTACTTCTTGTTTCTGTTCCAAATCTATTTCCTCACTACTTTTCCATTCCGGGGAATAAAAA
Organism: Eucalyptus leucophloia subsp. euroa; assembly: GCA_017140325.1. NCBI lineage: Eukaryota > Viridiplantae > Streptophyta > Magnoliopsida > Myrtales > Myrtaceae > Eucalyptus > Eucalyptus leucophloia. The sequence continues at coordinate 23,672,785 of CM029470.1, read as the reverse complement.
AATTAGTTAACATTATCAAACGAATTTTTGTTTTTTGTTTTTTTGGTTCTGGAGAACAGAAGAATAGAAATTGGGAAAAATAAGAATATTACTAAATGGAGCCTTGTTGGTCCTTGACCTTTTCACCTCCTTGCTGATCCTTATTGATGGACGTCATGTTTGAATGAACTACCATTGCGCCTTGTATTGACTTGGCTTTGATTCTGGGCCAGCTATTCTAATGTTCACTTATATGTGCAGTCTTAGGAATCCCTATCAGCCTTACTCACAACAACACAAGCAATTCTAGAGAGAAGCTCTCAGTTTATGTTTATATCGCTTTTGTAATCCAAATAAGAGGATGAGAGTGCCAAACACGCCAAGTGCTGAGTGGATACATAAATGTCAAAACTTTCAAAAAATACACTTAACTATTGAAATCTAAGAAAAAAAGGAGCACTTAAGTGCTAACGATGAGAATTTTTGACAAAATCATTGATGTGGCATTTTCCAACGAAATTTTTAACTGATGCGGCAATTCTTTTAAAAAAATTATCCACATGGTGATGATGTCGTTAGATAAGTTTAAAACGACTTTGTTTTTGTCCAAATTTATTTTTAATATAAATATTACTTAAATTAAATTTAGAAAACAAAAATAAAAAGGATCAGATTTGCGGCCGTAGAGGCCCTCATCACCGCCAAGGGCCTCCATGGCTCAAAATCTGATCCTTTTAAAAAAATTAATTTAATTAATATTTATATTAAAAATAAAATTTAGGGGCACAAGGACATCGTTTTGGGATAAGGATGTTAGGTGGACATTATGGCAAGCCACATAGACCTGTTTTATTAACGCAATGTCATATTTTCGGCAATTCTCGTTGAAGTTGGCACTAAGTGTCCAATTTCAGGAAAAAAAAAAGCGGCATTTAAGTGTATATTTTGGAAGTTTTGGCACTTATGTGTTCACCCGTACTAAGTTTTGACATTTGTGGTGTACTTGTTTCAAGAGAAGGAGAGCCCTATTTATATGACCCCTATAATTGCAACCGCAGATCTACAATCCGATCAATGGTTAATAAAAAGTCTCTAAAATACAAGTGGATATATTCCTATATTGTCCCCAAGATTACTCTAGAAGCGTTTCTTTGATTACCCTTGGAACAAGAGTCTCCGAAAAGGCTCTAGAAACAAGAAGATTTCAAAACATTAGGCCAATTTATGGGTTATCTTGACCTAGGTGCAAGAAAATCCTAGATACAGTTAGAATATAGAACATTGGATCAATTTATAGGTTATCTTTCTTAGATTTAGTTAAATAGGTTGGGTATGGATTGGGAATGGGTCGGTCGGGTCGGGTTGGATATAGGTCAAGAATTTTACATTACGATAAATGGGTCATAAATTGGTCAAATGGATCGATTTGTGTTAAAACATTTATGACTTGACCCAAACTCAACTTGACCCACCTGTTTGATAGGTTTACCCAAACGCACAAGTGCCTCATGCCAAGTCCCAAAAATCTCTCCAAAAGTTGCACGAGTGCCTTGGCTTACGATATGCATACTGAATCTAGGTAAAAGCCAATTGATCAATGTCCGCCATCTCTACTTGGCGAGCATGTAAATCAAATTGCGAATTGAGCCCTAAAACTTGTTAGTTCTAAACAAAACTCGCCACACCAACTACAAGGACTGCATCCCTCACCACAGACCTGTGAGAGGGCGTCCTTCAAATCTAAGGTGAGTATAAATGAAGTGGCATGATATGGGTATCCATGTGGTGAAGGACGTTGATGTGGTTCCACGTCGGCATTTCTATCCACATATTTGACGGAAGGATTAATTTAGGGGTAAGAATACTATAAATGCTAGTACTTTCGTACGGCGCTTACTTGAGTATCAAAACTTTTTTTTTTTGCTCACTTGAGTGTCACAAATTTGAAATATCGATCACTTAAGTGCCACTTCCAATTTCCCACACTAGTAGTCTAATGCAACCGCTGGAAAATATTATTTTAATATTTATAATTATTATTTTTGAATATTTTTTATTATTTTTTTGCTTTTCTTTTTGCTTTTTTTTTTCTTTAGGGGTCATTAGCAACCCTTGCTAGCCGCGAAATCCTCAACCAATCTAGGTGAGGGTCACCTTGCCCTTGGTCGCAAAGGCCTTGGGTGAGGCCGTTGAGACCTCGCTAGTGGTTGGCAAGGGCCCTCACTGCCTCACTCTTGCCGCAAAAGGCCTTGGGCAATGGCGCGGGGCCTTGCCGGTAGTGGGTGAGGCTGCGAGGACCCTTGACCATGGTCGCCCAAAGCCGGCAAGGCCCCTCACAGCCTCACCAGCAGCCGGTGAGGCCCCAACCTTGGTCGAGGGTCGCCGGTGACCTTGGCCAGCCCTAAAGAAAAAAAGAAAAAAAATTCAAAAAATTCAAAAAAAATTAAAAAATCCATGTAGGACGTTTGGCAGGAAGTCGCACTTAAGTGAGTGATTTTACTTCGATATGGCACTTAAATGAGCAAAAGAAAAGTTTTGGTCTTAAGTAAGCGTCATATAAAAGTTTTGACACTCCTACTAGTCTTATCCTGACTAACTTAAGGAAAAAAAAATAGTTCAAGGATTCAATTGGAAAAAAGAAGAAGAAGAGAGATTAAGGATTAGATTAAATGAATTGCAATAGTATATAGTTATAGTCTTCAACCATTTATTGCCGAAAAAATAGTCATAATGTTCTTCTTTATAAATAATTTAGAGTATTTATTGATACGAAATAAGGACAGGGCAGCTAATCGCTGTCATAAGCCTTACATTATTAATATGGGTATATGTAACCGTGGAAAAAGTCTCAGAACAAGCATTATCAAAGAAGAACTTTGCTTTTGCTGTTGCTGTTGCGTCATTGAGAATAACTATAATACAGGAAAAAAAATACAAAAAAAGTCATGAATCTATTGTTCTTATGTCAATTTAGTCCTAAATCTTTTAATTGTAGTATGTTGGTCGTCCTACGTGGTATGACCGACGCTAATGAGAACAAAATTTACAATTTCTAAATATTTTTTTATGAATTATTTATTTATTTATTTTTCTTTTCTCTTTTCTTATCTTTTTTCATTTCTTTTACAACTTTGGGCCAATGAAGTTGCAGCCAAGTATTGCTAGGCACAGGTGAGGACACCCTTGCCCAGATCTAGCCAACGGCCGACACCCTCGCTTGTTGGTCAGTAAGGGCATTGCAACCCTCTCTTGGATCTGGTCAAGAGCCAGAGGCCCTTCCCTAGACCTTGTCAGGCCACAATTGGAAAAAAGAAAAAAAGAAAAGAAAAGAAAAGAAAAGATTAGAAAAATATAAATAAGAAAAATAAAATATAAAATAAAAAATCATAAAAATAAAAATAAAATCAAAAATTATCCATATTAGTGCTGACTGTGTCGCGTAGGATGACTAGTATCTATGTTAGCGATTTCCTACCAAAATTGACAGGATGAACTACATTGACAAATTGTAAAAAGGTTTAGTTATCAATTAGTATGATTGTATGAATAAAAAAAGAAATTAGTACAGTTAGAAGGCTGAATTGGCACAAATACCATACTTTTCGTTTAGAATACTTCATAGGTGCAGTGCAATTGTGACTAAAGTATTATCGTCTTTTTTGCATCAAAAGCTTCTCCAAGAGTCTAGATAAAGTTGGACCAAAAGGAAATCTTTCCGTCTTAATGGCAAGGAAACGACTTAACTCTGTTCTGTGTTGTTTTCCCCTTCTCCTATTTCTTTGTGTCTGATAGTAATGGTCAGACCTTTTGTATGCACAAGATAATAATGCTTCATGGAAGGTTAAAGAATATCAGATCTTTCTTTTCACGGTTTGCATGGTTCCTCAGTATATAGTCTGGGACTCAAACCGAACTTCTCCAACAACGGCAAGAAGGAAGAACGAATTCTAGATCTTGAATCTCAGGTAAGCCTTCATAATTTTTCTTTCTAACATCTTTCAACTCGGTGCGTCTGGTGCAGACATAGAGCATTATGTTTAGTGACCACATGCTGCTATTATTTTCAAATCAAATGGTACAAGAACTATGTTTGATTGCTCGTAGAATAGCTTAGAAATGATTATGCGTACTCCAGTAAGATTTTTGGGAGTTACGATCACCTATTATATGCGGCCACGTAATTTTAACAGCAAATTGACTTTGTTGCACGGCGGAGAGAGCTCTAGGAACTCGATGGATTTTCATTATTCACTTCTGAAGCTTCGGGCACACATGACAAAATTTTTGGAATAGAAATCAATTTTTATTCTATGGACGAGTTTCTGAGCAAAGAAACGCGTTTAATAACGATTTAAAATTTCTATTTAATAATGACCGGCGTCCGGTGGTCGGAGTCTGACGTCCGGCAAGTGGCTAGAGTTCAGAGTCCTATGTCTAGTGTCTGGAGTTCGGAGTCTGACGTTCAACGTTCGGCATCCAACATCTAGAGTTCGGCGGTCGACGGCCAGCATCCGGCGTCCGACTAGCCGGCAACTGGCGTCCGACGTTTGGATTCTGGCATCCAATGTTTGGAGTCCGACAGCTGGTGGCCGGTGGCTGGCGGCCAATGGCCATTGGTCGAAGTTTGGCGGGCGGCCAAAATCCAACGGTCGATGGCAAGTGGCGGGCAATTGGCGGCGAACGTCCGGTGGTTGGTAATGGGCCTCCGGCATCTAGTGATTGGCGATGAGTGGCCAACGATCGATGGGCATCCGACATCTAATGGCTGATGGTCGACGACGGGCGGCTGGAGTACGGTGGTTGGCGGTTAGTGGTAGGTGGCCGATGGCGAGCGATTGGCGAGTGGCAGGCATCCATCATCCCACGAGTGGCTGGTGGGCGATGGGCGATGACAAGAGTGAATGATGAGAAAATTTTTGATTTCTCACTTCTATTTTAGAAATAGAAAAGCTAAAAATTTTAACTTTTGATTTCTACTCCAAATCTATTTTTGGAATAGAAATCTATTTCAAAAATAAAAAAATTAAATTGCGTTACTAAATGGATTTCTGTTCCAAATCTGTTCCAGAGAATAGAAAAACAGATAAATCGAGAAATATAAATGTTGTCATGTGCCCTTCAGATGCTTTCTAGATACTTTCTCAACTAGCCGAGGGACATGACTTCCTGAAACTGAATGACTTTTCCAATTCGCCCATAGTCGACGGGTAGAAGCACAATGGAGCACCACAGGTTGAAATTTTCGAGAGCAGGGGTTTTCTTCATGACAATCAAAATCAGATCATGTTACTTTGTCAATGTAGCCCTTTGTGCCATTTCTAGAATAGAAAAATGCATTGAGAGCTGCGGCATCTTTTTTGTTTACTAGAAAATACATCATTGTCATGTTGTTTCCAAAATAATTGTCCAAAAAGTCTTAAACCTATTGTATGACAGCTACCGTAAGTATCAATTTAGTCCTAAACCTTTTGACAGTTTGATAATTTAAACATAAACCTTTCTTTGTGTTAATTTGGTTTTAAACCTTTTGCAGATTTACTAATTTAGTTCTAAATCTACTATTTGGATATTTGGTTAGAAGGATTACATTAGCAAATCGTCAAAATATTTAAGATTAAATTAGCAAATCGTCACAAGGCTTATAATTAAATTGACACAATCGAAAGGTTTATAATTGAATTGACCTGTGTACAATAAATTTAGGACCTTTTGGACAAATTTTCCTTAATTTTGGCTATGTTATTCTTTTTGACGTGTCTCTCGAGTCCTGTTAAATGGGAAAAAAGCATATATGCTTTATTCATTCTTGTCATCAGGCATCAAATCACCGTATGTCATTAATGTCAATGGAATTAATTATCTTGGGCTTGTAATCTTTTTCTTTCACTTGTTTAGAAATGAGTCAGATTGTCAAAGGAAGTTGCGGTTACCATAATGAAGAAGGTGAAGAGCTTGCCTATCGAGTCCACCGAGTGTTGCATCTATCGAGTGCCCGAGAAGTTGCGCAGAGCAAACGCAGAGGCCTACACACCTCAAGTCATCTCCATCGGGCCGCTCCACCGTGGTAAGGAAGAGCTTCAGTCGTCGGAGGAGATCAAACTGAAGTACTTGAAAGGGTTCCTTGGTCGCAGTAAGGCCGACCTCCCTGCTTGTAGCAGAATGATCACGGAATTTGAAGACCGCATTCGGCAATTCTACCAAGAAAATCTCACCCAAGGCAGCAAGGAACTCGTGGAAATTGTCTTAGTGGATGCAGTTTTTTTAGTTGAGCTGTTCATAAGGAACCATAACCGGAACCTTGACCCTGGGCACGGAAACCAGAACGACGAGATATTCAGCAAGCAGTGGATGAGCAACGCCGTATTCCACGACCTCCTGCTGCTGGAAAATCAAGTCCCGTTCTTTGTCCTCGAGAATCTCTATGAGCTCACCACATTGAGTGCCACTGTGAAATTCTTCAAGCTTAGCGGCGAGTACTTCAAAGACGTCCAGCACGGGCATGAGCTTGCAAGCACGAGAGTTCAGGTGACGCACCTGGTGGACTACGTGCGAGCCCTGCAAGTGGCCTCGGTCCCGTGGCCCGGGACGATCGTACAGGGCAAGAAATTCAAGCTGACTCGGAGTGCAACGGAGCTGCAAGAGGCTGGCGTCAAGTTCAGTAGGGGCAAGGGAACCTCCTCCCCGCTCGATGTCCACTTCAAGCACGGGACCCTCGTGATGCAACCCGTGGTTGTGCATGAGTGGACCGAGGTGTACTTCAGGAACATGATTGCGTACGAGCAGTGCCACCACGACAAGAAGTACATCAGCAGCTATGCCATCTTCATGGACAGCCTCATCGACACGCCCGAAGACATCAACTTTCTAACCAGCTGCAGAATTGTGGAAAATCAACTCGGCAGCACGGACGACGTGGCTCGTCTCTTCAACAGCATGTACAAGGAGACCCTGAGGGACTCCATCGAGTTCCTCTACACAAAACAGTGCCAAAGCCTGAATGCGTACAGCAGGAACCAGTGGAACCAGTGGAAGGCTGCCTGGTACCGGTGGAGGGTCATCCTCTACCGAGACTACTTCAGCAACCCGTGGTCCGGGATCTCTGTGGTCGCTGCCGTGGTGCTGCTCGTTCTCACCTTGGTGCAAACTGCGTGTTCCCTCTTGGATATTTACACGGGCGACGCTCGGGGACTGTTCCGTAGGCGCTGGTGGTGATATAAAAGGCATTACTGGAACGGGGGAATAGAAAGTCTCAAACTAGATTCCATACTCGTCCATGGCTGCATCATTTATGAAATAAAATTGTAAAGACCACAAAGGAAATCTGACCGAGCAAAATTTAAAAGTGTTGCTTTTTGCGAGGTACAATGTTGCAAAACTTAATAACTTATTGTATTTTTCGAAAGTTTGATTCGATTCATTAGGAGCATGGATGCTCATCTTAAATTTTCAAATGTTCAAAAGATAAAGACATTTTGCTGGTTTATCTATTAAGTCATGAAACTACTCGCCACTTTGTTTTTTTTTTTTTTTTTTTGGTGAACGAGGAACCGCCGGAGACTCCCTTTCGCTTACACTAGTCGGGGTCACACCACCCTCCGATGCCGGGTGGCACCGTCGGATATCATCGCAAGCCACTATTTAGATGTAAACCTCAGGGAAGGCTAGCCCAAGATCCCACTACCAGGGCTCCCAATTTAAGATGTGTTAGTAAAGCCTAAACCAACTGCGGTGCCCACTAGTGGGTACTACTTGTCACTTTTTGATAGATCAAACTTTTAAAGAAATTGGTTGCGCCATAACTCCGCGATTGTATAAATGTAAAAGGCTTAAAATTGGATGAGATTCTGTCATTTTACCAGCATTTGTATAGAGAAGAGTATTAAGACATAAAATCTATTCTGTGTTATCCTCTCAAAGTTCTTTTGGCAAATAGAGGATTCTTAAAAGTTCTAATAATTGTTGGTTGAGTTATGAATGTTTCATTTAAGTCCATTGGATTGCAAGTCTTTTGAAAAAGGCTCTTAGGTTATAATCTCACCGTCGGCGGTGCATGTTTAGTCCCCGGAAAGTTGCAGTCTAACGAAGAACGATTTTTACTTTAATCAACAAATAAAACATTGACAAATGGATTGAATAAGAAATAAACTGAAAAGAACTCCGTACTTACAGGAAGCGCAATGAAAAAATTAGTAACCACCTTTGTAATAAAGCGAAGGGATGATGTCGCGTGAGTCCTCGAGCATTCTCGATTCTTGCAAAATTGAATACTTAAAGCTTTTTTTTTTATTTGTGCAATGATGGTCCCTCCGTAAGAGGGTTGGATAGAATGCTAACGTGATAGCCAAATGGCCATTAAGTGCCTATGTGGCAATCCCATGTCGCTAGCGCGGTGCCTACATGGCTTTTTATAAATTTAGAAAATTAAGAAAATAACGTTGAGCTGAGTGAAGAAGATTGAAGATAAAAATAAAGAGAAAACCGTATTCAGCTTGCCCCCGTGAATAAAGAATGCTCATGGTGTTGCCAGGCACCAGCGACAGTGGCCAGACCCTCGCCGGCGTCTAGATGCTTGCTCTCGTGGCTTGTAAACACCACAAGCAACAAACAGAAATGGAGTGCAACAATAACAATAGAGACGGAGAAAGTGTGCGCGTGAGAAAGAGAGGCTGCGCTAGGTGAGGCTGTGGCCCTAGTCGGTGTCCACTGGCCGATGGCCGCCCTCGTTGATGACTGGTAGAACAGTGATCACCCTCTTTTTGTCAAAGCAAGCTGAAAATGACTTTTCTTTATCTTAATTTTCAATTCTCTTCTATCAAAATCCTTTGACTTTATTTTTTAAATTCTTTAAGTTCGTAAAGCCATGTAAGCATCGTGTTAGCAACATGAAGCCACCACGTAAGTGCTTAACAGCCATTTAATTGTCACATCAGCATTTTCATCCTAGCACCTAACAGGAGGATTAACAATGGGCAAATTCGAAAAAGTTCTTGAATTGTCAAAAAAAAAAAAAAAGAAGTAATTCAAAGGTGACATTGCACAAACCCAAAAAGTTTAAGATCCCATGTCTTTATTCCTAAAACTTTTGCAATCAAAGTTCAGATGTTGCAGGGTACTGCCAGTAGCCTCTACTTGTTCCTATAATTGCTGTCGGTGGGCTCAATTTTCACTATTTAACAAATTCAAGGTGGAATAACAGTGTGGATTTCAAATTTAATTATAATAAACAAACAAATTACTTATAGATTTTGCAAAAATGTTTACATCCAGAATGCCAGAACTAAAGTTATTGAAAAATCTCGACAATATTATTATTTTTTGCCAAAATTAATGAATGAACAGAGTGTAAAACGAAGCTTTTTCCAGTCTACAAGGGAATTAGGAGAGAAAAATTACATTGCTTTAGTTCGAAAAAGAGAAGTAACAGGGATGGAAAAACAATAGAAGTGCTCTTCATAACGTTAGAAAGTAGCTTAATCTTACTTTATTTATTTATTTATCATTTTTTGCTGAACGTGGTAGTTTGATTTTATGAAGTCTGGGTGTCTTCATGCTTTCGAAATAGAAAATAGAAAATCCTTTGGAAACAGCTGCATACATTTTACGCGTTCATGAAAAAAGAAGAAAGTGATGAGGCGTCAGTGTCTTTTCAACTTTGGAAAAATTACTTGTAAGAAACCGTTGTGTCGCAACCAAATTTTCGGGTGTGAACCACCTAGGGTTTGGCTAATGGATTGTTAAGCCTAAACTTAACTCGGGCTCTCCCAAGCCCACACCAATTCGCAACTTAGGTTCAAGTTCTTAACATGCAATCGATCTTTCAATTAAGAGTCGCCACTAATTTATTTTTGGTGGGTCGATTAGAAACCCAAATAAAGTAATGGGAGATTTATTTTACTTCTACGAACCAGAGATTTATGAGTTTGGGGACTTAGTTATGCTAGATTTCTCTAACGCCCTTTTGGTACCTTTCTCTTTTATTTTGAAAAATGTTTGGCAAACAGCTTGAATTAATTTTAGGCTATTTCTCTAACATGTGAGGTGATCATACGGGTGCCCAATCCACCAATTTAACACTCAAGAAAGCAAATAATAGAAAAATGCAGGACTTACCTCGTAGTAACGAAAGCATCTGCGTTGTTAATTCAGAATTCATATCAACAGTTTTAGATATGATTTCTAATTAACACACATTTTTTGTTTTTGCTTAATTAATGAGAATTATACTTTATGCAATGCATGCTACTAATTTAACATGAAATGATTTGACATGGCAACATGAATTAGCTATATGACCTAAGCGATATGACATAAATAAGCATGTAATCTATCTTGAAGCATGAGATGGATTTATTCTAAAAAATAATTTTTTTTTTTGTATTTTCCGTGAGATTCGAAATAAAAGAAATGCAACACTTAAATATGCAATCTAAATTAATCTAACGACCTAATTCTAATGACGGAAAATTTCTAATTAATTGAACCTAACAAAAATCACTAAATGACGTGCACTGTATGAACTTAATTCTATATGACGTGCACATGGTTTTTATTTCCCTAATAAGCATGCGATCTATCCTAATATGCAATTAACCTAAATATTTATATTTTTTGGGGTTTTCTTTTATGGGAGCAATCAAATAAAGGCATCAAGAACATCATGGCAACAAATCAAGCAAGTTATCATCCATGTCCATTTACTTTTGGGAAATAAATTGACGAATCGTATTTTGCGCATGAGATTGGATTGGCCAATTTTAAAATAAAATCATGAATTGTATCTCGAGCGTGAGATCGGATTGGTGATTTTTCCGTACGATTGCGGGTCATATTTCGAGCGTGAAATCGGACCATCAATCATATGTATGTTGCGAAATTAGGAAGGTTTCCCAATTTGAAAGACTATTTGGGAAACATGGGACAAGATAACATCATTCGGGGGTTTAATCAAGAATGCAATACCTCAATTGAGCAAACGAAATATTCAAGAATTAATTTAGATGGGAATTTTACCTACCTTGATTGTTGTTTCCTAGTTTGGACGGGTATCAGATCGTAGGAGTCACGATCAACTTTGCTTCACGGTAGCTGACTCACGATAACGTTTTGGGAATCGCTTGCGGCACTCGACGGTGGAGAGGGCTCTTGGCTCTGTAAGGGTTGCGTCAATATTATCGGACACAACCAAAAGTGGGCTTTCTTATTTGCCAATCGTCTCCTCTTGGGAGCCTTTCTATATTTTAATGTAACCCCCAATACAGTTCCTTTGACCCCCGTTTGAAGCTCTCCTCTTAACCTGCAAAGGCCAAAAAAATATTTAATGCGAAGAGCGCCCAAGAGGCTTTTGATGTGGCACGAGCCCAGCAGCGCCACCGATGGTAGGATGAAGCAGGGGCGGCGCGTCGAGATGGGGGATCAGCAGCTTCGTCGTCCACACGGCGAGACCAGAAAAGCAGCCCCATCGCGTGGCAAGGCCACAACAACAGCGGAGTCGCCCGGTGCAAGGGACTTGCGATGACCGAATTTGGCTGTTTTAGCCGTGGAACTTCAACGTCATGGATGGCTTGAATGGACTGAGGTGTCCGCAAATAATTCAAATTGGATCCAACGAAGTCTTTGACTGAGGAAAGCAGCCTTCTCTCTCACTCTTTCGTGGCCTTGTATTCCATTGTGTAGCCTCCAAAACTTCGTGGTTGTTGATCAAGGCTTGACTGGGAAGTGAACGCTGTTGCTCTATCATCGGGGAGGATCACTGCAAAGCTGGTCGTTGTCAATGCAACAGACGATCGACAGCAAGATCGGTGTCAAGGTGCGGCCACGAACTCAGCAAAGTCACGGCCGTGAAGAGCTTCTGGCGGAGCTCCCTCTCCGCTCTCGATTCTCACGTGTTTTTCCTCTCGTATGAAGAATGCCCCCCCTTTGTCCTGTAATGAGTCAATTTATATTGAAAGGGCATAAACCAATGAGGAAAGAAAGCATATTATGTTTCCTTCTGTGCATGCATTGAAATATATTTTCTTTCCTTTCCTCTTTATTGATCGAATGCCGATATATATTTTTTTTTGCAAATCCATGCCCGCAATGCAGAACGTGCCCAACATTCCCCTCTCATGCTGATCTTCTGAATTTCCTTTGTGCATATGCTCGTATCTTTCCTCTTAAAATAATGCTGGTCAATTTCTTGCTCCCCACATTGACCGAATTATGGGAAAGCGCATAATTTTCCTTCACATGGATGGGCTTCTCTATGTTCGAATCGGTGGCCACTTACACACTGTCCTTCCTTTGCATTCGTTCCCTTAAATGCACAAATATGTCGGTGCCAATATGCTGGCAATTTCTCAATTGACTTTTAACAATTTAGGACACCCATGTAATATCAATCACCACGGAGGAATTATCGACTTATCCACAGTTTAATGCTCTTGTTGGCTTCAATATTCAAAGCCATTCACCAAAATCCATTCACCGCCGGCCTAACAAATATGCAATTAAATGAAATATGCTTCTAATGACCATATGTTATGGAATTAAATTATTTTTTTAGGGGTTAAAATTAATCCCTGATTTTTTAATGCAATAAATGACTAAACGGATCGCCAAAATTTAGGTGTCAACAGCTGCCCCTCTTTGAAGCTGAGCTCGTAGAGGTTGCATTCAAAGACAAATTGAGACCTAAATTTTGATCATGCACATGACTTTTGATTTTTTTTTTGGGAGAAAGGAATCCTATTTTTTTAAAAAATGCAATTCATATGATGCATGGAAATGCTAATGCAAATGCATGATGCAAAAGGAAAGAACGTACCTACAATTACTTACCATTCAGTGCAGTAAAGCATCTTGAAGTACACGATAAATCCCCATTTACTCTGTAAGTACCTAATTCTCACTCAGGTTCCTTGAAGAGTGTAACATGCAATAGATTGAGACATTGAGATTGAGAAGAACATTTGTCACGCCTCGATCCTCGGGCACGCACACATCCTTCTCACTTGGTCGATTTTATAATGCGATATCCCAGGACAAAGTATCGCCGACCCTTTCGTTTATTAAGCACATGCGGAAGAAGTTAATATCCCCAGACAATAAAACGATGGGATAGAAAAGCAAGGCCATATTTTTCATATTGAAATTTATAACCAAACTTTTATACAAAACACAAACCAATTTATAACTATTCACTTCAAAAGAAATTCTCAAAAGAAGATAGACTCTCAGCCCATCCAGGCCATACTCAAGGCCTCTCTCGGGATTATCTTCTTCTTCCAAAAATCATTCTCCTCAAGTTTCACCTCCAAGTTCTCCTTCTCAGACTCCTCCTCATCAGCTCCTCATTGGGGTCCTGAAATGTTTTTCCCCAAACTGGGATGAGACTACGTCTCAGCAAGTTCTACCCCACTAAGCCCGATTAGTAAACTATTATACTATAGGCTGCCTATACACGCATAGAGTAGAAGACGTACCTTGGCCTCATATCCCACCTGCAAGTCAGTACAATTCATAATAGTCGCCCAAGCAATCATATCACTGATCGAAGCATCGATCAAATCGACCTAGTCGATTAAATGCCAACAAGACCACTCACGGTCATTTCTAATCAGTCAATCAATCCACGACATCAAATCAAATCAATGATCAATCGACCTAGTCAATTACATATCAGCCTGACCATTTCCCGGTCATTCAAGCTATTGCTATACAGTCATAACTGATAGAACCAATCACCGAGCCACGTGCTCTTTAAAATGTCATTTTTAATCAACGAGCCCACGTGCATTCTCCAAGGCGATGCATCAAGTCACCGAGCCCACGTGTCTCTTCAAGATGCCAAATGTACTCAATGGGACCACGTGCATTCTCCGAGGTAATGCATCAAATTACCGAGCCCACGTGTCCTTTTAGATGCCACACGTTATCATTGGGACCACGTGCATTCTCCGAGGTAATGCATCAAATTACCGAGCCCACGTGTCCTTTTAGATGCCAAATGTACTCAATGAGACCACGTGCATTCTCCGAGGTAATGCATCAAATTACCGAGCCCACGTGTCCTTTTAGATGCCAAATGTACTCATTGGGACCATGTGCATTCTCCGAGGTAATACATCAAATTACCGAGCCCACGTGTCCTTTTAGATGCCAAATGTACTCATTGGGGCCACGTGCATTCTCCGAGGTAATGCATCAAATTACCGAGCCCACGTGTCCTTTTAGATGCCAAACTTAATCACCGAGCCACATGCATTCTCCAAGGCGACATACTTCGTCACCGAGCCATGTGCATTCTCCGAGGTGATATATCTAATCATCAAGCCCCGTGCCTTTCATGATGATTAATCCCATTTCTAAAGTAATAAATAGTAGACCACGTCTACTTGTTAATTGCACAATCAATTTATCTAAATCGCATCACAATTGACTAATAATTGCTAATTTATTCTAATCTAACAACCTAAATATAATTAATTAAAACTAAACCAACCTTAAGCATAATTAACCAACTAATTCAGGATTAGTGAGATTACTCACCAAATTGCGCGCAAATCGGATCAATCCGACGGGTGCGACGCGCGGAACAATTCTTCCCAAAGCATGGCTCGGGTTCGGGGCCCGAAAACGGCCCAAAAGCGGCCCGAAGGTGTTGGAAACCCATTTCGCAACTCGCTGGGTTGCTGCAAAACAGAGGGGAAAAAGAGATGGTTGGGGGCAGCAAGGGGTCAGGAAGGTAGGTGGCGGCTTGGCGAGGCCGAGCGATGGCCCACGGTGGCCGGAGGTGGCCGGACGGGGGCTGAACACGGGATGAGTAGAGGCTGAACGATGCACAGCGAGGACGGCACGCGCGAAGGGGCGGTGGCGGAGCACGCGGCGTGCACGGGCGGCGGTGCGGCGGCGGGACGGGCGTCCGAGAGGCGGTGCGGGTGGCGACGGCTCCGACGAGCTGCAACCGTGCGGTTTCTTCTTCCTCGTTTCTGGTTTTCTGCCTTCGTTCGCTGGTATGCAAGAAGAAGAAAGAAGGAAGAGGGGGTGACGAGAGAGAAAGGAGAGAGAGAGAGAGAGAGAGATAACCTTTTGACTAGTCAAAGGTGAAAAAGAAAGAGAGAAGAAGAAACCAATTTGAAATTGGCAAGGGGCATTGGCGGTGGGGAGGGGGATTCGCACGAGGGAAAAGAAAGGGAGAGAGAGAGAGAAAAAGAAAAAGAAGGAAAGGAAGGAGGAAAGAGAAACTTGTGGGAAAAATAGGGGAAAAGGTGTTTGGCCAAATAGGGAAAGGAAAATGAGAATAACTTCAAAAGAAAGAATTTTCTCAAATAGAAAATTCTTGATCCAATTTCTTTTGCATAAGCTCAAATAATCCCAAAGGAAATTCCAACTAGAGTTCTTGATTTCCCCTTTTTCATTTCTGCATTCAATTTCCCTCTTGAATTTCTCTCGAAAGACTTTCATAAAATCAATTGATGTCTCTCTCATCAAATTGATTACTTTCCTCATCCAAAGATCTCTCACGTTTCCCAATTTCACAATCATCGGCTTCAACTGAACAAAAACAACCCTATTTATCCAATCAAAATTAGAACCCAAAAATGTGGATGTCACAACATTCACATCCAAAGTGAAATGTTCAATGAAAAGAATTGAGACATCCAGATCCAGATTGAGATGTCAAGATTTTTATACTTGAAATACCTAGATCTAGACTACGGTATAACAAGAAAGCTCGAAAAACATTCACATCCAGAGCGAAATGTTCAATGAAAAGAATTAAGACATCCAGATCCAAACTGAGATGTCAAGAGTTGTGAATTCGAAATACCTAGATCCAGACTAAGGTATAACAAGAAAGATCAAAAAAACATTCACATCCAGAGTGAAATGTTTAGACGAAAATAATTAAGACATCTAGATCCAGACTGAAATGTCGAAATTTTTGAACTCAAAATACCTAGATCCAAACTAAGGTATAACGAGAAGGATTGAAAAACATTCACATCCAAAGTGAAATGTTTGAATGAATATAATCAAGACATCTGGGTCCAGACTGAGATGTCAAGAGTTTGGGACTCGAAATACCTAAATCCAGACTAAGGTATAACGACAAAATCAAAGAACATTCACATCCAGAGTAAAATGTTTGATGAAACTAATCAAGACATCCGGGTCCAGACAGAGATGTCATGATTTTAAAAAGCTCGAAATACCTAGATCCAGACTAAGGTATAACGAGGAAAATCAAAGAACATTCACATCCAGAGTAAAATGTTTGATGAAAATAATCAAGACATCAGGGTCCGAACAGAGATGTCATGATTTTTGAAAGCTTGAAATACCTAGATCCAGACTAAGGTATAACGAGGAAGATCGAAGAACATTCACATCCAGAGTGAAATGTTCAACGAAAACAATTAAGACATCTAGATCCAGACTGAGATGTCTAATTTTTGGAAAATGGTAAAGAAACTTACCCGGAATATCTTACCTTCAAAGAGGGTAGAGTGATTCAAGATAGTCAGTGTTACATGTTCAGGACCCGTACCTTTCTACGGTCGCCTAAACTAAGATTTTGCTTGGCTAGGATCCGAACCTTTCTTCGATCGCCTAATGTTATAGCATAGATTATCTGACCAGGACTCGAACCTTTCTTCAGTTGCCTTAATCAGACTGAATCTGGAGAAAAATCTTTGGGGAACAGCTCGATCGAGTGTTGGTGTTTTCAAAAGGGAATACCTGCACAACGACAAGGATTTAAGGTATGGATAGAGATTTACTTACCTGGTATCATCTCTGTTCCTGGGGGAAATGTCTTCTGCAAAACATGGTCATAGGAGAAGCAATATGCATTTGTGATCACAAACATGCATTAATTTAAGGGAGATTCATGTGCTGTGATTTACATCAAGCCTGCATCACCTAATTTCCATTTGGAAGGATTTCACAAAGAATGTTCCAATCTGAACACATGAGTGTCATGGATGTGCCAAATGGGGGATCTCTTGGTCTGAAAAGACTTTTCACTCATCCTCATTAAAATGGGTTGTTTTATCCTGACCTTTGATGCAGGATTTTTGACAATCACTCTATCTTTCCATCATCATGCCAAATAAGGGTTTGGGCAATCTCGCAAGTGGTACGAACTTACTAATCTGAGAGGCCTTTAACAGGGATTGCAACGCTGGCTTGGTCAACGGCTTAGCAAAGGAGACTCTTTGAGTCGAGGCTATTAAAAAATGAATGATATTCCACAATCATCTTGGGGTTTACAAGCCAAGAAACATGAGAAATGAAGCAGAAATTATCTTACTCGCACTTCTTCAAGCGATGCTTCCAAACATATGAACTTTTACGTTAATTCAAGTACCCTAATCTGAAAAGACTTTGTAAGGGACGTAACGTAAGTTGGGTTCATAGGTTGAGAAACGAAAGGATCATTTGGCTCAAAAAGTGTTTATGAGGTCAAAGTTGGTGATTATTTTGACATTTCCAACAATTTTCCTCCTCATCGTCGAAGATTTTCTTCACATCACAACACCTTTGGGCATATGCTCGTATCTTTCCTCTTAAAATAATGCTGGTCAATTTCTTGCTCCCCACGTTGACCGAATTATGGGAAAGCGCATAATTTTCCTTCACGTGGATGGACTTCTCTATGTTCGAATCGGTGGCCGCTTACACACTGTCCTTCCTTTGCATCGTTCCCTTAAATGCACAAATATGTCGGTGCCAATATGCTGGAAATTTCTCAATTGACTTTTAACAATTTAGGACACCCATGTAATATCAATCACCATGGAGGAATTATCGACTTATCCATAGTTTAATGCTCTTGTTGGCTTCAATGTTCAAAGCCATTCACCAAAATCCATTCACCGCCGGCCTAACAAATATGCAATTAAATGAAATATGCTTCTAATGACCATATGTTATGGAATTAAATTATTTTTTTAGGGGTTAAAATTAATTCCTGATTTTTTAATGGGATAAATGACTAAACGGATTGCCAAAATTTAGATGTCAACACGTTGGAACAATTATTGGAGGTCTGAGAAGATTTCTACCTTAGTTACTGGACATCAGTTATTTGATTCTCACCACTGCATAAAAATCGTAAGGGTCACGAGGGCTTGCATTGGGTTTGAAGAAGTAGCCAAGTATTTGCATAGGTGCCCCAAGATTATCGATAGAATATATCCTTACACACTTTTTGCTAGTTCTAACTTTTGGAATTTTCTTTCTTTACCAAGAGATGGAGCTAATGGCAGGGCTAAGAACGAGAAGCGAGAATATATATATATATATATTCACTGTCTCAGTCAAATTTCATGTTCCATCCCTGTTCTATCTGACTCAAAATCCAAGGGATTAAAACGGCAATGGTCCTGAACTTTTTCAATTTATTCAATCTAATCTCTAATTTATTTTTCTGTCCATTTAGGTTCTTATACTATAAGCTCTTTTGTTTGATTTAATCATTCCGTTGAAAAAAAACGAATATGATAATTTGACCGTTGAGTTGCCGTTAAGTGTCATTGTGGCATCATGTAGCAATTAAACGCTAAAAAATAAAACTGGATAAATATTTGTTAAATCTTCAATACACAAACATATCTGGAAAAACACAAATGAAAGACAAAATGGACAAGAAGGGATGGAAAGCTATTGCGGTGGCAGCACCACTCCCCAAGGGCGAGGAGTTTGAATGCCACCGTTACCTCTGCCATTGCCATTGCCACTTTTTGGCGAAGACGATCCAACCTGATATGCAGCTTTCTTGGTGGAAAAGAAATGGCAGTGAAAGACAATAGCGAAGATGTCTCGCAAAACGGAGCCCCTACAACATTGTCATACATCTCCTCGTTAAGTTCATCAATAAAGCAAAGCCTAAGAACCCCAAATGCCGATGTGGGCGTGACACAGTTAACCCAATCAATTACCAAGTAAGGAATAAGAAGAAGAATACAAAGTATGTACATTATCAGGGCAAGCTGAGGGAGTCACATGCTAGTGTCATGGGCTGGCCAACCTAGCATGTATTATCTGTGCCGCCATAGAAAACTCTTTCCCAACTTAGCCTCACTCACAACAACACAAACAATTCTAGATAGAGAAACTTGGATAGAGAAGCTTTGAACTTGTGTTTATATTTCTGGATGATCCAAATGAGGGGACACCCCTTATTTATATAAGAAGTCTTCTAATTGCAATTGTAGATTTACAATCCAATCTAACCATGGAGATTAATAGAAAGTCTCTAGAATATGTGCGGATATTTTCAATATTGTCCCTAGGAATACTCTAGATTATCCTTGTGTACATTTTCCATATTACCCTCATAACATTCTAGAGTCTCTTAGAATACCTTAGATACAAGAAGATTCTAGAATAGTTGTCACGCCCTAAACCTCAAGCACACGCACATCCCACCATGGTCGATAGAAATGCGACTTCCCAAGACATGTCGTCGACCCATTCATTTTATTACACATGCGGAAGTGGATAAATAATCCCTAGACAAAACTCAAATGAGATAGAAAAGCAGGATTTCATTTTTTTAAAACCAAACCACATACCTTTATACACATCATGCCAGATCATTTACAGTACTAGTCTATATTCACAAAACCACAAAAGTAGAAGGACTATAGTCCACTAAACAATCAGACCCTCAACTGAAGACCTCGGAGTCTCCTGGGGACTTGGACTTGGGTTCACCACTATGCCATCAGGAAAGTTAGCTGTACCCTCACCTTAAGCAACCTCTGACACCAACACAGAGACCTCAACATCGTGAAGAGGACCCTCCCTCGGTCCATTGTACCTGCTACGATACCATGCCCTAAATCGATGGGGTACCCTTTGAGGTAGACTCGCATCAACCCAAACGGTGGTCCTCATAAGTTCACAGATCCAAGCTCCTTGGCCTTCGAGAGTAGGGATATCGATGACCTGCTCTTTAATACTCTTTGGCTGACCAAACTGTTCCGGAGGAACCACCATCTAAGGACCTGAAAATGATGAGTCCATGA
Organism: Eucalyptus leucophloia subsp. euroa; assembly: GCA_017140325.1. NCBI lineage: Eukaryota > Viridiplantae > Streptophyta > Magnoliopsida > Myrtales > Myrtaceae > Eucalyptus > Eucalyptus leucophloia. The sequence goes on along the minus strand of CM029470.1, from coordinate 23,652,788 downwards.
CGGGGTGAGACAATGTCTTAGCAAGTTCTACCCCTAAGACTCGATTAGAAAGAAAATACACTTAGGAGTTGCCTAGCCACGCAATTCAGAGGGCTTACCTTGTCTCAGTTCCTTCCTGCACGTCAGTACATTTTATAATTCAACCAGTCGATTCCTCAATTCAATCAATCTATTGATTCATTCGGATAATCAATTCAATCGATGCTATCTACCATTCAATCCCATCCATACTATCTATCATTTCATTACCATCTAACAATTCATTCATCAACGACAACTGCTCACCAAAGCTGCAATATAAATAAACGGTAGCTCGCCAAAGCTGATATATATCTATATAATAATTGCTCACCAAAGCTGATACATATATATATATATATATATATACACATATATATATGTGTGTATATATATATATACTTGCTTGCCAAAGCCGTCGATTCAATACTAAACTAGAGAACTGGATATTCAATCCATTAAAATCCAATGATTCAAATTGGTCTTACAAACCACTGACAGTGCCAAAAGCCGACACCGGGTATTTTCAAGTTAAATACCAAACTTGATCAATCTTACTCAATTTCTTAATTTAACAAACAATTAGCACAAATTGACCGCACTTTAACGTGTGATCAATGCAAAATTCTAACAACCGCCCATCCTGGCATAATTTTCGAAAATATTAAATAATAAATTTTAATTCCAAAAATTAAATAATTAAATAATATATTATATTAATATAATTTAATAAAATAATATTTATAAATTCAAAATAAATAATTAATAAAAATATAATTAATTAGGGCTTAAACAACATTACACTAATTTAAACATATAATTAGCTCTAATTAATCAACCACTAAACTAATCATTCATCTAATCTAATTAACATTTAAATAATCTAATCTAACCATCTAAACCTACTTAGACTATTCTAAACACCCCTTAAGCATGATTAACTTCCTAAGCAAGGTTTAGAGGATAAACTCACCGGTTTTGCTTTCCGGTGAGTCCACAACGATGGCGACGCCAAGGTAAGCGATAAACCTCGAAGTGGCGACACCAACGGAGGTTGGGAAGACACCTAAAATGGGCCTCAAAGTCTTCAAAACCTTGATGGCGTTCTGCTTCTGAACTTGTCCGAACAAGTTGGAATTGGTGGAGAAAAGGGCTGGAAATGGCGAGAACGGATGGCTAGGGGGCGACGGCGGTCCACGCGATGTCGGGGGATGGCTAAGCGGAGGCGGAGGAGGTCTGGCGCGGCTTGGCATGGCTGGACGACGGCAGAGGAGGCGGACGTTGAGCAATGGAGGCGAGATGGTGCTAGCGAGGCTCGCGGTTGCTCAGATGGCTTGCGACGACGACGCTGGCTGATCCAAGGATAGGGACGGCGGTGGAGCTACTTCGATGGTGGCTTGAGGATGTCAATGGACGCTGCTAGACGGGGAGGAGGCGGTTGGACTCGGACAGGTGTGAGACGAGCAGGGAGCTCGCGGGGGCGGCAACCGGCGCAACGGGCGAGTCGGCTAATCCGGCGGGCGTGCGGTGCTCGGATGGCTGTAGGGCTGCGTGGCTGCTGGTTACCGACCTTCCTCTGGTTTCTCAAGCTCCTTCCATAGCCCAACAATGGAGAAAGGTGGGCTGGATGAGGGAAGTAAAGTTGCTAAAGCAAGGGGGACCCCAAGGGCTCCTAAGGCCTTTACACTTGTCTTGATCTCCTCTCTCTTGCCCCCACCAGCTATGGCCCTCATCCTCAGCCATTTTCCTTCTCCTTAGCTTCCTCAAGAAGCTTGCCAATAGGTCCAAAAGTCATGCACCCCATGGCATACGAATTTGTTACATTTCCCTCTCTCAAATTCATTTAATTCTCAACCAAACTAATCCAATTGAATCCCAAATAAATCAGCCAATGTGTTCTCGTCCCTCTTATGATTTTTCCCCGTCATATGATCCAACTTGCATCCCAAAGATGCGATCAAAATCAGCCCTTTGACTTTCTCAAACAAAAATAGCCTTACTTTGCTTTTCTGTCAAAAATCCCGGTTTGCAGAAAAATCATCTGAGGATGAGTCGACGTTCCTAAAATGAATTATGACATGACAGAACTTTCAGTTTCTGAATTCGAGTTTAAATTCATGGTTAATTTCAATTTGGCGCGATTTGAGATGTCCTAACCTACCGGATAGCTTTTAGGAATTTTTTGTGCAATTGACCTGTGGTTGATTATTTTCAAGCCACAAAATACATCTTCGATACATTAGCGACTCTCGATTGTCGTAGAAATCTCAAGGTTTCGAGTACGGATACACGGTACCAAAACGACAGAGAAATTGGTCTAGTGCTGATTGATAAGAATTTGCCGATTGATAAGAATTTTGCAGTTAGGTAGAATCACCCACTCTTAATCACATGATTCTGTCAAATCGACCTATTTCCGATCTTTAATCGGTCTGTGCCATAATGACTCTTGTAGATTAGTACGGTCAAGTAGTCGATTCCTAGTCGAATTCTCAAGTTTATTGCGTTTAGATTCCTTAACGGCTTCACCTAATAGTCTAGTTATCTCATGAGTGGCCAACTCGGAGAAGAGAGCTATAGGCGCGAAGATGAAATGCCCAACTTATTCAATTGAAAACAAAATTGAAAAATTAGGATGTCACAACATTGGCCTATCTTGGCGTGCTTCTGCAGTTTATTGCACTTTAAAACTTCTTAACCGTAACATTCTCCATCCAATATGGTGACGCCTTTGATGCATCATCGGCATGGAAGGCATCATTTCTTGAATTGCCATAGTGCTTCTATAGGTTCCTAATTGGCCTCACTCTCAAGCAAACCCTTCCACTAGATAAAATATTCTAGCTTTACGCTATCGGACATGATGAAGTTGACATCATGGTCATAAGTGGTTTGGGACTTTTGGGTCTACATGGAACGACTTTAACATTTTCACATGGAACACCAGATGTAACTTAAACTTCGGCGGAAGCTTTAGCTTGTATGTCACCTTCTCCACTCTTTCCAAGACTAAAAACAGGCCCTCATAATGGTGATTCAACCCCTTGTGCATATCTCGTGTTGAAGAATCAGGTGTAGTTTGGCCAATGCAAGTTCCTCAAATTGGAAACTAAATGCGAGTGTTTGTTATTTTGGCCCACTTCTTCATGCGCTTCGTGGCTTATGTAGACAAGACTATGCCAAGTCAGCTTGCTCGAGGTCGATGGGTTGCTCCTTCAATAGCCTGTTGCAACCATGCTTGGTGTGAGCGGTTGTTGCCTTGTCAAGATCTCAAAGGGACTTTGGTTCATGGACTCGCTCCATTGCTAGTTCTAAGAGAAGTGGGCTACATTGATCAGTTTGGTGCAATCCCTTTAAGTTGTGCTCACATAATGTTGAAGGTACAATTGCGAGTGTGCAAACTTGTGGAGAAGTTGAAATTAGACCCCAATAGCTTGAAAAGCTTTGTTCAAACCCATCTCATGAATCGTGATTACTCACAATCGTCTGTGGTATACCCCAATATTCGACTATGTGCTTCAATAGTCTTGCTACCTCCTTGGCTACTGTAATTCTTCATGCCTAGCACAAACATTACATACTTGGAGAATCAATTGGCCATAATCATGAGAGTTCAACACCCTTCGGACCTAGGCAGATTTACGATATAGTCCATGGAAACATTTTCCCATGGACATTTAGGGATAGGAAGCGATTTGAGATGTTGAGGCTAACAATGTAATCTATAAGGGAGTTGAATAGGTTGATTGAAAATATTGAAAAATTTCGTGGACTATAAAAGTGCAATCAACAAATCAAATGATGTAAGACCTTTAATCAGCGTGTGTGATGATGTTTATAAGTTCAAGGAGATGATGAACAATAAATTTGAATCACACAATGATTTATAGTGGTTTGACTTTATTTTTAATCCTACGTCCACTCTCCATGTAACAAACTTTACACATGTTGTTCCTTTCATATGATAGATCACATTATCATAACACAACGACAAAGCTTACGCTTGTATACTTGAGTATTTTGCTATTACAATGCTGAATCTTTACGAAGAGATAACATAATGAGAAACATTAAAGATTTCTAGCTTAAAGTGCAATTGTAGTATTTCTTGTGTCTAACCTCTTGGAAGCATCGCTAATCCTTATTTATGAAGTCTTCAATCTATTCGTTGGAGCCCTTCAAGGACGTCCAACTAGCCATTTGAGAGTAGGCGAAGACCTTTGTCAGAATCAAGATTGTCCATATAGTCATTTCTTCTGACATAAGCATATTTCCAAAATGGAATCTATTGTAACTGTTGCTTCACTAAGGCAAAAACCCGTCGGTTGCTTTTCTAATTTCTTCCTCGGTTTTTCAGTTACGGAACCTCATCTTGTAACAGCTATTTTTTTGTACAGTCAATGGTCATCTTCAGACACAAAGGTCACCAACATTTGTGCCTACTTATCATTAGCATGATCCGAGGCACACCATCAGCACAGGCAAATTATAAGTGAATTGGTTAACAATCTTCAGTGACGATATTGAAGAAATGACTCACAATGATGGAACCAATGATTTTTCCACCTTTATTAGTAGACAATGACCTCCAATATCACTAGCTTGAATTTTGGTCCTTCCAAGTCACCATGCGATACCACTCGCATTGGCATCTGGTTCACATATTGGTCAAGGCCTAGCTTTTCATCTTTGGCCATATAAGGAATCGTTGATATTTGCAAGAACTAATTCACTATTTGCACTTATCAAAGTAGATATTAGTACAAAAGACAGTTTTAGAATCACAAAAATTTCATAAGAATGTTTTCCAACATGAGAAGCCTTGCCGGCCATTGTAGTTCCCGCTAATTTTGTTGGCACACAAGATACGTCTTTACATAGGCTTCAACATCGTTGCATAGGTGAGGCCAGAAAATAAAGATCCTTCACAAGTGCCGGAGTGGGCTGGACCCTTGGATGTCCCGCCCGCTAGCAACAAAGATCATCGTGAGCTTTTTGCTCCATATATTCGGGATAAAATTGTCGATGAAATTCCTTGAACGAATCCCGCCCACATTTTAATGGGTTCACCATTCCTTTCATCTCACCTACTTCCCCACCACCACAAGGCTCCATCGCTTAAGTACATGGATGTTGTGCTTACTTTGAAGCATGTCATCGACGATCCCCATTGCTCGAAAGTACCACTCCATGTATCCTAAGAAGTTGTCTTCTTCTTTGGCCATCGTGTGCCTTTTAATTTCCTTTGGCTTGGGATGTCTAGATGTTGGCTTGGTGTACAATGATCACTCCACTCACATGTACCACCTTTATCTTAGTGAGCTTTGCCTCGAGCTCATCTCTACGAGCATGGCCTCCACCAAGGCTTCTAAGGAACCATTCCGCTGTCGGAGTTCATTGAGAGTGCTGTTCAAGGTGCCCTGCATCTCCTCGTGAAGCTCCTCCATCCAGGACTCGAGCCCCTTGGTGCTTTTGCGCGTGTCCTTGACTGGGTCTCGGATGTCCCCCCATGGCAAACTCCACCTTTGCCACGAGGGTCTCCAGTGCTGAGACCACTTCCCTTGAACTCTTGTGGCCATTCTTCGCCTTCGCGCCTTGTTGGTCCTCGGCCTTTCCACCTGTCATTGCCGCCTCGTTGATCCTCATTGACGGACGTCATGTTGGAACGAGATGCCATTACGTCTTGACTCGACTTGGCTTTGATACCAATCCTTATAGGCCAGCTACTCTAACGTTCTTTTCTCCGTACGGCCTTAGAGAAACTATTTCGCAAGTTGGCCTTACTCACAACAATACAATCAATTCTAGAAAGAGAAGCTGTAAACTTGTATTTATATTTCTTGGTAATTGTTGACACCTAAATTTTGACTAATCATTTAGTAATTAATTGCATAAAAATTTAGGGATTAATCTTTAACCCCTAAAAAAATAGTAAAATTGCATTTTATGTAGTCGCATTTGCATCGGTACCAAAAGACAACAAGAAGCAGGGGCTCGCAGTCGATTACATGCACAAAAGGATGGTCTCTCTTTCGCTGGTCTGAACACGCATAAGAGAGAGTCAAAAAATGAGGAAAGAAGTTCTTGCACATCCATTGTCTCTCCCTTATTAATGCATGCACATGCATGCACAAAACTCGGCAGACGTGAGGACTCAAGAGAAAGCCTCAAAGAAGCAAAATGAGCTCATAATATATTATAAAATATGCTCTATCAAGTGTGGGTTGTTAGTTTTGGTGAAGCAACGAGAAATTTACTGAAGAAAGAAGCAAATAACAAGTAAGAAAAGTCAAAAGTTGCGGCAATCCTATAGAAGGGAGGGACAAGTAGCCGCATAAGAAGCCCCAAGCATGAAGAAGAAAGAAGAATCCATGAACGTCCATTTTCTCCCCCTCATTAATGAATGCACATGCACGCACGAAATGGGGGACGTGAAAATTCTACAGACACCTGCAAGAAGATGGGCTAACATTTTTATAATATTTTCCTTGCTGGAGAGGAGATCGAAAGAAAGGTCCGGAGAAGAAAGAAAGCAAAGTTCAACTTGGATTTTGGAAAAGTTGCGGCTGGATCATTTCACACTGAAGTCGGCAACGTGAGGTGGTGAATTATGAGCCTATACAGATGAGTGAAAAAAAGGAAGAGATTAAGAGAGATAGAGTTTCGTAAAAAAGGAGAGACTCTCGTCGAGATAAACAAGAAAAATGAATTCGGGGGAGGAGATTAAAAAAAGAATAAATTGAGAGAGATAGAAAGCCTGTCAGAGAAAAACAAAAAAGAAGGTGAGCCAGAGAGGGCAACAAAGAGAGAAAAAGTACGTGAGGGAGAAAAAAATAAAAAAAGATTGGTTGTCTTCTTGTTGGAAGGAGAATTATTCCTATCAATTGAGATTACAAATTGATATTGCATATAAGACACATAGAATATTTTAGGAAAAACAATATTGTGCATATATTTCTTTTGATTCTTTTCTCTTGTACAACAAATATTGACACTCCTTGTACATCGTGTGATACTGAAAATACACAGAAAAAGTATTTTACCATTGCTCTACGTTTCCTTTCATGGTATCAGAGCGAGCTTTCTGATCCACCTTCCGTAATTTTTTTCGAGTTGCCTCCAATTGTCTTCTGTCCTTTTTTTTTTTTTCCAATTGCCTCCAATTCTCCAAATGGAGAATCTGTACCTGTTCCAAATTCAGGTCATGGACCCAAATTCAATCCTGATGGGTCGGGAATGAATCCCTACCCGAGTTTCCCACCTGGGTTTGCGCCGCTGGTTTTTCCGCCCTTCGCCGGCCGTTCGGAATCCGGGGATGCATTGTACATGTCGTCGACCGATGGCCCGGAGCTGCAACTCATCACCCTTCAACTCACCGGACTGGACCACTATTCATTTTGGGCGAGGGATTTTTGGCGGGCTCTTGTTACCAAGGATAAGGACGGATTTCTTGACGGATTCGTGCCTTTCCCAATCGATGAATGCCTGCAACGCCATTGGCGCAAATGCAATCAATTAGTGCGTACATGGATTGGAAATTGTGTGTCACTGAAGGTCACCACTGGGCTTCCTCTGACTAAGGATGTGAGAATAATGTGGAACATAAAGGAGATGTACGGAAAGCTCGATAGGGTGAAGGTTTTCTCACTCACTCAAGCCCTCACCGAATTGAAACAGGGGAACCTCTCGGTTACCGCTTGTTTCAACTGGCTATCAGTGCTCTGGAACGAGCTTGAGGGGGCCGAGGAGCAACTTGAAGGACCGGAGTCCACACTCAACCAGTACAAAGAAATCCGAGACTGTGAGAAGGTGACCCGGTTCCTATTAGCCCTAAATGAGAGCTACATACCTTTCCGTTCGTAGATCCTTGCCATGGAGACCGTCCTGCCACTCGGCCGCATCTTCCAGCTCGCTGTCTAGGTAGAGAACTAACAAATGGCCATTGCCGGGATTGAGAAGAAAGAAGAAAGCATGGCTCTCGCTGCGCCGACGAGATTTTTCGGCCATTTTCATGGTGTTCTTCGTGTGACATAGCGACCCACGCCCTCGAGAGGAAACCCTTGCTTCTTTGGGGAGAACGAAAGTGAGGAACGATTTCGAAACCCTAATTTTAGGGCTTACCGAATGGATGGCCAAGATCAAAAGCTTGGATCCGACGGCTCCTATTCTTTTCGTAGAACAGATGGACGAGATAAGCAAGGGCGCGGATTTGATGGTCCAAATGTCGTTCAATCAGACAGCGTAGATTAAAGGCACGGCCGAGGATCTGACGGCTCAGGTTTCATCCCGCAAGGGGTGAATCTAGTGGCTATTATAATGCCACTTCATCACAGAAGGGAGGATGCCAAAATTACAAATTTAAAGGTAAATATTGTGAATATTGTCGGCGTCCTCACCATACCATCGAGACATGCTGGAAATTACATGGTAAGCCCACTGACAAAGAACAGAAAGGAAAAGAATTTCTGCTTACCAGGTGTCAGCACAAGGATATGACAAAGCTTATCAACCTATTTCCCAAGATCAATATCAGAACATCATGAAGGTGCTTAATCAGTTGTAGACAGTTGACAAAAGTGCCAATTTCTCAGGTACTTCATCAAACAAGATTACTAATATTTCAATTGATGCATGGATTTGTGAAAGCTAGTATGAGCACCTAGAGGGGGGTGAATAGGTGTAAAAACAATTTTTCGAGATAAGTGTGCAACACTAATTGACAATAAAAAGGAAATTCGGCTCTTGTAAACAAAACAAATTAAGATCAAAGTAAAAGAGCGTAGGGAAGAGAATATGAACACAGAGATTATAGTGGTTCGGCTTAATCCAAGCCTACGTCCATTTTTCCACACTGACAGCCCACCGGCTGGATTCCATTATGAACAAAAGAGTTGTTATAGTAAAGCTCTTCCTTGATTCCACAGTGTAGAGACACTACTACACTTCCTTAAGGTCTCTCAAAGATATAAACTCTCTTTTGCGTACAAGATTTTGCTTAACAATTTAATTGACTAAGAACAATGAGCTTTAGACTTTGGAATTCTTTTATCGCGCATACACTCGAACAACTGGAACGTCTTCCTTATATACTCCTTTATGCCATCATACATGTTGGCACTTACCAAAGGAATTTTTCCAATCTACCTGTTGGATAGAATCAATTAGGAAGATCTTCGAGCTATTTAAGGAACATGACGATAGCCCATCAATCATGCTCGCCCATACAATCAGGATCTAGGTTTCCATAAGTAGAACCTTCCAAGTATACTTCGCCAATCAATGGATCCAAAATCCCTAAATCAATCTTGATTTGAATAAATGATTCCGATATGCTACATCTAGCCAAGAGATCTTCTCTAGTCAATAAAGTCAAATCATTAACAAAACATCCAGTTCTGGATAAGTCTTCTTCGACGATGTAAAAAACTGTCAATGAGGATAGACTTTGAGTCTTGAGTTTGGCAATCCGAAGGTCTTCAGACTTTGATAAAATAGTCTACAAGTCTTCAAACTAGACTGATGGAAACGTTTTCTCAGCTTCAAAACACTCAAGGAAGATTTCTCCAACAATCTTCCCCTTTTTGATTGTGACAAAACTTTCTTGCAGATTTGGATAACTTTGACCTGCAAAACATTACTCAAGCAAATATGGATATCTCACAAAGATAAATGGCTTAGTAATAACACTAGAATCTGCATCCACAGAAAGTAGGTTAGTTTTGTAAATGAATAAAGCCATGAGATATCAATAGTACTTAAGATAAACAAATGTTCAAACAGTCAAATCCAAATCCAGTCTAAATTCAAATAGCCAAACACAAAAAGTCAAGTCAACTGACACAAAAGTTCAAAGTTCAAATCAAATCTGCACCACATCTCTCCCCCTTTTTGTCATCATTAAAAAGGTAGAGATGAAAAGAGAATGGATTTAAGATTGCTTGGGAATACAAACAAGCTAGAAATCTCCCATTGGCTGAACAATCCCTTCCAGCTTTTTCAAATCCACCTTTAGTTGCGCCACATCTTCACCATTGGCATTTGCTTGAACTTAAAGAGCAAGGGTATGAATTTGATCATGCAAAGAAACTGAAGAGGTTTGACCTGCATTTTGCAAGTTCTGTACTTCGCATTCTAGAGCATAAATCTAGCATCTCGTCTCCAAAAGAACATCAAGAATTCTACGAAAGTCTGCCGAATTGTCTGTCTGAGTACTTGCTTTTGCATGATCAAACAGAATATTGGAAAATGATGGCATTTCAGCACGATCACGCAGATTGGGCGACGAAATCTCATGTCCTTCTTTAGGAAATTGAGTTGCATAGATGTCCTCTAGATCTACTGAAGACCGACTTACTCCTTCACTAGTGGTAGGGAATGAGGACATTCCTCTTTTCTCAGGATCTCCCCCTGTTTCCATGCCTTTAGGTGGAGAAAAGTGTTCCTCATGCTCTGCTTCCACTTGATCTCCTCTCTCCTCTTCTTCTTCTTCCTCAATTCTTTCCTCCTTTGCATCTCTCTCCTCTGCTTCCAAATCTTCAGTCCTCTGTTCTGTCTCATCCATGTCTTTTTCTTGTCTCTTCGTTGATTCTGGAATAGAACGACTCAAGTTCTTCAATGCCATTGCAGAAATAGTGATATCATCCTCATCCTCTTCATCCTCAATGATGAGAGTTCTTCCTTTCTTGGATGGAGCAACCATGGGTTCCTTCCCTTTTCGCTTTGCCACAGAAGAGACTGAATGAGTCTTGAGAGGAGTTTTCTCCTTGAACTGTTCCATAGCCTTGGCAAGTTCCTTCAGACGCATTTTTGAGACCATTCACAGTCCAACCATCATTTGATCGCACGTTCGAGCACAAAAAATCCTGAGAAGCTGAACGTTCAAATGTCTGAATAACTTGGTCACAAGAGCTGGATAAGGAAGTTGACCCTTGTCCTTCACCACTGCCTTGTACATGTGGAACATAATAGTGTGTGGAAAAGAGAATTTTTTACTAGCATTGATGGCGTGCATCAACTTTGCTTCCGAGTTTGAAACATCAGTCTTTGAAGTGGATTTTGGTCTAAGACAGTTAATCACTATATTATGAAGCAAAATTTGGACGCATTCATTCTCACATAAGAAATCTTTCCTTCCGTTCTTCTATCCTGAACAAGCTCCAACGTTGTACAAGTAATAGATACATTGATAGGTTGATATCTCTCTCTTTCAACCCCAATCACATTAGCCAACATATTCATGTCCACCACATAGTCTTGATCTCGGACACTAAAAGAGAATCTATTCGCATCCAAAAAACTGAGATTCGAATAGAAATAAGCAGCAAGTTCAGCATACACTTCTGTAGATTCAGAACAAAACTATTCGAGTTGAAGTAGACTGAATTTTTCCCACAGATTAACATTCACAGAGACAGGAAAGTCAAAGTCCACACTTCTAGGGTTTATCACCCCACGCTTCAGCAATTTGGAGTACAGTTGCTTGTTGAGATAGCTAGTATAAGCACCTAGAGGGGTGAATAGGTGTAAAAATAGTTTCTCGTGATAAGTGAGCAATACTAAATGGACAATAGAAAGGAAGTTCACCTTTTGTTAATAAAACGAATTATGATCAAAGTAAAAGAGAGTAAGGAAGAGAAAATGAACACATAAATTATAGTGGTTCGGCTTATTCCAAGCCTATGTCCACTCTTCCACACTGACAGCCCACTAGCTAGATTTCACTATGAACAAAAGAGTTGTTACAGCAAAGCTCTTCCTTGCTTCTATAGTGTAGATACTCTACTACATTTCCTCAAGGTTTCTAGAAGATATAGACTCTCTTTTGTGTACAAGATTTCGTTCAACAAATGAATTGACTAAGAACAAAGAGCTTCAGACTTTAGAATTCTTCTACCGCGCACACACTCAAACAACTGGAACGTCTTTCTTATATACTCCTTTACGCCATCATACCCGTTGGCACTTACCAAAGGAACTCCTCCAATCTACCCATTGGACGGAATCAATTAGGAAGATCTTCGAGCTATTTAAGGAACATGACGATAGCCCATCAATGGTGCTCGCCCATACAATCAAGATCTAGGTTTCCATAAGTAGAATCTTCCAAGTATACTTCACCAATCAACGGATCCACAATCCCTAAATCAATCTTTATTTGAATAATGGATTCCGACATGCTTTATCTAGCCAAGAGATCTTCTCCAGTCGATAAAGTCAAATCATTAACGACACATCCAGTTTTGGATAAGTCTTCTTCGACGGACTAAAAACTGTCAATGAAGATAGACTTTGAGTCTTGAGTCTGGCAATCCGGAGGTCTTCAGAATTTGATGAAAGAGTCTACAAGTCTTCAGACTAGACTGATGGAAGCGTTTTGTCAGCTTCAAAATACTCAAGGAAGATTTCTCCAACAATCTCCCACTTTTTGATGGTGATAAAACTTTCCTGCAGATTTGGATATCTTTGACCTGCAAAACATTACTCAAGCAAATATGGATATCTCACATAGATAAATGGCTTAATAACACACTAGAATCTGCATTCACAGAAGGTAGATTAGTTCTTTAAATAAGCAAAGCCATGAGATATCAATAGTGCTTAAGATAAACAAACAGTCAAACCCAAATCCAGTCTAAATCCAAACAGCCAAACACAAAAGTCAAGTCAAAACATCATAAAAGTCAAGAGTTCAAAAATTCTAATCAAATCTGCACCACATCTCTCTCCTTTTTTGTCATCATTAAAAATGTAGAGATGAAAAGAGAATGGAATTTAAGATTGCTTGGGAACATGAACAAGCTGGAAATCTCCCATTGACTAGACAATGCCTTCCAGCTTTTTCAAGTCCTCCTTCAGTTGTGTCACATCTTTACCCTTAGCATTTGCTTGAACTTGAAGAACAAGGGCTTGAATTTGATCATTCAAAGAAACTGAAGAAGGTTGACCTGCAGTCTGCAAGTTCTGTACTTCACATCCCAAAGCATATATTTGACCCCGCATCTCTAAGAAAACATCAAGAATTCTGCGAAAATCTGCTGAATTATCAGTCTAAATACTGGCTTCTACACGATCAGACGGTATAAAGGCAGATGATGGTAAATCAACATAATTACGCAGATTAGGCAATGAAACATCATGTCCCTCCTTAGGAAATTGGGATGCATAGATGTCCTCTGGATCTGCTGGAGAGCAGCTTACTCCTTCACTGGTAGCAGGGTATGAGGACATTCCTCTTTTCTCAGGATCTCTCCTAGTTTCTATGCCTTCAGGTGGAGAAGAGTATTCCTCATGCTCTGCTTCCGCTTGATCTCCTCTCTCCTCTTCTTCTTCTTCAATTATTTCCTCTTCTTCATCTCCTTCTTCTGCTTCTCTCTCCTCTGCTTGTCTTTCCTCTACCTCCAAATTTTCTCTTTCTCCAGTCCTCTATTCTATCTCATCCATGTCTTTTTCTTGTCTCTCCGTTGATTCTGGAATAGAATGACTCAAGTTCTTCAATACCATTGCAGAAATGGTGATATTATCCCTATCCTCTTCATCCTCAATGATGAGAGCTCTTCTTTTCTTGGATGAATCAACCATGGGCTCATTCCCTTTTCTCTTTGCAGCCGAAGAGATTTGATGAGTCTTGACAGGGGTTTTCTTCTTGAATTTCTCCAATGCCTTGTTGAGTTCCTTCAGATGTATTTTCGAGACCATTTTCAGTATCGCCACCATTTGATCGCTCGTTCAAACACAGAGAATTCGGGGAGGCTGAACGTTTAAATGTCTGAATAACTTGGTCACAAGAGCTGGATAAGGAAATTGACCCTTGTCCTTCACCACTACCCTATACATGTGGAACATAATAGTGTATGGAAGAGAAAACTTTTTCCTAGCATTGATGGCATACATCAGATTTGCCTCCAAGTTTGAAACGTCGGTCTTTGAAGTGGATTTTGGTCTGAGGCAATTAATCACAATCTTGTGAAGCAGAACGTTGGTTGCATTCATTCTCATATAGGAAATCTTTTCCTCTGTCCTTCTATCCTAAACAAGCTCCAACGTTACACGAGCAATAGACACACTAATAGGTTGATATCTCCCTCTTTCAACCCCAATTGCATCAACCAATGTATTCATGTCAACCACATAATCTTGATCTTGAACACTAAAAGAGAATCTATTCGCATCCAAGAAATTGAGATTCGAATAGAAATAAGCAGTAAGTTTAGCATATGCTTCGGTAGATTCAGAACAAAACTGTTCAAGTTGAAAAAGATTGAATTTCTCTCGGAGATTGACATTCACAGAGTCAAGAAAATCAAAATCCACACTTCTAGGGTTTATTATCCCACGCTTCAGCAACTTAGAGTACGGTTGCTTGTGTTCTTCCGATCAAAACAAGTCTGTCCTTTTGCTTCGAATTTTTGCCGCAACTCCCATTCTCGGTTTAAACTGATTGTACATCCTATCATCATCGTTCCCATCTGGTTGTTTAAATCCTTCAACTCGTGGATCACTCGGGATATTAGCAAAGGCTTCTTCCGCTGACCTAGTAGGGGCAATTCCCAAACATTTCATTGTGCGTAAAAAGAAAGTTTCACTTCTATACTCTTTGTCTTTCAGAAATTCATCGATGTGGTTCAAAGGAGTACCACCCTTCTTCAAAGCACAATAAAGCTTGTAGGTAAAAGAGGGCTTATGAATTCTTACAGGTTCTGCGTCTTCGATTATTTCTTCCTCTTCTCGATGTACGACATCCTGAGGTCTAGAGGGAGGAGATGGACGCTGCTGAGAATGTTGAGGGCTCTGTTGCTAATTAGGAGATTCTTCTTCTTCGGTTAAATCGAAGTGCGTAGGCCCCTCACGCATTTGCTATGGTCCCCTGTTTGCGATCCTTGAAGACTTTCTTTGGAAAGACATTTTTCACAGTCTTTGAGAGATTCCAAGCTTGTTTTCCCAAGAAAGATGACAACTTTTCGAGGATTAAACAAGAGAAGAAGACATAAATGGAAGATCGGTGCTCTCTTAGGGTTTTTTTAAAGTAAAGCGAAGAAGAACCAACAGTATATAAGACAATCGAAGAGAGGCATATGAAACGTTATAAAAGAAAGTATAAATATGCCTTTTAAAAATAACTGCCTTTTTTCAAAAAATTAGATAACTTTTATTTCAAAAATAACCCCTTTTTTGAAAATGAAAGATTGCAATAATTACGTAAATTAAAGATAACAATAATCAATCATGGGTTGATGATCGTACTTTTTCAAGATGTGATTTGAGAGATAATAAAATAAAATAACTTACGAAAGAAAATCTTGATCGTCTAAGTCTGAGTATATTTAGACTTTCAGTCGTGGGTCTGAACTTCCTCGACTTTAAGATTTTGAGTGGGAACAAATAGCTTCAAATTAATTTTTCTCCAAAGGCTTTGTAAAAATATCCGCTAGTTGATTCTTTGACTCAACAAACTGAATCGAAACTTCTCCATTTTGAACATGATTTCTAATGAAGTGATGTCGAATATTTATATGTTTTGCTCTTGAGTGAAGAATTGGATTCTTGGTGAGATTGATTGCGCTGGTGTTGCCACACTTAATCTCCATGCATGAATCTTCAATTCCAAAGTTTCTTAGCTATTGTTTTATTCACAGAATTTGTGAACAACAACTCCGAAGAGCTATATATTCTGCTTCTGCTGTAGAAAGAGCTACTGTAGTTTGCTTCCTTGAAAACCAAAACACTGTCCTCTTTCCAAGTAGTTGACAGGTACCCGAGGTGCTCTTTCTATCAACTCTGCATCCGGCTAAGTCTGCGTCTGAGTATCCAAGAAGAGTAAAGTCTCCATTTTTCGGATACAAAAAGACCAAAGTCTGAAGTTGATACAATGTATTTGATAATACGCTTTGCAGCACTTAGATGAGATTATTTAGGGTCTGCTTGAAATCTAGCACAAATGCAAACATTAAACAAAATATTAGGTCTAGAAGCAGTAAGATAAAAAAGTGAACCAATGATACTCCTGTATAACTTCTGGTCAACTTTTTTTCCTCCTTCATCTTTGTCTATCTTCAAGAAATTTGACATTGGTATATTAGCCTTTTTGCAATTTTCTAATCTAAAATTTTTGACAAGATCATTAGCATATTTTCTTGGTGAATAAAAGTTCATTCCTTCAGTTGTTTCACTTAAATCCTGAGAAAGAAGGTTAGTTCACCCATTATGCTCATTTCAAATTCATCCTGCATAGACTTAGAGAATCTCTTGCATAGACTTTCATTAGAGGATCCAAAAATAATATCATCAACATATATTTAAACAAGCAGAAAACTTTTGCTTTCTCTTTTGATAAACATAGTAGCGTCTACTTTACCTTTGACAAAGCCGTTTTGAATTAAAAACTTACTCAGCCTGTCGTACCAAGCTCGAGGTGCTTGTTTTAAACCATATAAAGCTTTTTTCAGTTTGAATACAGAGTCTGGTTTCCTTAGGTCTTCAAAACCGGGTGGTTGTTCCATATAGACTTCCTCTTGGATAAATCCATTTAGGAAAGCACTTTTGACGTCCATTTGGAATAACCTGAAATTCTTATGACAAGCAAAAGCAAGTAATAATCTAATTGCTTCTAACCTCGCTACTAGTGCGTAAGTCTCATCATAGTCTATCCCTTCTTCTTCCGTATATCCCTTGGCCACGAGTCTTGCTTTGTTTCTTACGACCTTTCCTTTCTCGTTCATCTTGTCCTGAAAACCCATTTAGCTCCAATAGTAGATTTACCTTTCGGTTTAGGAGTCAATTCCCAGACATCATTAATATTGAATTGTCTAAGTTCTTCTTGCATAGCTTTAATCTAGCTTTCATTAGATAAAGCTTCTTCTATGCTTTTGGGTTCAATTTTAGAAATAAGAGCCACTGCACTAAACTCTTCGCGCCTTTTGGATCTTGTGCTAATTCCTTCATTAATGTCGCCAATAATGAGATCTTTGGGGTGACTGGACTTATGCTTCCAGTTGCTGGTTGATTTATCAGATTGTTGATCTTTTTCTTCATTTGAATCTTCGATAATCATTTGTTGCTCGTCTTTTGAAGTCTGAGTTGCTTTTAAAGATTTAGACTTTGTAGAGTCTGGAGTAGGTTCAAATTCTTCAAGATGAGTCTAATTAGATTTATTTTGCATAGAATCTTGGAATTTGACATTCATTGATTCCTCCACAGATTGAGTCTTCTTGTTGTAGACTCTATAAGCTTTGCTTGTGGTTGAATATCCAAGGAAGATGCCTTCGTCTGATTTTTCTTCAAACATGTCAACTCGATCATTTGCATTTTCAATATAAAGTATTTACATCCAAACACATGAAAATATGAAATAATAGACTTCTTTTCTTTGAATAACTCATAGGGGGTTTTCTCCACAATAGGTCTTAGAAAAACTCTATTAATGATATAACATGCTGTAGAAACTACTTCAGCTCAAAAACGTGAAGATATGTTATTTTCAATTAAAAGAGTTTTAGCAATTTCCTGAAGTGATCTATTCTTTCTTTCCACGACTCTATTTTGCTCTGGAGTATATGGAGAAGAGAACACATGCTGAAAACCAGATTCATCACAAAATCTTGTAAAGTCTAGATTTTCAAATTCACCTCCATGGTCAGTTCGTATACATGAAATAATATACCATTTTTCATTTTTGACCTTTTTAGCAAACTTTTTAAAGTAAAAAAAGGTTTCAGACTTACTTATCAGAAAATATACCCAAGTGAATCGTGAGTAGTCATTCATAATTACTAGGCAATATTTCTTATCTCTAATGCTCTGAGTTCTGGTTGGTCCAAAGAGATCCATATGCAAAAGCTACAGTACACGGTTAGTGGAAACTTGGTTTATTGGTTTAAATGAGTTTCTTACCTATTTTCCCAACACGCATGGTGTGCATAGATCAGTTTTTTGATATGACAGATTGGGTAGACTCCAAACAAGTTTCTTTGCTGAAATTTTGGCTATTTGTTTCATGTTGATGTGCCCGAGTTTTCTATGCCATAAGTTTGCTTCGTCTTGTATTGAGATTAGACATTGGGTTTCATCTGGTTTGACATCCAAGAGGTAGATATTTCCATGTCTTCAACTCATGAATGACTGAGTGGAATCTTTACTGGTTCCTAAACATATTCCCTCTTGAAAGTTGATTTTGAAACCGGTGTCGCACAGCTGACTGATACTAAGCAAATTGTAGTTGAGTCCTTCCACTAAGGAAACATTACTGATTGTGAGGCTTCCAATCTTTACAGTTCCAAATCCCACAATTCTTCCTTTGCTGTTTCCTCCAAATGAAACTTTTCCACCATTTACTTGAACGAGCTTTATGAAGCAATTTGAATATCCTATCATATGTCTTGAGCATCCACTATCCATATATCATTTAACATTTTTATTGATAGTGACCTGCATTTAGAAAAGAGACTCAAGCTTTCTTTCGTACCCATATTTTCTTGGGTCCATTGGTGTTAGTATAATATACGGTCTTTGCCCATACTTTCTTAATAGGTTTCCAAACTATAGGACATTTTTTTTCAAAATGGTCTGAGTTATTGCATTTAGAACATTTAAGAGCATTGTGACCTACTGGTTTTACAAAAACTCTTTGGAAATGATTTTTGTAAGCATCTCTTGTAGGTCTTTGCTTAATTCTTTCCTTTACTTTAGGAAAATCAATTAGAGGAATGGTTTCCGCAGTCATTCTCAAACCAGATTTATTGAAATAAGGTTTTTGAGTAGAAAGAATTTTTTCCAATTTCTTAGATCCTATAGAAAATCTTTTAGAAATATTTGAGATGTCATTTTTCAAGAATGCATTTTCTTTTGAGAGATTGCCTTCATTTTCTTTCAAGTTAGAAACACTTTTGTCCAAACTTTTGACATTTTCTTTCAAAACATTTTCTTGTTGTTTTAGTGCAAAATTTTCTCTTTTAAATTCGGAAATCCTTTTAAGAGAATATTTGAGACTAAGACACAATTCATCAATGTATCTAGAGACTTTAGTAGGGATTTTCAAATTACTTACCTCGATTTCATTGTTTGAATGCGAGTGCATTTGAGTCGAATCTGAGTCGATTGTGCCATGAGACAAACGTTGGCATAATCATCATCACTTTCTTCACATTATGTATCACTCCAAGTTTTTGCTTTTAGTGCCTTTCGATATTTTTCAGTTTTTCCTTTCTTTTTCCTCAGAAGGGGACAGTTGGATCTGATATGTCCCTTTTTCTTACATTCAAAGCAGACTACATCTTTATTTGATTCATCATCCTCAACGGTCTTACTCTTTGTTGCTTTTGAATACTCTGTTTCTTTAGATTGAATCTTCTTTCTTTTCTGTTTAGTTTTCTGAATCTTCTTATCATGAGAGCAAGCTTTTCGTCATCCATATCGTCTTCAGAATCTATGACATCAGAATCATCATTAGATTTTAATACAATGGATTTCTTACTTTTAGGATCTTCGTCTTCGTTGATTCGCTCCACTTCATAAGGCTGAAGAGTCCCAACCAATTCATCAACCAAAAGTGGTATAATTTTTTGTCTCCCTTATTAAGGTCTTTATGTGATTCCAATCCTTGGAGAGTTCACGCAGTAGGTTATTTACTTTCATGGGATCAGAAATTGGTTGACTTTGATTTTCAAGACCATTCATGATTTCTGTAAAATGACTAAACATGTTAGTAATAGATTCTCCTGATTTCATTTTGAAGGCTTCATATTGACCGAGGAGAATGTTGATTCTAGTTTCTTTCACTCGATCAGTTCCTTTATAGGTGATGTGTAATCTATCCCAAACTTCTTCTGCTGTAACATAAGAAGATATTCTGTTATATTCAGTAGGTGACAAAGCGCAATATAAATAATAAATTGCTATTGCATCAAGAGCTTGTCTCTTGGTTATCTCTTCCTAAGTCATTTCACTAGACTTAACAGCTTCTTTTCCTTTTCTTTGAGATAGGTATAGCTTTAGGAATGATTCCTCTGTCTACCACATCCCATTCTAGAGGATCATTTGATCTTAGAAATGCCTTCATCTTGTTTTTCCATATGTTGTATTCCTTTCCATCAAACTAAGGTGGTCTGATATTGCTTTGCCCTTCTATCAGCCATTGAGCCAACATACTAGCCATGAATCTTTAACTCTGAAGTAAAACACTTCAAATTAAGTGAGTACACAGGCTCTGATATCAATTGAGATAGCTAGTATAAGCACCTAGAGGGGGGTGAATAGGTGTAAAAATAGTTTCTCATGATAAGTGAGCAATACTAAATGAACAATAGAAAGGAAGTTCTCCTTTTGTTAACAAAACGAATTATGATCAAAGTAAAAGAGAGTAAGGAAGAGAAAATGAATACAAAAATTATAGTGGTTTAGCTTATTCCAAGCCTACATCTACTCTTCCGCATTGATAGCCTACCGGCTAAATTTCACTATGAACAAAAGAGTTGTTACAGCAAAGCTCTCCCTTGATTCCATAGTGTCGATACTTTACCACACTTCCTCAAGGTTTCTCGAAGATATAGAGTTTCTTTTGCATACAAGATTTCGCTCAACAAATGAATTGACTAAGAGCAAAGAGCTTCAGACTTTGGAATTCTTCTATCGCGCACACACTCAAACAACTGGAACGCCTTCCTTATATACTCATTTACGCCATTATACCCGTTGGCACTTACCAAAGGAATTCCTCCAATTTGCCCGTTGGACGGAATCAATTAGGAAGATCTTTGAGCTATTTAAGGAATATGACGATAGCCCATCAATCATGTTCGCCTATATAATCAGGATCTTGGTTTCCATAAGTAGAACCTTTCAAGTATACTTCGCCAATCAATGGATCCACAATCCCTAAATCAATCTTTATTTGAATAATGGATTCCGATATGCTATATCCAGCCAAGAGATCTTCTCCAGTCGATAAAGTCAAATCCTTAACGAAACATCCAGTTTTGGATAAGTCTTCTTCGACGGACTAAAAACTGTAAATGAGGATAGACTTTGAGTTTTGAGTCTGGCAGTCCGGAGGTCTTCAGACTTTGATGAAAGAGTCTACAAGTCTTCAGACTAGACTAATGGAAATGTTTTGTCAACTTCAAAACACTCAAGGAAGATTTCTCCAACACTTGTGTTGCTCCGATCGAAATAAATTTGTCATTTTGCTTTGGATTTTCACTGCAACACCCATTCTAGGTTTAAACTGACTGTACAACTTGTCATAATCATTCCCATCTGGTTGATTAAACCCTCCAACCCATGGATCACTTGGGATATTAGCAAAGGCTTCTTCCGCCGACCCCACAGGGGCAATTCCCAAACGTTCCATGGTACGTAAGAAGAAAGATTCATTTTTATACCCTTTGTCCTTAAGAAACTCATCAATGTAGTTCAGTGGCGTACCACTCCTCTTCAAAGCACGATAAAGTTTATAAGTAAAAACAGGCTTATGAGTTCTTACGGGTTCTGCGTCTTCGATGATTTCTTCCTCTTCTCGATGTGCAACATCCTGAGGTCTAGATGGAGGAGATGGACGTTGCTGAGAATGTTGTGGGCTCTGCTGCTGTCTAGGAGATTCTTCTTCTTCAGTGAGATCAAAGTGCATAGGCCTCTCACGCATTTGCTGTGGTCCGCTGCTTGTGATCCTTGAAGACTTCCTTTGAGACGACATCTTTCACAGTCTTTGAGAGATTCCAAGCTTGTTTCCCAAGAAAGATGAAAAATTTTTTGAGGATTAAACAATAGAAGAAGACAGAAGTGGAAGATCGGTGCTCTCTTAGGGTTTTTATGAGTAAAACGAAGAGGAACCAATAGTATATAAAGCAGTCAAAACGAGGCATACGGACAGTCGTAATATAAAAATACCTTTTTTAAAAATAACTGCCTTTTGGATAACTGTCATTTCAAAAATAACTTCTTTTTCGAAAAGGTAGGTTTGCAATAATCACAGAAATTAAAACTAGCAATAATTAATTACGTATAGATGATCGTACCTTTTCGATATTTGATCCGAGAAATAAATAGAAATAACTTATAGTCGTAGATCTTGATTGTTCGAGGCTGAGAGCCTTTAGACTTTCAGTACTGAGTTTGAACTTCCTCAAACCTTAAGATATTGAGTCTTGAACGAATAACTTTAAATTGATTTTTCTCCAAAGGTTTTGTAAATATATCCGCCAATTGATTCATTGAGTCAATAAACTAAATCAAAACTTCTCCATTTTGAACATGATCTCTAATGAAATGATGTTGAATCTCTATATGTTTTGCTCTTAGTGAAGAATCGGATTCTTGGTGAGATTTATTGCACTGGTGTTGTCACGTTTGATCACAGTACATGAATCTTCAATTCTAAAGTCTCTCAGCTGTTATTTTATCCACAGAATTTGTGAACAACAACTTCCAAGAGCCACATACTCTGCTTCTGTCGTAGAAAGAGCTACTGTACTTTGTTTCCTTGAAAACCAAGATACTATCCTGCTTCCAAGTAATTGATAGGTGCCTGAGGTGCTCTTTCTATCAACTCTGCATCCAGCTAGGTCTGCGTTTGAGTATCCAAGAAGAGTAAAGTCTCATTCTTTAGGATACCAGAGACCCAAGTTTGAAGTTGAGGCAATGTATTTGATAATACGCTTTGCAGCACTTAAATGAGATTCTTTAGGGTCTGATTGAAATCTGGCACAAATGCAAACACTAAACAAAATGTGAGGTCTAGAAGTATTAAGATAAAGAAGTGAACTAATAATACTCCTATATAGCTCCTGATCAACTTTCTTTCCTCCTTCATCTTTGTCCATCTTCAAGGAACTTGACATTGGTATATTAGTCTTTTTGCAATTCTCTAGCCCAAACTTTTTGATAAGATCTTTGATATATTTTTCTTGATGGATAAAGATTCCTTCCTTCAGTTGTTTCACTTGAAGCCCGAGAAAGAAGGTTAGTTCATCTATCATGCTCATTTCAAATTCATCCTGCATAGACTTAGAGAATTTTTTGCATAGGCTTTCATTAGAGGATCCAAAAATAATATCATCAACATAAATTTGAACAAGTAGAAAACTTTTGCTTTCTCTTTTGATAAACAATGTAGTATCTACTTCACTTTTGACAAAGTCATTTTGGATTAAAAACTTACTTAGTCTGTCATACCAAGCTCGAGGTGTTTGTTTTAAACCATATAAAGCCTTTTTCAGTCTGAATACAGAGTCTGGTTTCCTTGGGTCTTCAAAACCGGATGATTGTTTTACATAGACTTCCTCTTGGATAAATCCATTTAGGAAAGCACTTTTGACGTCCATTTGGAATAACCTGAAATTCTTATGACAAACAAAAGCAAGTAATAATCTAATTGCTTCTAACCTTGCTACTGGTGTGTAAGTCTCATCATAGTCTATCCCTTATTCTTGTGTATATTCCTTGGCCACGAGTCTTGCTTTGTTTCTTACGACCTTTCTTTTCTCGTTTATCTTGTTCCTGAAAACCCATTTAACTCCAATAATATATTTACCTTTTGGTTTAGGAGTCAATTCCCAGACATCATTAATGCTGAATTGCTTGAGTTCTTGTTGCATAGCTTCAATCCAGCTTTCATCAGTTAAAGCTTCTTCTATGCTCTTGGGTTTAATTTCAAAAATAAGAGCTAAAGCACTAGACTCTTCGCGCCTTTTGGATTTTGTACGAATTCCTTCATTAATATCACCAATAATGAGAACTTTGGGATGACTTGACTTATGCTTCCAATTGCTGGTTGATTTGTCAGACTGTTGATCTTTTTCTTCATTTGAATCTTCGACGATCATTTGTTGCTAGTCTTCTGAAGTCTGAGCTGCTTCTGGAGATTTAGACTTTGTAGAGTCTAGAGCAGATTCAGATTCTTCAAGTTGAGTTGTTTCATTTTGTATGGAGTCTTGAAATTTAACATTCATTGATTCCTCCATAGATTGAGTCTTTTTGTTGTGTACTCTGTAAGCTTTGCTTATGATAGAATATCCAAGGAAAATACCTTCATCTAATTTTTCTTCAAACATACCAACTCGATCATTTTGTATTTTTCAATATAAAACATTTACATCCTAACATATGAAAATATGAAACAATAGGCTTCTTTCCTTTAAATAACTCATAGGGAGTTTTCTCCAAAATAGGCCTTAGAAAAACTCTATTAATAATATAGCATGCTGTAGAAACTGCTTCAACCCAAATACATGAAGATATGTTACTTTCAATTAAAAGAGTTCTAGCAATTTCTTGAAGCGACCTATTCTTTCTTTCCACAACTCCATTCTGCTCTAGAGTATATGGTGAAGAGAACACATATTGAAAACCAGATTCATCACAAAATTTTGTAAAGTCTTGATTTTCAAACACACCACCATGATCTGTCTGTATTCTTGAAATTACATACCCTTTCTCATTTTGGACCTTTTTAGTAAACTTTGTAAAATAAGAGAGAGTTTCAGACTTACTTGCTAGAAAATATACCCAAGTGAATCGTGAGTAATCATCCAAAATCACTAAACATTATTTCTTACCTCCAATGCTTTGAGTTCTAGTTGGTCCAAAGAGATTCATATGCAGAAGTTGCAGTTCACGATTAGTGGAAACTTGATTTATTGGTTTGAATGAGTTTCTTACCTATTTTCCCAACATGCATGGTGTGCATAGATCAACCTTTTGGTATGACAAATTTGGTAGATCACGAACAAGCTTATTTACTGAAATTTTGACTATTTGCTTCATGTTGATGTGCCCAAGTTTTCTGTGCCATAAGTTTGCTTCTTCTTGAATTGAGATTAGATATTGGATTTCATCTGGTTTGACATCCAAGAGATAGATATTTCCATGTCTTCGACACTTGAAAGACTGAGAGGAGTCTTTACTGATTCCTGGACATATTCCCTCTTGAAAATTGATTTTGAAACCAGTGTCACACAGTTAACTGATACTTAGCAAGTTGTAGTTGAGTCCTTCCACTAAGGAGACATTACTAATCGTGAGGCTTCCAATCTTTACAATTCCGAATCCCACAATTCTTCCTTTGCTGTTTCCTTCAAATGAAATTTTTCCACCATTAACTTGAACAAGCTTTATGAAGCAATTTGAATCTCCTATCATATGCCTTAAGCATCCACTATCCAAGTACCCTTTAACCTTTTTCTTGATAGTGACCTGTATTTAGAAAAGAGACTCAAGCTTTCTTTGGTACCCATATTTTCTTGGTCCATTGGTGTTAGTATGATATATGGTCTTTGCCCATACCTTCTTAATAGGTTTCCAAACCATAGGACATTCTTTCTCAAAATGATCTGAGCTATTACATTTAGAACATCTAAAAGCACTGCGACATACTGGTTTTACAAAAACTTTTTTGGAAATGATATTTATAAGCATCTCTTGTAGGTCTTTGCTTAATTCTTTCCTTTACTTTAGGAAAATCAATTAGATGAATAGTTTCAGCCGTCATTCTTAAACCTGGTTTGTTGAAATAAGAGCACTGAGATGTCATTTTTCAAGAATGCATTTTATTTTGAAAGATTGTCTTTATTTTCTTCAAGGTAGAAACACTTTTGTCTAAACTTTTGACCTTTTCTTTCAAAACATTTTCCTGTTGTTTTAGTGCAGAATTTTCTCTTTTAAGTTTGGAAATCCTTTTAAGAGAAATTTTGAGACTAAGACACAATTCATCAATGTATTTAGAAACTTCAGTAGGGATTTTCAAATTACTTACCTCAAATTCACTGTCTGAATCTGAGTCTGTCTCAAAGTTTGAATCTGAATTCGATTGTGCCATGAGACAAATATTGGCATAATCATCATCACTTTCTTCACATTCTGTATCACTCCAAGTTTCTGCTTTGAGTGTCTTTCGATATTTCTCATCTTTTCCTTTCTTTTTCCTTAGAAGGGGACACTTGGGTCGATGTGTCCCTTTACTTACATTCAAAGCAGACTACATCTCTATTGGATTCATTATCCTCAACAGACTTAGTCTGTTGCTTTTGAAAACTTTGTTTCTTTGGATTGAATCTTCTCCCCTTTCTGTTTAGCTTCCTGAATCTTCTTATCATGAGAGCAGGCTCCTCATCATCCATATCGTGTTCAAAATCTGTGACATCATAATTATCATTAGATTTTAATGTAATGGATTTCTTACCTTTAGGATCTTCATCTTCATTGATTTGCTCCACTTCATAAAACTGAAGAGTCTCAACCAATTTATCGATAGAAAGTGGCATAATTCTTTGTGTCTCCCTTATTGAGGTCTTTATGTGATTTAAATCCTTGGAAAGTCCATGCAGTAACTTGTTTACTTTCATGGGATCAGAAATTGGTTGACCTTGATTTTCAATACCATTCACGATTTCTGTAAAATGACTAAACATGTCAGTGATAGATTCTCCTGATTTCATTTTGAAAGCTTCGTATTTGCTGGAGAAATTCTTCGTGAAGTGTTTTGATGCTAACAAAACGTTTCTATCAGTCTAGTCTGAAGATCTCCAGACTCTGCTATTTAAAGTCTGAAGACCTTCGGACAGCCAGACTCAAGATTCAAAGTCTATCCTCATTGATAGTTGCTAATCCGTTGAAGAAAGGCTATCCAGAACTGGATGTTTCATTAAGGATGTGACCTTATCGACTGGAGAAGATCTCTTGGTTGGATAAGACATTATGGAATCCTTTATTTGATCATGATTGACTCGAAGATTAAGGATCTGATGATTGATAAAGTATACTTGGAAGGTTCTACTTATGGAAATCGAGATCCTGATTGTATGGGTGAACGGGATTGATGGGCCATCGACATGTTCCTTTTATAGCTTGAATGATCTTCCTAATTGATTCCGTCCAACGGGTAGATTGGAGGAACTCCTTTGGTAAGTGCCAACGTGTATGATGGCATAAAGGAGTATATAAGGAAGACGTTCCAATTGTTCGAGTGTGTGCGCGATAGAAGAATTCCAAAGTCTAAAGCTCCTTGTTATTTAATCAATTCATTTGAGCAAAATCTTGTACACAAAAGAGAGTTTATATTTGTGAGAATCCTTGAGAAAGTGTGGTAGAACATCTACACTGTGGAATCAGGGAAAAGCTGTGCTGTAACTTCTCTTTTGTTCATAGTGAAATTCAGCCGGTGGGCTGTCAGTGCGGAAGAGTGGACGTAGGCTTGGAATAAGCCGAACCACTATAAACCTTGCGTTCAATTTTCTCTTCCCTACTCTTTACTTTACTTTGATCGTACTTCATTTTGTTAATCAAAAGAGAACTCCCTTTCTATCGTTTGTCTAGTATCGCTTCCGTATCTCGAGGAATTGTTTTTACACCTATTCACCCCCTCTATACTAGCTATCTCAATTGGTATTAGAGCCTATGTACTCACTTTGTTCGAAGTGTTTTACTTCAGAGTTAAAGATCCATGGCTAGTATGTTGGCTCTAGGGCTAGTAGAAGGGCAAAGTAATACCAAACCGCCTTATTTTAATGGAAAGGATTACAACATATGGAAAAACAAGATGAAGGCGTTCTTAAGATCAAAGGATCCTCTGGAATGGGACGTTGTAGAAAAAAGAATCATTCCTAAAGCTGCACCGGTCTTAGAAAGAGGAAAAGATACTGTTGAGTCTAGTGAAATGACTCAGGAAGAGATAATCAAGAGACAAGCTCTTGATACAAAAGCAATTTATTCTTTATATTGTGCTTTATCACCTACTGAATATAACAGAATATCTTCTTGTGTTACAGCCAAAGAAGTCTAGGATAGATTACATATTACTTATGAAGGAACCGATCGAGTGAAAGAGACTAGAATCAACATTCTCCTCGGTCAATACGAAGCCTTCAAAATGAAATCAGGAGAATCTATAAGTGACATGTTTAGTCGTTTTACAGATATTGTGAATGGTCTTGAAAACCAAGGTCAACCAATTTCTGATCCCAAGGATTGGAATCACATAAAGACCTCAATCAGAGAGACCCAAAGAATGATGCCACTATCTATTGATGAGTTGGTTGGGACTCTTCAGTCTTATGAAGTGGAACGAATCAATGAAGACAAAGACCTTAAAGGTAAGAAATCCATTGCATTAAAATCTAATGATGATTATAATGTTTCAGATTCTGAAGATGATATGGATGATGAGGAGCTTGCTCTCATGATAAAAAGATTCAGAAAGCTTAACAGAAAAGGAAGAAGATTCAATTCAAAGAAACAAAGTTTTCAAAAGCAACAAACCAAGTCTGTTGAAAATTATGAATCAAACAAAGATGTAGTCTGCTTTGAATGTAAGAAAAATGGACACATCAAACCCAACCGTCCTCTTCTGAGGAAGAACAAAGGAAAAGCTAAAAAGTATCGAAAGGCTCTTAAAGCAGAAACCTGGAGTGATATAGAGTGCGAAGATAGTGATGATGCCAATGTATGTTTAATAGCACAATCGGATTCAGAATCAAACTCCGAGACAGATTCGGAAAGCGAATTCGAGGTAAGTAACTTCAAAATTCCTATTAAAGTTTCAAAATACATTGATGAATTGTGTTTTAGTCTTAGGACTTCTCTTAAAAGAATTTCCGAACTCAAAAAGGAAAATTCTGCTCTAAAACAACAAGAAAATGTTTTGGAAGAAAAAGTGAAATGCTTAGACAAGAATGTTTCTTCTCTTAAAGAAAGTGAAGATAATCTTTTAAAAGAAAATGCATTCTTGAAAAATGACATCTTAAATATTTCTAAAAGATTTTCTATAGGTTCTTAAAAACTGGAAAAAATTCTTTCTGTTCAAAGATCTTATTTCAGTAAATCTAGTTTGGGAATGACTGCTGAAACCATTCCTTTAATTGATTTTCCAAAAGTGAAAGAAAGAATTAAACAAAGACCCACAAGAGATGCCTACAAAAATCACTTTAAAAGAATCTTTGTAAAACCAGTAGGTCGCAATGCTCTTAGATGTTCAAAATGCAATAATGTAGATCATTTTAAAAAAGAATGTCCTATAGTTTGGAAACCCGTCAATAAAGTATGGGCAAAAACCGCATATCATACTAACACCAATGGACCCAATAAAATATAGGTACCAAAGAAAGTTTGAGTTTCTTCTTTAAATGCAGGTCACTATCAAGAAAAAGGTAAAATGGTATATGGATAGTGGATACTCAAGACACATGACAGGAGATTCAAATTGCTTCATAAAGCTTGTACGAGTAAATGGTGGAAAGGTCTCATTTGGAGGAAACAGCAAAAGAAAAATTGTTGGATTTGGAACTGTAAAGATTGGAAATCTCACAATAAGCAATGTTTCTTTGGTAGAAGGACTCAATTACAATCTGCTTAGTGTCAGTCAGCTATGTGATACCGGTTTCAAAATCAACTTTCAAGAGGGAATATGCTCAGGAATTAGTAAAGATTCTACTCAATCATTCATAGGTCGAAGACATGGAAATATCTACTGCTTGGATGTGAAACCAGACGAATCGTAATGCTTAATTTCAATCCAAGACGAAACAAACTTATGGCACAGAAAGCTTGGGCACATTAACATGAAGCAAATAGCCAAAATCTCAGCAAAAAAGCTTGTTCGTGGTCTACCCAATTTATCATATCAAAAGTCTGACCTATGTACACCGTGTATATTAGGAAAAAAGGTAAGAAATTCCTTTAAACCAATAAATAGAGTTTCCACTAACCGTGTACTGCAGCTTCTGCATATGGATCTCTTTGGACCAACCAGAACACAGAGCATTGGAGGTAAGAAATATTGCCTAGGAATTGTGGATGATTACTCACGATTTACTTGGGTATATTTCTTGGCAAGTAAGTCTGAAACTTTCTCTTACTTTGAAAAATTTGCTAAGAATGTTCAAAATGAAAAGGGGTATGTTATTTCAAGTATAAAAACAGACCATGGAGGTGAATTTGAAAATCAAGATTTTACAAAATTTTGTGATAAATCTGGCTTTCAGCATTTGTTCTCCTCTCCATATACTCAAGAGCAAAACAGAGTTGTGGAAAGAAAGAATAGATCTCTTCAAGAAATGGCTAGAACTCTTTTAATTGAAAGCAATATCTCTTCACGTTTTTGGGCTGAAGCAGTTTCAATAGCATGTTATATTATCAATAGAGTTTTTCTAAGGCCTATTCTAGAAAAAAAAAAACCCCTATGAGTTATTCAAAGGAAAGAAGCCTATTGTTTCATACTTTCATGTGTTTGGATGCAAATGTTTTATATTAAAAAATGCAAATGATTGAGTTGGTAAGTTTGAAGAAAAGTCAGATGAAGACATCTTACTTGGATATTCAACCACAAGCAAAGCATACAGAGTCTACAACAAGAAGACTCAATCTGTGGAAGAATCAATGAATGTTAAATTCTAAGATTCTAGGCAAAATGAATCCATTCAGACTCATCTTGAAGAATCTGAACGCGCTACAGACTCTACAAAATCTAAATCTCAAGAAGTAGCTCAGACTTTGAAGGACTAGCAACAAATGATTATTGAAGATTCAAATGAAGGAAGTGATCATCAACCTGACAAATCAAGCGATGGCTGGAAGCATAAGTCCAATCATCCCAAAGATCTTATTATTGGCGACATTAATGAAGGAATTTGCACAAGATTCAAAAGGCGCGAAGAGTCTAGTGCTATGACTCTTATTTCTGAAATAGAACCCAGAAGCATAGATGAAGCTTTATCTGATGAAAGCTGGATTGAAGCTATGTAAGAAGAACTCAGACAATTCAGAATTAATGATGTCTGGGAGTTAACTCCCAAACCAAAAGGTAAATATATTATTGGAGCTAAATGGGTTTTCGGGAACAAGATGGACGAGAAAGGAAAAGTCATAAGAAACAAAGCAAGACTCGTGGCCAAGGGATATACGCAAGAAGAAGGGATAGACTATGACGAGACTTACGCACCCAAAGATGTAAGGTTAGAAGCAATTCGTTTATTACTTGCATTTGCTTGTTATAAAAATTTCAGGTTATTCCAAATAGATGTCAAAAATGCTTTCCTAAATGGATTTATCCATGAGGAAGTTTATGTGGAACAACCTCCTGGGTTTGAAGACCCAAGGAAACCAGACTCAGTATTCAGACTCAAAAAGGCCTTATGTGGCTTAAAGCAAGCACCTCGAGCTTGGTACAACAGGCTAAGTAAGTTTCTAATTCAAAATGGCTTTGTTAAAGGTAAAGTAGACACTACTCTTTTTATTAAAAGAGAAAGCAAAAGTTTTCTGCTTGTTCAAATATATGTCGATGATATTATTTTTAGATCTCCTAATGAAAGTTTGTGCAAGAAATTCTCTAAGACGATGCAAGATGAATTTGAAATGAGTATGATGGGTGAGTTAACCTTCTTTCTTGGGCTTCAAGTAAAACAATTGAAGGAATGAACTTTTATGTATCAAGAAAAGTATGCTAAAGATCTGGTCAAAAAGTTTGGACTGGACAATTGCAAAAAGGCTGATATACCAATGTCAAGTTCCTTGAAAATAGACAAAGATGAAGGAGGAAAGAAAGTCGATCAGAAGTTATACAGGAGTATCATTGGCTCACTTCTTTATCTTACAGCTTCTAGACCTAACATTTTGTTTAGTGTTTGTATTTGTGCCAAATTCCAAGCAAACCCTAAAGAAAGAGCACCTCGGGTACCTGTCAACTACTTGGAGGCAGGACAGTGTCTTGGTTTTCAAGAAAGTAGAGTATAGTAGCTCTCTCTACAGCAAAAGCAGAGTATGTAGCTCTTGGAAGTTGTTCACAAATCATGTGGATAAAATAACAGTTAAAAAACTTTGGAATTTGAGATTCATGCACGAAGATTAACTGCGACAACACCAATGTAATCAATCTTACCAAAAATCCAATTCTTCACTCAAGAGCAAAGCATATAGAGATTCGACATCATTTCATTAGAGATCATGTTCAAAATGGAGAAATTTCGATTCAGTTTGTTGACTCAAAGAACCAACTGGCGGATATATTTACAAAGCCTTTGGAGAAAAATTAATTTGAAATCATCCGTTCCAAACTCAACATTTTGAGGTTTGAAGAAGTTAAAGTCTAGAGACTCTCAAACTGAAATATACAAGACTTTGACTGTAAGTTATTCTCTCTCTCGAACATCATCTTGAAAAGGTACAATTGTCAACTGTGTTCGATTATTGCTATATTTAATTGACATGACTATTGCATCGTTTTCTTTTCGAAAAATGAGTTATTTTGAAATGACCATTTTTTTGAAAAAGGCAGTTATTTTTTTGAAAAGGCATCTTCTCACTTTCCTTTATGACGTTTAGTATTCCTCCCTTTTTGACTGAGTTATATACAGTCGGTTCCTCTTCGTTTTAACTTCAAGACCCTAAAAAGCACCGATCTACCATTTCTGTTTTCTTCTCTTATTTAATTTTCGAAAAAGTTGTCATCTTTCTTGGGAAAGTCAAGCAAGGAATCTCTTAAAGAGTGAGAAAGATGTATTCTTCAAGAAAATCATCGAGCATCGCCAGCAGGGGACCACGGCGAATGAGTGAGGGACCTACTCACTTCGATCTCACCGAGGAAAAAGTGTCTCCAAATCAGCAGCACAGCCCACAACATTCTCAGCAGTGTCATTCTCCACCATCTAGTCCACAGAATGCTAGTCATCAACAAGAGGAAGAAATCATTGAAGACGCAGATCCTGTAAGAGTTCAAAGGCCCTCTTTTATTTATAAGCTTTATCGTGCTTTAAAAGGGACTAGTACTCCATTGAACTATGTTGATGATTTTCTTAAGGATAAAGGATATGGAAATGAATATATCTTTTTGCGAAAAATGAAAAGTTTGGGAATTGCTCGAAAAGGGGTGGCAGAAGAAACCCTTGCAGATATTCCAAGTGATCCTCGTGATTGGGGATTTAATCTGATAGATGGGAATGATGATGACAAATTGTACAGCCAATTTCAACCGAGAATGGGTATTGCGGCGGAGAATCAAGGAAAAAGGGGAGAGTTGTTTAGATTGAAGGAACAGAAGGATCTATACTCAAAATTGCTAAAGCGTGGGGTGATAAATCCTAGGAGTATGGATTTTGATTTCCTTGATGCTGTAAATGTCAACTTGAGAGAAAAGTTTAGTTTTCTTCAACTTGAGGAGTTCTGTTCTGACACCATAGAAGCTCATGCTGAATTAACTACTTATTTCTATTCGAATCTTAGTTTCCTGGATGCGAATAGATTCTCTTTCAGTGTCAAAGATCAAGACTTTGTAGTGGATATGGATATGCTAGCAAATGTGTTAAGGGTTAAGAGAGGAAGATATCAACCAATCAAAGTTTCTGTTGCACGTGCTACACTGGAATTTGTTAAGGATAGGAGAACAGAGGAAAAGATTTCCTACTTAAGGATGAATGCGTTCAACATTCTGCTCCACAAGATTGTGATCAATTGCCTCAGACCGAAATCAACTTCCAAGACTGATGTTTTAAGTTCAGAGGCAAAGCTGATGTATGCCATCATCACTGGGAAAAAGTTTTCTCTTCCTCACACTGTTATGTTTCACATGTATAGAGCAGTGGTAAAAGACAGAGGTCAACTTCCTTATCCAGGTCTTGTGACTAAGTTATTCAGACATCTGAACATTCAGCCTCCGCAAATTCTTTGCACTCGATCGTGCGATCACATGGTGGTAGGACTGAAAATGGTGACTAAAATGCGTCTGAAGAAACTAAGCAAGGCATTGGAGAAATTCAAGGAGAAGACTCCAATCAAAACTCATCAAATCTCTTCTGCATCAAAAAGGAAAGGGAAGAAGCCCATGGTTGCTGCATCCAAGAAAAGAAGAGCTCTCATCGTTGAAGATGAAGATGATAAAGAAAACATCACCATCTCTGCAATGGCATTGAAGAATCTAAGTCGTTCTGTTCTAGAGAAAGACTTAGAACAGAGGGCTAAAGAAAGAGAAGAGAAAGAAGCAGAGGAAAAAGAAGTAAAAGAAGAAAGAGATGCTGAGAAGGAAAGAGTTGAGAAAGAAGAAGAAGAAAAAAGAGATCAAGAGGAAGGAGAACACGAAGAACACTCTTCTCAACCCGAAGGCATAAAAACAGGGGGAAATCAAGAGAAAAGAGGAATGTCCTCATATCCTGCTACCAGTGAGGGAGTCAGTCGTTCTCCAGTAGATCCAGAGGACATTTATGCCTCTCAATTTCCAGAAGAAGGACATGATGTGTCATCACCAAATCTGCATGAATATGATCTGCCATCGTCTGCCTTTACTCCATCAGATCGTGCCGAAGCTAGTACGCAGACCAATAATTCAGCAGATTTTTGCAGAATTCTGGATATTCTTTTGGGAATGCAAGGTCAGATATATGCTCTGGGATGCGAAGTTCAGAATTTGCATAATGCAGGTCAAGTCTCTTCGGGTTCCTTGAATGATTAGATCCAAGCCCTTTCTCTTCAAATTCAGGCTAATGCTAAGGGAGAGGATGTTGCACAACTAAAGGAAGACTTGAAATGGCTGGAAGACATCGTTCAGTCAATGTGAGATTTCCAGCTTGTTCGTGTTCCCAAGCATTCTTGATTCTACTCCACTTTCATCTCGACCTTTTTTATGCTGACAAAAAGGGGGAGAGATGCGAGATTTGCAAACTTTGAATCGTTACATCTTTTGATTTTGGTTTGATGTTTGAAGATTGTTTTGATGTTTGACTTTACTTTTGTGTCCGGATGTGGACTGAATATGGATTTGGACTTGATTGCTTATATTAACTACTATTGATATCTTATGGATGGCTTCATGCAAGACTAACCTGATTTCGTGGTTGCGATTCTAGTGTTATCATTAAGCTGTTTATCTTTATAAGATATCCATATTTGTTTGAGTAATATTTTGCAGGTCAAAGTTATCCAAATCTGCGGAAAGTTTTTTCACCATCAAAAAGGGGGAGATTGTTGGAGAAATTCTTCGTGAAGTGTTTTGATGCTAACAAAACGTTTCCATCAGTCTAGTCTGAAGATCTCCGGACTATGCTATTTAAAGTCGAAGACCTCCGACAGCCGACTCAAGATTCAACGTCTATCCTCATTGACAGTTGCTAATCCGTTGAAGAAAGGCTATCCGAATCGGATGTTTCATTAAGGATGTGACCTTATCGACTGGAGAAGATCTCTTGGCTGGATAAGACATTACGGAATCCTTTATTTGATCATGATTGACTCGAAGATTAAGGATCCCATGATTGATAAAGTATACTTGGAAGGTTCTACTTATGGAAATCGAGATCTTGATTGTATGGGCGAACATGATTGATGGGCTATCAATATGTTCCTTTTATAGCTTGAATGATCTTCCTAATTGATTCCGTCCAATGGGTAGATTGCAGGAACTCCTTTGGTAAGTGCCAACGGGCATGATGGCATAAAAGAGTATATAAGGAAGACGTTCCAGTTGTTCGAGTGTGTGTGCGGTAGAATAATTCCAAAGTTTGAAACTCCTTGTTGTTTAATCAATTCATTTGAGCGAAATCTTGTACACAAAAGAGAGTCTATATTTGTGAGAATCCTTGAGCAAGTGTGGTAGAACATCTACACTGTGGAATCAGGGAATAGCTGTGTTGTAACTTCTCTTTTGTTCATAGTGAAATCCAGCCGGTGGGCTGCCAGTGCGGAAGAGTGGACGTAGGCTTGGAATAAGCCGAACCACTATAAACCTTGCGTTCAATTTTCTCTTCCCTACTCTTTACTTTACTTTGATCGTACTTCATTTTGTTAATCAAAAAATAACTCCCTCTCTATTGTTTGTCTAGTAACATTTCCGTATCTTGAGGAATTGTTTTTACACCTATTCACCCCCTCTAGGTGCTTATACTAGCTATCTCAGTATTGACCGAGCAGAATTTTGATTCTGGTTTCTTTCACTCGATCAGGTCCTTCATAAGTGATGTATAATCTATCCCGGACTTCTTTGGCTGTAACATAAGAAGATATTATGTTATATTCAGTAGGTGATAATGCATAATATAAAGAATAAATTGCTTTAGTATCAAAAGCTTGTCTCTTGGTTATCTCTTCTTGAGTCATTTCGTTAGACTCAATGGCTTCTTTTCCTCTTTTTAAGACAGGTGCAGCTTTAGGAATAATTCATTTGTCTACCACATCCTATTGCAGAAGATCCTTTGATCTTAGGAATGCCTTCATCTTGTTTTTCCATATGTTGTATTCCTTTCCATCAAAATAAGGCGGTCTGGTATTGCTTTGCCTTTCAACGAGTCATGGAACCAACATACTAGCCATGGATCTTTAACTCTAAAGTAAAAGACTTCAACTTAAGTGAGTACATAGGCTCTGATACCAATTGTGAAAGCTAGTATGAACACTTAGAGGGGGTGAATAGGTGTAAAAGCAATTTCTCAAGATAAGTGTGCAGCACTAATTGACAATAGAAAGGAAATTCATCTCTTGTAAATAAAACGAATTAAGATCAAAGTAAAAGAGCGTAGAGAAGAGAATATGAATACAGAGATTATAGTGGTTTGGCTTAATTCAAGCCTACGTCAACTCTTCTGCACTAACAGCCCATCGGCTGGATTCCACTATGAAGAAAATAGTTGTTATAGTAAAGCTCTTCTTTGATTCCACAGTATAGAGACACTACTACACTTCCTCAAGGTCTCTCAAAGATATAAACTCTCTTTTGCGTACAAGATTTTGCTCAACAATTTAATTGACTAAGAATAATGAGATTTAGAATTTGGAATTCTTCTATTGTGCACATACTTGAACAATTGGAATGTCTTCCTTATATATTCTTTTATGCCATCATACCGTTGGCACTTACCAAAGGAATTCTTCCAATCTACTCGTTGGACAGAATCAATTAGGAAGATCTTCGAGCTATTTAAGAAACATGACGATAGCCCATCAATCATGCTCTCCCATACAATCAGGATCTAGGTTTCCATAAATAGAACCTTCTAAGTATACTTCGTCAATCAACGGATCCAAAATCCCTGAATCAATCTTGATTTGAATAAACGATTCCGACATGCTACATCCAGCCAAGAGATCTTCTCTAGTCGATAAAGTCAAATCCTTAACGAAACATCCAGTTCTAGATAAGTCTTCTTCAACGGTCTAGAAAACTATCAATGAGGATAGACTTTGAGTCTTAAGTCTGGTAGTCTGGAGGTCTTCAGACTTTGATAAAAGAGTCTACAAGTCTTCAGATTAGACTGATGGAAACGTTTTGTTAGCTTGAAAACGCTCAAGGAAGATTTCTCCAACAAGATTATTGATTCAGGCGCCAGTGATCACATAATTTGTCATGAAAATTTGTTTTCTAGTATCTCTCCAATGCTTGATTCCATATATGTTTGACTTCCAAATGGAAATATTACTAATGTCAGAAAGATTGGTACTATTCAACTTAGCCCAAACATTATCCTTAAAAATGTTCTTTTTATCCTAGAATTTGAATGCAATCTCATATTTATTTCCAAAGTCTCTGAGGACAATAATTGTCAAGCCAATTTCAACTACGAAAATTGTTCCTTTCATGACCTTTTGACTGGAAAACTGATGGGCTTGGGTAGAATGGAACAAGGGTTGTACTTTTGGATCAATTTCTCCAAAGATTTTGATCTTTCTTCTTTGAATAAAGGCATTTCTTGTAATGCTGTTACTGGAAATAAAATTTCTCTTTCTCATAAACGGCTGGGTCATAATGCTTGTTTTCCTTGTCCTGATTGTAAAGTATGCCCCTTGACAAAACAAACGAGACGTCCATTTCCAACTAGTGTATTTTGAACCACTAGTATTTTCTCATTAGTACATATGGACATTTGGGGTCCTTATCACACTCCACATCGCGATGGATCCCGATTCTTTCTTACTGACATGGATGATTACTCTCGTGCCACTTGGGTATTTCTCATACAATCAAAAAGTCAAGCTTTTTCATGTCTGTCAAAGTTCTTCTCCATGGTCAAAAATCAATTTGATAAGCATGTCAAGAGGATTCGTACAGACAATGGAAGTGAATTCTTTTCAAATGAGTATCCATCTTTTCTGTCATCACAAGGAATTCTACATGAGAGTTCTTGTGCTAACACTCCGCAACAAAATGGAATTGTCGAACGTAAACATCAACATCTCTTAGAAGTTGCTCGTTCATTGAAATATCAAGCCTCATTCCCGAATCTTTTTAGGGAGATTGTGTGATCACGACGGCCTATTTAATTAATCGCATGCCGACTAGAATATTAAAGGGTCGGACTCCTTTTGAAATGCTCTTTGGTAAGCAACCACATTGGTCATCTCCAAGTATTTGGTTGTCTTTGCTACATGACGAATGTTCGGTATCAACATAAGTTGGACCCTCGTGCTCTTCGATGTGTTTTTATGGGATATGCCACTTTGCAAAAGGGTTATCAAGTTATAGAGATATCTACAAGTCGTTTCTTTGTTAGTCATGATGTTATATTTCATGAGGATGTGTTTCCCTTTCAAGAAGTGGCATCTTCAAATGAGGCGTCCATGACAGAATCAAGTCATCGACAATTTTTATTGGTGGAGGATATTTCTGTGGAGACACAATACATCTTGATTGGACAAGATCAGTCATTCTCCGACCAATGTTCTGCGACGACATGCCATGGATCTTCTACCCCGGCTACTGGGTCTTCTGATTCTCCAACAAGACAGACTAGTAA
Source organism: Eucalyptus leucophloia subsp. euroa (assembly GCA_017140325.1). NCBI lineage: Eukaryota > Viridiplantae > Streptophyta > Magnoliopsida > Myrtales > Myrtaceae > Eucalyptus > Eucalyptus leucophloia. The sequence continues at coordinate 23,614,086 of CM029470.1, read as the reverse complement.
TGAATCTCCAGCAACATGCAACAAGCTTCCTTTGTCACAGCAATAACATATTGAATCATCATCCCCAGCAGTTATCATGCCTAGACGCTCAGGATGACCAGTACGTCCTCCAACATGGACAAAGGACTATATATGCTCTACCTTGAGAACTTCAGGTACACAATATCCGGCATCCTCCTATGTTTCTTTCAATTGATTATCGTCGGAACACATGTGTTGCATCAGTCGAATATCCGAAAACCAAGAACCGTCTTCTTAAGAGGAAGCATCAAGTAATACCCATTGGCAAAGGGCAATGAAAGAAGAGATTGCTGCTCTCCAAGAAAATAACACTTGGGACGTTGTCCCTTTGCCTCCACACAGAAGGCCCATCGGCTGCAAATGAGTTTATAAGATAAAATATAAAGTAGATGGTTCAATTGAGCGATACAAAGCATGGCTTGTCGCAAAGGGATTCACGCAGTGTGAAGGATTTGACTATCATGAGATTTTTTCCCCAGTTGCTAAAGAGGTAACTGTTCGCTCTTTTCTGGTAATTGCTGTGTTACGCAATTGGGACTTACATCAAATGGATGTCAACAATGCTTTACTTCATGGAGATCTTGATGAAGAAATTTACATGGAGGTTCCACAGGATTACATAGACAGGGGGAGTCACGAGTGTATCGTCTCCGCAAATCCCTATACGGGCTTAAACAAGCATCTCGACAGTGGTATGCGAAATTCACTGCAACACTTACAAACGCAGGTTTTCAACACTCGAGGCATGATTATGCATTGTTCACGTGGACCAAAGGTACTTCATCAATCTACCTATTAATTTATGTTGACGATATACTTATCATGGGAAATTATGATCTTGCAATCCAAAAGTTCAAAAGATACTTGCATTTGGCCTTCCATATTAAAGATTTGGGTCCTCCAAAATATTTTCTTGGTATCAAAATAGCTCGATCCAGTGAGGGAATCTGTCTTAGTCAGCGAAAATTCATCTTGGAAATCATATCAGACATTGGATTAGTAGGATGCAAACCAGCTGCTGTACCTATTGAGCAGAATATCAAGTTGACAACATATGAATATGATGTGAGTTTCTCTTCTCAAAATGAAGATCCACTACTCAAGAATCCATTGGGATATCAACGACTAGTTGGCAAACTAATCTATCTCACCATGATTAGGCTTGATATATGTTATGCAGTACAAATACTCAGTCAATTTATGCACAACCCAAAGCAGTCACATATGAATGCAACACTGAAGGTTGTAAAGTACTTGAAGGGGTGTCCAGAACTTGGAATTCTACTATCTCGTAACTGCAACATGAATATGACAGCATACTGTTACACAGATTATGCAACTTGCCCTATGACAAGAAGATCTATTACTGGCTTTTGCATCAAGTTAGGAAAATCTTTGATTTCATGGAAAACGAAGAAACAGTCAACAGTTTCATTATCATCAGCAGAATCTGAATATCGAGCCATGGCAAAGACTGTTTGCGAGATAGTTTGGATATGAGGACTACTTTCAGATCTTGGAGTGCAAATCAATGGAGCAAGTGAATTGTTTTGTGATAATGATGCTGCGCTAAAACTAGCGGCAAACCCAGTGTTCCACGAGAGAACAAAGCATATTGAAGTTGATTGCCATTTTACTCGAGAAAAAATTCAAGAGGGCATCGTTACAACTCGAGGAATTGGAACTGAAGAGCAGCCAGCAGACATCTTCACTAAGCCATCATGCTGAAGACAGCATGGATATTTGTTGAGCAAGCTTGGCACTTTTGACATCTATAGACCGCCAGCTTGAGGGGGAGTGTTGGAAGGAGATTTATTCCTACCCATTGAGATTACAAATTGATATTGCATACAATAGACATAGAATATTTTAGGAAAAACAATATTGTGCATATATTTCTTTTGATTCTTTTCTCTTGTACTACAAATACTGACACTCCTTGTACGTTGTGTGATACTGAAAATACACAGAAAATTGCTTTGTGTTTCCTTTCACTTCTTCCTAGGGTTTCTTCTTCCTAGGGGGCTTCGAGTGTCCGCTTGACGCCTGCACGCAGCAACCCGCTGTCGACTCCCTCCTTCCGGTGATCTGTGAACGCTGACGCTGCAGCAACCCTTTGTTGCCTTCCTCCTCCCAACGAGTTTCGAACGCCATCGTCGTTGCAGCCCTCGCCGAGCCGACGCCCGCGCCACCGCTGCTACGCTTTCTGCCTTCAGCGTCCTTCATTCCTCCGTAGCTTGTCACCGCGCCATAGCCCCCACTCACTTGTTGCTGGCTTCCACCCGACAACCCACAACCTGCTCGCCTCCACTTCGCCTTCACCTGCAATGCCTAATGACCCCTCTGCCTCCGCTGCTACTGTCCCTCGCCTCCATTGCGCCCGCCAGTCTCCACCTACAACTCGCGCCAACCCACGACGACCCGATGTCTCGCCGCTCTTGCCGCGCCACCGCCAGGCTCCTTTCACTTGCGAGCTTGCACCGCTACTCCTTCGCGACCCACGAGCCCGTGCCGGCCACCGCTCATCTCCCCTACGATGCCGCTGCTGTTGCTTCTCTCTCACGCATGCTCGCCTGCCACCGCCTCTACCCTTGCTGCTGCACCCAGCCGACGCCCAACAGCCCACGCCTACGCTACTCTTCGCCCGAGCACTAGCAAGCATCGTCCCGGACACCTGCAACTGGCAGCCACCTCTGCTCATCGCCACCACCGTAGTAATCGTTACAGCAGCCCGCCTGAACGCCGTCACTACTGCTGCCTACACCGCTGCCTCTCAGTCCGCCAAGCACCACTAGCCACGACGGCCCCGCTATCCCGAGCTCGTTGACTTGACACGGACACCCGCTCACCGCTCCACCAAGTCTACTAACTCTCCCTCATGAGTTGCTGTGCCTGAGTTGCCTCTACAAAGCCACGACGAGATTGACCATCAGCTGTTGTGGCGTTCCTACCGCCCCTATTCTCACTCGTGTCCGAATCAAGTCGGTTCCACAAGCTTTATTGCAAGATCTTTGGTTGTGAGCCCGCTGCCACTAAGCCGACCCCGACGCAAATCGTGTTCGCAAACCCTTGTCGCCGGTCCCGTTTTGGAAACGAATCATCTAAATTAGGTAGGTTTACTTTATTTTATTAGGTAGGTTTATTTCATTTTATTTTATGTTATTTTTAATATTTCATTTTCTTTATTTGAAATATTTCTCGATGCATAGTTGAAATTCCCGATGTACCTCCTCAATTCGCAACTGCACACAAATTTTTATTCCATCTATATGGCTTTAGATGGAATAATTAATCATGCAGGAGTAAAATTGATATTTTGATCTTTAAGGCTTAAAATCGATTTATTGATTTTATTAGCGAAATAATCAAGTTTGAATCTAGATTCGAATGATGGATAACATTTTTGATGACCATGGATGATTTGATGTTTATCTTTTAATTGTTCTGTTTATCCCGAAAATACAAAAAAATTGCATTTGCATTCTATGTAGATTAGAATTGATTGGATGATAGAATAGTTAGTCTTTTAACGTAAAAATGCATGTTTAGATGGTATCTAGGTTAGATAGTATCTTTTGAATTAAATTGCATGATGAGATAATTTTCTAATTTAGATAGGATTCAGATTAGTACATTCCTAACTTAAAATAGATAGTATCTCACTTTAATTAGATTTTTATTTTTTAGCGATTTTAATTACGAATTTTCATAAAAGAAATACAAAAAAATCATGCGCATGTCATGTAGAATTAGGTTCATAAAATGCACGTGATTTAGTGATTCTTGCTAGGTTCATTAGAAATTGCTCATCATTATAATTACGTCATTTGGTTAATTTAGATTGCACATTTAATATTGGACAATTTTCATTTCGAATTTCATGAAAAATACCAAAAGAATTGTCTTAGAATTAATTTTATTCTCCATGAGAGATTGCATGTACATTAAGAAAATGCAAAAAAAAAAAAAATTACTTTGCTCACATCATATAGTTTAGGTCATATTGTTAGGTCATGTCATTTCATGTTAGATTAATAGCATGCATTGCATAAACCATGATTTTCATTAAATAAGTGAAAACAAAAATTAAGTAATTATATGTTAATTAGAAATCATATCTAGCACTGTTGATGTGAATTATAATTTAACACTGTAAATGCTTTCGTTGCCATGAGATAAGTTTTGTAATTTATTCACTGCTTTATCTGGGTGTTAATTTGGTGGTTTGTGCACCCGTATGATCACCCCACATGTTAGGAAAGTAAATTAAAATCAATTCAAGTTGTTTGCAAAACATTTTTTTCAAAATAAAAAGAAAAGGTACCGAAAGGGTGTTAGAAAAATCTAACGTAATCAAGTCCCCGAACTCATTTAATCTCTGGTTCATAGGAGTGAAGTAATTCTCTCATTACTTTACTTGGGTTTCTAATCGACCCACCAAAAATAGATTAGTGGCGACTTCATGATAAAAATCATTTGCATATTAAGAACTTAGACCCTAAGTTGCGAATTGGTATGGGCTTGGGAGAGCTCAAGCTAAATCTAGGCCTAGCAATCCATTAGCCGAACCCCTAGGTGGTCCAGCCCACTTCGGGGAGTTTGTGACAGTAATCCAAATGAGGGTGAGGGGAGTCATATTTGTATAAGAACCCTATGATTGCAATTGTAGATCTAAAATCCAATATAATAGAGGAGATTGATATTGAATACAAGTGCATATTTCCTATACTGTCCTAATACTATAGAATAGCATGTGTACATTTCCTTAGTTATCCTTGGAACATTCTAAAGTCTCATAGAACACCCTAGATGCAAGAAAATTCTAGAACACTGGGCCGATTCATGGGCTATTTTGACGTACTTCCTCGGTTTGTTGGGCTTAAAAACCTTTGGACCGTAATACTAAGATCCTTGTTACAGCCCCCAGCAGTAGAACCACTCCTCGTAGCCAAATCACTGACACCATGGACGATAGCTCTATTTCACTATTCATTCAGAAACTTCCCAATGTCCCCAAAACGCACATGGGTTGTATGCCAAGTTGCAAAAATCCTCCAAAAATTGCTGGTAGAATACCCTGGTTTACGATCTACAAACTGAATCTCAATAAGGGCCAACTAATCAACTTCTGGCATGACTACACGGGGAGCACATAAATTGGACTGTGACTCCGGCTCTGGAACTGGCAAGTTCTAAACAGAACTCGCCACTCCAACTACAAGGGCTACGTCCCATGCCCTAGACCTGAAAGAGGGCGGCCTTCATTCATTTCCGTGGTAAGTGCAAATGACATGGCATGACATGGATATCCATGTACCATTGTGGTGTTGACATGGTTCCACCTTAGCATTTCCTTTCATATATTTGACAGAAGAACTAACTTATGTTGCGACCCTCCCGAAGATGAACCACCTTGGGGTTGGCTAATGGATTACTAATCTCACACCTAGCTTGGTTCTTTCAAGCCCATATCAATTCACAACTTAAGGTTCAAGTTATCTGACATGCAAAATCATTTCAATTAGGTATCGCCACTAATATATTTTTTGATAAATCGATTAGAAACCTAGATAATGTATTGCGAGATTTATTTTACTCTTATGAATTAGAGAATATTGATTTGGAGATTTGATTACGCTAGATTAATCGAATGCCTTTTCAACACATTTTCTCTTTTATTTTTTATTTAAAAAAACGTTTTGTAGACAATTTGAATTGATTTTAACCTAGCCACTGACATGTGAGGTAATTATACAGGTACACAACTATTAATGTAACACTCAAGAAAATAAAGCGATAAATAAATCGCTAGAAAGAAAAGAAATTAAACACACTAAAACAATCAATTATTTTTGGGGTTTTCTTTTATCATCTATATGTCATGCAATTTTAAATTAAATGAACCTAACATGCAAACTATATGACATGCATATTAAAAATATGTTAAAATTATATAATAAAATTTAAAAAATGTATAATAAAATAATATTAAAAAATTAAAAAAAAAAAAAAAAAGGAAAAATAAGAAAAAAAGGAAACAATTGTAAAAAAATAATTTAAAAATAGAAAAAAAATATTTTAAAATGTCCACATTAGCGCTAGCCGTGCCACATAGGATGGCTGGTGTCCAAGTCAGTGATTTCTGGTCCAAATTGGCCGAATTGACTAAATTAGTACTAATGCAAAAAAAAATTTAGGACAAATTGGTTCGATTGAAAAGTTTAGGACTCGAATTGGTACCAATGCAACATGTTGAGAACTTTTTTGGTACTTTTCCAGGATTTCTTCATGACAATCAAAATCAAATCATTTTATTTTGTTACTATAGACCTTTGTGCCATTTTTAGAACATATTGAATGCATGTGAGCTAGGGCATGTTTTTTTTTTTTTTTAACTGGGAAAAAACATCATTTTCATGTTGTTTTTTGGCTGTGTTTTTCTTTTTGACGGGTCTCGAGTCCTCTTTAATGGGGAAAAAAAACATGTGCTTAATTCATTCTCGTCATTAGGCACCAAATCACCATGATAAGAATGAGAATGTTGATAGAATCATGCCCAAATGTACCCTTTCACTCTTTCTAGTTTCATAGGCTTGTAATCTTTTTCTTTCACTTGTTTATAAATGAGTCAAACTGTCAAGGAAGTTGTGGTTACCATGAAGACGAAGATGGTTAACTTGCCTCCCGTGTCCACCGAGTGTTGCCTCTATCAAGTGCCTGAGAAGTTGGGCAGAGCAAACGCAGAGGCCTACACACCTCGAGTCATCTCCATCGAGCTATTCCGCCATGGTGATAAAGAGCTTCAATTGATGGAGGAGATCAAACTGAGGTACTTGACAGGCTTCCTCCGCCACGGCAAGGCCGATCTCCTAGGTTGTACCAGAATGATCAGGGAATCGGAAGACTGCATTCGACAATGCTACAAAGAAAAGCTCTCCCAATGCAGCTATGACCTCTTAGAAATTATCTTAGTTGATGCAGTTTCTTTAGTTGAGTTGTTCATGAGTAACCATTACTGGATACATGAACCCAAGCACCAAGACCAGAACGAGGAGATATCCCAGAAGTAGTGGATGAGCAATGTTGTATTCAACAACGTCCTACTGCTAGGAAATCAAGTCCCGTACTTTGTCCTTGAGATGTTGGAAATTTCCTATAATATGGATTTACATTAATTAATTGATTTTCTATTTTAAATAATCGGGTTAATGGATATTCCAATATTTGTTAAACCTTAGAGTGATTTTATTGAATTGGGTATTAGCATATATTAATAACAGGCCTAGTTGAGCAGCAAAGTGTATGCAATTGTGTTTAACTGAAGCCTATAATGGAGAGGGCCCAGTTAATATGCTATTGATTAGAGTTTGCTAGGTCCTCTTTCTAGCCTATAAAAGGGTAGGTTATATCTATCAGTTGCTTAATCCCATTGAAAGCTGCTATATTGAAATAGGTCATAGAGAGGAATATCTGGCATACTAATAGATCTCTAGTATTAGAGTGATATATTTTTTTTCAAGTGAAGCACTGGCTCAAACAGGTACAATTTAATTCTATTATGCTTATCGATATTGGTATTTTACAATCATATATGAATTCGATTGTTCTTGATTAATTAGTTATTAATGTGAATAAATTTTCTACATGAGACACATTGAGTACCACTGTCACATTCTTCAAGCTTAGTTATGAGTACTTTAAAGACATCCTGCACGAAGTTTGGGTGAAGCACCTGGTGGACTACGTACAAGCCCTACAACTGCTAGCATTCCTGCATCGCACGACGTTCAAACAGGGCAAGAAATTCGAGCTAACTCAGAGTACAAAGGAGCTGCAAGAGGCCAACGTCAAGTTTAGACAGGGCGAGGGAACCTCGTCCATGCTCGATGTCGACTTCAAGGATGGGGCCCTTGTGATGCCGCACATGGTTGTGTACAAGTGGAGCAAGGCATACTTCAGGAACATGATGGCGTGCGAGCAGCGCCACAACGACAACAAGTACATCAGCAGCTATGCCATCCTCATGGACAACCTCATCAACACGCCCGAAGACATCGACATTCTAATCAACCATAGAATTGTGGAAAATCAACTCAGGAGCATGAACAACGTGGCTCGTCTCTTCATCAGCATGTACAAGGAGACCATGAGGGACTCCAGCAAGTTCGTCTACTTGAGCCAGTGCCAGAGCCTGAATGCGTACAACAGAATTAGGTGGCACCAGTGGAAGGCCATCCTTTACCGGGACTACTGTTACGAAATCGCACGTCGATTCCAGAAAAATAACACTCGCAAACAATTCGCCAAGCAGAATATAATAATAAAATAACAGAATCAGAAGAACACGCCAGAAAATTTGTTATTGAATTATTCACTCAAACCTAGGCTACGTCTTCGCATAGAAGCACTCTGCAAATCCACTAGACTTCGAAAAAATTTGGAATACAATGATGATCTTCTCTCAAGATCATGGCACAAAGAGATTGAGAACCTTCGTAAAGAAAAAAACTCACTTTTTTCTTCTGCTTTTTTCTTGCCTCTGTATTTCCTTTTTTAGCATCTTGATGGCTAGGGTCTTGCCATCGCTAATATAAAAGTATCACTTTTAACCTAAAAGCAAATCTATAAAAAAGACCAAAAGAAAAACCCTAAAAACAAATATTTAGCTTCATCTATAACAATCTTCCACTTGAAGACAAATATACCCAAGTACCAAGCAACTTTGCATCCATCTTCTTCAAAAATAGTAGTTGAAAAACAATGTGCCTCTGTGATACTCCTCATCAATCAACATGGAGTAATACCGATGATAGTAGTACAGAAAATATGCTTCTCTCTGTCTACTACCTTGGTCAACATGTCAACTGGATTCTTCGAGCCATCAATCTTCTGTAGCTTTAACTCATTATCTTTCAATGATGACCTGATAAAGTGATAATGCTTCTTGATATGTCTAGTCCTTGAGTGATAAGCCGCATTCTTTGCTAAGTGCATTGCACTTTGACCATCACTCCTTAGTGTACTGACTAGCTATTTTTGATGTAGCTCATCCATGTAATCTTATAATCATATGATTTCCTTGGAGGCTTCTATAATCGCCACGTATTTTGCCTATGTCGTCAATAAAGCCACTACTTTTTGTAGTTGAGATACCCAATTCACTGCTATAACTGCAACTGTAAAGATATATCCAGTGGTACTCTTACCACTATCTTGATCACTCGAATGATCTACATCTACATAACCCTACAACTCTAAAGATGTGTTACCATAACAAAGTGAATAATTGGAAATACCTGCTAGATATCTTAATATCCATTTCACTGCATTACAATGCTCTCTGCTTGGGTTTTGCATATATTGACTTACAACTCCCACTGCATGTGTAATGTCTGGTCTCATGCTCACCATGGCATACATCAAACTCCTCACTACTGATGCATATGGAATTACCGTCATCTCATCTTTCAAAACCTGAGTGCTTGGACACATATCCTTTGAATGTTTGAAGTGATTCGCTAAAGGAGTTACAATCGGTTTTACCTTGTCCATGTTAAATCTCTTTAACACATTGTTCATATAGTCTTCTTGCGATAACCATAATTTATTATTTTTCTTGTCCTTGATAATTTTCATGCATAAAATATTCTTGGTGTCTCCCAAGTCTTTCATAGCAAACTGTGATGATAACATCTTCTTCACTTCTACGATTCTCTTCATATTAGAACTAGCCACAACATGTCATCCACATATAAAGAGAGATACATAATGTCATCATCATCATACTTACGAAAATAAACACAATGATCAAACTCACAATGTGCAAATCCTTTTTCTTTCATGAAATTATCAAATTTTAGGTACCATTGCCATGCAGCTTGTTTCAAACCATACAAGCTTTTCTTCAAGTGGCATACCGTTTGCTCCTTACCTTTGATTTCAAAACCTTTAGGTTGTGCCATGTATAGTTTTTCAGATAAGTCATTGTGTAAAAATGCTATTTTTACGTCTAATTGCTCAAGATGAAAATCCTCCATTGTAACTATACTCAGCAAAACTCTAATTGATGTCATTTTCATTACAGGTGAAAATATTTCGGAGTAGTCAATCCCTTCTTTTTTAGAAAAGCCCTTGACTACAAACCTAGCGTTGTATCTAATACTACCATTTGCTTCATTCTTAATTATGTGCACCAATTTGTTTAATAAAGCTTTTTTTTACATGTGGGCAACTTGGTCAACTTCCAAGTTTGTTCTGAAATAATGAGCTCATCTCGTCTTTCATAGCACACTCCTATTGCAAGTGAGACATGTCTGCTTTTACCTCCGGTTCCCTTGAATCTGTATATAAGACATAGCTCAAAACAATATTAGCTGATGGATCAAAAATTACCCTTGGCTTTCTCACACGTGTAGACCTTCTCAAGATAGGTACTTCAGGGTCGTTAGTTTGCTTCGAATCACTGCGTTCCTCTTGAACTACCTCTTCACTGATAATAGGCTCATCTTGAACCTCTCTTTCAAGTGTACTTTGAACTACTGGAAACATCTTCACGGGCATTGTGTCCAATTCAACATATTCTGGTCTTTTACCTTCTCATGCTCTATCTTATGATCTTTGTACATCTTTTCTTCATGGAATACCACATTGCCACTGCGGATGAATTTGTTATTCTCATAATCCTAAAGCCTATAGCCATACTCGTCGCCACCTTATTCGATAAAGACGCACTTCTGGAACTTAACATCAAACTTTTTTCTATCCTCCCTATCAATCAAAGCGTATGCAATACAACCAAACACCTATAAATGTGAATAGTGCAATACAACCAAACACTTATAGATGTGAATAATTAATTTTTTTACTTAACCACCGTTCTTGTGGTATTTCTCCATCAAATGCACTAGATGGACTTCTGTTGATAAGATAAACAGTTGCATCAACTGTGGCAGCCCATAAGTGTAGTGACAGACTAGCGTGTAGTCTCATGCATCTCATACATTCTAGAATAGTCATGTTCATCATTTTAGCTACACCGTTTTCTTGAGGAGTTCTAAGAACAGTCTTTAACCCATGTATGCCTTCTCGACGCAAATAATATGCAAATTCTTTACTCGTGTATTCACCACCATTACTAGACTTTAGAGCTTTAATTTGACAACCTGTCTCTTTTTCTACCATGGTCTTCCACATTCTGAATATCCCGAATACTTTTGACTTTTCTTTAAGAGCATAGACTCAAATCTTCCTTGTTGCATCATCAATGAAGGGGACAAAATATCTCTTACTGCCATAAAAGAGTTCATGAGCAGGTCACCATATATCAGTATGAACCAACTCTAGCTTCTGGTCTTTATTTTGTCACCTATTCAATTGAAAACTAACTTTCTGTTTTCTATAAATGCAACTCTCACAAAAATCTAACTCAATTTTTTGCAAACCTGGAAGTAATTTCCTCGAGTGTAACTGCTTTATAACTTTTTCACCAATATGTCCCAAACAATAATGCCAAAGAGTAGACAAATTACCTGTAGCCATTGTAGTTGCAAACATATCACTGATATTGTCTCCTTGGAGAAGATAAAGTGTACCTATACGCTTTCCCTTTGCTACTACTCTTGCCCCTGAGGTTATTTTCTACTCTCCGCATCTAAAGGTTATTACCAAACCTTCTTGGTCAAGTTTACTGGTTGAAATCAGATTTTCCTTTAATTCCGAAATATGCTTAGTTTCACGCAAAACTAAACGTCCTCCACCTGAGATGTTCACAATCATAGTTCCTTTCCTAACAATGAGACATATGTGGCCGTTTCCCACAATCACTTGTCCGAAATCTCCACTGGCATAATCATCAAATATGTCTCTTTGCGTGAAAAGAAGCATCGGAATCAATAAACCATTTATCTGTTGTCAACTCAAACCCTGCAGACAAACACAAGTTATCTAGCAAAAATTCATCGCTAACCACATTAGCTCCTTGATTCTCATCTTGCTACTTGTTTGTGTAGGCTTCACATTGAAACCTTCGGTGTCCAGTTTTGTGAGAAAACCAACACTCATCTTTTACAACCCGTCTTTTACCCATTGTTGTGATATGCCACGCCCGCTGAATTTTCATCTACTTTTACTTCTTCCACGGTTCTCCACTGCGAGTGCCGTTGAAGATGTAGATGTCGAAAAATTATCTCCACCTGAGACTTTCCTTCACATCTCTTCATCCATGATACTACTCACAACATCATCAAGAGTTAAATCATCTTTCATGGTGCTCAAAATTCCCTGCACTACGGTATTGTAGCTTTCTAGAAGAGAACATAAAAATAATAAAGCTTGAAGCTTCTTATCTAAATTTATGCCTGTGGATTCCAATTGACCCGTGACCTGCATGAAACTATTAATATGCTCTACCACAAAAACTCTATCAGATAACTTCATATTAACTAGTTTTTTCAGCAAAAATACATGATTTGTTGTGGATAGCTTCTCATAAATATTCGTTAGAATATCCATGGCTTCTTTTGCAGTTTTTGCTTTCGCGATATGGTATCCTATCTTTTCGTCAACCCTAGACGAATTGCACCAATGTCTTTCGATCAAGAATTTTCCATTCGGCTTCTGCTGTCGGATCCACTTCCGCCATCTCGGGTTTCCAACCCTCAAGTGGCGCATAGAAATCTTTTTGATAAAGATAATCCTCAATTTGTAGTTTCCACCATCCGAAATCCTACCCATCGAACTTATAGATTCTGATTTTGTCTTCTGCCATACTGTTTGCTTTTAATCAAATGTCACTGAAAAACTCTCAATGTTCTCGATTAACCAACCCAGGCTCTGATACCAGTTGTTACAAAATCGCACATCGATTCCAGAAAAATAATGCTCGCAAATAATTCACCAAACAGAATGTAATAATAAAATAACAGAATCAAAAGAACACGCCAGAAAATTTGTCATTGAAGTTCACCCAAACCTGGGCTACATCTCCGCGTAGAGGCACTCTGTGAATCTACTAAACTTCGAAAAAAGTTGGAATACATAGATATCTTCTCTCAATATCAGGGCACAAAGAGATTGAGAACCCTCATAAAGAAAAAAACTCACTTTTTTATTCTCTCTTTTTCTTGCCTCTCTATTTCCTTTTTTAGTGTCTTGACGGCTAGGGTCTTGACATCGCTAATATAAAGGTATCATTTTTAACCTGAAAGCAAATCTAATATAAAAGACAAAAAAAAAAAAACCCTAAAAACAAATATTTGGCTTCATCTATAACAACTACCTCAGTAAGCTGTGGTTTGGGACCGCAGGGTGCTGCTCGTTCTCACCACAGTGCAAACCGCGTGTTCCTTGATGGAGGTGATGCGGGGAGATTTTTCCGTCGTCACAAATAATGCATGTCAGGAGTACTTCGCCCATCCACTCTTGAATTCGCTAATTCTTTTTTTTTCCCCCGAAAATTTTTAAAAACATCTTTAATTAATTTTTTTAAAAGAAGTCATTTATGTTCTGGAAGACGGCGGACCCGGGCTGGGCTGGGCCCCTTGGGCTCGTCCGATGGCCCGTACACTGGTCTCATTGACCCAAGCCGAGACACACTTGGGCATTTAACTCAAACCCATTTTCAAAGCTATTCAAGCCCAATTTAAAAGCAAATTAAGCCCAACTTATCAATAATCCAATGCTTATAACAAAGCAGATCAAAGCCCAAAAAACATCAATCCAATTAAAACTAGAATTAAGCCTAAACTTCCAAGTCGGTCCACCACCATTGGACCGTCACCGGAGAATCCGACTCCCAGCTAGTGAGTGGCGCTGATTCACCATCTCCACCCAAGTCATACTATCATAAACTTTGAAGAAACTGACGCCTATGAATAAGGAAGCGAGATATGAAGCAACGAATCATCTCGAATCGTCACCAATAAACAGCTCTCAGTCATTTTTCTCATTGCCCCCCACCATCAATCGCGACACGAGATGCAAAAAAGGAAAAAGAACAATCAGATGCGTAGTTTTAGTCTTAATGATCATGAACATACTCGAAATCAGGGTGAATGACCAATGAAGCAATCAGCAGGGTATAAACTATATCGTCATGCATTGAGTTCGAACGCTTTGAGGAGCTATTTTATGAAAATATCATAGACGCATTTTGTCGAACAGGTTATAGTCAACAAGTTAAGGAGTAGGCTTCAAATACCCAAATCTCAAACACCATGGACAATAGCTCTGTTTCGCCATTCATTCAGAAGATCTCCAAAGTCCCCAAAACGCGCATGTGCTGCAAGCCAAGTCGGAAAAATCCCTCAAAAAGTTGCGCGCAAAATACAATCTATAGACTGAATCTCTGTAAATTATTCTCCAAACCAGCAGTGGAGAATATAATGAATGAAAACATCTGATCAACGTTCGCCAGGACTACACAGTGAGCACGTAAATCAGATTGTAACTTGGCCCTAGAACTTGCAAGTTCTAAACAAAACTTGCCATTCCAACTACGAGGGCCACGTCACAATTGACACATGGATATCCATGTGTCAAAGTGGCATTGACATGGTTCCACGTCAGTATTTCCGTTCATTTATTTGATGGGAGGACTAACTTAAGAGAAGTTGTAGTTCAAGGATTTAGTTGGACCAAAAAAAAAAAAAAAGTAGTTCAAAAATCAAATTGAACAAATTGAAAAAGTATATAATTCAAGCCATAAACCATTTATTACCAAAGAAACTTGTGATAATTTTCTTTTTCTTTTTTATAAATAAGAGTATTTATTGATACGAAATAAGCACAGGGAGCTAATCCCTCAGATAAGCCTTATTAGATCAGGGATATGGGTATATGTAACCATGGAGAAAGTCCTAGAACAAACATTATGCCAGGAAGAATTTTGCTTTTGCTGTTGCGTCATTGAGAATAACTTGAATTCTTCACACTTGCAGTGTAATTGTGACCAAAGTATTATCACTTTTTCTGCATCAAAAACTTCTCTAACAGTCCAGATAAAGTTAGACCAAGATATCTTTTCGGTTCAATGGCAAAGAAACCAAATAACTCTATTCCGTGTGCTTTTCCCCTTCTCCTCTTTCTTTGGAGTCAGTAGTAATGGGCAGACCTTCTTTTGTGCGCATAAGATAATATTGCTTCATAGAAGGTTAAAGAATATCATATCTTTCTTTTGTCCCCCCACAGCTACCGTTTTCATGGTTTGCATGGTTTCTCACAGTATAGTCTAGGAAGCAAACGGGACTTCTCCAATGACAACAAGAAGGAAGAACACATTGATCTTGAATCTCAGGTAAGCCTTCTTTGTTTTTCTCACAACATCTTTCAACTTAGTGCTTCTTGTGCAGACATAGGATGTGTTTGGTAACTACTTTCTCAAAGCCCTTTGGGCTCTAAAGGTCCTTAGGCATATGTAAGTATCATTTGGCAAATTTTGTGGAGAGTTTTGGCAAGATGCAATTGCATTTCACAAGGCCTCTAAATGCCTTTAAATCAAGGGAAGTTCGAAGGTTCTTTGGGCTTTGAGCACTTTTGGAATGCTAATTTTTTTCCTTCCAACTTTACCTTCACTAAATTTTCATAATTATGAAAATGCCCTCAAAAGCCCTCAGCTTACGCAATGTTGCTAGCAAAGAACTTAGCCATTGATGAACCATCGGGAAGCCTCAACCTCACCTGAGGTTGTGTGACCTAGGCGATGGTTGAGGTCACACGTCCTCAGGTAGACTTGCCTAGCTGGCAACCTAAATTCTACCGACAAAGGTTAGAGACTTCTTTTAAAAAAAAAAAATAATAACAAAAGCACTTTATAAAGTGTAGTTTTTTCCAAACGGCATTTTAGTCAAAATTGCTTACAATGTGTTTTTAAATTACACTCTACTAGATACTATTTATATTTTGGAAAACAACCTTTTAATCTAAAGTGCTTTGTATATTCCCAAAAGTTTTCCTGAAAAGCATTGCCAAATGTCCCTGTAGAGAATTATGTTTAGTGATGGGAAAATTGTTCAAAAAGTCCTAAACATATTTTATGGCAGCCAAATTTGTCGTAAACTTTAAATTATGCCAATTTAATCATAAACCTATCAATTGTGCTAATTTAGTCCTCAATCTTATGATGATTTACTAATTTAGTCTTAAATTTTTTAATGATTTGTCATAAAAAGATCTAATCATCTTTGGTTGAGTTATGAATGTCCCATTTTAGTCCATTGAATTGCAAAGTCCTTCGAAAAATGCTCTTATTTGGTTTTAATCTCACGGTCGGCGCTGGATGTTTAGTCAACGAAAAGTTGCACACCAATTACGAACGATTTTCACTTTAAACAAGAAATAAAAAATTGACAAAAATCGTCTGGATGAGAAATCAGCCGGAAAACAGAAGAACTCCGAACTTACTTATAGAAGTGCAAAGAAAAAGTAGCAACTTCCTTTGTAGTAAAGCTTAGGGATGATTTCACGTGAGTCCTTGAACCTTTACCGATTTTTGCAAATTTAGAAGATTAAGAAAAATAATGTTGAGGTTTTTGAATGATGAAGATTGAAAGTAAAAATAGAGAGAAAACCATATTCAGCTTGCCCCTACGTATAAAGAATGCTTATAGTGTCGCCAGCCACTGGTGATGGTGGCCAGACCCTCCCCGTTGTCTATATGCTCGCTCTTGTCTTTCGTAAACATCGGAAGCAACGGAGAGAACCAGTGTGTGACACATGTAACCATTGGAGATTTGTTTGTAAAAACAAAAGTACATTTTCCTTGTCCCATATAGGAAAAGTGGGAAGAAGTGGGCCAATTAATAAGTGTGGGATTTTCTTTGTATACCTAAAGGAATAATCGGGAGAGGCTAGACACCACCATAACCACGTGCGAGTGTGCGATTTTGGTGCATTTAGCGCGCTCGCGGTTTTATTAGCACTAATCCCTTTGTTATTTATTTATCTTTTTATGTTACTAATTTTTTAATCAATTCAAAGATTGCCTTTTGTTTTTGAGAATTTTTTGAAATAAAAAAATTATTATTATTCCAAATTTTTGTTTGTGTCTTTTTAAGACAACCTTTGGAAAAGATACTTTTTAGTTTACAACTTTTCCCAAATGATTGCAATTGTTCGTTTTTTCAACTTCTGAATGGACACATTTGTTCAACTGGGCAATTTCCGAAAGAACGCGTTTGTTCATTTTTTACAATTTTACATGGCCATTCTTTTAATTGTTTCCTAGAAAGACCCCGGAGAAATACTAGAATTGCTATCTAGTATTTTTATTTGAGACTTTGTTGTATCGTGGAGGATTTTTTCCGGTGATCATTAGCAATATTGTAGGGCAAATAAATCATTAAAAAAAGTGATATCACGTCTCAAAGTCCGATTTGAGTACTCTCAATATCTTTTTTATTTTTTTTGGGCAGGAAGAACTAGCTTGCAGCCGACAACCGCGTCGTAAACCCCTCGGTGATGCTAGCGCAGGACCCACCACCACGGCATCACGCTTAAGACCACTAGCGATCACGCTGGGATTTGAACTCATCCCCTTCATGAGGGGGATGGAAGCCCAAGCCAAAGCGGCCACCACATGGGGTGGGTCTTAATGGTCTAAATATCCGTCTTCATTGTTCTACTCAATTCCAATCCATATTTTTCCCAACAGTAACGGAGTCGGATAGAGCGCGCACGTGAGAAAGAGAGTCTGCGCCAGACAAGGCTGTGGCCCTAGGTAGTGTCTCGGACCCTTGGCAAACACTCACGAGGGCTGCTGCCCTCACCACTGTGTGCTGAGGGGTTCCTTGAGGGCGAGGGCAAGACCCTCTCTCTCTCTCTCTCTCCCCACAAAGGTATGTACCTTGGCTGATGTATGGGGCAACACCACCGCGGCTCGAGCCCAGCAAGGGTTTGGCCACCTCGCCGATGACTGTTAGAACGGTGACCCCTTCTATTTGTTGAAGCAAGCTAAAGATGGTTTAACCTTTATCTTAATTTTTAATTGCCTGCTTCCAGAATCCTTAACTCAATTCTTTTAATTCTTTAAATTTGTAAAGTCACGTGAGTGCCACATTGGCGTGTAGCTGCCATGTCAGCACTTAACAGCTATTTAACTGTCACATCAATATTTTTGTCTAAGACAGAAAAATTAATAATTTGCAAATTTGAAAATCCTTAAATTGCAAACGTTCTTGAGCGACGACGTTGTGCAAATCCAAAAAGTTGAAGGCCCCATGCCTTTATTCCTAAAACATATTGCAATCAAAGTTGAGACGTTGCTGGATAATGACGGAAGCCTTTTCTCGTTCATATAATTGCTGCCGGTGGGTTCAATTTTCTCTTTTTCAACAAAATCCAGGTGGTATAATAGTGTAAATTTCACTCTTGGCTGTCAACTATAAATTTATTTATAATAAACAAACTAGTTACTTCATATATTTTGCAAAAATATTTACACCAAGAAAAATTCCCCAGTGCCATAACTTGAGTTACTGGAAGATCTTGACGATGTTATTTATTTTTATTTTTTTTCCAATATTGATGAATGAACA
This sequence comes from Eucalyptus leucophloia subsp. euroa, assembly GCA_017140325.1. NCBI lineage: Eukaryota > Viridiplantae > Streptophyta > Magnoliopsida > Myrtales > Myrtaceae > Eucalyptus > Eucalyptus leucophloia. Next base: position 23,595,535 of record CM029470.1, on the reverse strand, counting down.
GGGTGTAAAATGAAGCTTTTTTCTAGTGTATAAGGAAGTCAGGAGAGAAAAATACTGCTTTTGTTTGAAAAGAGAGAAGTAGAAGGAATTAGAAAAACAACAGATATGCTATTCAGCATGCATAATGTTAAGAGGTAGTTCAATCTTAATTTATTTTTTTATCTATCTTTTTTCGTTGAATGAGTTTGCTCTTATGAAGTCTTTTTCTCTTCATGCCTTTGAAATAGAAATATAGAAAAATCTTTGGCGACAACTAGATACATTTGACACGTTCAAGAAAAAAAGAAGAAAGTTATGAGATGTAAATGTCTTTTCCACTTTGGAAAAATTTACTTTTACAAGCCGTTGCAACAATTAATTGAAGTATCAAAAGATTCCAAACTTAGTTATCAGAGATCACTTATTTAATTTTTTCCATGGTGTACAAAGGTTTCGAATCAGGGCCTAAAATCATTGACATGGCAATATTGTTAGTTCTAACCATCCTACAAGGCATGGCTAACACTAACATGGACAATTGTTTAAAATTTTTCTGTTTTTTATTTTATTTTTTATTATTTTTTTTGTCTTTTTTTTTTCACTTATCCTAGGCCCTACTTGCTTAGGTGAGGTGCAGACCCTTGCATATAGGCCAAAAGTGGGTGTCACAGCCCTCGTTGTCCTCACTTATGGCTGGTGATGTGACATCCAGATTTTTGGGTTCTAATTTCAACTAGATAAATAGAGGCGTTTCATTCAGTTGAAGCCGGGGATTGTGAAATTGAGGAGTATGAGGGATTCTTGGATAAAGAAAATAATCAATTTTATAAGTGAGACATCAATTGATTTTATGAGAGTCATTTGAGAGAAATTCAAGAGGGATATTCGATGCAAAAATGCAAGAGGGGAATCAAGAACTCTAATATGAAATTCTTTTGTGAATTTATGAGCTTATTCAAAAGAAATTGAAATAAGAATTTTCTATTTGAGAAGATTGTTTTCTTTTGAATTTATTCCCATTTATTTTTCCCTATTTGGCCAAACACATTTTCCCCTATTTTTCCCACAAGTTTCTCTCTCCTTCTTTCTTTCTTTCTTTTTTTCTCTCTTTTCCTTTCTCTTTTCCCTCGTGCGTGAGTCCCCTTCCACCGAATACATGGCTGTCCTCCACTTTGCTTCCCCTTCACTTTTACTTTTGACCTTTCAAACCTATCCACTCTCTCTCTTATCTTTATCTCACTCCCTCGACACTCTCTCTCCTCCTCTCTCTCTCGGTTTTGTTCGACTGAAGAGAAGCAGAAACGGAAGCAGAACAACGGCGCCGAGAGAAGAAAACCAGAGCTGCCGTCGCTGCTCCGCCTCGCCCGCACGTCACCCGCGTACTCCACCGCTCGCCGGTTGCCCTCCGCGTGCCTCCATCACTCTCTCGCCCAGCTCCGTTCCTCTCTCTTCTACCCTTTTTGCTCAAACAAAGCGAAGCGAAGCAAAAACAGAGGTCACTGCGTTGAAGGGCTACGTAGCGCCGGAGCCAAGACCGCCGTCGCCGCCTCGCTCCACAAGCCATCCTCGCTCGCGCATCACCCGCTCTGCCGCTCCGTCGTTCGTCTTCGCCTCTCCTCACCCATCTCAGCCACCGTCGACACCCTCTCGTCTTCCCCTCCGTTCGCGCTTAAGGTCCCAAATGCGGGAGGACACCGGAGTTGGAGCAGCAATTGGTGTTGCTTGGACCCGGAAGCCCGTTGCCGCCGGTCGCCCGTCCCCGCACGAACGCGCGTGCAGCCGTGCTTGGCCTCACCTTTCACCGCCCCGCCGTGCGACCCCAACTCCCAACCGCCTCTGTTCAGCTCCGTTTTGGCCAGCACAGGCCACAGTTCGGCCACCTCCGGCCACCGTGCGCCGTCACCTCAACCCGCCAGAGCTCCACCCGACCCTAGCTGCCCTTGTCCGGCTCGAATCAGCCCCGGAACCACCCCTTCTAGCAGCGATCAGAGAAGGCAGAAAATAGGTATCGCAGTGGGGTTTTGGCCCGTTTTGGCCGCCTTCTTGAGCCCGGATGCTCGGCCCGCTTTGAGGAAAGTCGATCCTCGCGTCAAGCCCGTCGTTTTAAGTGAGTTTTACTCACTAATGCCTTCTTAGTGTGCTAATTATACTTAAAGGCTGATTAGTGTTAATTAAATGTAATTAGGTGGTTAAATTAGAATTGATTAGTGATTATTAGTTAATTGCTTTGCATATTAGTTGTGTGATTAGTGTAATTAGATAGAGAATTGCCTATAGTATTTATTGGATGCTTCTTGGGATTTTTCCTGTCCCTTATCGGGTGTTAATTAATCAAATCGAGCCTAGGTGGAATTTTTAGGAATTAAATATTAATTTTCGAAATTAATTATTTAATTATTTATTTCTCGGAAATTCAATTGGGATGGTCAATGACCGGGATTTTATGCTGATGATCGTGGTGCAGACTGTTTATTTAATTGAGCTTTATATTTTGCTAAATTGAATTTATTGTATTTATTTATTTATTTTTCGAAATTATTTATTTAATTATTTATTTTTCGAAAATTCAACCGGGATGGTCGATGACTGGAATTTCGTGCTGATTGTCGTGGTACAGTCCATTTATTTATTTGAGCCCTACATTGTGTGGAATTGATTTGATTGTGCAATTTTAATTATTTATCCCAAATTGAATGAAATTGAATGATTGATTGGTTGATGGCCGAGTGTTATTATTTAGCATCGATAATGCTGTAATGAACTGTAAAGCAGAGGGAACTGTGAAAGTGAACTGGGGAAATTCTTGGCTGAAACCAATCAAGAACGATGTAATGAGACATACGTGGTTGGGTGATTAAAGGATATCACTGGTGAAAACGGCGCCTTAAAGAACGCATGAGTGCTATCTATTACATGCAGTAGTATGGACATACATGATTCGGTGATTGAGGATATCACTGGTGAAAACGACGCCTTAAAGAACGCACGAGTGCTGTCCATTATACACATCACCTTGGTGGAAGCAGCGCCCGAGAGCATTGATGAGGCTCTGTGACTAAGTGTACTGCTGGAGGTCTTCATGATCAGTAAGTGGTACATCACCTTGGTGAAAAACATGCCCGAGAGCATTCATCTAGCTCTGTGACTGAGTACCCGAATGGAGATTATAAAGTATGGTGTTGATGTGATCGAGAGGTGGTCCGAATGACATGTAATCGACTAGGTCGATTGATCATTGTTTTGATATGATGTTGTGGATTGGTTGATTGAATGGAAATGACCGTGAGTGGTCTTGTTGACATGTAATCGACTAGGTCGATTTGATCGATACTTCGATCTGTGATGTGATTGCTTGGGTGCTTATTCGATCTGTGCTAATATGCAGGTGGAATCTGAGGCCAAGGTAAGTCTTCTGACTCACGTTGTGCATAGGCAGCCCTAAGGTGTATTAGTTTACTAATCGGGTCTTAGGGGGTAGAACTTGCTGAGACGTAGTCTCATCCTGGTTTGGGGAAAACATTTCAAGACCTTGATGAAGAACCTGAGGAGAAAGAACTCGAAGAGGAGTATCTGAAGGAGAATCCCAAGGATGATCCAGAGTAGGATCCTGATGACTGTTGCTGTAGAATCTAATTGAGTAGAAACCAACCTTTTTAGCATGGTTTGTATATGTACATGTATGACTGAGTCATTATAGATGTATATAAGAGTGTTGACTTTCAGGTTCAATTTTCTAGTCCTACTTATCTATCCCATTGTTTTATTGTCGAGGGATTTATAACCGCTTCCGCATGTGCATATATAAATGAAAGGGTCGGCGATACATAGTCCTGGGATATCGCATTTTTAAAATCGACCAAAGGTAAGGGATGTGTGCGTGCCTGAGGATCGGGGCGTGATATCCCCTTTTTGTGGTATCAGAGCAATGGTTAGGTATTGGAGTGATAAGGTGTGATGACCTATGGGATAGTAGTAGGAAAGACCTTTAAATTCATGACTGGTGCATGTCTTTGATATCTAATTGGTAGAATTGTTTGTCGTGTATGAATCGCTTGCCTTTAATCGTTGTGGATTTGGAAGGCACGGTGTTGACTCTGGCCATCTTGAGCGTAATAGTGCCACCGTGGGTTGGTACTAGTGTAGCAGCGTTGAATGATCCTAAGTCCGATAAGATCGTTTTGATGCAAGTGTTCCTTGGGATCTGGATGAGTCAGTGAGATCAGGATCAAGTTGTTGTTGTTGTTACCTTTACTGAGGTCCAACCTGGAAGGTTGATCAGGGAACAGATTTCGATATTTAAGTCAAGATTCAGCATAGGAAGACTTGAAATTTGGTCAGGGGAAAAGACTGATGTTGAGGGAAGAATATTCTATTCCACCCAATAGGAAGGGTAGAATAGTCAAGTCAGCGTTCAGACAAATGGAACATGTTGCTCCGTGGAAGACGATACGGATCAGTCTCGTGTATTTTAAGGATAGGAAATTATGGTAAGTGTCACCAGCACGGACAGTGATTTATGGTGTATCCGCATAAGTAGATGGAATCTTGACAACGGTTACTGCTGTCACCATCGATAGGATAGGTCAGAAGAAGCGTGCCATAGAACGCACTAAGGAATTTTTGAAGATAGATCTCCGGTACAAGAAATAGTGCATGCTAGCACTTGACAAGAGGTAGAAGACTTACCATATAAATGTCAAAAGAATGGAAGGAATGCATGGATTAGTCTTGTGTCTGAGAATGGCTAAAACGTGCTATGATGGTAGTCAGCATGGCTGTCAGGTAAAAAACTATCAGTGTGAGTCCAAGAGAGCATTGACACCAATACCGTAGATAAGATGCCATGAGGATGGCAAAAGGAACAGGGATGGAATTGACTATGCCTCATTCAATGGAAGAATATTTTGAGGTGATTTCATCAAAATGGTGCCAGAGAGAGTTGGGAATACAAGTGTGGAATTTCAGTTGTTTGTTAAGGCTGTAGGAAAAGAACCATTGACTAGAGTTGTACTCGATTGGTTATTGGTGTAAAACTTATTCGTCATGTGTGGAAAGAATTGATTCTAGAGCATTTTCTGGTGATGAATTGTTATAGTGGAGTAACCTAGTTTATTTCAGGAGAAGGTAGAAGTGCTAAGTTTTATTGAGAGTCGAGAAGGGTCCTTGACTTCTTTAATCTCGTAACTTGAGGCAATCCGTTTGTTAGACGGAGGTTGCCTAGGTTACTTGACGATTGTCAAAAATAAGACAGATTGAAGAATTGAAAATTGAGGACTCCTCAGTAGTCCAAGAAATCTTGGAAGTATTGCCAGAAAAGTGGTCAGACCGTTGCCAGAGAAAGAGATAGAATTACGTACGAGCTAATATTCGAAATGGAACCATTCTCTAAAGTTTCTTACCGGTTGTTGTTGCCTGAATTGATAGAACCAATGGTGCAGATGTGAGGATTGATGAATGAGAAATTCATGCATATCGGTGCATTACCTAGGGGAAACATCAGCCTCATAGTGAGAAAGAAAGAAAGATGGTTCGTTGCATTTATGCATCAATTGTAGTCGACTCAATCAAGTGACAATCAAGGATAAGCGTTTATTGTCAAAGATTGACGAATTGGGTGGCTTGTTATAAAGAGTGTTGATGTCTTTAAGGATTGACTTGAGGACAGGTTATTGTCAATTAAGAACTAGGAATGAGGTTATACTGAAGACAACATTTCACTCTTGATTTAGCTATTGAGAGAATAATGTAAAGCCATTTGATTTGACGAATGCTCCAGCTGCTGTCATAGATTTGACAAACCAAGTATTCGAAGAATATTTAGATCAATGGTGATCGTGTGGTGTAGCGATGTTCTAGGGTGTTCATTAAGTGATGAGGATCACGAGAGCCCCTAAGAATGGTCGTGTGGTTAGAGGTAAAGGAATCTTCATGGACCCAGCCAAGATCGAATCAGTTGTTAATGAACCGGGACCGACATCAATGTCAGAGATTAGAAGTAATGGGGATTGGACAGATTACTATGGAAGGCCTATGAAAGAATTTTCAGCATCAGTATCATCGCGGGCTTGACCTCTTGAGAAAGAAGAGAAATCCATCGGCATAGACAAGTACGAGGATAGTTTCCAAAGCTTAAAGGACGGGGTACGTATTGATATAACATGAGAAGATTATTGCATACAACATCCCGCCAGTTGAGATCTTAGGAGTTAAATTACCAGCGCATGACTTAGGACTCATAGCATCAAAAATTTGCTTTAAAGATTTAAAGTCATCAATGAGATGAAGAAAGATTCCAGATCCTCATCGACTATTAAAGTCTCAAGTGTTATTCTCTCAGAAGGAATTGAATATGAGATGGTGTCGTGAAACGGGACTCTCGCAGGACTATAATAGTGATATCGGGTATCACCTTGGAGGAATGAAATGAGTCATTGATGTGTTGAGCCGAGAGCCTTCAATTGTGCAGAGACTGGCTAAAGTATAGACTTTACTTGAAAAAGGGTTCGAATTTTGGTTTTCAAATTTGAGGTAGGCTACCTTTTGAATTTTATAGCCGCCCTCAAAATTGAACCAAATGTTCAAGTTAGAATCGGTGCCTAATTGACAAGTAGAGATGTTCAAAAAATCTTATAAGAGGATACTGGCAAGAAAGAATCTAACTTTAAGACTTCTGAGGATGGAACATTCGGGTTCCATGGGGAATTAAGTGCACTTGACAATGCAGCACTCAGGGAAAAGACCTTGTTAGAAATTCACTATAAGTATTACAGTGTTTGGTTGAACAATTCAAAATAGATCAGAATCGGCGTCAGCTAGATTGGTAGACTGATATGAAGATAGATACCGTCAGGCAGGTTGCAAGTGCCAGAGATATCAGTAAGTGGAAGTTCGGTAATGCGAACCAGGAGGACTTTTACCATCACTTGAGAGTCCCTAGTGGGAAGGATAATATATCACAATGAAACATTGTGACAAGGTTAGTACTAATACCATTTGAGGATAGTAGTCGATCGATAGATGGAGTAAGTTCACTTTGGTACAGTACGAATAGATCTTGTCTTAAGTGTGTGACATCCAGATCTTTGGACTCTGATTTCGATTAGATAAATTGGGCATTTCATCAACGTGGCTATAGTGTTTTTCTCTGAGTTGGCCACTCACAAGATAACTAGACTAGCTGGGTAGGCTATTAAGAACTTTAAGACAGATAGACTGAGAATTCGACCATGAATCGACTTCTCGACTGTGCTCATCTTTAGAAATCATTACGGCACAGTTAAAAATTGAATTAAGATCAGAGATAGGTCGGCTCGACTGAGATGAATGACCGATCGTGGGTGACTCCACTAAATTGGAAAACTCTCGTCAAGTGGCACTAATATGATTTTACTGTCGTTTTGGTACCCTGTGTCCGTATTTGAATTCTCGAGATTTTCACGACAATCGAGAGTCGCCAATGTGTCGAGTGGGTTCATTGTGGCTTGAAGAAAATCGACCACGGGTCATTTGTCCTAAAAAGCTCTGAAAACTACTCAATAGCTTAGGTCACACTAAAAGCATGTCGGAGTGAAATTAACCGCCAATATGAGTTTGATTTCAGAAATTTAAGATTCTATCTTATCACAGAATGGGTATACCGAAGTGTATGTGCATCAGATAATTCACTGGCATGGAGTGCCGAGGATAAATTATATTTCAAATCTAGATCAGAGATTATAAGCTTGGCGAGTTCTCAGAGGGTTCTTTCTTAAGTAGTGCATAGCAGATTGTACAGAATTTCAGTGGTGAAAAGAAAGTGAAGAAGATTTCAGGCCAAACTCAGTACAGTAGTCAGTGATTGCAGTTGCCAAGATCAATGCCAGAGTTATATTAACTCTTGACCAGAGGTTCCCAGTTTCAGCAGATCAGTCAAATAGTTTCTTTTTAATCAGTGTAGAGCAGAGTGTACAGGATTTCAATTGATTGAGATGAGATCAGAAATCAGAAAATCGCAAGTCCAAAGTCAGCTCAGAAATCAGTGTTTGTAGTTATCAGATCAATGTCAGAGTAAAGACTAAACAGAACTGTCAGAAATTTTGAATCGTCCAACTTCAAAGGTTCATTAGGGAGTCAAGAAAAAGAAATCAGATGTGAATGATGGAGTGTCATATATGAGAAGCTCAGTTCAGTTATTCGTTCAGTAAGAGCAGATTTTGCATACTAAGATGGTCTCCTTGGTCAAAATAGTCGAACAACACCACGAGACCGAAGGATTAACATGGAATAGTGAGATTTAATGAAACGACAATACCCCCATCTCTTGTATAAGGAATGGTAAAGGTTTAAATTTCGAGGACGAATTTTTTATAAGAGGGGAAGAGTTGTGACATCCAGATTTTCGGGTTCTAATTTCAATTGGATAAATAGGGCCGTTTTCATTCAGTTGAAGCCGGGGATTGTGAAATTGAGGAGTATGAGGGATTCTTGGATAAAGAAAATAATCAATTTGATAAGTGAGATATCAATTGATTTTATGAGAGTCATTTGAGAGAAATTCAAGAGGGATATTGGACGCAAAAATGCAAGAGGGGAATCAAGAACTCTAATATGAAATTCTTTTGGGAATTTATGAGCTTATTCAAAAGAAATTGAAATAAGAATTTTCTATTTGAGAAGATTCTTTTCTTTTGAATTTATTCCCATTTATTTTTCCTTATTTGGCCAAACACATTTTCCCCTATTTTTCCCACAAGTTTCTCTCTCCTTCTTTCTTTCTTTCTTTTTTCTTTTTCTCTCTCTTTTCCTTTCTCTTTTCCCTCATGCGTGAGCCCCCTTCCACCGAATACATGGCTGTCCTCCACTTTGCTTCCCCTTCACTTTTACTTTTGACCTTTCAAATCTATCACCTCTCTCTCTTATCTTTATCTCACTCCCTTGACACTCTCTCTCCTCCTCTCCCTCTCGGTTTTGTTCGACTGAAGAGAAGCAAAAATGGAAGTAGAACAACGGCACCGAGAGAAGAAAATCGGAGCTACCGTCACTGCTCCGCCTCGCCCTCGCGTCGCCCGCGTACTCCACCGCTCACCGGTTGCCCTCCGCGCGCCTCCGTCGCTCTCTCGCCCAGCTCCATTCCTCTCTCTTCCGCCCTTTTTGTTCGAATAAAGCAGAAGCAGAAACAGAGGTTAGCTGCGTTGAAGGGCTACAGCCGCACCGGAGCCAAGATTGCCGTCGTCGCCTCGCGCCGCAAGCCGTCCTCGCCCGCGCATCACCCGCTCCGCCGCTCCGTTGTTCGTCTTCGCCTCTCCCTCACCCATCTCAGCCACCGTCGACACCCTCTGTCTTCCCCTCCGTTTGCTGCTTAGGGTCCCAAATTTGGGAGGACACCAGAGTTGGAGCAGCAATTGGTGTTGCTGGACCGAAGCTGCCGTTGTCGCCGGTCGCCCGTCCCCGCGCGAACGCACGTGCAGCCGTGCTTAGCCGTGCCTCTCACCGCCCCGCCGTGTGACCCCAGCTCCCAACCGCCTCTGTTCAGCTCCGTTTTAGCTAGCAAAGGCCACAGTTCGGCCACCTCTGGCCACCGTGCGCCGTCACCTCGACTCGCCGGAGCTCCACCCGACCCTAGCTGCCCTTGTCAGCCCTGAAACCACCCCTTCCAGCAGCAATCAGAGAAGGCAGAAAATGGGTATCGCAGTAGGGTTTTGGCCTGTTTTGGCAGCCTTCCCGAGCCCCGATGCTCGGCCCACTTTGAGGAAAGTCGATCCTCGCGTCGAGCCCGTCGTTTTGAGTGAGTTTTACTCACTAATGCCTTCTTAGTGTGCTAATTATACTTAAAGGCTGATTAGTGTTAATTAAATGTAATTATGTGGTTAAATTAGAATTGATTAGTGATTATTAGTTAATTGCTTTGCATATTAGTTGTGTGATTAGTGTAATTAGATAGAGAATTGCCTATAGTATTTATTGGATGCTTCTTGGGATTTTTCCCGTCCCTTATCGGGTGTTAATTAATCAAATCGGGCCTAGGTGGAATTTTTAGGAATTAAATATTAATTTTTGAAATTAATTATTTAATTATTTATTTCTCAGAAATTCAACTGGGATGGCTAGTGACCGGGATTTTAAGCTGATGATCGTGGTGTAGACTGTTTATTTAATTGAGCTTTATATTTTGCTAAATTGAATTTATTGTATTTATTTATTTAATTTTTGAAATTAATTATTTAATTATTTATTTTCCGGAAATTCAACCAGGATGGTCGGTGACCGGAATTTCGTGCTGATTGTCGTGGTGCAATCCGTTTATTTATTTGAGCTTTACATTGTGTGGAATTGATTTAATTGTGCAATTTCAGTGATTTATCTCAAATTGAATGAAATTGAATGATTGATTGGTTTATGGCCGAGTGTTATTATTTAGCATCGATAATGCTGTAATGAATTGTAAAGCAGAGGGAACTGTGAAAGTGAATTGGGGAAATTCTCGGCTGAAACCAATCAGGAACGATGTAATGAGACATACGTGGTTCGGTGATTAAAGGATATCACTGGTGAAAACGGCGCCTTAAAGAACGCATGAGTGCTGTCTATTATATACAGCAGTATGGAAATACGTGGTTCGGTGATGGAGGATATCACTGGTGAAAACGGCGCCTTAAAGAATGCACGAGTGCTGTCCATTATACACGTCACCTTGGCGGAAGCAACGCCCGAGAGCATTAATGAGGCTCTGTGACTAAGTGTACTGCTGGAGGTCATCGTGATCGGTAATTGGTACGTCACCTTGGCAAAAAAGACGCTCAAAAGCATTCATCTGGCTCTGTGACTGAGTACCCGAATGGAGATTATAAAGTATGGTGTTGATGTGATCGAGAGGTGGTCTGAATGACATGTAATCGACTAGGTCAATTGACCATTGTTTTGATCTGATGTTGTGGATTGGTTGATTGAATGGAAATGACCGTGAGTGGTCTTATTGACATGTAGTCGACTAGGTCGATTTGATCGATGCTTCGATCTGTGATGTGATTGCTTGGGTGCCTATTCGATCTGTTCTAATATGCAGGTGGAATCTAAGGCCAAGGTAAGTCCTCTGACTCACGTTGTGCATAGGCAGCCCTAAGGTGTATTAGTTTAGTAATCGGATCTTAGGAGGTAGAACTTGCTGAGACGTAGTCTCATCCCGGTTTGGGGAAAACATTTCAGGACCTTGATGAAGAACCTGAGGAGAAAGAACTCGAAGAGGAGTATCTGAAGGAGAACCCCGAGGATGATCCAGAGTAAGATCCTGACGACTGTTGCTGTAGAATCTAATTGAGTAGAAACCAACCTTTTTAGCATGGTTTGTATATGTACATAGATGTACATAAGAGTGTTGACTTTCAGGTTCAATTTTCTAGTCCTACTTATCTATCCCATTGTTTTGTTGTGTGGGGATTTATAACCGTTTCCGCATGTGCATATGTAAATGAAAGGGTCGGGGATACATAGTCCTGGGATATCACATTTTTAAAATTGACCAAAGTTAAGGGATGTGCGCATGCACGAGGATCGGGGCATGACGGGTGAGGGCGTGGAGGCCCTCACCCATGGTTGGTGAGGGTTGAGACCAGGGTCAACAAAAAAAGGAAAGAAAAAAGAAAAGAAAAAGCAAAGAGAAAAGAAAAAAAGAATTAAAAAAAGAATTATCCATATCAATATCAGTCGTGCTATGTAGGATAGTTAGTGCTAATTAAACTACCATGTTAATGATTTTGGGCCCAAATTGACCATAAAGATTAAATTGTCATATTGTTAAAATATTTAGAACCATATTCGCATATCAGTTAAAAGTCTTAGCAATAAATTGGCACAATTAAAAGATTTAGAACTAAATTGGCAAATTATCAAAATCTTTATGACTAAATTGGCCAAATTGAAAAATTTATGATTAAATAGGCACAAGTACAATAGGTTTATATTTTTTTTTTTGATAATTTTTCTCTTGCATTGTGTTTGAAAAAGTAAGCCAAGTCTTTATAACGATTCCCCAAGATTATCGAAATAAATTCATACAAAATTTTTTCTAGTTCTAACTTTTGGATTTTTTATTTTATTATTTGCCATGAGATGTAGCTAATAGCAAGGTTTAGAATGAGGAGAAAAACCAGTTTTTTTTTTTTTATCGTCTTGGTCAAACTACATGTTTCATCCATGTTCTTTCTTAAATGCCTATGGGATAAAAGGGTCAGTAGGAAAAGTATTAAAAAAAAAATCTTAAGTCTATTATAGGGTGTTAATTTAATCACAAACTTTAGTTACGCCAATTTAATCATAAATATTTTTACAACTTGTCGATTGAGTCATTTTGGCCAATTTAGAAATTACTGATATGGATGCCAACCGTCATACATGACATGGATGGCACTAATGTGGACAATTTTATAATTTTTTAAATAACTAAAAATTTAATTAAATGTTATCATTATTATTTTCTTTTTTTCCTTTGAATTTGGCTGATGATATCAACAAAGGCCCTAGGCAAGGAGACCTTCACCTAGATCTGGTGAGGGCTGAGGTGAGGGTTGCGACCTTTGCTAGCTGTTAATGAGGGTTTGTTGGTCCTTGCTCACCAAAATGGAAGGAAAAAAATTAATTAAAAGAAAAGAAAATATAAAGAATTAAAATATTATTTAAATATATACAGGTCAACGTTGACCATGCCATGTGGGATGGCCATGGTCGGTGTCCATGCTAATGATTTCCTACGAAAATTGGTCAGATAGACTCAATTGGAAAAGATATGAAAAAATTTAGGATAAAATTGACTAAATTGAAAGGTTTAAGATTAAATTGGCATCACTACAATATATTTAGGACTTGCCGGGTACTTTTGCTAAGCGTTGGTTGTCCTTGAACTTTTTTAATTTGCTCAATCTAATCTTTGAATCTTTTTTTTTTTGGTCCATCTAGGTTCTTGAACTATATACTTTTTTATTCGATTTAATCATTCCATTAAAAATTGTTAATTTTGACTGGAAGGAAAGAGACAAGATGTCTTTGAACAGTCTAGTTTACCTAAAGTGGTAGAGTTCAATGCCACAATGAAAAGATTGGTGGAATATGAAAATATCTTGTCAAAGCACCCAAACACCTTCAAGGCCTCCCCCCCGCCCCACATGAGGCCTTCCCCACTTGTTCCTCTTGGGCTAGCAGTCAGCCACAAAACTTGTCCAATCATGTTCTCATTCACCCATTTGCGCCTCACCCTCTCCTCATTACCCCCATAGAGGTGCACAATCGAACAGGGTTTACCTAGGAATCAGACCAAACCATTAGGAAAATAGGTCTAGGAATGGGTTCCTATTTGAACTGGTCTAGCAATTGGTTCCATTTTTTGGGAATAAGTTGAAAGCGGTTTGAGAACCGGTTCCAATTAAAAGCCCTCCTAGAAACTAGACTAATTGGACTGGTTTTGGAACAGGTTTTTACTAATGTTGAAAAAAAAAAAAAAGAAACCCTAGTTGTGTCCCTTTCTCTCCTATTCTCTTTGTCTCTTAGTCTCTCTCTGTCTCTCTTCACACAATCTGCCTCCTTCTCATTCACCTCTCTCTCTTAGTCTCTCTTTATATGCCCAGCCACCATCATTGTCACCACCATCGGCATTTCAGCCTAAAGGAACGCAACCTAACTCGTTGTTGCCTCTTGTCTCATTGTTGTGAGATTTGCCATTATTGCCCAAACAACACAAACTTAAGCAAGGTGAGTTTGAAATTGTTTTTTCTTTTTTTTGTAGGGTTTTCGATTTTTTGGGGATGGGATTTTTATAATCTCTTTGGGTTCGTTTGGTAATGTTTCTGTTCAAAAATTATTCCAAGGAACAAAAACAGAAAAAAAAATTATTTATGTTCCGGGAAATATTTTTTTAATAGAAGAACGCGTTTGGTAAACTTATTCTTGGAATAGAAAAAGAACAAGAACATGTTTGGTAAACTTGTATAATTTTTTTTGTTTCTTTTAATTTTTTAATATTTTTATTTTATTTTTCCTTTTTTATTTTTTCTTTTCCCTTTTTTATTTTTATTTTTCCTTCCTTTTGGCTAGTCGCTGGCCTCGGCCATGGCCGATGACCGGCCGACAAGGGCCGGCGGCCTCGCCCAGCCACGAAGGCTCGCCGGCCCTCGACGGCCGGTCGTCGACCATCGACCAAAGACAAAAGAAGAAAAAAAGAAGAAAAGAAAGAGAAGAAAAAAACAAAGAGAGAGAAAAATTGTTTCTTGAAAGTGTTCTAGAAACAAGAAAGAAGTTTTTTTGGGTTTCTTGTTTCGTTCCAAATTTGTTCTTGGGAACAAAAAATATATTTTCAACAAAAACCCAAACAAACGCTTTTCTTTTTTTTTTATTCCCCGGGAACAAAAAAAAAAAAAAAAAGGAATTGTGTTCATAAACATGGGCCAGGAACACAAATAAACAGGCCCTTTGATTTTGACGCTAGCATTGGGCATCCAAGTATAGGCGTTCTGGTGCTTGGGTGGGCCATGCCGATTGCTCATCTGTTCTTTGTCTTCAACTCCTTTTTTATCTTCTCAATTCAAAGAAATGGAATGGGAGTAGGCATTATGGTGCTTGGGCTTCCACATGTAGGCATCTTGAGTTTATGATAATTAGGCTTATAGGTCCTTAGTTCTTTGTTTAGTTAAAAAGTCCATGTACTTACTGATTGATTACATGTAATTAATGTTTCAATACAAATTATGAGGATTATGTTGTTTTTTTTATGTATTTATGTAAAATTTGAAGTCGTATAGGATATTGTGTGGTTGCAAAACAGTTTCCAGTACAAACAACGTAGACCTTGGAACTAGACTGGAAAAAGTAGGGTAAGTTCGAAAACAAGTTTCAGTATAAACATGGTAGAATACATGATCCAAAAAATGGGGAACCGGTTTTAATGCGGTAGCATATAGGGTCCAGATCTGGAATCTACCCACTCTAGAACCAATTACCTCTACTTTCCCATGCACCCCCTCACCCATCCAACTCTTGTTATTGTCTTCACCGTCTCTTAAGGCACCTCTCCATTACCTTTCGTCCTAGAGTGAGATCTATTAGGCTACGTTTGGTCGTCCGGATTTTTAATCGGGATAGGATTGGATAGGATAGGATATGAAATCCTAAGATTTTTTTATGTCCCGTCCAATGTTTGGTGAATCACAATATTAAAGTCGGATATGTTCACATCATGTACATTTTTATTTTTTTTATATAAACGACATATCATTATAAATGAACATAAATGTTCATAAATGAAGATGGTGAAAATATCTCGTAACACTATTCCTTAATTTATTTATTATTTATTATTTATTATATTTTTCCTCTTTTTTATATTATTTTCATTATTATTTCTTTTTTCCCTTTCATCATTCTTTAATAAAAATTTATCAAATAGTAAACTGTACTAACATATTTAAAATACAAAAATACCTAAAATATATAATAAATATAAATATTTAATTTATAGATTGAATGTTTATTATAAAATAGAATTAAAACAAGATTAATTAAAAATAAATTTTTATTTTTATTTTCTTAAATTAGAATTCAAATATTATTTATATTGAAATATAATTTCAATTTTGTTAATTTAATAAATTTGTTATTAAAAAAATAACTTTCCTATTATGGACGTTAGAAATCCTATCCACCTTTATCCCACCCCCATGGGATAATTTTATCCTGTCTATATCCCCCTTATATCCGACTTTATCCCATCCCGAGTGAGCACAAAACGTAGGATAGGATAAATTATATCCTATCCCGAATTTTATCCCGACTGCCAAACGCAGCCTTACGGTATCCGCTCAATCATAGAGACGAGTCCATTGTTGATGATTAATTCAGCGTTAAGATATCCGATCCTTATCATTGGTAATTAATGAATTTGCTAACTGAAATCGAGTCGCTAGAGGTTTTTTTGTCCCCATAGTTTTTGGTTTGGTAATTTTGAATTTGACTAGTTGATTCTGAGATGTGATGAGCTGAAGGCGAGTACTGAGATTTGACGGTTCATAGTCTCAAGATGTCTGATCCTTATCGGTGATGATTGATGGATCTTGACTCGAATCTCGTTGCTTTGAGCTTGTTATGTGGAGTCCAGTATTTTAATTTGACTTGTTGATAATGAGATATGCTAATGGTAGAAACTGTTCGATAGACTTTGAGATATACCATAATTGTTGATGAATTCTATTAGTTGTCGTGGCTTTGAGATATGAAATGCTTATTGCTGCCAATTGATGGTCCACCGATTGAATCTCATATGTTTTATTTGTGGATTCAAGTTTTGAAATAGAGCAGAGCAGTGTTACTGCTTGTTGAATGGTCAGTATAACCTTGGTGGCTTGTTGATCCTCGACCTTTCTACCTTGTTCATCGACGACCTTACCGCCTTGTTGATCATATTGGAACGACCACGTTGTTATGGGTTCTGATTCCACTTGTTATGGGCTATTATAATTTTTCCTTATCCGTACAGCCTTAGGAAGCTCTTTCCAAAGTCAGCCTTACTCAAAACAACATAAGCAATTCTAGAGAGGATCTCAATTTGTGTTTACATCTCTTGGTAATCCAAATGAGGGGAAGGGGAGCCATATTTATATAAATACCCCTATAATTGCAATTGCCAATCTACAATACAATTTAACAGTGAAGATTGATGAAAAGTCTTTAAAATACAAGTGCATATTTCCTATATTATTCCCAAGATTACCCTAAAATACCATGTGTACATTTCCCTTATTACCCTCGGAACATTCTAGAGTCTCCCTAAAAACTCTAGATACAAAAAGATTCTAGAACACTGGGTGATTTATAGGTTATCACGACCCACTTGCTAGGTCTTTGGGCTTGAAAACCTTTGCACCCTAACACTCGGACCCTAGTTACCATCCTCAGCAGCAGAACCGCTCCTCAAACCTAAAGTCCCCAAAACGCTTTTGTGCATGCCAAGTCGCTAAAGTCCCCCAAAATGTTGCACGGATAATACCTTGGCTTATGATCTATAAACTGAATCACGGCGAAAGCCAACTGATCAATGTCCGCCATAACTACACTGGCGAGCACGTAAATCAGACTAACTCGCAACCTAGAACTTGCAAGTTCTAAACAAAACTTGCCACTCCAACTACAAGGGCTGCGTCCCCTGCTACAGACTTTGCAAGAGGGCAGCCTTCGCTCTATTCTGTGGTGAGTGCAAATGACATGGATATCTATGTATCGAAGTGGCGTCGATGCAATTCCATGTCAGCATTTCCGTTCATGTATTTGACAGAAGGACTAACTTAAACAAAGGAATTTACAGTTCATGGATTTAGCTGGACCAAAAAAAAAAAAAAGAGTTCAAGAATTAGAATGAACAAATTAATGAAGTATATAATTCTAGCCTTAAATAATTTATTACCAAAGGAACTTGTCATAATGTTCTTTTTTATAAATAAGTTAGAGCATTTATTGGTACAAAATAAGCCCAGGGGAGCTTATCCCCGTCATAAGCCCTAAATTAGTGATATGTTTAATGTAACCATAGAAAGAATCTTCGAAGAAACATTACGCCAAGAATTTTTCTTTTGCTGTTGTCTCATTGGGAATAACAAGGATGCTTCGTAGTTGCAGTTTAATTGTGACCAACGTATATATTCGCTTTTTCTGCATCACGAACTTCTCTGACGCTGTAGAAAAAGTTGGACCAAGAGGAGATCTTTTCGACTTAGTGGCAAAGAAAACAAATGACTCTTTTTTGTGTTTTTTTCCCCTTATACTTTTTCACTGGGGTTAATAGTAATGGCCAGACAACCTTTTGTGTGCATAATATTATAATGCTTCATAAAAGGTTAAAGAATATCAGATCTTTCTTTTGCCCTTGCATGCTTTCTCACTATATATTCTGGGAAGCAAACGGGATTTCTCCCGTGACGGCAAGAA
This sequence comes from Eucalyptus leucophloia subsp. euroa, assembly GCA_017140325.1. Lineage (NCBI taxonomy): Eukaryota > Viridiplantae > Streptophyta > Magnoliopsida > Myrtales > Myrtaceae > Eucalyptus > Eucalyptus leucophloia. The sequence continues at coordinate 23,577,619 of CM029470.1, read as the reverse complement.
GGGAGAACGAATTCTTGATCTCGAATATCAGGTAAGCCTTCTTTGTTTTTCTCTCAACATCTTTCAACACGGTGCTTCTTTTGCAGACATAGAGCATTATGATTAGTGACCGCATGCTGCACTTCGTTTCGAATCAAATAGTCAAAAACTATGTATGCATTCGACATTACTGATTGCCCATAGAATAGCCGAGAAATAGAAGGTTGGATTATGCGTGTTCCAGTAGAATTTATAGGAGTTATGATCTTGTATGATTTGCGACCACCTGATTTTAATGGCAAATTGTCTTCGTTGCACGTTGTTGGGAGATCAAGGTAGCTGACGGTCTTTTATTATTCATTTCTCAAGATTTGCAGATTCTTTGGATATATCCTCAACTAGTTTAGGCGTAAGGCCTCCTCAAAGTGAACGACTTTTCCAATTTGCCCAATGGCAAAAACACGGCAAAGTGCCCGAGGTAAAATCTTTCGAGAGCAGGGGTTTCTTCATGACAATCAAAATCTAATCACGTTATTCTGTCAATGTAGACCTCTGCTGTTTCTGGAACAGATTGAATGCATCGTGAAACCGGGCGTGTTTTCTGTTCTACATGAAAAAAAAAAAAAAATCATTTTCATGTTGTTTTTTGGCTTTGTTTTTCTTTTTGACAGGTCTCGAGTCCTGTTTAATGGAAAAAAAGATGTGCTTAATTCGTTCTCGTCATTAGGCACTAAATTACTGTGACACCAACGACAATATCAGATGTACCCTTCACTCTCTAGTTTCATGGGCTTGTAATCTTTTTCTTTCACTTGTTTAGAAATGAGTCAGATCGTCAAGGAAGTTGCGATAACCATAGAGAGGAAGATGGACAACTTGACTACCGGATCCATCGAGCGTTGCATATATCGAGTGCCTGAGAAGTTGCGCAGAGCAAATGCGGAGGCCTACACCCCTCAAGTTATCTCCATCGGGCCATTCCACGGTGATAAGACAGCAATTCAGTTGATGGCGATCAAACTGAGGTACTTGACAGGCTTCCTCCGCCGCAGCAAGGCTGACCTCCCAGCTTGTATCAAAATCATCAGCGAATTGGAAGACCGCATTCGGCAATGCTACCAAGAAAATCTCACCCAAGCCAGCAAGGAGCTCGTGGAAATGATCTTACTGGACGCAGTTTTTGTAGTTGAGCTATTCATAAGAAGCCAATACCTCGAGCACCGAGACGAGGACGATGAAATATTCAGCAAGCAGTGGATGAGCAACGCGGTATTCCACGACCTCCTGCTCCTGGAAAATCAAGTCCCATTCTTTGTCCTCGAGATTCTCTATCATCTCACCGCATTGAGTACCACTGTCACGTTCTTCAAGCTTAGCTACGAGTACCTCAAAGACGTCCTGGAGGGGCAAGAGCTTGCAAGCACGAGCTTTCAGATGAAGCACCTGGTGGACTACGTGCGAGCCCTGCAACTGCCCTCGTTCCCACGGGGTGCGCCGTCCAAACATGGCAAGAAATTCGAGCTGACTCGGAGTGCAAAGGAGCTGCAAGAGGCCGGTGTTGAGTTCAAACCAGCCATGGGAAACTTCTCCCTGCCCGATGTCCACTTCAAGGCTAAGACCCTCAGGATGCGGCACGTGGTTGTGCACGAGTGGACCGAGACGTGGTTCAGGAACATGATTGCGTACGAGCAGTGCCACCACGTGGAAAAGTACATCACCAGCTACGCCATTCTCATGGGCAGCCTCATCGACACGCCCGAAGACATCGACATTCTAGTCAGCTGCGGAATTTTGGAAAATCGGCTCGGTAGCAAGGAAGACGTGGTCAGTCTCTTCAACAGCTTGTACAAGGAGACCATGAGGGACTCCAGCGAGTTCCTCTACTCAAGGCTGTGTCAGAAACTGAATGAGTACAGCAGGTACCCGTGGAACCAGTGGAAGGCCATCCTCAAACGGGACTACCTCAGTAAGCCGTGGTTCAGGACCGCTGGGGTGCTGCTCGTTCTCACCATAGTGCAAACCGCGTGCTCCTTGATGGATGTTTATGCAGGCGACGCAGGGAGATTTTTCCGTTGGCACAAGTAATGCAAGTCAGAAGTACTTCGCCCAACTACTTTTGAATACGCTAATTTTTTGTTTTTTTATTTTTTTTAAATTTCTTTTAATTACTTTTTTTTAAAGATGTCATTTTATGTTCTGGAAGACGGGGGACCCGGGCCGGGCCGGGCCCCTCTGGCTCGTACTAATATGGCCCGTACGCTGGTCTCAGTGACCCAGGCCGAGGACACGCTTGGGCTTTCAAGTCAAATCCATTTCAAAGGTGTTCAAGCCCAATTTAAGAGCAAATTGAGCCCAACTCATCAATAACCCAATGCTTCCATCATTTCAATTTTAACTAGAATTAAATCCAAACTTCCTTAAAAAACAACTAATATCTATGTCTCCACTCTCCCCTCTGTCCTCGTTCTTTGCCTTCTTCCTTGTTCATTTTTATCGCCTTTCTTCACATTGCAGACCAAGAACACTCAAAACTGAACATTAAACTGAGAATATTCAAAGCTTTAATCAATGGATACCGCTTTCCACTCTCGAGCAGAGCACAACCAAGACATCACCTCGAGTTACGTCAACCACCACCAATGGACCGTCACCTGAGAATCTGACTCACAGCTGGTGAAATCACCATCTTTGTACTATCATGAATTTCGGAAAATTCCATGGCTTATGAATAAGGATGCGAGATGTGACCCAATAACTCATCACGAATCATCATTGATAAATAGCTCCCAGTCATTTTTCTCATCACCCGCCACCATCAATTACACTTGAAATCATGGTTAATAATTAATGAAGAAATCAGCAAGGTATAAACTATATCATCACTCATTTAGTTTGAACGCTTTGGGGAGCTATTTTATGAAAATGCCATAGACGCATTTCGTTGAACAGGTCATAGTCAACGAGTTAAGGAGCAGGCTTCAAATACCCAAATCTCAAACACCATGGACGATAGCTACGTTTCACCATTCATTCAGAAGCATCCCAAAGTACCAAAATCGCACATGTGCTGCATGCCAAGTCGCTAAAATGCCCCAGAAAGTGCCCTTAGTATAAAATCTATAGACTGAATCTCAGTAAATTTTTCTCCAAGCCACCAATGGAGAATACAATGAAAGAAGACATCTGATCAACGTCTGCCAGGACTACACGGTGAGCATGCAAATCAGGTTGTGGCTCAGGCCCTAGAACTTGCAATTGCTAAACAAAACTTGTCATTGTTGAGAAAACTTCTATCAGTTTTTGAAGTTAACAAAACTTTATAGTTCTTATTCTTATTTTGAATAATAGTATACTTATGAAGTTATATTACAGACTCTTACCAAAGTCTATTCATTCTAGAAGTCTTTCTCATTCTGACACAATCCAAATTGAAACTAAGTTCAGAATGAAAATAACATCAAATTCAGATTTATTGATCTTGCAACAAAGATTCAAAATGAACGTAATAGGAATTTATTCTTCAATATATGGCTCTCTGGCGAAAATTCTCACTTACATTTTATAAATACATTGATGGAATCAATTGCAAATTGATGAAATCAATCTTGAAAACAAGTTTCTTTTTGGGAAGTATTTATTTATGGAAACCTAAATTCTAATTGGATGAAAAATCAACCGGAAAACAGAAGAACGCCGAAACTTACTTATAGAAGTGCAAAGAAAAAAGTAGTAACTTCCTTTGTAGTAAAGCTTAGGGATGATTTCAGGTGAGTTCTTGAACCTTTTCCCATTTTTGCAAATTTAGAAAATTAAGAAAAAAAAATTTTGAGGTTTTTGAATGATGAAGAAAGAAAATAAAAATAAAGAGAAAACCATATTCAGCTTGCCCCTACAAATAAGAATGCTTATAGTGTCGCCAGCCACTGGTGACGGTGGGCAGACCCTCCCCATTGTCTATATGCTCGCTCGTCTTTTGTAAACATCAGAAGCAACAGAGAGAACCAGAGTGTGACACATGTAACGGAGTCGGATAGAGCGCGCACGTGAGAAAGAGAGTCTGCGCCAGACTAGGCTGTGGCCCTAGGTAGTGTCTCCGACCCTTGGCAAACACTCACGAGGGCTTCTGCCCTCACCACTGTGTACTGAGGGGTTCCTTGAGGGCAAGACCCGCTCTCTCTCTCTCTCTCTCTCTCTCTCTCTCTCTCTCTCTCTCTCTCTCTCTCTCCACATAGGTATGTACCTTGGTCGATGTATGGGGCGACACCACTGTGGCTTGAGCCCAGCAAGGGTTTGGCCACCTCGCCGATGACTGTTAGAACAGTGACCCCTTCTATTTGTTGAAGCAAGCTAAAGATGGTTTTCCCTTCTTCTTAATTTTCAATTGCCTTCTTCCAGAATCCCTAACTCGATCTTTTAATTCTTTAAATTTGTAAAGTCACGTGAGCGCCACATTGGCGTGTAGCTGCCATGTAAGTACTTAACAGCTATTTAACTGTCACATCAATATTTTTGTCTAAGACAGAAAGATTAATAATTTGGAATTTTGAAAAAAAAAATTAAGCATTAAATTGCGGAAAAAAAGAAGAAGAATAGAAAACGTTCAAGGACAACGACGTTGTGCAAATCCAAAAAATTGAAGCCCCCTATCCTTTATCCCTGAATCATATTGCAATCAAAGTTGAGACGTTGCTGGGTACTGACGGTAGCCCCTTCTTGTTCATATTATTGCTGCCGGTGGGCTCAATTTTCGCTTTTTCAACAAAATCCGGGTGGAATAATAGTGTGGGTTTTCACTCTTGGTTGTCAACTATAAATTTATTTATAATAAACAAACTAGTAACTTCATATATTTTGCAAAAATATTAACACCCAGAAAATTTACCTAGTGCCATAACTGGAGTTACCTGAAAATCTTGATGATGTTATTTATTTATTTTTATTTTTTTGCCAATAGTGATGAATGAACAACGTAGTTCGTTCTTATGAAGTCTTTGTCTCTTCATGCCTTTCAAATAGGGAAATAGAACGACCTTTGCCAACAACTAGATAAATTTGACACATTCAAGAAAAAAGAAGTGAAAGGGCTAATACGAACACCTAGAAGGGGGTGTATAGGTGTAAAAAGAAATTTTTGCAAGAATGTTTGTAAAATACTTTTATGTTAAAACAGAGTTTGAAAACCAACGAACTTGAGTGAGCCTTGAATCTCTAATGACTAAACAAAATTACGAATAAGTAAATGAGTTTAGGGAAGAGAATAAAAACATAAGGTTTATAGTGGTTCGGCTTATATTAAGCCTACGTCCACTCTTTAGCGCTGACAGCCTACTAGCTAAATTCCACTATGAATTAAAAGAGATTTTACAATCACATAATCTCGACTTCACAGTGCAGAGATTTTACTACACTCTTCTGAAGTCTCACAAGTGTTTGCTCTCTCTTTTGAGTACAGTTTGAGCTTCAGCAATTGAACACGTAAAAAACTAGGAAGTTTCAGACTTTTGAAATTTCTCTTTTATGCACACTCATTGAACAACTAGAGAATCTGCATTAAATATTCCTTCATGCCTTCACGACCATTGGCACTTTTCAAAGGAGTTCTTCTAATCTACTTGTTGGACATAATCAATTAAGGAGATCTCGAGTTATATTAAGATTATGGTAAAAGCCCATCAATCATGTTGTGGCACCCCTCGACGGCCCCCGATCCGTCAGGGTCACCACAGGTACATGTCACTCATCCTAACATATACCAGTAAGATAACTTTTCTAATTAAAGTGAAACCATAGTTCATAGGGGTTGATCAATATAATAATTTTTCAATTTTTTTTTTGTAAAGGTCCTAGCGTAGTTCATCAGTGGAAGCATAAATGTATCTCACCATTTCTCACTTCAATAACCATAATGCAATGCACATCACCTATACTTCAAATGAAAAGATAAAGCCGAGTCACTTTTATTTATATTTTCACGATGAATATTTCGGGTCGGTACAGCAAAAAGGCCAAGATTTTTAATTATACTTGGCTATAACTCAAAAGAGAACTCGACCCTACATCAACATGTACACCTCTCCATCAACAAGAGTCAGCTATCCTAAAAAAGTGTCAGCTCCCACCAGCTATACGTGCCATCACACCTAACTCAGTACATCGGGTGGCGGCGGCGCCGGCATCCCTAGCATCACTCCACTACGTCGGACATGAATAGACAAAAACTCCTGGATAACCGGGCCATCAGCAAGACCCACATCATACATCACTAAGACACGGACTCGAACATACACCAAACCAAGCAAACTAACACAGGAATGCTCTGTGCACTCCACCTCGACATCAGATGGCAATTCATAATAGGTACCGAGTGCAACTAGTAGCAATGGTATCTTTTTAATCTGAAATGTTAATCCCCGAAAGAGGTGAGTACAACCACTCAGTAGTGAAGATCCATCAAACTACACAATGCGTCAAACAGAACAATTAATTTATCATGAATAAAACACATATCATTCATGCATTCAAGCATACCTCACCTTACAGCCATGCATATATCATCATACAACGTGCATATATCACCATGCACTTGCACTTATATCATCGAACAGCCATGCATATATCACCATGCAACGTGCATATACCACAATGCACTTATCATCAAGCAGTCATGCATATATCACCATGCAACGTGCATATACCGCCATGCTCTTCATGCTTGCATTCCCATGAGGTTCATCCCATGCCATATGTACACATCCATGCGCATGATACAGTCTTAATTTTTTTTTATCTTTCTAGGGACCAATGTTTGCATCCCATAATTTATAACTCGCACCCTACTCAACATCGCCAAGGGGCCTCCGGGACACACCTCCGGGCATCCGGCACACACGCTTTGGGCATCTCATAGTTCAACTAGCATCACAAGGGATTCCCTCGGCACACACTTCTAGGGCTTGTGGCACACACCTCCGGCCATCCCAACACTCCCGGGGCATCCAGCACACTGAGCATTCCAACACTCCCGAGGCATCGTCGGCTCACACCTCTGACAGTCTCGTTATTATCTCAATTTATATTCACACACGTATTTCAATTTCAACATGGCATTTGATGCATCAATATTAAGAGTCTCAACCAACTTTTGATGTCATATAACATGCCATATGTCACCACATATGCAGCATAATCAACCACTCAAAACATCATATCACATGGAGCAATTTCATTTATTTTTGAAAATATAACAAAATTTCGGATAAAAACAGATTGCCTTCCTTTGGTCATAATTCTTGAAAAATTAGTAAACAGCCTTATTAAATTCTAAAAATTTGACATGTTATATACAATATCTAGAGGAAAGTATTCCGTGAAGAACACCATATCAAAAGAACATCACACAAATCAGTACAATCCATGAATCACAGTCCTTAAAATTTCGGAATATTGCCATACACAGTTTCATTCACAAATTCGGTAAAAATCCTAAATCAGCTCGGTAAAAATCCTAAATCAGCTCCAAAAATTCTGAAATTTTTATATGTTATAGACAAGGTCCAGAAGTAAATATTTCATGTAGAAATCAAAATCATATTTGTGATAGATTAAAAAATATAATCACCATAGCCGTCTCTAACCCTCGGCAAAAATTCCCAGATCTGACCATTTCAAATAAAATTATTTCACAAACCTAAACCCATCCATTTCCTCTAAAATTTTATTATGTTACTTCTTAACATGTCATCTTCAACTTTTATTCATAACACAAGATCTAATTTCAACCAGAGAATTTTATAAAATTCACAGAATCATACTAGGTCAAATATGTTACTCTCCAAGAAGTTCTCTACAACTTTCATCAAGGAGTTGAAATAAGATTCCAACTAAAAAGTCGCATGCATCTCACAATGTCATCAAAGGTTGGACTGCCTTCCTAGAAAACAGAATGCAAGGCTATGATATTTCTTCTTAGAGCTTCGAATTTCTTCACTTCTACCACAATCAAAGTTTATCATCCCTCACAACACATATCACAGTAGCAAAAGGTAGGTTTGTGGACTCCACTTGCCTCAAATCCGAGCACAAACACAGTGACAAACGGCGGGCAAGGCGGTGAACGAATGGCAGTGACTAGGCAGCGAACTCCTCCTCCTTCTTCCTCTTCTTCTCTCGCATGCTCGCTCTCCCTCTCTCGGACAGTAACTCTCTCTCTCTCTCTCTCTCTCTCTCTCTCTCCCTCTCCCCCTTTCTCTTCATGCGACACCCCTCTCTGTCTCTCCCTTTCCTCGCTTAATCCACCCCCCTCTTCCTCTCTAATTTTCTTCCTTTCAATAATTAACAATCATTGATCTTGCATGCCGGCGCCACTTTGCAATTTTCATGCAAGAGGGGCTTCATCCGACTGGGCTTGGGCCAACCTTGGTCAACGGAAGCTCCTCCTTCTTTGGGCTTTGCGAGCCAGGCCTAAATGGCCGAATGGTGGGGTCTTGTGGGCTGGTCTTAGCCTAAGAGTTTTGGCCCACTCTTCTCTAATTTTTCCCATTTAATCATCACCTAATTTCTCATTTATATAAATACTTAATTTCCCTTATTCACTTGACCATAAAACTTGAAATCATAAATCAATAAATTCCAACTTATAAAACACATGGCCAATAATAGAATTTTCTTTCCTATCAAATAATTATCCATTAAAAGCTTGGCCATAAATCTTATTGCAAATCATGGATCAAATGGCCACAATACAACTTGATGGTACTTCCATCACCTATTCATAGGCCTTAATGTATATGGAGGTTGTCATGAATTTTGGGATGCCACACATGTTCGTTCATACAATTAGGATCTCGATTTCCATAAGTAGAACCTTTCAAGTTTTGTTTGCCTTCCAAAAGATTTGATTATCGGAATTGATTCTAATAAGGATAATCAATCATATAAGTGCTATATCCAGCCATAGGGTCGTCCATAAACTGTATGAATTAAATCCTTGAAGATAATCTTGCATCTAAATAAGTCTTCATTATTCGAGTATCGTTCAGTCTAGAATCTGTCAGCATGAGTAAACTTTAATCCTAAAGTCTATCGTTCTTCGGACTTTGACCTTAAAGTCTTGGAGTCTTTAGACTAGATTGTGGAAATGTTTTGTTAACTTTAAAACAATAAATGAGTTTTTCTCCAACAATCTCCCCCTTTTTGATGGTAACAAAACTTTTCTGTAGATTTATGAACTTTTGACCTACAAAACAACTTTTAAGCAGTATGTGATATCTTAAAAAAATAAGTTGATTACAACTTGGATAGCATTGATTCTACAACCACAGAAAACACGTTAATCTTGAAAAGATAAAACAAATAACTATCCAACGGCAATCATTATCATAAAATAAGTTACAACAAATGTTACATCAAATAGTTCAACAATCAACCAAACAAATCCAAAAGTTAGACTTTAAACAGTCAAATAAAAATCCAAAATCCAAACCAAAGTTAAATACTTAAATCTGCACCATTCTCCCCCTTTTTGTCAATAGCAAAAGTGGAGAACCTCAAAATGAAAGTGAAATGAAATTAGGGCTTTTTGGGGATGTGAATGAGTTTGAAATCCCCCATAGATTGAACAGTCTCCTCCATCTTTCTTAGAGTCTTCTTCAGCTGTTCAATATCTTTACCCTTTGCATTATCTTGAACTTAAAGTTTAAGAGCTTGTACCTGCTCATGTAGAGAATCTGAAGTAGACGCTAAAGTTGTTTTGATGGTCCTGATCTCAAACTCCATCCCATATTGCTGAGCCTTCAAATCCAAAAGGATTTCTAGTAGCCTTTGAAAGGCTGCTACTACTACTGTTGGAGCATTAGGTCCAGCCAAATCAATTACAAGAGTATTGAGATGTGAAGGAACATCAGCAGTTCGATCACCGAGACTTGGAGAAGATGCTTCAACACCACCTTCAGGATATTGAGAGGCATATACATCCTCTGGATCGGCAAGAGAATGACTAACATCATTACTAGTAAAAACATGTGAAGAAGTACCTCTTTTTTCAGCAACTCCCCCTATTTCCATGCCTACAGGTGGAGAAAATAATTCTTCTTCTTGCTCTTTCTTAGCATCAGCACCCAGATGATGTTCTTTCTCTTTGTCATCTCCTGCAGTTCCACTCCTAGTCTTTTTAGAATCATCTAACAAGGATACTACTAAAGTCGGCTCAAAAGAGTCATCTTGGCCCTCTCCTTCTCCCGATTTTCTTCATTCTTACTATTCTTCTCTTCCTTCTTTTTCTTCTCTTCTTTCTCTTTCCTTTGTTCTTCTTTCTTCACTCCCTTCTCTTGTCTCTTCTTTCTCTTCACTTCTCTACTCTGTCACTTCTCATTCTCGTGTCTCTCTATCCTCTTGTTGCTCAAAACTAACAAAACTATGAAAAATTTTCAAGATAAGAGTAGAAAGAGTAAGCTCATCTTCATCCTCTTCATCCTGAAAGATAATAACTCTTTTCTTCTTGGTTGATTCAATCATGGGCTCCTTGCCTTTTTCTTTTTTTCGCAGCAGAGTCTTGCTTTGTTTTGCTCGGGGACTTCTCCTTAAAGCGCTCTAGGGCCTTGTTCAGTTCCTTCAGTCTCATTTTCCATACCATCTTCAAACCTATCAGCATGGGAGAAATGGTTCGATCACAGAGAGATGTAGGAAGCTGAATTTAAAAGTGTCGAAACAATTTGGTGACCAGTGCAAAGTAAGGAAGCTATCCCTTATCTTTCGTAATAGTCCTACACATGTGTATCAAGATTGTGTGGGGCAGTGAGAACTTCATTCCATTACTGATGGCAAACATCAGTTTAGCTTATGAACGAGAAACATCAATCTTGGAGGTAGACTTGGGTCGAATGTAGTTTATCACGACCTTGTGCAGCAAGATGTTGGAGGCAGTTATTCTTTGATAAATAATGCCACCCTAAAAAAGTTTATCCTTCACAGGGAAACTTGTAGCATGACCAACATTCACGTTTATTAGTCGGAAACTCCCTCTTTCCACACCAATAATGTCTGCCAGAGTATCTACATCCACCACAAACTCTCTATCCCTTACAGTAAAATAGAATCTATTTGCATATAGGAAAGACAGATTCGAATAGAAATAAGCAGTTAATTTGGCGTAAGCTACAGCGGTCTTCGAACAAAATCTTTCAAGTTGAAGAAGAGCAAATCTCTCTCTCGGGTTCACCTTCATAGAGTCTAAAAAAGCGAAATCCACATTTCAAGGGTTCATCACCCCTCTCTTCAGTAGTTTGGAGTAAGTTCTTTGATGATCTTTGGACCGAAATAAATTCGTTCCCTCATCACGCAATTCTGCAGCAACACCCATCCTAGGCTGAAAGTTCGCATACAACCTCTTATCGTCATCCTTAATCTCAGGCTAATTAAAAGAGCCAAATTGATGATCTCTTGGAAAGTTTGTAAAAGTCCTATCTGCCAAACTTTCAGGCACAATGCCTAGCCTTTCTATTGATCTAAAAAACTGAGTCTCATTTCTGTAACCTCCCTCGTTCAAAAACTCATCAATGAAAGTCATAGCAGTACCACCCTGCTTTAACTAGTTGTAGAGTTTAACGAGGAACTTGGGTTTTAGCGTTTTTACTAGTTCAACATTTTCCACAATCTCTTCTTCTACTGGTTGGCGCAGAGAATTTTGAGTAGGACGTTATTGTTGATGCTGTTGCAATTGTTGAGGAGAATCTTCTTCATCGCTCAAGTCAAAGTGGGTAGGACCCTCAGGCATGATTCGTGGTCCCCTGGTTGCAATCCGGGAAGACATTCTTTGGAATGACGTTATTGCAATTGAGGAGAATTTCTTTAACTTATTCATTTAAGAAATGTGAAAACTTGTAGAATGATCTTGAGAGTAAAACAGAGAAAGTAGAGATTTTGTATTCTAGGGTTTGTGAGAGTGTAAATGAAGAAGAAAGACTCGATGGTGTAAAAGGTAAATGAGATGGGTTATCCGAACTGTCGTACATAAACGAACCGTCACACCAATATTTCCTTTTTTGAAAATGAAAACTGTCAAAAATTTGAAATTTTGAAAAATATAACTTCCAAAAATAAAATAGGTAAGCAACGATTGAAAATCAACATAACTTTTCAAGAGCTTCATACTAAAATTCAATTGCTTCTATTTAAGAAGTAATAACTTATAGATGTAGATTTTGGATATTCAGAGTCTGACCACCTTCAGACTTTAATCGATAGAAGATATAATATTCAGTCTGGTGCAAATAGACTCAAATAGGCTTTTCTCCAGTGGTTTTGTAAATATATTCGCCGATTGATTCTTCGAGTCAATGAATTGAATTATGATTTCTCCATTCTGCACATGATCTCTTATAAAATAATGTCAAATCTCTATATGCTTAACGGCACTGGTGTTGTCGCATTTGATCTCGGTACAAGATTCTTCAATTCCAAAGTCCCTTAGCTATTGTCTTATCCACAAAATTTGAGAACAACAACTTCCAAGAGCCACATACTCTGCTTCTGTTGTTGAAAGAGCTACAGTATTCTGCTTCTTTGAGAATCAAGACACTAGCTTGTTGCCTAATAGTTGACAAGTACCAGAAATGCTCTTTTTATCAACTCTGTAACTTGCTAAATCTGCGTTTGAATATCCAAGGAGAGTAAAGTCTCATTCTTTGGGATACCACATACCTAACTTTAGAGTAGTTGCAAAGTATTTGATGATGTGTTTTGCAACACATAGATGAGATTCTTTGGGTTCTGATTTAAATCTAGCACAAATATCAATACTAAACAAAATGTCATGTCTAGAAGCAGTAAGATAAAGAAGTGAACCGATAATACTCCTGTAAAGCTTCTTGTCAACTCTCTTTCTTCCTTCATATTTATCCAGCTTCGAAGAACTTGACGTTGATATCTCAGTCTTTTTACAATTCTCCGATTTGAACTTCTTGATGAGATCTTTTGCATATTTTTATTTTATAAATAAAAATTCATTTCTTTAATTCTTTGACTTGTAATCCGAGAAAGAAAGTCAATTCACCCATCATGTTTATCTCAAGTTCATCCACATAGATTTAGAAAACTTCTTGCATAGATTTTCATTAGGAGATCCAAAAATAATATCATCGACAAAATTTTGAACTAATAAAAAGTCTTTTCATTCTTTCTTTATGAATAAAATTGTATTTGCCTTTCTCTTTTCAAAATTATTTTGGATTAGAAATTTACTTAACCTTTCATACCAGGCTCGAGGTGCTTGCTTTTAATCCATACAGAGCCTTCTTCAATCTATATACTGAGTTTGGCTTTCTTGAGTCTTCAAAACTAGGTGGTTGTTCCGCATAGACTTCTTATTGGATAAATCCATTGAGAAATACACTTTTAACGTCCATTTGGAATAATTTGAAATTTTTATAACAAGTAAAAGCAAGTACTAGTCTAATTGCTTCTAACCTCGCCACTGGTGCATAGGTCTCATCATAGTCTATCACTTATCTTGCGTATATCCTTTGGCCACAAGTCTTGCTTTGTTTTTGACCACTTTTCTTTTCTCGTTCACTTTGTTCTTGAAAACCCATTTAGTTCCAATAATATATTTACCTTTTGGTTTGGAATTAGCTCCCAAACATCGTTGATGCGGAATTGTCTGAGCTCTTCTTGCATGTCTTCAATCCAACTTTCATCAAACATGGCTTCTTATATACTTCCGGGTTCTATTTCAAAAATAAGTGCTAGTGCGCTAGACTCTTCTCACCTTTTGGATCTGGCGCGAATTCCTTCATCAATGTTACCAATGATGAGTTTCTTGGGATGACTAGACTTATGCTTCCAGTTATTAGTTGATTTGAAAGTTTGTCGATCCTATACTTCTGCTGATCTTCAGAAGTCTAAACCACTTCGAGGAAAGTAGACTCTGAAAAGTCTGGAGGAGGTTCAGATTCTTCAATTTGAGTTTGATCCAGTTGATTCTGTATAGATTCTTGAAACTTGACGTTCATTGATTCTTCAACAAATTGAGTCTTCTTGTTGAAAACTCTATATGCTTTGCTTAAGGTAATGTATCCAAGGAAAATTCCTTCGTCTGATTTCTCATCAAACTTCCCAATTCGATCATTTGCATTTTTCAAAACAAAACACTTACAACCAAACACATAAAAGTAAGAAACATTTGGTTTTTTCCCTTTTTATACTTCATAAGGAGTTTTCTTTAATATAAGTCTCAAAAACACTATGTTGATAATATAGTAGGCTATTGAAACTGCTTCAGCCTAAAGTCAAGAGGAAATTTTACTCTCAATTAAAAGGGTTCTTGCCATTTCTTGCAAAGATTTGTTCTTTCCATTTCTTGCAAAGATCTGTTCTTTCTTTCCACAACCCCATTCTGGTATGGAGTGTATGGAGAAAAGAAAACATGCTAGAAACCAAAATCATCATAGAATTTTGCAAATTCTTGATTTTCAAACTCACCTCCATGGTTTGTACATATATTTGAAATAGCATATCCTTTTTTTCATTCTGAACTTTCTTTGCAAACTTTGAGAAGTGAGAAAATGCTTCAGACGTATTTGCTAGAAAATAAATCCGAGTAAATCGAGAGTAATCATCCACAATTATTAGGCAGTATCTCTTTCCACCAATACTTTAAGTCCTAGTTGGTCCAAAGAGATCCATATGCAGAAGCTGTAAAGCTCGATTAGTAGAAATTTGATTTATAGGTTTAAATGAACTTCTAACCTGTTTTCCCAAAACACAAGGAGTGCATAATTCAGACTTTTGATAAGTTAGGTTGGGAAGACCACGAACAAGCTTCTTGGATGAAATCTTGGCAATCTGCTTCAAGTTGACATGACCAAGCTTTCGATGCCAAAGATTTGCTTCATCTTGAATGGATATAAGATACCGAGAACTTTCTAGTTTTATATCCATGAGGTAAATGTTCCCATGCATTCGTCCAGTAAAAGATTGAGAGAAATCTTTACTTATTCCCGAACAAATGCATTTTTAGAGGTTAATTTTGAATCTAGTGTCACAAAGCTGACTAATGCTAAGTAGATTGTAATTCAGTCATTCCACCAAAGAAACATTGTTGATGGTCAAGCTTCCAATTTTCACAGTTCCACAACCAACGATTCTTCCCTTGCTGTTCCCACCAAATGAAACTTTTCCACCATTTATTTGAACAAATTATATAGAGCAATTGGGGTCTCTTGTCATGTGTCTCGAACAGCCACTATCCAAATATCATTTGATCTTTCTTTTGATAGTGACCTATGATCAAGAAAAGAACCCAAGATTTCTTTGGTACCCATATTTTCTTAGATCTAGGGGAGTTAGTATTAAACATCGTATTTGCCCAATCCCTTTTGACAGGTCTCCAAACCTTGGGATATTCCTTCTTGAAATGTTCTGAACTATTACACTTTGAACATTTGAGAGCACTTTGGCCAACGGGTTTTACAAAAACTTTTTGAAAGTGATTTTTGTAGAATGTCTTTGTCGGTCTTTGTTTGATTCTTTCTTTAACTTTAGGAAAATCAATTAAAGAAACAATTTCTAGAGTCATTTCCAAACCAGATTTGTTAAAATAAGGTCTTTGTATAGAAATAATTTTCTCTAATTTCTCAAATCCTTTTGAAAATCTTTTTGTGATATTTGAAATATCTTCCTTTAAGAAGAGATTTTCTTTAGAAAGAGAATCCGAGTTTTCTTTGAAATCAGCAAAATTTTTGTTCAGACTTTCAATCTTCTCTTTGCAAGAAGATTCCTATTGCCTCAGTTTGGAATTCTCCCTCTTTAGTTCAAAAATCCTTTTAAGAGATGTTTTGAGAATAAGACAGAATTCATTTATATATTTTAAGACTTTAATAGGGATTTTTAAATTACTAACCTCAACTTCTTTGTCTGAGTGTGAATCAGAGTCTGTTTCAAGATCCGAGTCTGATTCAGATTTGGTTATTAAACATATGTTGGCATATTCTTCATCACTTTCCTCGCATTCAATATCGCTCCATGTTTTTGCTTTGAGAGCCTTCTTGTATTTCTTAGTTCTTTCTCTTTTTTTTTTCTTCAACAAAGGGTAGTTGGGTATGATGTGCCCATTTTTCTTACATTCAAAGCAAATCACGTATTTGTTAACTTCTTCATCCTTAATTGATTTGTTCTAGAATTTTTTAGTGCCTTACTTCTTCCAGTTGAATCTTCTTCCCCTTCTATTCAACTTTCTGAATTTCCTAATCATGAGTGCTAGTTCTTCATCGTCCATGTCTTCTTCTAAATTTGTATCATCGGAATCATCGTTAGATTTTAAAGTAATTGACTTCTTACCTTTGGGATCTTCTTACTCATTGATTTGCTCCACTTCATATGATTGAAGTGTGCCTACTAGTTCATCTACTGAAAGAGACATGATCCTCTAGGTTTCTCTGATTGATGTTTTCACGTGATTCCAGTCTTTTAGAGAGTCCACGCAGCAGTTTATTGACCTTCATTGGTCCTGATATTGGTTGTCCTTGATAAGCTAATCCATTTACAATCTCAATGAAACGATTGAACATATTAGTGATGGATTCTCCAGGCTTCATCTTGAAGGCTTCATACTGTCCGAGAAGAATATTGATCTTCATTTCCTTTACTCGATCAGTTCTTTCATAGGTGACATGCAATCTGTCCGAAACTTCCTTCGCTGTTTTATAGGAAGAAATTCAATTATACTCAGTAGAAGCTAAAGCACAATATAAAGAGTAGATAGCTTTAGCATCAAGAGCTTGTCACTTGGTTAATTCTTTTTGTATCATTTCACTAGCGTCTGCAATTTCTTTTCCTCTTCCTGAGATTGATGTAGCTTTGGGATTGATCCCTTTTTCTACCACTTCCCATTCCAGGGGATCTTTCGATCTTATAAATGCCTTCATCTTGTTCTTCAATATGTTGTATTGCTTCCCATCAAAGTAGGGAGATCTAGTGTTGCTTTGGCTTTCAACCAAACTTGGAGCCAAAATACAAGTCATAGATCTTTAACTTAGAAGTAAAAATACTTCAATAAAATGAGCACACAGGCTCTAATACCCATTGAAATGGCTAGTACGAATACCTAGAGAGGGCTGAATATGTGTTAAAAGAAATTTTTGCAAAAATGTTTGTAAAATACTTTTATGTTGAAACAGAGTTTGAAAACCAACGAACTTGAGTGAGTCTTGAATTTCTAACGAATAAAAAAAATTATAAATAAGTAAATGAGTTTAGGGAAGAGAATAAAAACACAAGATTTATTGTGGTTCGACTTAGATCAAGCCTACGTCCACTCTTCAGTGCTGACAGCCTACTGACTGAATTCCACTATGAATCAAAAGAGATTTTACATTCACGTAATCTCGACTTCACAGTGCAGAGACTTTAGTACACTCTTCCGAAGTCTTACAAGTGTTTGCTCTCTCTTTTGAGTACAATTTGAGTTTCAGCAAATGAAAATGTAAAGAACTAAGGAGTTTCAGACTTTGAAAATTTTCTTTTATGCATTGTGCTTAAAAAAGTAGCCAAGTCTTTGTACTGATTCCCCAAGATTATCGAAAGAAATATTTACAATTTTTTTTTCTAGTTCTAACTTTTGGATTTTTCATTATTTATAGCAAGGTTTATAATGAGAAGAGAAAAGCAAGTTTTTTTTTTTTTTTTTATTGTCTCAGTCAAACTACATATTTCATCCATGTTCTCACTTGAACTCCTATGGGATAAAAGGGTTGGCAGGAAAAGTACAAAAAAAAAAAAAGTCTTAAGTCTATTACATTTGTGTTAATTTAATCATAAACTTTTAATTATGTCAGTATAGTTCTAAACATTTTCATAAGTTGCTAATTGAGTCATTTTGTCCAATTTTGATCCAAAATTACTGATATGAGTGCAGGCCACCCTACATGGCACGAATGGCACTAATGTGGACAATTTTTGTAATTTTTTTAATTGAAATTTTAATTAAATGTTAGTATTAATATTATTTTTCCTTTGATTTTGGCTAGTGCCAATAGCGAAGGCCCAGGCGAGGTGACTTTCACCTAGATCTAATGAGGGCTTGGGTGAGGGTTGCGACCTTCACTAGCTATTGATGATGTGACATCTTGATTTTTCCAATTCTATTTTTAATTGAATGAGTTGAACTTTTCATCGACTCGCCTATAATTCTATTCTCTTAGCTGATAACTCACGAGATAACTAGTCTATCTTGTAAAGTAAATAAGGGATTTTAACGCAATAGATTTGATAATTCGACTAGAAATCGACTGCACGGCCGTGTTAGTAAGCAATGGTCATTACGGCATAGTTAAAAATCGATTAGAGATCAGAGATATGTTGATTCGACTGAGCCATGTGATTTAGTGTGAGTGATTCCACCTAATTGCAAAATTTTTATCGATCGGTATTAGACCGATTTTTCTGTCGTTTTGGTACCCTGTGTCCGTATTTGAAATCTCGAGATTTTCACGACAACCGAGAGTCGTCAATGTGTCGAAGATGTACAATATGGCTCGAAAACTATTTTTAAGCTTATTATTTAGGTGATAATCGAAAATCAAGTGTAAAATATAAATATTGTCATAACTGAAAATTAAGATGATGACATAATATTTACTATATTCGAAAGTAAAATAACCCATGTATTTTACTTTATTTGTTTTCATACCAGATGTGAGTTCTAATGAATTCTTTGAAAGAGTATATATGTGAACTCAAGTTAGACATTATATATGTCTGAGTATTTGTACGGTATTGAAAGTGAAGAGATATGCTTAATGGGAAATGAGCTAATACCGTAATATGCATTTTATATTACGTATGCATGAGACGACCAATAAGAGTGATAAAAGTTTTGATCTCAACTTTTATATCGTGTGAAACTAATGAGGAAAAGAGTTCCTCAATTAAGTGCTTTCATGACTCTTAGTCGTTTTTCAAGATTTCTATTTAATATTTGTTACTTTAGAATGTTGCTAATGATCATAAATTGATTCAATCTAATGGAACATTTCTAGAAAAGTAAGTTGGACTAAAATTGAGAGTTTCAAGGAAAGAAGAAGATCAAATTTGTTTTATCACATTCTACTTTTGTGTTCACTAGTCGACTAATTATAACTAGTTTGGGATAATCATAATTGTGAATACAATATTTCATAATTAAAAAGAGATCGATAGAGATATAAATGTGTTGATTGATCTAAGGTATTGCATATTATATTTACTCGAAAACGATATGCCTATTTTGAGTTGTTGTATATTTCTAATAGATGTATGGCAATGAGCTCTCAAAATATGTTGGTTGCACGGATTATTTGCTTGTATGAACATTGCAGAGAGGAGAATAGAGGATTATGTTTAGCCCACCATGTGTGAGTGGGAGATGATTGGTTTTTTATAAAACATGTTGGGCCAAAACCCGACCTGTTTGCCCATGTTAGGCCACACCTAGCTCATAAGTGAAGGGCCTATAAGAGAGAGGGTAGTTATTTTTACGTAAAATAAACGATTGTATAAAAAAAGAACGTTGAAAGCAACAAATTAGTATGTATGTTCTTCCGATTTTTAAGGTCGATGAGTTCTCTCTTAAGAAATGAACTCAAAGGCTTACATTGATCCTGTTGAGACTGCAACAATATTTAATCAGTGGCAAATAAGATACGCCATTTTTGGTGATGTGCCTTTTGATTGGTGTTATATGTATACGTGGGCCCATTTCCATGTTTGTTTTTAGTATTCCACAGTTCGAGTATCTGTTTGTTTTTAGGAATCCATTTCCATCACTTTCGAAAGTCCCCAAACGGACAAGAGCCGCATGCCAAGTCGCAAAAATCCCCCAAAAAGTTGCACGAATGTCTTTGTTTACGATATGTATAGACTGAATCTCAGTAAAAACTACCTGTTCAACGTCCGCCACGACTACAGGGTGAGCACGGAAATCAAACTATGACTCAGGCCCTACAACTTGAAAGTCCTAAACGAAGCTTGCCCCTCCAACTACAAGGATTGCGTCTTTCCCCACAGACCTACGAGAGGGCAAGACCTTCAAATCTGAGGCGAGTGCAACTCTAGTAGCATGACATGGGTATTTATGCACTGAAGTGATTTTGACGCAGTTCCAAGTCAGCAATTCCATCCATATATTTGACGGAAGGACTAACTTAAGCAAAAAAAATATAGTTCAAGGATTCAATTGGACAAAAAAGAGTTTAAGATTGCAAAAGTATATAGTTAAAGCCTTAAATCTTATATTACGAAAAAAATTGTCATAATATTCTTTTTTAATAAATAATTTAGAGTATTTATTGATACCAAATAAGCACAAGGGAGCTAATCCAGGTCATAAGCCGTACATTATTAATATGGGTTTATGTAACCGTGGAAAAAGTCTTGGAACAAACATTTTCCAAGAAGAACTTTGCTTTTGCTATTGTGTCATTGAGAATAACTAGAATATAGGGAAAAGTAAAATAAAAAAAAAGTCATAAACCTATTGTTCTTGTATTAATTCAATCATAACCCTTTCAATTGCAGTACATTTGGCCGATTTTGGGTAGACAATATTTGACATGAATGCCAGTTGTTTCACATCGCATGATTGATATTGACAAGAACAAATTTTACAACTTTTAAATATTATTTGTGAATTTTTTTTCTCTTCTCCTTTTTTATTTTTTTTTCTTTTTACAACTTTGGACCAGTGGGGTTGCAACCAACTATCATTGGGCATAGGTGAGGACACCCTCACCCAAATCCAAGAGAGGGCCGACACCCTCACTTGTTGATCGGCGAGGGCCACAACGCCCTTGCCGACCAACATGTGAGCATTGCAACTATTGCTTGGATTTGGGCAAGAAGGTGGAGGCCCTCACCTAGACCTTGTTGGTCCATGGTTGGGGAGAAAGAAAAGAAAGTAAAGAAAAAAATTAAATAAGAAAAAGAAAATAAAAAACATCTAAAAAATCAGAAAATTTAAATTTTTTTTAAAATTGTCCACATCAGTGTTCATCATGTCGTGTAGGATGATCGATCTCCATATTAGCGATTTTCCGCCAAAATTGATTAGATGAAATGAATTGGGAAATCATCATAAAAATTTAGTTATCTATTGATATGATTGTATTAAAAAAAAAAAAGAAATCGATACATTTAAAAGGTTTACAATTTAATTAGCACAAAAGCAATAGTGTAGAATTTTTTTGGTACTTTTCCCTTGGAGCACTTCATAGGTGTAGTGCAACTGTGACTAAAGTATCATCGCTTTTTCTGCATCAAAAGCTTGTCTAAGAGTCTAGATAAAGTTGGACCAAAAGGAGATCTTTCCGTCTTAATGGCATGGAAACGAGTTAACTCTGTTCCGTGTCCTTTTCCCCTTCTCCCTTTTTTTTTTTTTTTTTTTTTTTTTTTGGGCCGGGGGGGGGGGGGGGGTTGGTGGGTTGGTTACTAGTAACGGTCAGACCTTTTGCGTGCAAAGATAATAATGCTCCATGGAAGGTTAAAGAATATCAGATCTTTCTTTTCATGGTTTGCATGGTTCCTCACTGTATAGTCTGGGACGCAAACCGGACTTCTCCAACAACGGCAAGAAGGAGGAACGAATTCTCGATCTCGAATCTTAGGTCAGCCTTCATAATTTTTATCTCTTTACATCTTTCAACTCGGTGCTTCTTGTGCAGACATAAAGCATCATGCTGCAATTATCTTCAAATTAAACAGTACAAGAACTATGTCTGATTGCCAGTATAATAGCTGAGAAATAGAAGGTTAGATTATGCGTGTTCTGGTAGCATTTTTGGGAGTTACGATCTCCTATTGCGACATAATTTTAACTGTAGATGACTTTGTTGCACGGCGGTGAGAGCTCTAGGTACTTGACAATTTTTCATTATTCCCTTCTCAAGCTTTGCAGATTCTTCAAATAATTTCTCCGCTAGCTGAGGCACAAGGCTTCCTGAAACTGAACGACTTTTCCGATTCGCCCAAAGTTGCCTGGAAGAAGCATAGCGGAGCGCCACAGGTTTAATCTTTCAATAGCAAGGGTTTCTTCATGACAATCAAAATCAGATCACGTTATTCTGTCAATGTAGCCCTTTGTGCCATTTCCAATACATATTGATGCATTGCAAGCTGCAACATGTTTTCTGCTCTATCAGAAAAAAAAAAATCATTATCATGTCATTTTAGGATAATTGTTCAAAAAGTCCAAAACATATTGTATGACAGTTAATTCAGTCATAAACCTTTTCATTATGCCAATTTAATTCTAAACCTTTTTTTGTGTGAATTTGGTCCTAAATCTTTTGAAATTCACCAATTTAATTCTATACTTCATATTTGGATATTTGCCTAGAAAAATTATGTTGACAAATAGTCAAAAGGTTTAGGGCCAAATTTGCAAATCATCAAAAGGATTATAATTAAATTGATAGATTATCAAAAGGCTAAGATTAAATTAGCATAATTAAAAAGATTTAGAATTGAATTGTCTTATTTACAATAAGTTGAGGACTTTTTGAACAATTTTATCTTAATTTTGGCTTTGTTATCCTTTTTCATGTGTCTTGAGTACCATTAAATGGAAGAAAAGAATATATGCTTAATTCATTCTTAAATCACTGTGACATGTCATTCATGTCGATGGAATTATGCCCAAACGTACCTGTTCACTCTTTCTAGTTTCATGGGTTGTAATCTTTTTTCTCTCGCTTGTTTAGATATGAGTCAGACTGTCAAGGAAGTTGCGATTACCATAAAGAGGAAGATGAACAACTTGCCTCGCGTGTCCACCGAGTGTTGCATCTATCGAGTGCCTGACAAGTTGCGTAGAGCAAACGCAGAGGCCTACACCCCTCAAGTCATCTCCATTGGGCCTTTCCACCGTGATAAAAAAGAGCTTCAGTTGACGGAGGAGATCAAACTGAGGTACCTGACAGGCTTCCTCCACCGTAGCAAGGCCGACCTCCCAGCTTGCACCAGAATGATCAGCGAATGGGAAGACCGCATTCGGCAATGCTACCAAGAAAAGCTCACCCAAGGCAGCTATGAGCTCGTAGAAATGATCTTAGTGGACGCAGTTTTTTTAGTTGAGCTATTCATAAGGAACTATAACTGGAACCATGGCCCCGACGGCCGAGACCTGGACGATGAGATATTCAGCAAGCAGTGGATGAGCGACGCCGTATTCCACGATCTCCTGCTGCTGGAAAATCAAGTACCGTTATTTGTCCTTGAGAATCTCTATAATCTCACCGCATTGAGTACTACTATCACATTCTTCAAGCTTAGCTACGAGTACTTCAAAGACGTCCTGCACGGGCACGAGCTTGCAAGCACGGGAGTTCACATGAATCATCTGGTGGACTACGTGCGAGCCCTGCAACTGCCCATGTTCCTGCGGCGCGCGCCGTCCAAACAGGGCAAGAAAACTCGGAGGGTAAAGGAGCTCCATGAGGCCGGCATCACGTTCAAACGGGGAAAGGAAACCTCCATGCTTGATGTCATCTTCAAGGACGGAACCCTCAAGATGCCCCACGTGGTTGTGCACGAGTGGACCGAGGTGTACCTCAGGAACATGATTGCATACGAGCAGTGCCATCACGAACACAAGTACATCAGCAGCTACGCCATCCTCATGGATAGCCTCATTGGCACGCCCGATGACGTCGACATTCTAATCAGCGCCGGAATTTTGGAAAATCAGCTCTGCAATGCGGACGGGGTGGCTAGGATCGCTAGTATCATCAACGGCATTCACAAGGAGACCTTGAGGGACTCCAGCGAGTTCTACTACTCAAGCCTGTGCGAGAGGCTGAATGCATACAGCCGGACCAGGTGGCACCAGTGGAAGGCCAACTGGTACCGGTGGAGGGTCATCCTCAACCGGGACTACTTCAGCAACCCGTGGTCTGGGATCTCCGTGGTCGCTGCCATGGTGCTGCTTATTCTCGCCTCGGTGCAAACTGCGCATTCCATTTTGCAATTTTACGCGGGCGATGGCCAAAGATTGTTCCCAGGGCGCAAGTGAGGACATAAAAGGCATTACCAGAACCAAGGAAGTAGGAAGTCCCAACCTAGACTTCCGTATCCTAAACACACTTGTCAATCGCCCCATCATTTATGAAATGACGTAAAGATGAAGCCCAATATAACGGTTGAGAAATAATAAAGTGGAAGAGAGAATTGAGGAAATTTTGTATATTTCGATAGATATAGAAAATAGTATATGGTGCCTATTTATAGCCTTTATTAAATAAATATATATGATAATAAGATGAATATAACATCAAATTTAATTCATCAAGTATATGTACTATCAAAAGAGATATATGCATAATTCTGAGAAATATGCAATATCATAATATCACTAACATCCCCTTAAACTCAAGTTGCATAGAAAATGTTAAGTTGAGTTTGAATACAAGTCTAAACAACTGAGATGTGGTGGATTATGCAGCGTTCGGCGGTTGTTCGTGGTAAAACTTCCAGCTAAGATGTAGTGGATTACGCGGCGTTCAATGGCTGTTAATGGTGAAACTTCCAGATCTAGTTGGTTGGAGGGTAACAAGTTTGGTTGTGCTGTTGGCTTCTTAAAATGACTCGCGAAAGGTCAAGAATTTGAGGGGAAATAACAAGTGGTTGATGTGGCTGGTGACAGTAATGGCGATGTAGCCTATACAACTGGCTTTGTAGTATCAAGCAGCTTGTACGGCTAACTTGGGAAAATAGTTACTGAGCAATGCGACCTATGAAGTTGGCATCAATAAGTTTGATTGTGATGTTGGCGTCTTGAAATGACTCGGGAAACGTCCAACATCGGAGGGAAACAGTAATAAGCAGCAGATGTGGCTGGCTTGCAAAGTTGTAATTGAGCAATACAGCCTATATGACTATCATTGTAGTATCAAGTGGCCTATATAGCTAGTTTGGAAAATAGTTATTGAGTGACGCAGCCTATGCGGTTGACATCGAAAGAAAGCCATTCCGATGAAAATGACTTGTTTTGGCGATGCGACTAGTGTGGTTAGCGTCGAAACATGACTATTGTGGAGTGAATTCAATTAAGTGCTTCCTTATAGAAGACTTGTGCATATAAAGTGAACTCTGTTGAGCGATGAGAATAGATTTATTTGGATATGCACCAAGGTGCTCCAGGTGTATGGGTGCAAAGTACTACACTAGGGTTGGCTTAGGAAAAGAGGCTCTGATACCAAGTTAAGAATAAATATGCGGAAAAAGAGGATTGGGGAATTTATGTATAATTCGATATCTATAGAAAAGAGTACATGAGACTTATTTATATATTTTATTAGATGACTTTCTAAGGCAATAAGATAAATATAAAATCAAATATAATCAATCAAAGTTATACACTATCAAAGAAAATATATGCATAATCTTGAGAGAAGTGCAAAATAAAGTAAATGTTCTGATATCGCTAACAATAACTATTAACTTGAGTTTCTCCGCTGCCAGAAAGGTTTACTATACACTAGAACTTGTTAACGCTCCCAAAAGTAACAGGCTGAAAGGGACGAGCGATCACCAGAGACATAAGAATCAGAAGCAAACCTAAGAAAATGTCAGGTCATTGACCAGAGAAGCAGGATCACTGACGATCTAATGCAAGGAACAGAGAATGCAGATTCTGAACCAGAACAGTAAATACAAGAAATACCCGATCTTTCCAATAATGCTCGCAAGGAGCGATCGATCATCCGAAAGGAGGCTCCACCTCTAGAGTTCCCAACAATTTCACGGCGCCTTGGAGGTAAATTCCAACAGCAATGTCGGGATCTAGACCGCTTACCTTCGAATTCCAAAGCAGGCGAACCTCCCGACGCGAGCAAAAGACACCCACCAGAAATGAAGACGGAGGGGAACAGTGGACTGAAAGAGACGAACCGCGCTGTCGGAGTCGTGGCGTATCCGGACCAGCTCGTTCCTCTTGTAAGATCCGGCCACCATCCCCGCATTCGTTTCCATGTCCTCCCCTCGCTCGGGGACGATTTCGATCCTTGACTCGTGGTTCAAGATTCTGGGTCTCGCAGAAAGGAGATCAGCAGCGAGTGGTGAATGGCGAGTGGGATGCAATACGGGTGCAGCAGCGAGAGGTGTCGCAGAGAGAGAGAGAGAGAGAGAGAGAGAGAGAGAGAGAGAGAGAGCGAATACTTGTTGAAGAAGGGAAGAGAGGCTTCTACGTCACTCCATCTCTCCAAAACTCTAGCATCAGTCAGTTGTTTCGGTACCAGCTACTGTTCATCAGTGCTCGTCTCTTCGTCATCTTAAGTTTTTGTTTTTGTTTCGCTTTGCTTTGCTTTTCTCATTTTCTCAAGAAAATTTAGGCGTCGGTGTTTTTCTTTTTTGACTTGGGGAGCAGGTAGCCGGTAGTGGCGCTGGGGGTAAATGTTTCTCTCTATATTTGAACTCAATAAACGTAAATCTAACGAGATATTTTGAATTTAAGCAAGTCTCTAAAAAGTTTCATCTCGTATTTTGTCCAAAAATATTTCAGGATCATTGAAATGTAAAATAACAAGAGAGCATTCTCCCTCTTTAAGGAAGACAGAGACATGAAGATAATAAGGGTTGTGACACGTGCGGGAACCCACACATTAAAATAAGGAAGGCATTCGGACAGCTCGCTATCTTGTATATCAAACAGATAGGCGCAGGAAGCCATGGTAGGGATTAAACCTCCTGGTCTTGGCAAGAAGAACCTTTAACTAGACACCAAAGATCTAAGGCTAGCCCCTAGTTAACGGTTAAAAGAGGAAAGCCATGAAGTAGTCTAATGAAAGCTCTCTATTTTTCTCTTTCATGATTAATTTGGCTCCCAACTAATTTTTTCGAATATGACGATTTGCGCGTCTTTATACATGTTGGATATTTTCGAGACACA